>OX377205.1:51361903-51443383 GCA_947396885.1 Heligmosomoides polygyrus polygyrus
GAACAAGCAGGATTTCGGAGCGGATTCAGCACGATTGACCACATACACACCATTACGAAGATCATCGAAGTGTTGCGAGAGTACAAGCTGCCGCTGTGCCTTACGTTTATCGACCTGAAGAAGGCATTCGACTCTGTCGAAACTGAAGCGGTCGTCGAAGCCCTGCTCACTCAGGGCGTTCCTACTCAGTACATCAGAGTCCTTCGAGAGCTGTACAGTGACCAAGATCTCATCATAAAATGACACCGATACCACAGCCGACTTTCCTCATCAGGGAAGGATCTCAGGCGTAGGTCTGAACGGGGGAGATGGATAGTACTTCGAGAAACTCCACACTTCATCTAAGTGGAAAGACATGTTTCGTTTTTGCTGAGTCCTTGAACGAAACGAGCTATGGGCCCTCGAAGGCGGGGTACAGTAGCACGATCAGCACGTGCCCACGTGCATGCACGCTGTTGAATGAGGCGCGGCGAAAGGCTCTGTGGCAAGCGAGTCGGTGGCTCAGCAGGGTGCGGGGCTTCTTTAAAAGTCCTCCATCAGATCTTCGACTCCCGTGCTGTGAACTATTTTCGCATTTCTTCATAACCGCTGCCTCCTTCACCAGTTTGCTTCCTACACATCTCCTACACATTTATTTCACTCTAAATTGTCAAAACGGTCAATTCGTGATCAGCACCGCAGATTCATTATTAACACCCCATGACCTCGACAGCCCTGATCACCCGTACCTGCTGTAACCTACCGTAATCGGCCGAAAATTCAAAAACGGATGTCAGGCTCGTGATCAGCACCTCAAATAATCCCCCTGGGTGAGGTCTGGGCGAAAAAATTTTGTGACCTCTCCTCGACCTGGAATCGTTAAAGTACAATAGTGCCTTGTATGCTTGAGCTTTTTCAAAAATTTTCGAATTTCCGAGTAATCGAATAACTCCATTTTTCGGTTATACGAACGAACGAATATTCGACTATTCGAACAAATCGAGTAATCGAATAAACTGCATACATAAATAATAAGGACGGTGAGATTTATCCTTTAACCAAGACGTCGTCCAACGTGGGTCGAGGTTCAGTAGACATGCCGAAGACGTCGTCCAAAGTTGGCCGGAGTTCAGCTGACGTGTCGAAGACATCGCCCACCGTGCCTAGGGATTCAGAAGGCGTACCGCAGACATCGTTCAGTGTGCTTGGCAGAGAAGTGTAAGGCGGACCAGTAAAAGAGGAACCACTAACACCGAAATGCCTTCAGCTTCCATGGAACTTCGGACAGTTGCCTATGTCTTGTGCAAGAGATCGATGCGCTGATTACAAATATGTAGACCAAATTTGCCAATCGATTTCAGAAGGATGTCGCAGCTGGCCAAACTCTGCCGACTGTGTGCCGCGTGCGTTGCTGTAGCGTGGACACAGTGTTGCTAGTCAGCATAGCCGTTAACGGCCTGGCCACCTTCGCCGGCGGCGCAGTGGAAGTGTTCTCGCCACACAGAAGTGCGGTCGTGGGTTCGATCCCCGCACACACCAGTGTTATTACATTTTGCGACTTATCGTCAGTGAGACCACTTATCGCCATTTCCAAAATAAACTAACAAAAGCATGGCAACAAATGTCATTTACGTTCACCGAGCTCCTTGTAAGTGGAAAGGTGAGCATTTTTGATTTGCCCCATATTCTCCATACCTCTCACCGACCGACTACCACCTTTTCAAACACTTTCAAAACTTTCTCGCTGAAAACCATCACCAATCAGGACCAAGCCAAAACAGCCTTCGTGGATTTTGTCGAGTCTCGTCCACCTAATTTCTTCGCACATGGAATAAGTCCACTGGTGGCTCATTGGCAAAAGTGTGCTGATTCGAAGGTGCTTATTTCGATTAAATCCCATAAGATGTGAGAAAGTTAAGGTAGTTCACTCAAAACTCTGAGAGCCTTCCGGACAGCCTAATACATGCTTAGAAAGCGCATGTAATAACCATAATACCTTACAAGTTGGTCTTAGTTTATTTTTTAAAAAAGTGTTGAAACTAAGAAGACAAAAAAGCCTATATTACTTTTGCGCCAACCTAATAGAAGCGTTTTGAACAATCCGTTCTGACAAAAAGGCTTTTCGTCGAGGGACCAAAATTGATCATGGGCTCAATACCTATAGAGAATCTTTGCCTGAGGTCGACTGTTCGAGGATGGGAGTGGAGCTGATTGCAGTCAATTTGGGGCTAGAGTGAAGTGGAGGACTGCAATGTGGGGCATCAGGTGGGTTGTCGAAAGACCTTGGGGACGAAGGCACTGATAAGCAAGCACCGACATCTCGAACCGTCTGGAGATGTCGATGTTGAGCGTAGGGGTGGTGGTGGGGGAAGCGGATGGCTTCATACCGCAAAGCTATTCACTTGATCATGAGGAACGCAGAGCAAGGTTGGAACATAATAAGGTTCTCAAATATTGCCAGGAAGTGAAGAAGGCTGAGTTAGTAGGGCAACCAGCTTGAAGTGATTGTCCTTAGCTTAGTGATACTGCAACATGGCGCGCAAGCGCGTGACTGAGCGCTTGTACTATTTCGAAAACGATACCACTGTGTTCAGTCTTAATGCAAAAGAGAAGCAGCTAGACTTAGATTAGTGCGGAACAGCTTCACTTGGAAATTTGGGACCAATATTCTTTATTGTCGAGCTTTCGCTGCTTAACAGCTTCCTCAGGCCTTTAATAACATTACACATAGTGATTAATATCATCGAATTATACAACAAAACACTAACCAAGCAGGCGTCGCTAATAGAGCCTCACCACGGCGATGCTCCTTACAAATAAAGTTACTGCAAACAAGATTGCCGCTGATCTTCTTAATCACTACACGATAAGGCTCAACGCCTCGGTCTGCTCATCCCTATTGATTTCGGGGTTCAGTCTCTTTATTGCAAGGGCTTCGAGCAGCTTCCTTTCTAGCGGGGTTATCAGTGAGCGGTGTAATACGTTAACTTTAATTACAGGAGGGTCTTCATGAGTGTGGTGAAGGGTGCGGCGTCGCGAAAAGCTGTTCGTAGGGTAAGAAGCAGGGTTTCGCAGCGCTCGCACATGTTCGTCTAGGCGTCTGTAAAGCGGCCGCATTGTTTCTCCTATATAGTTCTGACGACAACCTTCGCATGTGACCTGATATACAGACAGTGCCACGTAGCTGACAGATTTTATTGGTTCTACAATACGGGCAGTTGTTTCGGCCACATTTTTCTTGATAGATTCTTGACGCAGTCAGCAAGCTCTCCAGATTTGGCGGCGGTCGAAAAACGAGTTTAACGGAAGTCCTGACGCTTTCACAACTCGGTTGACGTCGGTGGGAATTCGTTCGTTAACGTACGGCAAGACCAACGGTGCGTCCCGGGATGAAATGTGGTCGCCAGGACCGGGCTTCTGCTGTGGTGTAGCCATTTTCTTCCACTGTTCTCGAAATGTTCGCCTCTGCTTCCATAGATTCTTCAGTACATGTATTATCTTTCGTGGCGATTAGGTTTCTTATCACATTCACTTTCATGTACAAGGGATGTGCACTTCGGGAGTGGAGCAAAACACTCTGGGATGCAGGTTTCTTATACCAAACGAATTCCTTGCGGCCATGGTAGATCCAAACCTTGGTATTAAGGAATGGAAGGAATCCATTAAAAAAAATTGAAGAACCCCTGAGACCCTTCCCTGGTAAGGGGACCTTCGGATTTGGGACATTTCCGAGCACCTTACATCGATGAGTTTCTGTGAAGACAGTCGACCGAGCTGGTTAAAGATGTCGCATTCGTGCTTTCCCTGACTAGAGGTGCTCGTGCCTACAGAGAAAGGAAGTGACTTGCCAAACGTTGGGCAGTGAGATGCGAAGTCCGGTCCGCTTCCCTCAGAGAATCTTCGACACTGGCCGAATATGTATAAAAAAGCGGCTGGGAATCCAGATCGTATCTTTATTAAACATTTTCAAATACTATGTACAACAAGGAGAAGCACTCATTTAGAAGAAGCATTATCCTAACGAGGATAACGTGACGGTTGCGGGAATCTCCAGGCTAATATCGAAAAGTGCATCTGTCTCATGACCCACTACGAAACGCAGGACAGCGGAGTAGGCGCGGAAAGAGGATAAGCACAAATACACAGCTCACGAATGATCACAACGCTGGGGAATAGACGCGGACGGCTGCGACGCGACTCGGAGCGCGCGGAATCGGAAGGAGCGGAGCGGCGAACGCCCTAGGGCACTCGGCCGCACACAACGTGAGGCAGGCAGTAGAGTACATCGTAAATCTCGGCATTCATCACTCACACTGACATCACAGACGGTGAACACGAGGAGGGACAATAGATACACGCAGGTAGTCACGATCACAACCGATGCTGAGTGGGCACTAGACCGCATTCGAAGTGGGGCAGGGAGGAACAGGAAACGCGCGCGGCACCGTCGAGCGGTGGGCGAGCGCTCCTCAGAGGTGGGAGGGGGGGGGGGGTGCTCAAGGAGCTACTTCAGCCTTTGCGTGATGCTGGCAAGCGCCACTGCGAAGGCCTGCGCGGCGGAGAACGGCCTTCGGAAGTCCAGAGTGTAAGCGCCGCCCTCGATGCGGCCGAACTGCAGCACCTGCTTGCCGTCCATCTCCACCTGAACGGGAAGCACCGTGAGGAGAAGCATAGGTCGGGTGGATGCACAAGACGTACCTGGAAGTTCTTCGCCGACTCCTGAGTGACGCGGCCACCAAAGTCGAGCTGGAAGGCACAGAATGATCCACTTCACAGCGCCACAGGCAGCAGGAGAAAACCCCGAAAGATGTACGCCAGTCGCCTACCTGGTAGACTTGATTGTGCTCGTTCCAGAAGGGAGTCTTGTTGTGCATGGTGAGTATGGGGATGGCGGCCGACGATTTCGGAGCTGGTCCCTCCCCCAGCGCACATTTCATCTCCTCCAGCGTGCGCATCAGCTGTCTCACTTCGCCTCGCACGTCGCCACTGCCAACCTGGAACGTCAAGCCCGTCAGTTCCTTCCAATGAACGTCTCGAAAGGCGAGGCAGCTGCGCGCACCTTCTTCTCGATTTCGTTCACTCTCCGAAGCAACTCCTTCATCTGCGATCGCATCTTGTTGATGGAGGCACGATCGCGCTTCTGGAAAGTGTGCGTAAGGACGTAAGGGAAACGCAATCAGGTTGACAGGCATTTCACAAAAGAAATAGAACGCACAAACGGCAACAAACAAAAATATTAACGGGGCTTTTCGCCGTCATCTTCGCATGAGCCTTTGTTTAGTGAGTCCGCCCTGGCTCTTCAATGCACAAAAGGAAGCACGTGTTACCGAAGACCACTCATCGTCAGTTCCGTCGAACGCAGAAGAAGGAATGAAGGAAATAAACAGCGAATGCACATCCGAAGAGACACAACTCAGCATCTAACCAGGGAAGGATCTCAGGCGTAGGTCTGAACGGGGACATGAATGGTTCTGCGAGAAACTCCACCCTTCGTATAGTAGAAAGACATGTTTCGTGTTTGCTGAGTCCTTGAGCCAAAAGAGCTACGGGCTCCGAAGGTTGGGGTACAGTACCGCGCCGTCAGCGCGTGTCTACGTGCATACGTACGCACTAATGTATGGGAAGTGGCGGCAGGCTTTCCGTCAAGTGGATCGGTGGCTCAGCAGGGTGCGACGCTGCTTCACAGGCTAGAACAGATGTTCGACTCCCGTGCCACTCCACTGTTTCTGCATTTTTTTTCGTGACCGCTGCCTCCTTTACCAATTTGCTTTCTATACATCTCCTACGCATTTATTTCACTCTGAATTGTCAAATAAGGGTCAGATACTTGATCAAAACATCAGATAACCGCTATAGACAAAGCTTAAGCGAAAACGTGACCATGACCATACCATCATTAGTCATGCCTACCTACTGTAACTTATCACTCCAACGTACGAAGAACGGATGCCAGATTCGTGATCAACACCTCAAATAACCCTCCTGGGGGGGGGGGGGGAGGTTTGACCGAAATCGGTGATTATGACCTCGACAGACCTAGTCACTCGTACATGCTGTAACCCGTACCTGGTGAAAGGTCATCGTTCAACATTCGCTGAAAAATGAAAAACAAAACGTTGTATAATACAGAAAGTGAGAAAAGTGAGTGAAGCACAACTCATAGTAAACCCTTATTTGCCAATTTAGAGTGAAATAAATGTGTAGATGTGTAGAAAGCAAGCTGACTTAAACTACCATTAAGACATTACTTTACTTTTCAAGACTCCAGAGGTCGTGGAGAGGTCTACAAAATTTTTTCGCCCAGACCTCACCCAGGGGGGTTATTTGAGGTGCTGATCACGAGCCTGACATCTGTTTTTGAAGTTTCGGCCGATTACGGTAGGTTACAGCAGGTACGGGTGACTAGGGCTGCCCAGGTCGTAATCACCGACTTCGCCCAAACTTCTCTCAGAGTTTATCATGGTCACCTTTTTCGCCTAAACCTTGTCTACAGAGGTTATATGGGGTGTTGATCACGAATCTGACCCTTATTTGTGAAATAAATGTGTAGATGTAAGGAAACAAATTGGTAAAAGAGTAGAGGTCATGAAAAAATGCAAAAATGGTGCATAGCACGGGAGCCGGACACCTGACGCAGTACCTGTGAAGCAGCATCGCACCCTGCTGAGCCACCGATTCGCTCGCGACATAGGTCTTTCGCTACGCCCCATACGTTAGCACGCACACGTATGCACGTGGGCACATGCTGCCGGTGCGATACTGTACCCCACCTTCGAGAGCCCGTAGCTCTTTTGGTACAAGGACTCAGCAAGAACGAAAAACGTTTTTCTACTCTATGAAAAGTCGAGATTCTCACAGTACTATCCACTTCCCCCGATTAGACCTACGCCTGAGACCCTTCCCTAGTAAGTTTTAGATTCTCGTTAGAACAACGCATTTCTCTCAATCGAGGCGCGTGCTCAGCCAATTCTTCGCGCTGCGTGTGGCGTAACTCGAAAGAATGCCCATCTAAACGGACGCGATCATCTGATGCACCTCATGCCCCTGCGTCAACCGCTCAATGTTGCACTGCTCCGAAAGTCGCAGTTTCTCCTGTAAACCGAACAAGGCGGGCCTCGTGAAAGGGGAGGTTGCACGAACCGGATTGAAGTCGGCGTGGCGATGACTGAGCTGACCAGCAATTCGTGCCAGCTTGTCGAGGTGAGCTTTGATGTCATCGCTGTCTCGTTGCTGCCCAGTTTTCGTCGAGGACACGGCTGCAGCCGGACAGGCAGAGGACGTTCCAGGTATTAAGGGATCGTGATCATCAACTCCATCTGCAAAGCGAAAGAGTAGGCGGCTGCAGCATGACCACGATTTCATGACAAAAACTCGAAAGAAGAAAAGCCTATCACAGAAACGCCGATCGAGACAAATTCCTAAGCGTCTACTCTTCTTACACCACTGAGAACATGACGAAAAAAGCCAAGCGACACCTCGTTGTCCATCCCGCACAATCTCCTGAACTTGCTAAGGAAATCTCCAGCTTCAAAGACACCGCAATGTCGCATTCTTCAACTTCTTTGACATCGTTGCCAATTAGTTAGAAACCCATCATTGATCGACTAATTACGTGTTTCCTGCAAAATGTATCTATTCGAGCGGGCGTGATTCGCAAAGACTGGTGTGCGCTATTTTAGAAATGGTTGAAGTTGACCTGTTGCTCTAAGGCGACTTCAGAATAATGAATTCGCTGAAAAACGGAGAGGAGAAGAGCTGCCGTGCCAAGACTGTTGTCAAGGTCTTATTCTGGTTCATTTTCGGCGTAATCGCCCTCCTCAGTCTGGAAATGAAAAGGGAGTGGAGAAGTTACTTGTCCAGAAACCACTTCAAGTTAGAGCAGCTTCAAAAGGTAGTCGGAAAATGAGTCAAAGGACGGATAAGTCAACCTTGGCCTTGTGAAAACGCCGCTTAAAAGATAAGTCTTCTTCGAGATGAGATGAACATGATTGAGATAAACATGGGTGAGTGAGACGCTCAATATAGGGTCCCATCACTTGCACTAACTGGAAGGACGCAATACAATGCTGAGATGGGCAGACTTCCTAAACCTAATAGGTGGCCTTAATAGGTGCCAAAAAGTCACGCCGTTGGAGGATACTGGCGCAGCGGTTGCCGTGGCGGTGACATCCTCAACGCCCAAGACATCGCAGGCGCTGTAGACTGTGTCCAAAAAATCAAGAAACCAATAGAACGGAGGAGCCCATTTATTCGTCTTCCCAAGGAGGACGGCAGCGAGAACACCACTGAGGTGACCTAACAGGCAGGTTCCTTGTCCCACTTCTTTATTTATTTATTTATTTATTTCTACGTGCATATAAGACACACGTCAGAGAATATAGAACAAACACAAAGAGAACCTATAAAGAAACCAACATACATAACAACAAACAACACTAACACACCTTAGCTAAAACTAGTACTTCAGCAGAATGCGTTTTGCCATATTCCTGAACACAACATATGACTGCGAGGAGGCAGGTACTCCGATCTTAAGCTTACAAAAGGCTGCTGGCGCTCTACACCCGAAGAACAGAGCCGAAGGTTAGACCTGGGCCTCGCATAGGATATCTTATTTGTGCCACCACGAGTTACGGATGGAAACACAGAAAAGGATTTCGACATACTGCTTTTAATGCTTCCATTCAGCAATTTGAAGACGATACAAACATCTCGAAGCTTGCGACGTGATTCCAGAGTATGTAGTCCCAAATAGCTATTCCTTATACTAGTCCGAGGAATTCTGGAGTGCAAAAAACCACCTGCTCTAATCACCGCTCTTCTAGTAAACTTTCTTTGGATGGCTTCTAGCAACACAACATTTTTCTTTTGCCAGGAGAAAAAACTGCAGGACCAAATTCAAGAATAGACCCCATCTTATATGCCATCGTCATCACTCTTTTATCCTTAGTTGATAATCCTTTGAAAATTTGAAACAGTTTCATTAATTCTTTCCTATAGATCAATCGTACATGTTCGGAAAAGTCAAGCTTATCGTCATAAACAAAACCCAGATCCTTAACAGACTTCACTCTGGAAATAAGGTGCCCATCAATTAGATAGTCCCCAGCCGCATCCGATGCACCTAGTCTCATATACAAAGTTTTTTTTTTCCGGAGCTAAGGGGAGCCGCCAGGTACGGCACCACAGGTTCATAAAATCGATACCTTTCTGAAGTATGCTCCAGTCATTTAGGTTGTTAACCTCCCGATAAATTTTAATGTCGTCCTCAAACTGCTTAACCACTACCCCAATGTCCTCCAATTGTTTGGCAATATCTGAGGTGTAAGCAGCAAACAATAGTGGCGACAACACTCCCCCTTGAGGAACCCCACTTTTAGCATGTCTAATAGTGGAGAAGGACGTACCCACTCTTACTTGGAGTGTCCTATTGGTCAGAAAGTCATTTATCCAATTACAGATAACTGGGTGCACTTTTAACTGTTTTAATTTATATACCAGCTTCCAATGACTTATCCGGTCAAACGCTTTAGAAAAATCCAAGTATATTATGTCACACCCTCGTTTCAAATCGAGATAAGCTGTCCAATCATCTAGACATTCAAGCATATTGGTCTCAACTGATTTTCCAGGCACGAACCCATGCTGACAATCAGGAATTACTCCATTGCGGGACAAGTAGTCAAATAGATGAGATTTAATTACTTTTTCAAAAATACGGCATGGAAAGTCTTGTTTTGCAGTTTTGTTTTGCAGGCAAATCTTGTTTTTATAAAGAACGTTGTTTACTATATAGCCTTTCCATTGGAAAGTATATTTAACCTTAGTTACACCAGAGCGGAAGTTCCTGAAAGATGGAGGCATGCTTTTGTGACCCCCATCTCTAAAAAGGCTCCACTTAACGACCCCAGGAACTATCGGCCTGTTAGCATCACCTCAATCTTTGCGAGAGCTTTCGAAAAGATCCTTAAAAAGCACGTCCTAACTCATCTCGAAATCAACAAAATTGTCTCTGAAAATCAGTTTGGCTTTCTCAAAGGAAGATCTGTAGAAACTGCTGTTCTTAGTTCACTAAATGACTGGTCTAAGAGTTTCGAGGATAAAAAACATACGGATGTAGTATATTTTGATTTTTCAAAAGCGTTTGACAGAGTTCCAATAGATAAGTTGTTGCTGAAAATGGAAGCGATAGGCCTTCATCCTATGGTGATAAATTGGACTCGGCAATTTTTATCTAGGAGAACCTACCAAGTAAAGATTGAAGGCCTGTACTCCAAGATCTTTCCTGCATTAAGCGGAGTCCCTCAGGGAGGAGTACTTTCTCCAATCTTGTTTCTTTTGTACACATATGAACTTCCAGACCGTCTTACTAGTTTAGGGGTAACATGTAAAATGTATGCAGATGATGTTAAGATCTACAAAAGGATTGACAATGATGCGGATTCAATGTCTCTCCAGGTAGCGATCGACTTCATTAGTCGCTGGGCAGAAATATGGGAGTTGCCTCTTGCAATTGAGAAAACACATCTTCTGATGATCGGTCCTAAAAACCGTGCTCAAACTCCGGAATATCGAATTAGCGGTCAGGTTTTAACTACAACTGATGAAGTTAGAGATCTCGGTTATATAATAAGAAACGATCTGTGTTTTTCCAAGCATTACAGTCTCTTAGTAAGAAAAGCCAATTATCGCATCTATAACCTCTTTAGGGCTTTGAAATCCAAGCTTTCCGAGGTTTACATACGTGGTTTCAAAACCTACGTAAGACCAATAGTGGAAAGTGGGACATCAGTCTTCAATCCAACGAAAAAGAAAGATATAGACCTTCTAGAAAGCATTCAGAATAGTTTCACTAGGAAGCTTATGCTGAGGTGCTTCTCAGTAGATTATAGTTCTATTCCAAGCGGTACTCAACGGGCTTCGCTATTTGGTCTTTCTTCGCTAAAGAAGAGAAGAAAAATTGCTGATTTTGTCATGTTATACAAAATTGTTGCAAATAAGGCTTCCATTGACACAAATAAATTCCTTGACGGGATGTTGACAAGATCCGTGAGAGGAAAGTTGAAACTGCGAGTCTCAATTGCTAAATCACGAATCAGATCAGATTTCTTAACCTATCGCATTCTCAAGGAATTTAACCTGCTACTGGGCAAGTATGAAGATTTAGAGAGGCTCTCTGCTCAAGCCTGTAGAATGTTTGTCAAAGATTGAATGCCAAACACTCAAGAAATGATCCCTGTGGTTTATTATTTACTTGACTTGTGTTCGAGTAGTCAATTTGTGATGTTGTGTTCGTTTTTTTTTTACACTTTACATGCTAGACAGTTGTCTGTGCCTGTCTATGCCTTGAATAAATAAATAAATAAATAAATAAAGGACGTTATGCTGACCGGTCTGTAATTACTAGCATCACTCGAGGGGCTCTTCTTTAAAATAGGAGTTACATACGAGTGCTTCCAACGCTGCGGTACCTCACCACGCATTAGTGATTGGTTGAAAATGTATGCTAGTGGACCAGTCACCACATGAGCAGTATTTTTGAAAAATGTAGTAGGAATCCCATCTGAAATAAGAGAAGCTGAATCAGAACAGTTGCAAATGACTTCATAAAGCTGTTTCGCCTCAAACCACGGAAATGAGAGCGTAGGCTCACAAGCATCCGGGTTATAGTTAGGCAGTTCAAAATCGTCCTCCTGATAAACTTCGCAGAATTTGTCAGCCAGTACTTCCGCCTTGTCCTTGTCCGTGCTCGCTATCCGATCATCCTTACATAAACAGCCCACCGAACCATTTACTCTCAGCCTCTTACTCAAATATTTGTAGAACTTATCCCTCCGGCCCGATTCCAGCATTTCATTGACTGTCTTTCCATTCGAAGGTGACTTTCCCTTCTGGCTGTTGAGTTAAGATCAGTTGGGAGGTCCTACTAGCCCCTCGTCTCACTCCCCCATTGGTTTTTAAGATTTTCGCAATGAAAACTACCCTCGGACGAGCAATTCCTCCACTCCCCTTCTCTTTTCCTGATTGAAAAAGGTGGCTCTGCCGAAATGTGAACCGAATAAAATCTAGATCACGGTCTTGGCACAAGAGCTTCACGACTTTATACTCCGCTGTACTACAAAGAAAATCTAGATGACGGTTATGAACGGATTGGTGACGGTTTGACGGTTGTTGGCTTGTTTTGGATCTAGATGACGGTCTCGAGATTCAACGACAGCTGAACATGGAATTTGTCATGCGAATAATTTTCTTGATCGACTACTATATCCTCGGGCCAAGCAAGCCTTCCAAGCACGGGTTGGTGAATTGGCACCATACTGCGCGGGAAGCACAAGGTATATTTTATACTTCCGCGACCCGACAGCGACAGCGGGAAGCCACTGCATGACGGCCGAGAGTGCCGCCAACGTGGGCCCTTCATCACCAAACAGCCAGCGACAACTTATCGCAGTGCTGCGCACTGCGACGAGCTGTCGCCGGCGCTGTCAACGAAAGGAAATATAACATCCCTGTGGCTCTGTCGGCCACGCCGAGCCCGACAGTGGATCGCTACGTACTGCGAACACCCGCTCAACACTTTCGCCGACTGGTCACGGAAGTATAAAATATACTTAACGAGGAAGGTCAACGAGGTGACCTTGGAGATACTCAAAGCGACCTTTATAAGATTGCAGTCTAGGAAGCATCGCAATGGTTTCCAAATTTCTGCAGACCTCTGCGTAGTTCAAAAATGGTCGAATACTGTAGCACTTCAGTGCGAGCCGATAACGCAAAACTGACGGCTGGAATGCTTCGGCCGAAATGATCCTGCAAGAGGTCTGGAGCTTCAATCATTGCTATAATGTGGGATTTGTGGGAAGCAAGAAGGCACATTCAGAGGGAAGCACATCCAACAGGGAGGCAACAGCGGCCGTATAGCCTGGTCGACAGCGCCGTGGGCTTGGAGGAAAGTGATCAAGGGATGGATTCCGGGGCAGGGTTTATGATTATGCTTTATGGTTTACTGCCACTGGCGACCTTTGCATTTTTATCAAAGTGGAGCATTTTAGCATTTTGACGCCGGCAGGTCACAATGTTCGCTTTTCAACCTCGTTTTTAAACTCTTGCAGGATATGGCCCAAGCCAGCCTTTGTCGATTAGAAATACGCTGCTGGCGATGAAACCGTGCGTGTCTTGTTGGGGAAGCTCTCGTTCGATGCTATCCATGTGCAATCTCTTTGCAATCTTTCCTTTTAGTTTTGGCAGTGTGTCTCGTAGTAACCTCATTGCAACATGATCGAGAACTGTTACCTTGACCCATCACCAAGATGTGCTGATCGCTCTATGGACTTCTACTGAGAGCGCTTTTCTTGTGACTATTACTAATTCCACTAACTGTGAGCAAAACTGGAGTGTTCTACCCACCTTGCGTTATTGGTCGCACAGCTATTTTTACCGCTCACTCTTCCCTACTCTAGAAGGAAAATACCGTTACACATATAAACACAATCACTCTCACGACTTTCGCTACGGTAGATTAGAGTGGGATTAGATGTAAGTTGGGTACGGGTAATTGAAAGGATGAAGACAGGTTAGCCGCACTCCCATTCGTCACTGCGATGATGGTCACTTTTCGGCTGTCAAATTCTTTGAGTGTCACTGTCAGCTGAAGATACGATCTGGGAAAAGAAGTGTGACCAGAGCTGATGCCAGTTTCGTGATCACCACAGATAACCGCCTATACGAGGTTTGCTCGAAGGGTTTTTTTTCGGCCTTTGGAAGTGTTGCGAGTGTAAGTGCCGGCGCCCGTGTCCGTATCTGCAATACCTTACCCGTTGCATCTTCCTAGAATATGAAACGGCAGCGAAATCAGGTTACTAAAACTCTTATACACTTCTAAAACTAATACGAAACATTACGAAGGGAACACATGTGGAAAGCATCTAACAAGAGCTTCCCAACAAGACGAACACGGTTTAACGTCCAGCGGCTTATCTCTCATCTACGAAGCCTGCCTTGCCTTGTCACGTTCTGCAAGAGGCTAAAAAAGCTAAAAAGCGAACACCGTTCCCTACCGGCGCCAAAATGCACTCTACATTGATACACTGTACATTGATAAAAATGCAAAAATCGTCGCTAGCAATGCATAACCCCAGAACCGATCCCTTGTTCACTCTCCTGGAAGTCCTCGGCGCGATCCACTCGGCCATCCAATCGCTATTACTTTCCTGATGGATGCCTGCAGAACCACAAAAACAGCCTTTCTATAATTTGTCACATCTCGACCAGTTCTTTTCGGCGGTGAAAATGATCAATAGTATCGCGTTGGAACAAGGTGTGCTGATTCGAATGGCGCTTATTTCGACCGAATCCGGTGGCTATTAAGAAAGTTATGATCGTTCGAATGGACCAGTAAAAACCGCCAGAACTTCTCCGCCAACCTAATGGTATCCGTTATGTCTCACTCATATTCGTCATACTTGTGCTCATTACAGAAAGTATTCCAGGGTAGCATCAAAAGCCCATACACGTTCTATTCTATTCCTTCACACTCTCTTCTTGAATGAAGATTTTAATGGTATTTAGTCATTGTATATGATCAAAAATAAATCTGTGCATAAAGTCGCGTCCTAACGGGAGCTGGCGTTCCTTACACTGAAACGCTAGCTCCGGTTAGGACGCGACTCCCGTTCTAACTCGGACTTCTGCCGGTGTCGTAAAACGCGTTATAACGAGAAGAAACTGTACCTGTATAGGCGAAATACGCACATGAGTGGGGAATCGCCAAAAGGACTAAATTGACGACGACCTTTATCCGTCAACTGTTCCACTAGTAACCGAAACCATGTCGATGTAGCGAAAACAACGTTTTAGCAGTTTATTTGGAACTTTGCCGCCGAGGGAGTACAAGCCGGAATGCAATGCCGGCGATCGCATCTGCGAGTTTCAGGAGCACTTTTCTCATTTCAAGAAGCACTCGAGGGTTTGGCTTCGGTGCTCCCGAACAACGAAATATATTGCATATTTAGGTGCGAATGAATGTTCACTCCATTTCGCGTCATATCCCACCAATAGCCATGTAGGAATGGAAAGAAGCGATCTATCCAGAGAGCGATGTAGCCATTCATCGGCCACAGTTCACTGATCTGGCCCTTTCGCGGTACTGCTTCTCGCCACTTCACGCAACGGACTTTCTCCTCCACAGTGATGAGCGGGATTAGTCAGCGACTTCAGTGTCCACCTTCGTCACGTTCCCAGACCGCTTAAACGTACAGTAATGAGTAGCCCTATTCACCTGCATAACCGCAGTTTTCACACCTTTTTGGCACAGCAAGGCAACAACCACGCTCACCTCTCCAAAAAGCCTCTTATCAATGGCATCACAGGAAAACTGACAGAATCGATTGCTCTTCACTTGTGCTCAAACATTCGATGGAACGTTATTTTCCGAACGACCGCGACTTTCGCGCCTCTGTTCCGCGATTTCTATCGATTTTTCTGACGCCAGTCCAGCGACAACACAGTAAGTATGAGAACTGTAAGTGGCCCGGGACGTACCTATGTACTCGAGCGAATCGATCTCGTCATGCCACGTGCTGGTGGTGCTCATCGTCTGTTCCGTATCGTCAAGGCGGGATTCGGCACGAGCTGGCGATGAATCGCCTTTCGATGCAGCCACCTTCAAAGTCAGCACCATTCAAAACGCAAGTTCAGCGTGCGAGCCTTTTTCTGGCAAAAAGCACTGCAACCACCTGAGACGTTCCCTGGGATGCCGACGTGCCGATTCCTCCCGCATCCATAGCAGCTCGTAACGACGTGCATTCGGAAACGACCTGGAGAAAATGTCATAGATCCATACTAGGACGGTGAGAAATCGACGAACTCAATGTGAATTCACTGCCAATTAGCACAATCTGCGCTTAATACAAGTCAACGAACTCGGTCGAAAAACGCTCTCTCTTCTCGTGTCAAACCATCGTCATCTCGAAGTCGTTGCTGCGATACGAGTGCAGCCAACTCGTCCACATCGGCTTCACTAGCTGTCGGAGAAGTGCAAGCCGTGGTGGTCAGAGTATTCGACACTGAAAACGTTCACGGCCTACGACAGACATAAACATCGGAAAAACAGTGTTCGTATGATCTCTAATTAAGTCCACATCGTGCCTTCCTGCCTTGAGAGGGACAATGTCTCCGGGCATCTCGCCCCCCGCGACCGCAATCTCGGCGCACGAGCCCTATTTTGTTTCGCGTCTGGTGACTCGTCACACCCCGGAGTCCCTTCCCTAGCCCAATCTGTGCGCACAGAAAAGGCCGGACTTTTCCGTCTGGAGTTTAACCTACCTCGTTCGGAACCGACATCAACTTGCCCAAGAAATCATATCAACTCCTGATCTACACCGCGAAGTGCCACTACGAGCATGCGAACTCACGGCAACAAGCGGTGATGGCTCCACAAACGCAAGCTCTATCTTATTCCTACAAAAGTCCAATGACACCAAAACAGCAGTCGTACGCTGCACTTGAACTAATGTGGGATATGCTATGGGCAGCTCTCAAGTTACTCTATAGTGTCAAACAAAATGATTGCAAGCAGATGCGTGAGCAGAAAACTAGAGCTAATTCCACGATGGCCGACTGGCTGGGTCCCCTTGAATTTCTCGAAAAATGCCTCGACGTCTTGCGAAAACAACTGAGAACCACAACAGATCAATCAAGGCTTCTTTGAATCGGTTCGTCTCCACCGAAGCGCAAAACATGCTAGCGCTCAGATTTTCCGGGTTTCGATTAAGGCAGGTATGGACTGAATATACACCCTTAGTGCACCGAGAACTATCTTACTGCGAATTCTAATAGGATCTTCTCGGATTCCAATATTCACAGCAAGTTCATGTTTCGTGACGAGTCGTCTTGGGAAAAGACGCCTCGGAAGCCATCGAGCCTGCTAGTACAATGAAGATAGCTGATTTTGGCGGTTGACATGCAACGAAACTCCTACACGCTTCGACAATATTCACTCTTGGTATGTATGGGCCGCGCTCTATCTCCTGAGTTCTCCCAGTAGCCTGGAGGGTTCGTCAAGACAGATCGGTGGATACACATCAGAAGTCAATCAAAAAGAATGGCTGGACAATTTGAAAGCAAGAACAAGGGGCCTTTTAAACCAATCACTGACACTGCACAATCCACGCGACGAGCAAAAAGTGCTTCTCTAGAAACAGGAGCACCTACTGGTTCGGTCTCGCAATCCACCGAGCACAGCCATGTCGATGGTCATCTGACGCGGCTGCAAATGCAGCACAGATGTCTTGTACACAACCTGAAATCGGATGAGCTTGGTAGGAAGATGTAGCCGACAGAGTATGACAAACTCATTGACAGTTCAATCGCGGAAGCAACGGATTTTTACCCCAGTAAACAACTTACAGCCTCAGTTGCACAGAACTGACTCGGCAAACGAAATCCCCTTCATGGCCCGGTGCCTTCCTACTCATGTCTCAGAAACCGCACAGCACTCTTGAACAAATCAATCAAATATCTGCGCAATTCCTCGTTTTCAAAGCAAGCATCTTCGCTCAACGACAAGATTTCTGCAAAGACGTCCTCCAGCGAGTTCTAGGTCTTGGACGAAAGGATCTGCTGCAAAACGATACGAATGGTTCATTCATCAGAGCAAGGCAGTATTCGACCATTTAGGACCACACTCGTTTGACAACTATTCCTTCCACAAAATGGACGTACTCTGTCGTTGAAGAATCGCGGTAAGCACAGAGAATTCTCAAAACCACTCGTTAGATACCAACTCCGCAAGTACGCCAGAGGAACAGAGCAGAACAAAGCAATTCAGAATAGACTTGACGGCCAAGTCGACATTCTTCTCGAGGGGAAAGTTCTCGCAAGGTTGATTCACGTTTGCTAATCTAGCACTTGACCAGTGCCGCTAGGGGAGAGATGGTGGCACACACCTCTCGGCGAGTCGCTTCCTGAGCTCTGCTCCGTGCTCTGTTATACAAACACACCGTGATTGGCCGAGGAGCGAGCGAACGCTGAAGATTGGCCCGCAAAGTATGGCTAATATTACTCTGATGATTCAGCACTTACACCTCGAAGCTTGTCTTACAGAGTAGCACACGCAAGCTCCGAAGAATAAATGAGACTGCCGCGTCTACGTTAACACGTTGACGATCCTGCAACACGAGGTCGGGCCACACATTTTCGGCCGCGTGACATGATGCCGTGCCACGGCCCTGTAATTTATTTCTCTAGTTAGATCCAAAAAAGCGTGGTCCACGAAAACAATTTCTGGTTAGTGAATTTTTGAGCTACTCGACAAGCACTAGGTGTTGTTCCCGAACAATTCTCGATGTAGCAAAAAACCGATGGGTCCCACGCGCCAAACACGCGAAAACCGCACGTTCGCCAACATGATAAAACGACGCCGATCACCAAACAGTTGATTGGGCCTTGTCTTCATATTTGGTCATGCGTTGAAAGTCGCACGTATCCCTTTCACCTCAACTGATCAGGGTGTTTCGTAATCTGAGGCCCTGGAATCTCATTTTGTTGACTGGGACTTACCGCACCAGTTTAGATACTAGATATTTCACTTACTGGCTACCCTATGTGGTACGAAGTGAAAAGGTACCTCCGCCACTGAGAAGAGGGAAAGAGGAAAGATTTAGGAGATCAAATACAATTCTCTAACCTGTCCAAGAAAGTCGGGAAGATGTTTCGGAGACATTGATGTTATGCTGAAACGCGTGCACCAGACATTCGAAGATACTTGCACAAGTCTAAGATCGGGTCGAGGAGGACGCACATGTCTGAAATGAAGACAAGTATGAAAAATGAAGAAGGAAGGTGAAAGGTGAGGAAAAAATGAAAGAAGTGCTGTAGAGCATGAGATGAAAAGTTTTATGATAGCCCATCACATCCGACAACCAAGGAACAGATCTAGGAATATATACGAACAACTTCCTCGTTATGTTTAGGCAGGTGCTCCAACACGCTAACGATATCAAGGAAGCACCTATGGACGGGTTGCATTGTAGTACAGGACGAAATTCAAACCTAGTATGCATAAACATCCGTACGTATGTGTCGAAAAGTTATGAGAGCTTTGCAAGAGCGGAAACAATGAAGGGCGAATTTTTAAGCAAACTCGCTTTAGACCTACGTTGACTCAACCAGGGCCAACACTGCCTAAAAAGCTACACTTGGTATAAAAATGCGGTCACCCCCTCTTCGACGTGGGCTCTAAATTATACAGGTATTCTAAGTATGCAGATTTGCTTAGTTTACTTCAACAGCTTGGTAGGGTTACTAAATTTTTATGTTATAGATCTCAACAAAAAGCCGATTCAATAGTCAAAACTTTGCCACACGCAGCTAAATACCTTGACATTAGGGCACGCAGCTGCCTCTTGCTCCTTCGCCATAACGAATTCCTTCCATTAGATGTGCGTGGAATAATCGAAAGGTCCTCTGAAAACATGAATGGTAGAGATTCTTACAGCTTTTGCTCTCCAAGGCAATAAAAAGTGTGAACGAAAAACGGAAGCGCTGAGATTTCGCAAAGCCGTGGCGAAAAATCTTATGAGATATACCAGAAGGGTACCAAGCGGGCTGTTGTCCGCTGCACACCGGCAAGGTAACATAAAGCGGGTAAGCTAGATCAGTCAGACCTGGCGTTCCTTCCCTTGCCTAGTTCTGCACGACCATGACAATCTCGGAGCCGGCACCAGCCCGCTAAGCGCCGGCCGAAGTGCAACAGCAACACTATACAAATACGTCAAAATTCAACGGGACAATAATGCTTGCCACCTCCATGCATGCAAAAGAAGAGTCTAAAGCGTATGTCTGAGAGAGGAAAGCCGGCCATATAAGAAGAATCTACACCTTCAATTTATATGAACATGTTTCCCTTCTCCAAGTCATTAAACCAAACGAATTGGGTCCTCAAAGTTTACTATAGAATCGCCGTGTTTGTGTGGAGCGTTCACGGGCGCTGCCGCGAGTCACTTCCTCGCGATGACGCCCGCGATGTCTCAGCTGGCAGGCGGTTCTGGGCGCAGCGGATGGCGTCCTTTCATGAGGGAGAGGTCAAGGTTCGGTTCTTCTAGACTGCAGTCCTTTTGCATACTAACTGTTCGACTGAGTTTACAACGCAGTGAGAAGGATATTCAACATAATGATATCTGTAGTGCATTTTGGACGGTGGGTGATTGCAAGAGACCATGTTCTCGTGTTGTCGAGGGTGTTGATGTCAGAAAGGGCCGCCCGTGCTGATGAGTGGGATGGCGGGAAGGGCCGGCGCCACCGGGAGCCTACCTAGGAGTTCAGTTTCGGAAGTCGCTCGGCCGACATCGGCATCGGAATCTTTCCCTTCGCCGCTCCCTCCCCTTGTTTTCAGCTGCCATCGCCGGTCGTAGACGTCGCTCACCAGTTTTATCGTGATTGTTGTTGTGCTCGTACTTATCGACTCATTGTTTTCTAATAAATCGTTTATCTTGACTTGCCGTGCTGCCAGTTTCCCGACACGCACCGGTTTTCATCCAGCCTTCCTACATTTCACTTGGGTCGAAATGAAACACAACTTGCATCAGAAACTTTGAGCATGTATCAACAATAGTGATATAGGATCAAAGTTTATGATGCGGAAATACGGGCAGCGTATTTTTACTACACACGGCTTTTCACTACGTGGACCAATAGCGTCAGTAGAACCATCCCGCTCGGATCTTCAAAGAAGCCAGGATATCCAGCTCCGAATCAGATAAGTGCTAACTTTCCACAAAGCAGTATCTCAGATATGAAGCATTTGTTCATCGTGGCAGGCTACTCAAACGCCATGACGACTGTCCTTTCGTCCATTATGCCCTTTTATTTCGCGCAAAGGACACAGGAACGCAGACCTCCTCCATGCCTGTGTATCACTTACGTTAAATGCTTACATATCATTACCGTCTAGTAACGAACCCTACAGTCACGACAAGGTTGCTTTGCACAGCATATAGTTAGAAAAACCCACAGAACGCAGGCGTTACTCTTTCAAATCTCCACCAAACAACACGATGCAAACATCCAGCATTACATGGGAACCGAACCCCGATCTCCCTCCCATGAAACAGCGTCACTATCCACTGCACCCCGAACAGTTTGCTCGAACAGGCATGGCAGGCATACAGATGACTCACCATCAGGCCAGCGCTCGTGAGGGCACCTTACCGCCGCGACTCACGGGAAAATGAGGAGGACCACCTCCACTTGATTTAACAACCTGACAAAAAGGGAAACATTATTTCATAATAAATCGAGGGTGGGGATTCTCCTTATATGACTCGCTTTCCCGTTCAGACTTAGGGCCTGTTCATACTTCGCCTCAAGAGCGACTTGTCGCCCGTGCAAAATATGCATATTGATTCAAACCGAGCGCGCGCCGCCAAAAAGTGTTCATAAGGCCCGTGGACACTTCTGCGACTGCGCGACACGGCCATGGTGAAGGATAGGGCCGCGATGGGCGCGGCGCGACATAGCGACACGTGCCGCAGAGAGGGTCATGCACACTTTTGCGGATATCGCCGGCGATGCCGCGCTGAGTGCCGCAGGCTGGAATGGTTCAAATCATTCCTAGCGGCACGACATGCACGGTCCCATTGCCTATAACGATGCTCCAACACGACCGCGCCGCGACCATCGGATTTCGCGGCGCTCCTCTTGCCGCGCCGCGGTGTCGCAGAAGTGTGCATGGGCCTATACTCGAGCGCCGGCGCTGTCGCTCCAGTCGTAGCTGTCGCCTGTTCATACTTCCGCGCGCTGCGCACGCCACGCTCGCTGCGCCCTTGTCGCTGCTGTCACAAAGGATGAACAGGCCCTTACGCTTCAGACCATCCCTTCCTAGGATGCCTAAGAAAAGCGAAAATTAACCAGAACGCTATTATAGTCAATCGGTGGCTCAACGATTAACCTAGTCAATACTATTCCCCCTAAGTAACTTCCGTTCTAAAATAGGCCCACAGCATGCTTCCACTATGAAAGAGTGTTTGTGATTGACACGAAAATAGACTCCCTTAGACGTAAAAGTCACCAGTGAAACAGATTCACCGATTCTCCCTGTAGCTGAGAGAACCACGTGCTGCGTATTGACGCTCTTCACAGGTGTTTGCCGAACGTAGAGCTAATTGGCTAAGCAACGTATGACAATAAGGCAACGCCGCCTTCTGGTGTCGACGCAAACACTGAACGCTGAACGATGTCACGTGATCGAACACACGTAAATACTTAGTATTAGGTAGTAAGGAAAGTTCTGGCCGTTTTTCCACGTTATTTTTGAAAAGCCATAACTCAGCTCAAACTGCACCGTATTATTCAAAATAAGCACAGTGATAATCATCACAACTCTGCCGAGTGATACCAGCTTAGATATGCCGTTTTCGTAAAAATCTGACGACCTAGACTGAATAATTCTCGGAACATAGATTCTACATCACGTTGGTTTCTAAACACTCTATCCTATAAAAAGCTATCTAGATGCCTGAAAAAGTGAAAGTCAGTTGGCACTCGGTCTGGCGAATATGTCGGGTGAGGGAGAGTTTCGACCTGCAGTTCGACCAATTTCTGGAGCACCATACATGCAGTCGTGCGTTGTCATGCAGAAGTAGCACGCAGTGTCGATTCACCATTGAAGGTGCTTTTTCTTCAATTTTGCATACATTTCCACCAGTTGCCAGTTCGCAGTACAGTTCTGCTGTTATCGTTTGGCCAGAAGGAAGAAAGGCAAAGTGGACTATTCCAGCTGCAGTCCACCAGACTGTAATCATTGACTTCTTCAGGGATGTGCGTAATTACGATTTACGATTCTACGATTTGCGGCTATTTTTGCCAAATTTTTTACGATTTACGACATTTTGGGTCGCTTACTACTCGTTTAGTTGTAAATTTTGACCTTTAATCAGCAACTAATTGGCGTCCAAATTTATGTGGACCGGGTTGTAAAAGTGTGCCCACTCTAATGGTCGCTTTTATAGCGCATTACTACTTCCCTTTAGAGCTGTTTTTTTTTTTTGATGCTCTAATGTGTTAGTATGGCAGAAGAAGCTATCCTGTGCATAGGCTTCTCGAATACGACTTGTCAGTTTCCTAGAGAGAGACGAGTTTTCTAGATCCACTTCCTGTTTGGCAATAACGCCTAGTCAATTTGTTTGTAACAGATACACGCTAACCCTACCGAATAGAAATGACGCAAATCCACGATCGAACAACACCCTTGACTGGAAGCGGGGTTAGAAAGTTGCTACACTCATGTGTATGGGATAAACCACCTAACTGGTTTTGACAGTTTTGGTCTCCGTTTTCGGTGCGATTGAGTTTATTGTGTTCACCCTATTTGATCCGTTTAGGACACCACATGCTCTCGGAGAGCAAACGTTCGTCGCAAAACTGGCAAAGAGTAGCCCGAGCGAGTGCAGAGAATTATTAAATAGTAGCGCCATATTTTAAAGACTTCAAAATCTGACAAGCACAGGCAAACTTGCATAGGAACCGGCACTCTAGGTAGGATTAGGTTACCGCTGGAGTTGTAGATCGTTAATTTCGCTCCAAGATGTAGAACAGCGGAGATCTCTCGGTGCGTCACACGATGGGATTGCGCCATGCGCTCACTTAGTACGCATGGCGCAATCCCGTCGTATGACTCAGTATGTTTGTTAGATTACTACATGTGCAGTTGCTGTTTTCGCCCGCATTGGTCAGTTGTGAAATGATTTTTTTAAATTTTTAGCTTTGATAGCGACCTTTTCGCTGAATTTTGCTAAGTTATAGATAAACTAAAAAAATGGTAGGACCTAGGAATTCAAAAATATTCAAACGATGCGGGCTTTTTGTTGGAATACCATGACGTGAAAAGGGGAAATAGTTTGGTAAGAAAACTGTCCAGCTTGAGCTAAAAGTAACACGACAAACAAATAAATATCTAATCATATCTGGTTAACATTAGCAGAAAAACTCTTTGGAAATTTAGTTGTACTGTACCACATGTCAGGTGACTCTTACGATTTACGACATTTCAAATTTCATTTACGCACACCCCTGGTCTTCTTGCAGTGCAAATCCGGCTTCGAAAAGGTTTTCGGGGCCTCGTTGACATTTACCCACTGAGCAGAGCGCTTCTTATTATATCGATAAATAAATAAATAAAAATATAGGATTCATTTCTCGTTGCAGGTGACAAATCGATGGAGGAACGGCTTCGTAGGATTTCTTCTGATCAGGGAGCTCGCGACCTCCACTCGCCTCATCTGCTGCGCTTCGGTAAGGTTGTGGGTGATCAGCAGCAACTGTCTTGGAGACCCCTAGGTTTCTTACTATCTCTCGAACTGGTTGCCGAGGGTCCTTTTCGACTACTTCCTCCAAGGCATCGTGATCAACGAGCAATGGACTTCCATTTCGTGCCTCGTCTTCAATCGATTCTCTTCCATTCCGAATGTTACTGAACCAGCGAAAAACGGTTCGCTTCGGGGAGGTACCTTCTTCCCATGCAGCGTTTACACCCACAACTGTTTCCATCACCGTCCGACTAAGTTTGAATTCGTGAAGTAGAACAGTTCAGAAAGCCGTCTTGTTCATGCTATAATTAATGTTCCCTAAGAAATCGGAAATGTTGAAAAAAAAAAACATATGAGAACACTTCAGCAAAAAGGACTATTTCCTCATCTGTGAAGCACAACTTATCGATTAGCTGATCAGCCGCTCAAATTTAGCGCAAGCTGATACCAAAGAGGCGCGAAAACTGCCAGAACTTTCCTTACAACCCAATGGTTTAGTGGTGCTTCTCTACACCGATATTGCTGAGCAAACCTCGTTGTCCCTTTCCCGCACTTGTGGTTAAAAAGCGATTACTGAAAGCTTCTTGGCTGTGAGCCTAATTCTTTGCTTGTGGAACCTATGCAGAAGTAAATCAAAGCAAGCAACAGGTGAAAGACAGTGAACGGCTCAGAATTCGGCGCTGTGGTAGCTGAAAGAGCCGTCACCTTATAAGGTGACACACGAAGAAAAAAGAAACGAGACACGCTGGTAGTAAGGAAAAGAAACAAACAGCGCTATAGCTCTGTGCTCTTCTCAGCGTCAGCGGAGCAGAGCACTGAATTGGGCAGAAGAGCGGACTCTGTGGTGTGAGCCGCATGGTGACCTCCCCCAACTATCATAGCGCCCAGAATTCCCTCTGAATTAAATGAGTTGAATTCTTTTACGAATAGCTTTTTTCTTAGGGCGCATTTGGCACTGGAAGCAGAATGCTCATCAAACGTCAGAATTGCAGAACAAAAATATCATCAGGCTACCTCAACAACGAATGAACGCTACACACGTGCGCAAATATTAGAACACGAACTTCTCTACCTATTGGAGCTCACACTGCAGGCTAAATGCGTAGGACTCCTGCCCCTACGATCTATTACTGAAGCAAAACACTTCAAAGGGACCCTTTATATTATTATCCTACCACCCTACTATAACTGACAGTGTAGGTGGTTGTGTCTGTCCGTCCGTCCGTCTGGGTTCAGAAGAGGTGTTACCAATGTCGCGCAAGGGGTGACTGGGTTCAGACGACGTGTCACCCGTGTCGCGCAGTTGGTGTCTGGGTTCAGAAGAGATGTCACAGATGTCGCTCGACAGGCGTCCGGGTTCAGAAGAGGTGTCACCGATGTCGCACTTGGGGTGTCTGGATTCAGACGACGCGTGACCGATGGAGGTGACCAGCGAAGAGGGGACCAGTAAAGGAAGACCAGTAAAGGGAGGACCAGTGAAGGTGAGGGCATCAATGGAGGACCAGTGAAGGGGTGGGCAGTGAAAGGGGGATCTGTAAAGGGGAACCAGTGAAGAGTGGATCATTAAAGGTGACCAGTAAAGAGAAGATCACCAAAGGTAGGACCAGTAATATAGGGGACAACGTACGGGAGAGGGTGGTAAAGGGGAACTAAGTGAAGGTGGGACCGCTCGAGGGTATCACCCAAGAAGTGGAATCCAGTGAAGGGGAACAGTAAGGGGAGATCACTGAAGGGGGGGGGGGGAGGGGTCCAATGAAAGTCGGACTCGCAATGGGGGAGATGGTAAAGGGGAACCACTTTAGAGGGGACCAGTAAAACAAGAAGTAAAACAGGGAACAGCAAAAGGAGGATCAGTAACTTGAGGGCCAGTGAAGGTGGGAGCAGTAATGGGGGATTAGTGAAAGGAAAGCCACTGAGGTGGGGAACGTAAAGTTGGAGCAGTGAAGAGGGGACGAGTAAGGAGGGCTAGTCAAGGGGAACAGCGAAAGGGGATCAGTACCGAAGATCATTAAAGGGAATGACCAATAAAGGTGGGAGCAGTAATGGGGGACCAGTGAGGGGGGGGGGGGGACGGTAAAGGGGGGCCAGTAAGAGGGACTACAAAAGGTAAGAACAGTGAAATGGGATCAGTACCAGGGGACTGGTAAAGCGAAGACCAGTAAAGCTCGGAGCACTATCGAAGGGCCATTTAAGGGGGTGGGGCACCAGCAAAGGGAGGCCAGTGAAGAGATAGAGTGAGGGGACCAGTGGAAGCAGCAGCATGTATCGGGCTTCAGAAGACTTGCTACAGGCATCGTGCCACGTGTTCCGGGTGCAAAAGACGTGTCATAGACGTCGTGGCAACGTCGTAACACATGCGTCGGGGTTCAACAAATGTGTCACAGATGTTAGCAACATGCATCTGGATTTACACCACGTATTCCAGACGTCGTACAGCGCGCGTCTAGATCTAGAAGACGTGCCACAGGTCACACTTTGCACGGCATCCGTGAGAAGAATTTTTAAAGGCTTCGTTCTACAAGTGTGCGCGTACTTGACTCTCACTATGATTTTTTAAATTTTTATTTCACTCCGGCACAAGGGTAAGGGGTGTTGCTGTGGTGGGGGTGGGTGGTAGGAAGTGGGACTAAGGGAATCGGAGTAATATTATTGCCGTCGGACAGTTAATGGTATCGAGCCTACCAACACCGATTGGTTTCATTTATGTTTCCGCAGATTAAGCATTTTGGATTGAGACTCTCACAATCTGTTTTTCACGACTAGAGAACGTGTACCTCGTAGAATCAAACGCGTACGTGCGATAGAGGGTGGATAGGCCCCATAGGAGCAGTTTGGAAGATTCTGCACAACCCTATCCTATTATATATATATAAAGGATAAAGGATAAAGGACGGCGTTACTCAATCCCTTCTGGGATGCGCCAGCGCACTCTACTTCTACGGGATGTCGTGGAGGCGACATGAATGCGTATTTGGCCATACAATGACTTGCGGTGGCCAGCCGATGAACAAGTCAGCGCTCTATCCTTCCCAGACAAGTCTGGTACCAATTCACCGACCCCGGAGGGATGGAAGGCTTGGTTGGCCTGGGCGGGAAATCCGAACCAGGAACCTGGTATCGGGTGCACGCGACAGTCGCGCCTCCTCCGACTGCGCTACACACGCCCATATATATATATATATAGTAAAATCAGTTTTTTACTGTAATGAACGTAAAAAGGTCTAGAGAAGAAAGGATCACTGTCGGAGGTGCTCTATTCTCGGGGTTTGGAGAAGAAGCCCTCAAGCAGACGTTTGGCGGTCGCTAGGTCGCTGAACGTCTGCCAAACCAGTAAAGCCATACAAGTGGAAGTGAAGCACAAGGGCCAGCGCTAGTCAATCCCTTTGTGGAATACGCCATTATACTTCTTCAAAACATCGTAAAGACAATTTGAACTCGTATTTCGCAACTAATTTGCGGTTTTATCCTTCCCTGGCGAGCCTGGTACTAATTCACCGGACCCGGGAGATGGAAGGCTTGGTTGGTATGAGCGGGTAAATAGCAGCTTTAATTATGAAAGAATGGAAAAGTAAAACCGGCTCCTCATACACATCCTTTAAGCACCTTCCAATACCGGAGCTCCAACCTGCCCCTCGTACAAATGATACGGTCGTGCTGGCTAGATGCTGGATACAAGGTCGTCCCTATCTGGAAGTACCGCCTAATGCTTGACAACAACAGACTTTACGCGCTCGCGTATGCGGCTGCACTATTATCTACTGTGCAATTTTCAGATGCGCGTACGACCTCCTTACCGAAATGTTCAAGAAATCATAGCAACACGTACTAATACCGTGTAGTCCCCCCTTAGGTTTCCTCATCGGAACAAGAAGCTAAAAATGAATTCCCAAACAAAACTTTTCAGATGAAACCGAACCCGAGAATATGTGGCGATAATTCGATTTTTAGATGTTAGACAAACTATTCTGCCAATCGTCCACTTCAACAAACTCTGTAATTATGTAGTCAGAAAGAAACGTGAATGAGAAGCTGCCCACCAGGACTGTCTCCAATTGTGCACGAGATATCCGAACAATCTTTGCATCGAATGCTGCTCAAAAGCCTTGAAAACTGTTCAAACCGTTGAAACTTAGGTACCTCATCATCTCGAGCTATCTTTTACCACCAATACTTCCAGAGTGAACAGCAATTTCAAGAAAGATGATAAAACCCTTTTAGGTGAAGTTCTCTCTCTCAATTCCGTTTTCACAGACGAACCTTAACAATCGCTTCACCACCCGAGCGAATCCCCAAGCACAATCGATGCGTCTACGCAAACTCGGAACCTGTTCAGGTGGTGATCGAAATCAACACGACTATCACAAGGCCTAAACCGGAATCGAAGCGAATCGATCACTCTCCGCGCAGCCATCACCTCCCATAGGTTGACGGGAACCGCAAAAGAAAGGGAAAGTAGCCCACTCCTGATTAGTGAGGAACATTTCAACAAAATCACAACGATATATTATAGGTTCGTGATACTACCAGAAAAGTTCTTCCGAACGAAACAGGACAACTTTGCTTGAACAGCATTTTTCAATGGATGTCTTCCATCAAGCTTATGGTTGGCATTTAGACATCTTGAAAATAGTATGATGCTAAAGGCTGTTTCGTTCGGAAGAACTTCTTCCAAAGTTAGCACACAGCAGCAGACTTCACTTCTACTACATCCAGACTTTGAGCTTTGAGCGGTGCTTCATGGAAAACCTGCAACAATACGAAAACATCCTATTTAATTAGGATGAGTCATACGTAATCGCGATTTTTGCCAAACCGGCTTCTTATTCTTTTACTTGAGTCGCTGCTGCTATGGCGCCGGATATAGACCGACCTCTTGAGTCTTGGAATTTGACCTTCCCAGCTCTTCCCAAGTAGGAGCAGAACAAGACAGCCAGTGATTATATATGAACAACTAGAACACAATCCGCTCTCAATAGCAGGACCTGTCAAAATTGGGCAGAAAATTCTGTGAAAGCAACTTCGGCTTCTGCGATAGGAGAGCCCAACCTCTGAAAGGGGCGAAGCGAAAACGGGAAATGAACTTGACGTAAGTTTGCCAGAATTGCTCCAACGTTATGTTCTAAAGACTTTAAAAGTCCCACTTCAAAAGTCGCGCTTCCGAAGGACTCGGCAAAGTTGCCATTGGAAATGCAAACTTCGGTTACTTGGTAAACTGTACAAGAAAGCATAATTGGGGCAACCGGGGATCAACGGCACACAAAAATACAAAATTCGACGTTCCCGCGAAAACTTGGTTCAAGAGCCGAAAATGAACATGTACAGGTTATTGCTTCAGTCTATGTAGAACCTGAGTATACGAAAGGAAGCGGTTCAGGGTGCGGAATATCTCGTCCTTCCCTATTCAGACCATAATGGCATCTCTGAGTTGGCGACCGTAACCGCGATTCTCTTTAAGGGGCGGTTCGAGTCAAGAAAAAAGACTGGGTTTGGGCTTTCATAACCTGCATCTGGAACGACCATCCTCCTCCCATCATCTACATCCACAAACAAGGGAGGTGTGTTGTTGTCATTCACAGGTATCAGTCATTGGTGCATCCCATAAACGCAATCAGCGGACAGCAGGCATGACACGAACGGCGTGAAATTGGGCATCATGACAAAGGCTCTCCCACAACATCGACTTGCTAATGTCAACTGAACCTCAAGACCTAATCAAGGTGCCCGTCATAACGGCTGACGGCAGTTACAAACCGTCTAATCGAGTATTTCGGTAATCGATACAAACGACAAGTGCTTAGGCTCTCCACAACACACTCAACGTTGTTGTTCGCACTAACGAGCGACAATGTCATGCGGCCAATGTATAAAATAAAAAATAATTTTTAAAATTCCAGCTTCGTTTCGCCACTGCCTTCACACGAACCTGTTGATGTAACATCACCAAGAAAAGCAGCGAAAAGCTGTTTAGCGATACAAACAGACAAAAGAGTGGATGGTTGGGGAGCTCAGTAGTGGATGGTTGGTAAGCCGAAGCCGCACTCTGGTTTCCGAGCAGGACGCTAGCCCATTGCACCAACCGCGCTGTTTGATCACATGCAACATCCACATACAATGGCTACTGATAGCCATTGCAGCGAGGAGATCACGGATGTCGCGTGCGACTAAACTGCGGTACTGGTTCAGTGGGCTAGCGTCGTACTCGGAAAGCACAGAATGCGGGCTCGATACCTGCGTGGACAAGAATCGCAGCACCTGACTCTGCAATCCGTTATGCCTCACACATATATTTCTCATAACTGTGCTCATCACAGAGAGTATCTCCGAAGTCAGGAGCAGCATTAATGCTCAAAGAATTATTCTTTGCCCTCATTCTCTCCAGGGTAACATATTGCGTTACAATTTAGCTCTTGGACGCATGTCTTAAAACAGAGATCGAAAGGATGCAGGGATAATTCAAAGTAAAAAGGCGGAGAAGACGGAAGTTGGAAATAATTGAGATGGAGTGAACATCAGTGGAATGGAAATCGATGAAGCGGAACAAATTTAAAGCCTCAGAAAGAGATACGTGAGATTAAATTAAACAGGGCAGAACCTCAAAGTGCATCGAAAATTTAAAAAAAAAATCAGTATGTCACTATGCCAGAACGCCACCCACAAACGTCCAGCAACTCCAGCTCTCGAAAACGACGTAAACAGCATGATATGTCTGGTGGCAACGTAGTGGCGATGTCCGTTCCTCCACGTGGTGCCACTGGAAACTGCTCGCTCTGCGAGCTAAGCTAAGCACGGACACTCGAATGCAGGCGACAGGCCCTTGTGACAGGCCGGCCTACGAAGACCCATGTCACATCACATGGTTGATGACTGTTCACGTTTATCGAGATAGTGCTACGGCGTCCGCGGGAGCCGACACGCACTCGCAGAGCCCGGCGAGTGTGAGAAGTATGCGAGGGTCCCTGGTGCGAGGACGGCATCGGGGGGCAACTGAGCTAGTCCGAAAGTCCCGTAACGTAAGCAGGACCCGCGTGGCAACGCTGAATGTGGGTACGTTGACGGGCCGCTCGTGCGAGTTGGTTGAAGCACTGGAGCGTAGAAGAGTTGATCTCTGTGCGGTGCAGGAGACGAGGTGGTCCTGCCGCAATTCAAGGGACATAGGACGTGGTTTCAAGGTCGTTCTATGTGGAAGTCCCAGGACCACTAGCGGTGTCGGAATAATCGTCTCCGAATGATTTCGTGACTCGATTGTAAGCGTCGAGCGCTTTGACGATCGATTGATGAAGATCGTTGTTGCCGAGGACTCTATCACTTCTTCTCTGCATATGCTCCGCAGACTGGCTGCTCCAATCAAGCCAAGGATGAGCTTTGGAGCCTGCTTGATGAGAAGACAGCAGAGGTGGCGTCGAAAGATGTCATCATAGTCGCTGGTGACCTTAATGGGCACGTCGGCGCGATGAAAGACGGGTACAGCTGTCATGGTGGATTCGGTTACGCGTCGCGTCACGCCGATGGTGAGCGTATCCTTGAATATGCGGAATCGCATAACCTCACCACAGTGAACACCGTATTTCGTAAACGCGACTCCCACCTCATCTCATACTATAGTGGGAGCTCCAAGTCTCAGATAGATTTCGTCCTTGTGAAGGATCGCGATCGAAGTTTTGTCACAGATGCGAAGGTCGTGCCGTATGAGACGGTCGCCCCACAGCACCGAGCGCTGATCTGCACCCTAAAGATCGCCCCTCCAAAGCAGAAGCAGGTCGAGCGATGCGGTGCACCGAGAATCAAGTGGTGGCGAATGAGAGAGAAGGAAGCAGCCGTGATCTCTCGCGTGCGGTTACCGACAGTCACAACTGTCGACGAAACTTGGAAGAATGCTACCGACGCGATACGTGAAGCTGCAAGGTTGGAGCTCGGCATCACGGTGCCTGGACGACGCAAGGTCGAAAAGCAGGCGTGGCTGTGGACAGATGACGTGAAAGCGAAAGTTCGAGAGAAGTCGCTGAATCATGAGTTTCTCGGCGACAAAACAGCCGACAACTGTCACAAGTATCAGAAGGCGAAGAAGGGTGCAAAGATAGCCGTGGCTATTGCGAAAGCCACTCATTATGGAGATGTCAACGAGAAGCTCGAATCGCGCGATGGTGAGCGGTATTTATACCGACTTGCTAAGAGCCGCCATTCTCTGACAGACCGCAAAAAGGCGCTGAAGCGATGGCGTGATTACTTCGAGGAAGTTTCCACTATGGAATTTCCTCACGCGACCATCCCTTCTGTGGCTTCTGTTCATGGTCCCGTTCACAAGATCACCGTGGAGGAGACAGAAGCGGCTCTGAGGAAGATGAGGCCAGGCAAAGCGACTGGGCCCGACGCGTGGCAGTTGATCTGTGGAAGTCAAAGCTGTGGTACCCTGCTGAGTGGTTGGCGAAGTTCTTTAACCAGGTTGTGGCGGAGAAGAAGGTGCCTGAGGGTTGGATTCCGATTTGGAAGAAGAAGGGCAGTCCTGCAGACTGCTTCAATTACCGTCCGATTCGCTTGCTCTCGCACAGCATGAAGATTTGAGCGAATTGTCGATGGTCGAATTCGTGACATCGTCCAGCTTTCCAGCAATCAGTGCGGTTTCGTAGCTGGCTGTGGCACCATTGATGCCATACATGCCGCCCGCCTCTTGTTAGGGAAGCATCGCGAGAAACAGAAGCCAGTACATATCGCCTTCCTCGACTTGCAGAAGGCCTTTGACCGCGTACCGCGTGATGTGATATGGTATGCCCTGCGACGACATGGAGTTCCTGAAGAGCTCATAGAGTGGGCTCGAATCCTCGACTCTTCCCCAAAGAGTAGAGTTCAAGCTGCAGCCGGAACCTCGATGGAGTTCCCCATCTCTGTCGGGGTGCACCAGGGTTCTGCGCTTTCTCCACTCCTTTTTGTTGTCGCGATGGACGCCATTACACGAGATCTTCAGAAGCCAGTCCCCTGGACACTGCTTTATGCTGATGACGTAATGCTCGCTAGCGAAAATAAAGGTGAACTCGAGCGAGAGGTGCAAGCTTGGTGTGATCGCTTGGAGTGTTTTGGACTCAGATTGAACGTGAAGAAGACCGAGTATCTAACGACGGACGTTAATGAGTCCAGCTCCATCAAGGTTAACGGCATCGAGCTCCCACGCACTTCCGTTTTTAAGTACCTGGGATCAGCAGTAGCATCTGATGGCAATCTGATGATTGAAGTGAACTCACGCGTGAGTGCAGCTTGGTCCAAGTGGCGCTCGTTGATTGGCGTGCTCTGCGATAGGAAGATACCAGAGCACCTTAAGTCGAAGATCTACAAAGCAGTCGTCCGGCCGGTAGCGATGTACGGTGCTGAGTGTTGGCCTGCGACCAAGGAGCTTGAAGCGCGCCTCAGCGTCATGGAGACGAAGATGCTGCGCTGGACGGCTGGAGTCACGCGCCTGGACCGCATCCGAAACGATGTCAATCGGCAGAAGTTCGGTGTCGCGCCGATAGCGGACAAGATGCGCGAAGCTCGCTCACGATGGCACGGCCACGTTCTGCGTGAAAAGGAAGATAGCGTCCGCAAGATAGGCCTTAAGTTCGAGGTGGTAGGAAAGCGGCCTAGAGGGCGTCCGAAGCAGCGCTGGTCTGACACGTTACATATGGACTTGAAGGTTGCTGGTGTCCACCCTGATCTAGCGCTGGATCGGGAGAGGTGGCGTCATGACACCAGAATAGCGGACCCCGCTACGAAGCGGGACAGACGCTGAAGAAGAAGAAAAAGAAAAAGAAGAAGAAGAAGAAGAAGAAGAAGAAGAAGAAGAAGAAGAAGAAGAAGAAGAAGATGTCCGGTGGCAACGTCTTCATCTGACAGCGAAAGAGAATACCGAAGAAACGTAAAAATCGAAGCCCGGCTGACAACTGGGGAGTGCTCCATCCTCCCGGCGACGTACAACTATTCGTCTAGTCAACTAGTTTCTTGAAAGCACCTATCTGCGTCAGTTTCTAGTTAACTACATAATCAGGCGGTGGAAAGTCACCTACCAACTTGAGCAGATGATCCGGTGGACAGCAGTTGACCATCCGCGGGATGGAGTGAGATATGGAATTGCGGCAGAAACCGATTCACTTGCCGTCCTAAACGATGCTGATTTTACAAAACTTATAGCGGTAAGAAGTAAACGCATAGATAAGTGACCGGTTAGGAGATCCATAAGTCTCCTATGGGAGACTGAGATATCAAAGAAAATTCAGATAGCAGAAAAGCCAGCTATGTTGAAGCCAGCGGGTACGGTGAGAACGAGAGCTGCAACGTAACAAAGACAGTGTGAGGTGACGGGACTTAACTGACCGACAAGCAATGGAACAAGGCCTCCAAGATGTTCCATACACAGCACATAGGAGTGGCTCCCTCTGGACAGCGGTTTAATGGTGCAGTAGCACCTCGCATCGCTTGCACTGCACACGAACGAGCACAAGTCATCGGCTCGTGGAATTCGACACTGAAATGCGAGAGGAGATCGTCGACGTGTACTCGAATCATTTCTTTGACTACTGCAATTCAAAGTGCTGCCACGTGACACGCCCGCCACCTGTAGCGTCTCCCACCCAAAATAACTTTTTCTCTTCTGGGACGGACACAAAGTGGAAACCACACGAGTAACTGAAGTTGAGCACAGCTGGAAGTCAGCCTCAGCCAAAAAAGCAGAGAACAGTGACATTCTCGTTATAGCCCCACACTTGGACCGGCAACCATACGTTAAGGTTGAGGTAGCTGCCGCATAGACAATCTAATTTGATTGTAAACAAAGCTTGGCAAGCGAACTGTTTGGACATTTGCTACAGCAACAAAAAACTTTTAAATCAGACGTGCCACAGGACAGAAGGGCGCTTTTAAGTAAGACCATGATAAGTGTAACTGCACAGCAATCCAACGTCGTAAACCGATAACAGCACGGGTTCGCTAGCTAGGGATGAAGCAGCAAAGAGTGTGCGGACATCCTATCCTACCTGTCCTGTCCTAGATATCACCACCTATATATAAAAGAGTTTGTCCGTCGAGTGATATAATCTAAGTGAGATACGCCGCATCACCCACAGCGAGAGCGGTCGAATGATCTAACCTAAGTGAGGTACGCTGTATCATCCACAGCGAGAGCGGTCGAATGATGTAATCTAAGTGAGGTACGCTGTATCATCCACAGCGCAGTAAAAGTTTCCCATTGAACGTGGGAATTGTTGCAGCATGGGAAGCGCATCCTTTTAATGCTTGACACAACAGCACCTACGCGCGTTCCTGAGCGGCCAGATTCAGAAGCCGTGCCGCCGGCTTCATGCCATTACCATAAGAAGACCACTAAAGGGGTAAGAGTATAAGGGGAGACTTCGAGGGTGGAGAACGGACAGCGACCAGGTGGTAGCGACTTGGAGGAAGCATCGGGATGGGGAGGGGGGGGGGGGCGATAGGGGGATCAATGAAGCAGGCTAGGAGGTGACACCAAGAAGGGTTTAGGCATTAAGGAGGGACCAGTAAGGAGTTAACAATCAGGGGGGGGGGGAGAGCAGTTAAGAGGATCAGTAAGGGGATCCATTACCAGTAAAAGAGTACGGATTTAGAAGATGTGACATCGATGACACGCAATGAGCGTTTGTTCGCCGTCGTCGTGCGTGAGCATGGGAGAGCTACTTAATTGGGGAGAGTAGTAAGGAGGATTCCGAGGTGGAGGGGTTCTACCTGGAAGAAGGGACCTGGAGTCGGGACCAGGACTAGGAACCAACAAGAAGGGAGCCGTAAGGGAATTCATACGGGGAACAAAGGAATCTGCCATATGCATAGCCTCATCAGGCTCGACATTGCGGAGACTGCGCGCGCTTCTGAGCTTCTTAATTCGGAAGGCGAGACTTCTGAGCTTCCGGATTCAGAATATGGGCGCAATACGTCGCGCAACAAGCGTACTGATTCTGAATGTGTCACCGACGTCTGCCGTTAGCATGGGAGGCCCACTAAGGATGTGGTGGAGAAGAGCAGTAAGGGAACCTCTAGGGTTTACCAGGAGAGCGAGCAGGAAGGAAAGGAACAACCTGGAAAAGGGGCCAGGAGGGGAAAACCAGCAAGAAGAGACCAGTAGGGGTTAAAAGTGGAAACAAAAAAGTGGGCCAGGAGTTGGGACCAGGAGGGTGGGGGAACTAAAGAGGGAAGGGGAGACCAGTAAAGGCGGACCAGAATGAGATCCAGTAAAAAGAAACGAGTGAGGGGAACCTGGCTTCGGAAGAGATGTCAACGATACCCGGAAACGCTAGATGTTGAGCATGTGAGCGGTTGCGGAAGAGCAACCTGAGGGACAGAAGTACTGCGCAGAGCAAACCAATGCACGGTCCGGAGAGAAGGCCTAAGATGAAGGTACCGAAGTGGCGAACGGCTTGATGCCGATAAAGCACGCAGCAGGTCTTAGATGTTAGCGAATTTTAAGCTTTACAACAACTACTTTCCACAGTTCAATGATGCTGCAAAGTCGCGCGAAGCGCGCAAGTGCGAGACACGCCTTTAGGCGTGTCGGAGCACTTGTACTACATATAATAGCTAGCCATTCAAAGATGATGTCAGTCCAGCCGATGTCAAGTGCCCGACTCTCCAAAGTAGACATCTTGCGAACACGATGAGGGCTGGACACGCTTCATAACAAGCGAACAGTATTCACCGGTGAATCAATATCGGTCGATATCAGACTTCGAATCGGAAGTAGCCCTCTAAAGTGAAAAGCAAGCGAATATGTCGACCGATTTGCAGGCTCCATAGTGATGGCGAACAGCATTGTCGATCAATCCACATTGGTCGCAATGCAATCCCCATAAGGGGGTCACCCTACAATGGGACGTGCGTTCTACCCCTCGTCTTCACCCCTGCACCCCTGGGCTTCTTCGAGAGTCTAGTGGCTGTGTTACGTTGTACATTAGTTCATGTGTTCCCACTTCAACTTTTATTTACCTCGTGTATAAGGTGGATCGCCCTTTATTGGGATTGCACCTAGATCGATAGCACAGACTGAAGATTAAGAAAGTACTAAATGACAGAACTAGCGCCCTTTTCCGACATTGACAAAAACCAGTAAGCGAAGAAAATACTGCATTGATTATGCCCTACGTGCGCTTCTTGGTGAATGGTGAAGTAGTCACCGTGTTAAGGTTTGAAATAAGACAGCAATTGGAACTCGTGAATTGACTGCACGCCACTTTATCGGAGGTTTTGGGCGCTATCCGGTTAAGGTGGGTGCAGCGAATTGACGAAAAAGATACACAACTAATTAGATAATTACACAACGAATTTAAAAACGCTCACCCTAGCTCCGGTGATGAGCGCTATGACATTCAGCACGGGTCCACCGTCGCGAACCGTGGCCTACACGCGTGGTGGCCTCATGGTCGAACTATTGCTGGTGAGTGAAGTGCAATAAGTGATAATGACAATGATAACGATATCTACGCCTCATGGTTTTGTTCATTCACTGACGAATCTGACACTTCGACGCTCTCAGGGACCTTCTCATTTTAACGCATCATCGTCTCCCGTCAGGAGAGCCTCCTAATCTTCCAGTGAATCTTCCAGCTCAACCAACCGCTGCGAAGTCTTCATAGCACGTAACAGTGGATTACAGGTAAAATGTCAGCAGCTGAAAAGCTGAAAAGCCTACAGGACATGGCGTGATTCGCCTGGTGGGGGATAGCTCCATGCCCTTCAGTGGTGGCTGTTTTGTTGTTATATTAAATCTTAATATTATTTTCGTTGGAGTGCAGGATTCCGGAGCTAGGGTGAGCGTTTTTAGATCCCTTATCTAATTACCTAATTAGCTGTGTAACTCTTTCGCCAATTCACTGCACCCACTTTAGTCGGATAGCGCCGGTTTTTGTCCCTCTCTTGAAAACAAAAGGGAAGAAAAATGAGCCCGGTGGAACGTTCGATAGGCTGTATGTGTCCAAGATGCCAACTGCGAATACGAGAATTATGGAAACAATTGACAGTTACGAAAAAGAATTAGAAATGCTTACGAGAACGACAGCATATGGAAGGACCACCCTCAACAGAATGGAAGAATGGGCTCTAGACAAGCGGTGGGTGGAAGTTTTCGCAGGATGTCGAGCAACAGGTTAAAAATAACAGACCTTATGGTAACAGATTTAAAAAAGAACAAAATGGACTCCCCATTCAAGAACTTGAAAGCCTCGAAGAGAAGTCTGTTGAATGGTTATATAGTTCTCACCCGAATGATGTGATGATCCAGCGACCGCAGGGCGTCCTTCTCTTTCGTCGGAATCGGAAGGGAATCGACCCTCCTGGACTGCGACCCGAGGTATCGCCACAGTTCGTAGGTGACCAGATCAAACAGCGACGGAACTCCGAGCAGCAGCTTTCCTATGGCCAGGTGGCCGCCGGCGGCGACGATGATCGCTCGCCCGTCGTGGGCCCAGGTGAGCGCCGAGAGCGGCTTGCCCTTCGAGAACGTCAGCGCCTCCTTGTGCACCACCCGCGCCTCGCGGTCGAGCATCACGAGCTCACAGTTCGCGTTGATCAGCGCCAGTACGGTGCCGTCCGCATTCCACTGCATCTGCACGACGGAGTGGGACGAGCTGTAGACGAGGGGATCGATCTGGTCGAACGCACTTATCATCAGGATCTTATTCGCACCCGTCAGAACAGCCAGAACCCAGCGTTCGTCCTTGGAGTTGATCGGAGAGCAAGCGAGCTTAATGATGGGGTCAGTAGTGAATGACCGCTCAGTGATATTCGCACCTTGATCAGACAGCACCTGGATGTTTCCAGAAGCGAAACCGAGCACTAGCTGTCTGGAATCAGGAGCCCAAACGCCGGCCGTGACAGTGATGGCCGTCGGGAACGAGTTGCTCCAGACGCGCTGGCCTGTGCTCGAGCCGATCAGCACGAAGTTGTCCTCGTAGCAGATGAGCGCCGACGATCCGCACGGGCTCCAGCTCAGGTCACGCACCTTCACACCGCGGTCGTTCACCAGCTCGACCGACCAGCGGTCGTCGTTCCGCACCCACACGTAGATCACGCCCGACGAGTCGCACGAGGCGAGTTTCGTCTGCGCCCGATTCCAGGTCACCATGCAGATGGCCGAGTGGTGTCCGCGCAGGTTGAAGTTGTAGCGGCTGTTATCGTCGTCGGTGGGCAGCAGGTCGGTGAAGGTGATGCCGACGGAGCCGGAGTCGGAGCCGACGCCGAGAAGCCCGTGGCCGGGCCGGTCAGCCTGAGACACCCACGCGAGGTGGGTGATGGCCGGCTCGATGCGAGCCCCCGGCCAGTCGCCGCTCTCCCAGGTGATCTTCATCAGAATACCGACGAGCACATCCGCGCAGCAGCAAGACGAACACTCAGCCGGCGACGGCGCGGCCGGTCACACCGGGCAGAGCGCAGACCGCCAGCGCCGCTCTCTGCGTCCCTGCCGGCGCCGTTCCGCGCGAGACCCACGCGGGGCTGGCCGCTCGCCAACCCCTGGACCGCGTACAGCGGACAACTCGGCCTCGTTCGCGGCTGGCCGGCTCTCCGGGCGCAGAGGTCCGCGGCAGGACCTCACGCAGCCGCCATGTGTGGCCACGAGCGGGGAACAACACGTCGGTGGCGGCGAGGGCTCGGAGAGCTCGCCTCGTTCGGCTCCGCGCGGCCGCGACGCGCTCGCTGCGACGTCAGTGGACGAGTTGCTCGCCGACGTGAGTCAGTGTCAATAGCCGCCCTCTCGTCTTCGCTTTGAAGCCACCCGGGGTGCTTGTGGAACCGGTCTGCAGTGGTCGACCAGCGAACTGCCGCGAGATCTAGGCGGCCATCCTTCTCGTGCTGTGAGAACTGCGTCTGGTAAAGTTGACTGTTTCCATCATACTCGCGAGGCTCTGTGTTATTTGGATCTAAAACTGCTGAGGCCAGCACCACCTTCACATGTTCTTCATTTCTACCGTCGATGGGAATTGGCTAAACTGTGGACAAATGTTCCTCCCTCCGGCCAGGGTTGCAAGGAGGAATCTCACGATATCCCACCACATATTAGGCTGGCCGGGAAGTTCTGGCGGCTTTGACTGGTCGACTTCAAACGATTGTAACTTTATTCATACTCGCCGGATTCAGACGAAATAAGCAGCATTTGGATCGCACACTTGTTCCAACGCGACGCTGGTTGACTAATTGCATCAGCGAAAAAAGTGAGTAGTCGCTATGCCACAAATCCTAGAAAGGCTGCTTTTGCGTGGTCCTGATTGGCGAATGTTCTACCGGCGAGGATGTACCGAAAGTGCTTAAAAAGGTGTTAGTCGGCTGGCGCAAGGTCCGTTGAGTACTCTGCTGTGATGGTTCGGCCGGTTCCAGAAAGTTGTAGTGAATCACGCCAGCCACCGACCGCCACACTGTTACCATCGACTCCTGGGGCCGGATTCATCAACGACTGACTCGTGGGTATAGGGGGTAGAGATACCCATGATGAAGCCTGCGTCTCTGACTCTTACCTTATCTCTACCTGACTCTTATCTTATCTCTACTCCTTATACCCCGCATACCCACGGGTTTAATTGTTGATGAATCCGGCCCCTGGTGGTGTTCAGGCTTTGGAGGTTACCTCGAGTGGGGGGGGGGGGGGGTCGTCGACGTCATCGAAGGAACAGAATTATTAAGCATAGGTGAAACACAAATTATTCCTTCAGATAGAGCGAAGAGTTCCGCATTAGGCGGTGTATAAGATTCGAAATAAGCTGATTATTGATTGAGTAATAAACGAAAAGCGGTTGCACAAAAAACCGCCAGAACTTTTCGGCCAACCTAATATAAAGGAGGAAGGCATGAGTCACTCTCGGTAGTGATGGTTCCCGTACTTCATTTACAATGGCACGGAGGTGGGGAGACTTCCTAACCAAGATTGAGTGAGTGAGAGAGCTGAAACGAAATGTATTCTGTTTCTCACATTTGGGTTTTCCTTCTGCTGAGACGTTCTGTTTGTTAGTTTTTCTTACATTTTAAAATGGCGATGTTGAGGCACGGGTTATGTGGCATCCTCCAGGCTGCGAAGATCCGTGTTTTGAATTATTTAACTTCTTGCTTCTCTTCGTTGTTGGACAGCCACGGGGTCATCTCTTTCCGAGCGCAGGTCTTCCTCTTTACTCCATCCACAATTTTTCGCTGTTTAATTTCGAGTTTGAGCTGCTGCGTTTGTTTGCCAGCAGCATCGGTCCGGTTAGGTGTCGAGTTAAGCTGTAACCTTTGGCTGTATTGGCGCTAGGTCAGGTGGTATTCTCTACTTGGACCAGCGCATATTAGGCCGCAATTTCTTTTTGTAAAACGATTCTGACGAATGCATCCCTGAATGGTTACTGTATACCGGTTAGCGATGGAGCGCGGAAACAGTGATAGGAAGCTGTCTGCGCCCTCCTAGCTTAGAGATCGTGCGTCGGCGTCCACGTTGACATTGGATCGATCTCTTGTGTGCCCGCGATGGCCTTCCCGGCAAGCGGATCGTGGTGTAGTGGGAGTGGCGTCGTTCTCACGCGAGGGAGGTGGGGGGGGGGGGGGTTCGGTTCTCCAGCGTTGTGTAAGGTTTGCATTCCAGCTGACTACTTGGGTTTTTGAGGCGTCTTGACATGCACGCGATTTTGTGGTCCTTTTTGCGCATTTTTCCAGCCGTATGCGTTTCGCCGCTCGCAGAATCCTGCCGCGGGCTCCCGTGAACGACATAAGCAGTTTCCACACGAGCAGCTTAGATGCACCACACCCTGGAGTCCCTCCCCTAACCTAGATCAGGGTACTGTGCTCTTCGAGCGAAGAACACAGATCCGCATTCCCTGAGCGACGAGAGGTTCGTTTGTGTAATGCTAGGAATGAAGGAGTTCGCGCTCCATCGCCAACATGCGCCCAAATGGCACGGTAACCATTCGCGGGTGTGTTCAAGATCGTGCTAGTATTAGGTTGTCACATAAGTTCTGTCCGATTTTCGACGGTAACTTTGCGGTGTAATATCTCAGCAGAAAATAAAGTTTATTAATCAAAGTAAGAACCGTTACAATCAATGTACTTCTGCCAACGATATACAACAGCATTAATTCTATTTCGGAAGAAATCTGAATTTCTAGAAGCAATGAAACACTCGAAGGCAATTTCGATATCTGCTACATTAGTAAAGTTTTTTATCCTTGAGGAAACCATCGAGATGTTTGAAAAGATGAAAGTCCGTTGGGGCTAGGTCCGGTGAATAAGCGAGATGCGGGAGAACTTCATATCTCAAATGATTTAATTTTTGGATGGTCAGATGCGAGACATGTGGACGGGCGTTGTCGTGAAGAAGGATCGGTCCTCTTCGATTCACCAGTGCAGGACGCATTTCAAGCAACTTTTGGTGAACCACGTCTAATTTACGACAGTACCTCTCTGCCGTGATGGTTTCACCAGGCTTCAAGAAGTCGTAGTGGATAATACCAGTTGCAGCCCACCAGACAGTGAGCATGACCTTCCTCGGATGGAGGCTAGGTTTTGGAAAGTGTTTCGGCGGTTCTTCCTTATCCAGCCATTGCGCTGATCTTCTTCGATTGTCGTACACGATCCATTTTTCGTCACAGGTAATTATCCGGTCAAGAAATGGATCGTTTTCGTTCCTTATAGTAAGGGAAGAACAGATCTCCAGGCGACACCTCTGCTGCTCCTCAGTGAATTCGTGGGGCACCCATTTATCCAGCTTTTTCACCTTTCCTATCGCCTCTAGGTGCCTCGAAAAGGTTGTACGACTGACCTGAAGTTCTCTCCCCATCTCACGCACAGTTCCTCGTGAATCGGCTTCCACTCGTTCTTTCAAACGTCCTTCATCACATTTGGCTGGTCGTCCTGAGCGGTCCTTGTCTTCGAGGTCCACGTCTCCAACCCGGAACTTCTGGTACCATCTGCGCACGGTGCGTTCGTTAGCGGAGTCCTCTCCCCATGCCATCTTGATGTTTTGAGTTGCCTCGCTAACACTGCGGCGAAGCTTGAACTCATGAAGCATTATTACCCGCAAGTGCGTTTTTCCATGGTTTCGTCCAGCACCTAAAACGAAGCAATGCTCACGACTTTTTAAAAGCAACACACTAAGTTTTATAGAGCGAAACAAGCGCTACAAAATAGTATCCAACATGTATACAATTACTTTCTCTATACATGAAAAATAACAATCACAAAGTAACGCCTATCGGGATCGGACAGAACTTATCTGACAACCTAATATTTCTTCTTGGGTCAGCGTCGGTACAGGCGACAGAAACAAACTGTTTTTGAGTCGGGTTAGTCTGCAACCTCTGAGAAACCTCTGTAAATCAATGCCGGATTAGGCAGTATCCTAAGGCCTATGTTATACTCCGCGGGAGCATCCGCGGAACGTCCGCGGACGGAAGGTGCACCGCGGAGAGCGTCTACGGGCAAAGGTCAACCAAAGCAGCGGGATGGCGAGAGCGCAGAGAAATAGACACTCCTGCTGCGCTACGAGCGAGCGAGCTGACTCAGCGCCCGAATGAGAGAACACGCTCGTCGTCTGCGTCTCCAGGGCTAGCCCATTGTTGCGGAAACTTGCTGTAGATGGATGCTGAATTTCAAGAAGGCCATGTCCCAAAAGAGTAGGACTTCCTGCAAGTCAGAATCGAGACGCACCGAAACCGCTACTTTCCAGGGGAATAAATATGATGATTCCAAGAAATGAGGGCGTAGAAGCGGTCCATCCTCAGACCTTCTTTATTGTCCGTCTCTCTCCAGCAAAGCATTAGTGCTTATGGACAGATCAGTACTGGAGGTTTATTAGGGAGACACACTTCAGTGTCTTTATAACCTCTCATTTTCTCTACTCTTATGTATAGCCTGCCACAGCGGGTTGCGTTGGGGTCCTTGCTCCTTCGACTGATAAAAGGAATTCACTTGACAAGAAGAGGGAGAGGCACGATCACTCACCGTTTCTCAAGAGAAAACAGTTCCTCACCCTCAACTCAAAGACTGACACCGAATTCTTGAAGCCATGGAATAACGACATAAAATTCCAATCATGCACGTAGAGCAAGCAAAATAACAAAGCTTCTAGTTGCGCAGAACTTCACATGTGGCTAGAAACACTGTTGTGCTCAATCCAGAACACGGCATCTCCCAGGCCCAATAAACGGAAGAGGAATCCGTCCCACGTAATGGCAATTCTTGTTGTTGACTAAATGTCATTGTCTCTACGCGATATTTTCCACCCAACCTGTGCCAGAAAAGGTGGAAATCTGAGCTCGTCGATGTTGCTGATATGCCAACTCCTCCAGCAGACGCTTTTCCTTTGAGAAATGAGTGCTAATGAAGTGCACTGGTCGACCCACCCAACCTCGGTCCCAGTAGGGTGCTCTACAGTATTATAGAAATCCGACTCCTGAATTTGACACCGTAACCCGGCGTTCGATTAGGGCGCGGTTGCGAGCGCGGCAGGGCAGATTCAAAACGGGCGCGAATGTTTACATACTTGGTTCACGTGTGAGTCATGAGCTCACAGTCGCGATAAGTAAGTCTCCAAACACGATGTTATGAAATCTAGAGGGACTGAGACCGACCACGTCACGCTAAGGCCGCTTGCATTGACTCGTCTAGGAGGATACACTGAAGCCGTTGCGAGCAATTATAGGAGGGAAATAATTTCTAAGGAGTAAAGGAGCAAATCACAACTCATACGCTGCAAGCAGATAACTTCTTTAACGACACTCCAGAGCTATCTAAGGATGAACGAAAGCGCTCTCCGTTCTTTGAGACTTTCGAGATCTAACTAGACACTTGAATGTCCTCATAATATTCATAATAGAGGCCTACCAACGCTCCTAAGATCATTCCTACCGTCTTTGCGACAGTGGAGTGGCATGAATCGACACATTCCCATCCTGTGTACATATTCTAGGACAGCTCGAAAAGCTGGAGAACTTAGCTGAGATGAAGAATGTTGGTCATATGTGTCTCAATCTCCTCTCCATGAGCTCATGAACACTTTCTCACTCTCAACGGTAAGATCTTCCGTATAATGAAGAGGATGAGGCTCACCCTAAGGACAGCACTATGCAGTGTCTTGTGTTATACTACTGAGCTAGGCCATTTCTAATGCTATTCGACATACATACGCCTTCTTACCAAGGCGGATAGCCACTGTACATGTTGACTCCCCCTCCCCCGCCCCCCCCCCCCCCACACCCCACAAGCCAATTTGCGCTTACAGCCATGTGCCATATGTTACCTATGATCATGGCAGGTCCAAAAACGCCTCGAAAGAATCTCGCTGACTACCTGGAGACGTCCAGGACTCAATTTCTGACGTTAAGCACAGAAGATAAGGGCTTGGTGTCTGATGCAAAAGTATCATTACGCACAGGTCTTTCCATTTGAAGGTAAATATGATAGACCTGTCCCAGTCCCTGGTTAAGATGCTCGAAGCACTCCGTATACTGATACAGGATGCCGTCGAGGCTATGAAACAATTGCTTTCCCGAGATCTCTTAGAATTTTGGCCTCTAGATGTTTCCATTGTGAGGTAGTCTTCATCAGATATGTACCAGTCCTACCGCTCAATAGACTCATCTTGTGAAGGGGCTCCAGACGCTATAAACTCCTTGAACGAGGTCTATTTGAACATCTACAAAACATCCTTCCTTGCAAGCATGCTAAGTTAAGGACCAGTGTTACGTCACAGTTGGTCATCAGAACAAGGTACAGAAAGTTCTGCTAAGGAGGCCAAGGTATTCGAGATCCACTCGATTAGTCCTAACATTACCCTCCACCACTGCGCGGATCCTTCAAAACATCGTGACAGTAGAATGTTCGAAGCGCCTGCCGACACCCGCTACATACTGTGCGATTACGTCACGAGTTTAAAGGACCGACCGCGCCCCAATCGAACGCCGGGTTACGGTGTCAAGTTCAGGAGTCGGATTTTTATAATACTGTGGGTGCTCTAGCACCGACGTGCTCCGCTGTCTGCACTCTAGCGCGGGCAAGAAGAGACGTAGGGGCTATGCGAGGAGAATCTCTAGTACGGAGAGCGCCGACGGCGCGACGAATCGGCGAAAACATGAGTCATGGTTGTCCTTTGCCCTGTAACCCGCGGAGAGTCGTCGTCGAGACGGGGCGACTAGCGTCGCATTGGAGCGCGTTTTAGAGCTCGACTTCACGGAACGACAGCTCTACGGACGCCTGCCCTCCCGCGGGCAGGAAAGCCTGGGTCGGGGTCGAATCACGCATCATCATATTCGTCGAGCTGCGCCCAGCTGAGACAGTGTCCATAGAGCGGTTTCGGGTTAATATGCATCGGCTCGAACGGGGATTGTATTAGGCTGCAACATAGCGCTCAGCTTTTGTAGCGAGTTGATAGTTATTTGGGTTGGTCCTGGAATACATACTAAAGAGCTAATGTATGGCGACTGGGCAGATTTGCTCGATTTGGTTTGACACGTGACAGCAATGTACAATGCGCTCGGTGGAACAGAACTGTCGATGGAGTGAGCCGCGCAGAAACATTACCTGCGGCCGTTCTGCGACTTCTGGTAGGACTCCACTGCTAGGTCCGACACTGCGCTTAGAGGTTGCGTTCATGGTGGCCCACCCAAATTCCCCCTTGAGAGCTATTCGATATTGGCGTCTGCTGCGCGGCAACCGAACCGCGCTAGACCCGTTCATTCCGCACAGCTTGCGGATCTGGTCAGCGAACTCAGCGTGTTCACGGCCACGGGTTGCGCACCTTTTAGGCCGGCAGCAGGGTCTTGCGTGTTGCGGGTGCCGCGGGCCCGCCATGACAACGGCGGGTGGTGTGGTGCTGCGAGGGTTACTGTTCGCAATATTGCGTATAGTTTTGGCGGCAGTTGCGACCTCTGGGATTGTCAAAGGTGTAGTAAGCAAAACGCTTTTTCTTTTGTGAAGAAGCGTTTTCTAAATCAAGTTAGGAGTCCTTGAATCTAAACCCCGACATCTAATAGAACACTTCTTATAACTCAACAGTTCTGTGCCATTTTGCGCTTGCTCTCAATTTTGTCGATCTACTTCCACTAAAAGTTCTTCGCTTGACAAGCAGCTCGAAGATAATGTGGTAGCGCTTGTGATGACAACATTCCTCCCATGCCTTGTTTCCCTAAACCACGCGGCTAACTTGTAGCCGAAAGGGCACAAAGATTTTCAGTGCAGTTAAGGTTATCTGATATCGTGCTAACGTTTTTTTTTGCGTTACGTTTTGAGTGCAGGATTCCATACGCTTCCATTTGTCGACACTACCGGTGATTATATTGTTGGTTGTCAAGCTCTTTTATGGACAGAGATGATGCACCAACCTGCTATATCCCTACTATGTAGATTCGTTAAAAAATGTTTCCAAATAGATGGACCATGATCGACAGCCATCTATCACGCCCTCCGGCGGCTCTCACCCGCAGCTCCTGGCGCTGCGGGTGAGAGCCGCCTTGAACTGCGGCAGGATCCGATCGCTGGCGACAGGGACGGCTAGTGACGTCATACGCGCGCGGTCGCTGCGTCTTGCTGCTGGGCACGCCAGAGCGCAAGTGTGCACCGCTTGTTATTGTCTGCGCTTTGTCGGCTGGCGCCAGAGACGGAGAACAGTGGAGTGCCTCGTTTAACATCTTAGATTGAAGAAATATTCCGACTTTCTTAGCGCTTACGAGTGGCGTGATGATTAGACTACGATAAGCGAGTTGGAGAAGGTTGACGAGCAAGAGTAAATTAAAAGGAGGGTTACAATTTAATGTTATTGACCGAAAAGTGTGCAGTGAATTACAGACCGCCTTCCAAACGTCTGTAAAACTACATTATAGTGTCTGGCACGATTTGTAGGTTTCCTGTCGCACCGGACCATGCAGTAGAGCAGAGAAGAATGCTCGAAAAACAGCAGCGCTGTAGCGCAATGGAAAATCTGTAGAAAAGACGCCGACGAGCGCTTTCTTGGTTCCCTACTTTATCATATTGTCTCTCTCATACGATTGTCCTCCATTAGACATTGGATCTGACAGCGATTCGCATAACCGGAGTCCGTCATTTTTCTTCAAAGCCTGGTTAAAAGGATTGTGCAACAATGAGATAGAGATTATCATTTCAGAGAATGTGAATTACTCAAATTTATAGTCCATCGTATTGGCAGCTCCCCCCCCCCCTCCTAGATGTACATGCGGTAGTTGGAGGGGGTCACCATAGCATGCCGCGGCGCACAGGTGTGGCGAGTAGCTACATACCGCGAATGTAAATGCAATCTTATCTTCCCTTTTCGATTGCCCATCCGTGCTTTATCTGCTTCCGTATTGAATAAGGAATGTAGGTAATTTTAATACGGGTGCGTTAGCCGGCCCACACCCCGGAGTCCCTTCTCCCGCCCAATTCTGAGAACAGAGCCATAGCATTGTTTCTTTGTCTTCTTTATTACCAGTGTGTCTCGTTTTCTTTTTTTCTCCTGTTTGTTACACTTTTTATAAGGTGACCTTCCCCAATTACCATAGCGCCGTACTTGCTTCGGAAACTTCTAAATATTACCCAATCTTACTTTCGTTTCGAAATTTCCTCACCAGATGCGTTTTTCTTCTTGTTCCATTTGCCCTCACTCACTTGAAGCACTTTCAGTCCGTCCTCACCTTGTTAACAAACGCTCACTCCTCTCCCCTCTATCAGAATGCATGAAGCGCATCTCATTCAACAGCTTTCCTTCTTCTGCGCTAGTCGAAGGAACGCGATTACATGTGAACTGGTCCCCGAAAAATTCCGTCACGCGCGAGCGGCGAGAGTCAGATGAGCAGAGTGTCTCCAGATTGGGCTAGGGAGGGGACTCCGGGGTATGGCGAACAGGGAGGCGTAGAGTGCGCGAGACGACACGACGAAAAACCGCGCGCCGCATCGGCACCATGCCAAGCGGACCAGTTCTCCGGCAGTGGCACGTGACGTCAATAGCCGTCCCTGTCTGCCGGACTCTGCGGCGGTTGACGACGGGCAACTCGGCCCCGCTCGTCCCCGCTACTGCTGAGTCACGTCGATTTGCAGCGTGTCTGCCACCTCTCGCTGCCTCTCCGCTATTTCGCGCGCATCTGCCGTCTCGCGTGCGAACACACTATTTCTTGAGCGACTTGCACGACCGGCGTCTCATCACAGCGCGATGTATTTCCACACCAGTCGTACTGTTGGTATCATTGAGGAAATACACTAATCCAGCCACAACGGTCACTCAGTTTCTGCAGGATGTTTAGCAACATGTCTGAGACTTGTCTTTTGTTTGAGATAGATATTTTAGAACACTCTATGTCAAAGCGTTTGAAGTACTAATGGCAACATACGAATAAAAACAACTGCATCGTGTGAAGCATGAGATTACATTTGTGAGCAAGCATGTACCTGAATTCAAAGGCAAGTGTGCTAACAGTTCCTTCACAGAATGGGCAGGATAACATGCATAGGGCTCTTCAGAGGAGAATGAGGGGACGGGGACACATTGAGAGCTAACTAGTGGGCAAGGTTGCTGGCTAAGGTATCAAGGTGATCCATACACTCTCTTGTGGTAGGTGGACGACCATCCGCCTGGAGGAACTGTCTGAAGCGCCTCATCTCATCGTGTATTTCATTTTGCCTGCAGGCTTCGCGACTTCGCATATATCTTGTCGCCATTTCTCCATTTGCTATAGGCAGGATCTGCGATCTGGCCATAGTTAACTATGAGGCCAAAAACTGCCAGGGGTGCGAATAGGAAACGCCCTTCGAAGTTTACTGTGAACCGTTCAACGAAGTTCGCAGGTTATCGAACAGTTAGCTGCTCCACCATTGCCATCCGCTCTGGGGCTGTGAAAGTATCGCCTGAAGCCATAAATATCGTTCTCTAAACAATATTTATTCTCATATGTCCCCTTACCGAAGCGTGGCTGTGCCATATCAGCTACTAAGCCTTGGATAACGCTGGATGGAGTTCCCGCATAGGGTTGTGCCCTAAATTCGTTGCACGTCTCGGTCACCCTACGGCGCATAATAGAACGAGGGGCGCTTCTTGGCTTATAGAAGTGGGGGCGAACCGGATTTGCAGGATCCGTTATGAAGTGTCCACCTCTGACTTTGCAGGAAGGCACAGGCTGATTGTACACCTCGCGCTCTCGATCCTTAAGCGATCGGTATCCACCGCACACAAAGGTGCTGGTCTCTCCGTCTGAGAGTGTCTTCCTATACGCCCACTCATACACAGCTGACGATCTCGAGGTAGGATATATATCGCCATATTTCCACCCCTTTGCTGTGAGGGAGCAAATATCACTCGAACCGGTTCGAACGACGCCATTTATCAACAACGGTACTTCCAAATTCCGCCACATCTTCTTTCATTTTGATCTCGTGTGAAGTCTCTCCATCGTGGGAAAGCAATCGCATGAATTGCACGTGCGGCTAGAGATGTAGGGTCGGCGGAGGCGCCGGCACTCTTCCGTCTGGGATCTGCCCCCGCCGCGATGACTCAGCATGCTCGGGGCCGAGCTGCCCCGTAATCATGGACAAGTTCTCAGGGTGCTTCCCCGAGACTGTAGAGGCCCTTATGCGATGCTTTGTCATGTATGGGCGGCTCTCATGTATCTCTGGCCAGGAACATGGAATCGGACTACCGGAAACCCCCTCCCACACTGAAACTGTCTATTCATCTGCACTTGAAACTGTGGTACGATCGCATCTGAGCAGGATCTTTGGACACTGTTTTACAGAAGCCACAACATCAAACACGACGCTATCGCCTTGCAGGAAACGAAAGGCAGAGCGGAAAGCATAAGAAGGACCGACCACAACGAGCTTCTCATTATCGGAGCAAAGGTGGACAGAAAGAATATTGGCGGAGTTGGATTTCCCGGTCAACTCGACAGTGCACCACCTAGTAGACTCCTGCAAGATCATTAGTCCTTAAGTAGCTGTTCTGTATCTGGAAACCAAATATCAAGAAACCATCTCCATCATAAATGGATATGTTTGCAGCATCTGCGGCCACAGACGAAGAAAGGGAGAAATTCTACAAGCTATTCGAAAGGACTGTCAACGGCGAGAAGAGCGGTTACAAAGTTTGTTGCTGGGGACTTTAGCGCTACCGTCGGTACGAATGAGCGTGAGGCATGTAGGCTAGGACCACATAAAACTTCCTCAAGGAACAAAAACGGAGAGCGTCTGATAGACTTCCATCTGCGTGCCGTCTCTTTCATGGAAATTCACTGTTCAAGAAGCCTTCAAACCGGCGATGGACCTGGGAAAGCCCAAAATGGAGAAACGCGTTCGGAGACCAAACATGTTCTTACAAACAGATGCTGGAGTCTGTTCGACGTCTCCGTGCTGCCTTTGGTTGACACCGGGTCGGATCACCGTCTTGTCCGTCCGAAACTGACCCTCAGAAAGAAGATGCTCAAACGTGACACTCATAGACCGGCACCGGTGAGGATCCCCGCATTGAAGTCTGAGGAGTTGGAATATGCGATAAAGTCGTACGATTGGAATCTTCTTGAAGATCCATCAGAAGACTACGAACTTCTCCTCAAAGGACTGTTGAAATGTGCTAGCAGCTCTTGTGAAGCCACATCACCGTCTGTCTCAAAGACTTAACGCACAAGAGATTAAACTCTTGGAGCAAAGAAGAACTGTCAAACTGGATCCTAATGCCTCCCATCTGGGGCCGGATTCATCAACGACTAACCCACGGGTATAGGAGGTAGAGATACCCACGAAGGAGCCTGCGTCTCTGACTCCCACGTTATCTCTACCTGATTCTTATCTTATCTCTAGCCCTTATACCCCGCATACCCACGGGTTTAATTGTTGATGAATCCGGCCCCTGGAAAAAGTCACCATCTCGAAGGCCTGTCGAGTTGCGGTGAAGGAGTCCATACAAGCCTACACGAGATTGAAGCTGTTAGAAGCTGCTGGGAAAGGTTCAAGCATAAAGCGCTGCAAACGAGATTTCTGGAACCAGAAGGCAATAATGTCAGCCCTTATGGATAGGGATGGAACAACGCAAACGTCTCGAAGAGCGATGGAAGCCATCGTTCAAGAATTCTACACAGATCTGTTTCGTTCTTCCATCACTTCCGAAATGCTTGATGCCACCAGCTGAGGAAGCACCTCCTATTCTGGAATCGGAAGTTGCTCATGTCATCAGAAGGATGAAGCCAGGCACTGCTCCCGGGCCGGACAGCATTTATGGTGATCTCCTTCGTGCGGGTGGCAGTGCCCTCTGCTCATTTCTTGCCAAGCACTTCAGCCACTACCTTCGTCTTGGTAGGATACCGGACTTATGGAAGGAATCGAAAACAGTTCTTATCTTCAAAAAAGGTCAGCAGGAGGATATTAACAACTATCGACCCCATCAGTCTTCTCTCAGTTGTGTACAAGATCATTACCAAGATATTGCTTAACCGCATCGTGCGTTGTTTGGACGAGTATCAGCCAGTGGAACAAGCAGGGTTTCGCAAGGATTTCTCCTGCATGGGCCATATTCAGACTGTCTCACAACTTATCAGAAGGAGCCGCGAATATCACCTCCCACTTGTCCTTGCCTTCGTGGATCACCGGAAAGCGTTCGACTCTGTGGAAATCAACGCCATGCAGAAAGCGCTTGTGCATGCAAGTATACCATCGCCCTACATCCCACTTCTCGACTAATGCTTCTCGAACACATCTATTACCATCCAGTTGTTCGATCGAAAGCATAAAATTCCTATCGGGAAAGGAGTACGGCAGGGAGACACGATTTCTCCTAAGCTGTTCCCAGCAGCACTCCAGGATGCCATGAAGGACTTGAACTGGGACGATAAAGGCTACCTTGTGGACGGTAAATGGATCAGCAACCTTCGCTTCGCCGATGATATTGTTCTCATCTCTACCAGCACGGCAGGATGTGGCAGGTATGAAGATTGGATTGGACATGAATATGTCCAAAACGCAGTTTATGGTCAACCATTGGTGTGACACGGGACTCGTAAGGTTAAATGGAGTCGCTCTACAACAGGTCGACTCCTACGTCTATCTGGGAAGAGAGCTGAACATGGATAACGACCTCGCTCCTGAAATCGCCCGCAGGAGACGCGCAGCCTTCAGTTCGATTCGCGAAGCTACCAATCAGGTCAAGGATGCCGGCCTCAGGGCCTCGATATTCAACGCCTCTGTACTGCCTGTGGTGTGTTAGGGCCTCTACAGAGTCTCGAGGCAGTACCCCGAGAACTCGTCCATATCGCTCCCGCCGCAGTGGGACCCACGCTGCCACTGTGGTGGAAGCGGCGGCGCGGACGAGTTGTCGTGGAGCCGCCGCTCGCAACGGTCCCCGAGGGCTGCCGCAGTTCACGGCGGCTCTCACCCGCAGTGCGGGTAAGACCCGCCTGAGGGCATAGTTGAATTGGAAGCTTGGGGGAAGGGGTTTTCTTTGTTTTCGTTCCTCGTTTTCATGTGCCTCATGCTTATGCATTGTTAACCATTTCGATAAGCGTAAATAACACGAGTTCTTCCGACTGTGCTAACACAAGCAGTACGGTGGGCTCGTGATAGCGCAGTCGGAAGAAGCGTCGGGCGTCGCATTCAAACCGAATCGAGGTTGTTGTTACAGGCCTCGTACAGGCAAAGCAAGTCTTCCATCCTTTTAGCGTCACTGACTTGGTACCAAAGTTTTCTGGGAAGGTCAAAATTTGGCTTCCCATTAGCTGACCGCCGCAGATCCTTCTCACCTCCAAATATGCTTTCAGACTGCTCCAAGACAACCCGTAGAATGGTTGTTGGAGTGATTTGCACAAAGCTCTTTCCTTTAGCTATAGAGCGCTACTGAAAAACTTTTTAAGAAGTACTCGTTATTGATGAACAGATAATTAAAGTTGTCATTGAATGCCCTTTCGCAGCTATGACGCAACTCAATGAAAGAAGTGCTTAAAAGCTCAAATATTCCAGTAAACTTGCAAAGTGTCAGCATTTTCAATTCTTCAACAACAGCGAGGAGCAAAGTAGTGAAGGCACACTTTTCTTGAGAACAGCGCGCTTTCAGCTAGATCAGAATTCGCGTTTTGCTGCACTCATGGTCTTTCACAAAATCGCCATCGAGCTCACGTATACTACATAGTTGTATACGTAGGTTGAATGCACTGAAAGTGGCGCCAGATTTTTGTTGGATATGGGGAGAATCCAAAATGAATTATGCAAGTGCTGTGGCTGTTGTGTTTACGTTCTTCTCTAGGCTACCCCAAGACATTTGAAATCAAAGCAACTTCTTCCAAATCGAAGTGCGCTCTTTCTTCACTAAACTAATAGAAACTCTCCAAGAAAGAAAATTAGTATAATATTTTGTTCGAGGAAAAATTTTAATATAATTTTCTTTAAAGTTTTAATTCACGTACCCAATACGTGAACATCTTGTTTGAGATTTCATAGACTTCTAACTAATGTTTGTGGAAAGATAATGGTTTGAAACTTGTTTGAAAGAGTAGAAAGGCGGCCATTTTTTTATTCAAAAAAAGGGTGACACCAAGCCCTCATCCGGAACGTCGCGATTTTTATTCGATTTATAGCAAAAGTTCTGTTTTCATGGAGCTTCACACCTGTAAACGATGCAACAAAAATAACTGAAAAACTCACATACACACATATGATGTCTCATGTAAGCAGCGTTAACACTATCAATCAAATAAAAAAAACGCGACGACCTTTTCAGGCCTTCAGCCGGCAAAAGTACGCAGCATTGCGTACAGTACCATCGCGGGGCCGCTGACCCGCCATGACAACGGCGGGTGGTGCGGCGCCGCAAGGGCTGCTGTACGCAACGCTGCGGACTTTGCAGGCAGTTGCGATCTCTGGGAATGTCAAGGATGTAGTAAGCAAAACGCTTTTTCTTTTGTGAAGAAGCGTTTTCTAAGTCAAGTTAGGAGTTCTTTGATCTAAGCCCCGAAATCTAATAGAACACTTCTTATAACTCAACAGTTCTGTGCCATTTTACGCTTGCTCTCTTTTTTGTCGATCTGCCTCCACTAAAAGTTCATCGCTTGTCAAGCAGCTCGAAGATAATTTGCTAGCCCTTGTGATGACAGCGTTCCGTCCGATGCCCTGTTGAGTCCGGGAGGTCTGATCGATGTAGTTATACCTCGTACTAAAAAGAATGGGTCTGCTTTCTTGTTGCATTTCTGTGCAAGGGTTCTCCTTAAACCTCAGACGACTAACTTGTGACTGGAAGGTCACGGAGATTTTCCAAGCAGTTAAGATTACCTAACATCGTACTAAGGTTTTCTTGCTTTACGTTTTGAGTGCAGGATTCCATACACCTCCATTTGTCGACACTACCGGTGATTATATTGTTGGTTGTCAAGCTTCTTTATGGACAGAGATTATGCACAACCTACTATATCCCTAGCATGTAGATTCGTTTAAAAAATAGATGAACATGAAATATAGAATATAAAAAATAGATGAACAATAGATGAACCATAATGGACACCCATCTATCACGCCCTCCGGCGGGTCTCACCCGCAGCTCCTGGCGCTGCGGGTGAGAGCCGCCGTGAACTGCGGCAGCCCCCGGGGACCTTTGCGTGCCGCGGCTCCGCGACAACTCGTCCGCGCCGCGGCTTCCACCACAGTGGCAGCGTGGGTTCCACTGCGGCGGGAGCGATATGGACGAGTTCTCGGGGTGCTGCCGCGAGACTCTGTAGAGGCCCTAAGGCGTGACCATCACCGTTGGCCATCACGAGTAATGTTCACCCATTCACCGCGATGAGGTGGCACATGAAGGGGAAGTCACTCATAGGTGAGGAAACACATCTTGCCCCGTTTATCACAATTCATTTGCTGTGATTGCTAGATGCGTTTCGCGTCTGTAATTCAACCGTAGTTCACGTAAGGGAGAGGGTGTACGTCTTCTCCATTACCCCTTCAGCCAGGTTTCGAGCTCCCTCGATATTCTGTTCTTGGTTCATTTCCTTTCCGTTTATTATGCGTTCACGTTGATAAACCGGAAAGATTTGAAGAGAAGTTTCAGAAAGCAAAAAAAAACGCGTCGGGAAAAGTTATAATAATTTAATAATATAAGAAATTAAAAGTCTTGACCGAGTTAAACTAAGTCTTATTCGAAGTTCCTCTTCTTCGGTGAAAAGCCACGGGAGGAGCTTAAAACAAAGGTGCGTCTAAAGAAAGTGGCCAAACGAACCTTTCTCCCACTTCTTCTTTAATTTTCTGTCTCCTCTATTCTCTCAAGTTATCTTACAACTGTTTCCTTCCTTTCCTTTCTTTTGTTTTCAGTCGTGATCAGCTAGTGTCTGCTTTTATCGCTGCTGCATTTGGGGCCACGCAGTAACCAGAGGGAGTGCTTCCCCAGACTACGTCCCCGCACCTCAATTCGTTCCAAGTGTCGCGTTTCGCCAGGTTAGCGATTCCGTTCAGCATCCTTCCGTGGTCTGTTAATAGGTGCCACACGGTTTCCTGGAATTCTAGTGCGCTTACCCTTCATCGTTTATGTACACCGGCGGTTGTCAGTTCGTAATTTCCGTCGAGTTAGAACGTGTCTCGCGAGCGTAAAACGGTTACTATTGAAGGGACGTCGACAGATGACCAGTCATTCTCTCCAACAGCAGCCGCTGCACAGTTTGCGAATCCAGTCCATCAGTACACCTGGGATTTCAACGCATCTCCATAGATGTGAGGTGCACTAGTTCCTAGAATGAGCAGTTTGTACCTCTTGCATGCAGAAGACATTTTGGGTAGCAGCATATGCACACACATAATAAAGAAAATTCAAAGCGTAGTGAATAAAATTACACATTTTTCTTTTTCCAAAAGGTTCGTTTCGCCACCTATCTTCAGACGAACCTTTTGTTATAACACCTTCCCGGTGGCTCATCAGTGAAGAGGAAGGTGTTACAACATTTTTGGACGTGCAAATTACCAACTTACCAACTCAATTTCTGATAATTTTAATGTTTATTAAACTTAAAAGCTTTTTATTTTAATTTATTTTTATATTTTATGTTTAGTTTAAAAGTTTATTTTATTGATATATAATCTATTTTACTAATATTGGATTTAAGTTAAAATTATAAAGGTTTTTAAACTCACACTAGTCGATCAGCTGACGATCAGCTGACTCTAGTCTTGGCTTTAACAAAAATAACTCAACTGTAGTGCAGTATTTGCTATCAGAACGGATAACTCGTATCATTCCACAGTGTAAGTCATTTTGCTTTGCTAGGAATGATATCACGGCGGCATTATTTTCTATCTTAATCTTGTTTTTTGGCTTTAATTTATTATTTTCAAGTTTAAATGATTGATTTAAGTTTTGTATTAAATTACAAAAGCAAAGTTTCATGAATATAAACATACACATATGTGAACAATTTAATGACGAGTATATTTTAGTAAAATTTCAAATTCAGCTTAATGTTTTCACAAAGTTTATAGCCTTTTTGCTATGGTCTAGCAAGTTGTATTTATACAATATTTGTCTATTTTTAACAATACACCTACCAATGTTACTGACGATAAAATTTCTATTAAATCCATTATTTACAAGAACTTTATAAAAGTCTTCTAATTTATTACAAAAATATTCAAATTTTGAGCAAGCATTTGCTATTCTAAGGATTTCTGTATATATAACGTTACGTTTAACTCTGATAGAAACTTCAGAATCCATGTGTGGGAACCTATTAACTTTAAAGTTAAAAGAATCTGTTTTATTATACAAGTTGGTTTCTACTTGGTTATTTACAATTTTTAAGGTTAGATCCAGATAATTACACATGTGTTCAGTGGTATGTGTCTTTTTAAAGGCAAGTGTGTTTTTGTACACTAATCCAAGAGTATTGTCTATGAGGTCTTCAGTAAAGTTATGAATTATAAGTATGTCATCCATGTATCTAAATGGTTTAAATAACTGATGTCCTTCTAAAGTTATATTTTTGGAATATTCAAATTCAAACATAGACATTGTTAGATCTGCAAGTAAAGGGCTAAAATTTCCTCCTTGTGGTACTCCTTTATTTTGTTTGTAAATCATACCAGCAAATACACAGTAGCTATTTCTTAGTAGATAGTCGATGAAATATAGAAGATCAGAAGGTTTGTAGTATCTGTATCTATTATCTTTATCAGAAGTGTCCGTGTAAAAAACATTGAAACTGTTGCTAGCAATGAAATTTTTACCAGAGTTTTTGAAACAAATGTTAATAAGGTTTTTCATTTTTTCAATAATAGTAACATGAGGAAGGTTTGTAAACATATCTGTAAAATCTGCTGAATATAGTTTAACATTTTTTGAATCAAAACTTGAAAGTTCTTGTATTATGTTTGAGTTATTAATAGACCAGTACCTATAAGCCTTCGCCAGCGCAAATAGGGTCCAGGGGTCACCCCCTACTCAGTGGTTGTACGCCTTGGTAAGAAAGCATGTGTACGTACAGTTACATCATAAATGGCCTACCTCAGTTCACCCCAGGGGTAGAACACGCTATTGCTGCAAGAAAATTCCGATTTCAAAAAGAAAATATGGCTGTACTACATGTGACCCCCCCCCCCCCCTCCCGGACCCTATTTGCGCCCCTTCGCCTTTCTCCGATCAATTTTCTGGGACGTCGTTTTGTGGGTTTTCGTTTCATGAAGGTTGTTGGGATTGCGGTGCAATGCACCTATGTGCATGTGGAACGAATTCCATTACATTGCACCAATGCTATTACACGGCCTGTCGTGAATTTGGGTGTGTGGTGCAGTGCAATTGCACCACACACCGTTGTCTCTTTTTCCTTCACGCCTCATCACTCACTTGTCCAGTTGGTTACGAAATGAGCCTAGATGGATGGAAACGGAGCTACACACATCAATTGTGTCCAGAATTCGACTTCCTAGGAGGGTTATATTTTGGAATTGAACCTAGATGAATCGAAGCGAAGCATCACACATCACTTGTCTCCATAATTCAGCTAGGGAAAGGGCTCAAGGGTGTGTGCCATCCAAGGTGCTCGTGTGGGAACTGCTTTTGTCGCTCCCCCCCCCCCCCCCAGAGGGAGTCCGCGGATGGGTTCTTCGCTCTTCGAGCTCAAAATCAGGCTAGGGAAGGGACTCCAGGATGTGTGCCATCTAAGCTGTTCGTGTGGAAACTGCTTTTGTCGCCCAGGGGGAGTCCGCGGCTGGGTTCTACGCTCTTCGAGCGACGAAGCGCTTACGGCTGGAAAATGCGCAGAAAACGCCTCAAATTTGCTCACACGCCAAAGCTCCTTAAGTATCCAGTTGAAATGCAAGTGAACCACCACGCAAGAGAACCGAACCCTCGACCTCCCTCGCAGAAGAACGTTCGCCGTATTGCTGTTTCGGACATTTGGGCCAAACCGAGAGAATTATTCATTAACGGGTTCATACACTGGCTCAGCGTCCGGATCACGGTTCTGGTCTTTTCGTCAGCCATGTGTTCCAGTCTTTGTGCTAGTAAACGTTAATTCGCTCGCAGCTGAAGTCGTCAAGCATTCCATCGTTCTCCTACTAGCGAGCCATCTGTCTGCTGTTTCGTTTCCTTTCGTTAGCGTTGGTTGATTCATGTGTGCCTTTACAGGGTCTGCAAACCGCTTTACTGAATGGCACTTAACAGCAACCCCTTTGCGGATCCATTCGCGGTGAGTTGACTGTGTCCGTGAAGAAGTCTTCCTTTGTCGCCAGCTGACCGACAACATTTCCAAAAACTGGCCAAGTAAAAGCAACTCAAAAAAAAATCGCAAGGAACGGTTGTCGACGACCATTAACTTCTTTGTGTAAGCGGGAATTCGTGGTTGAGGAGAACATTACTGATGCCCACCCTCGATGACGCTCCCGCAAGCCTACTAGCCTATGTGAGGTGCTTTGGCTGTAATGGTCTGCGCACTGAATAGGAGACATCGCGAGAAGGCACAGATCATGCCGAAAGTACATGTGGTGCTGGTTTAGGAACCCACAAGTCAACAACCACCGCCAAGTGCTACAGGTGCTGGGGAGCACGTTGAAGGCTTCAATCCGTTCGCCGCTCAAGGAAGGGCAGGAGCTGTTCCGACCCATCAGGTACGTGCCTCTCAAGAGGGTTAGGAGCGTTTGTCCGAACACCTCGTGCTGGCTCAAGTCTGCGCTAATTTGCAACCTATTTAGCCGCCCATGAAGCCGGCGCGGCTCGCTATCGATTAATCGAAAAGGGCTCCGTTGACGTTTTTCATTAAACGAGCTGCGCATATCGCCTCGTTTTTGAGTGCAGAGCCCTAGTGGAGAAGCCTCGAACCCCTCAGTTTCCAATATTTCACAGTACGAGTGCTGTTCATGCAAGTTGTTCAGCGCTATATAGGTTCTTATTGTCCGTACGCTGGAGAAACTACGGATTACAATGCGATGGCAATGCACTTGAAGATTTAGGCGGTTTCTGGACTTGGCAATCCTCCTGCGGCAATGAGCGATGAGCTGTTTCGCAAACAAGAAGAGCTGGAGCGAAAGGCCCAGGAGCTGCGGATGCGAGAGGAAGAGCTTAACCGACGTCAACAGCAGACGCAGAACATTTCCGGAAACATAGGTGAACCTGCGGTCCGCCTTCCTCCCTTTTCGACGACTTTCGTGTTCCTTGCCATTGTTTCTAGTACTCTGAAAATTCCAGCGCCAAATATTACACAGCGTCCACACAATTGGCCACCGCTTCCTTCATTTATCCCAATAGAACCGTGTTTTTACCAGGTTAGTTGGTACTTTAAGACTTCCTGTCTTAATTTCTATCATTTAGTGCTAACTTCATATTTCTGCAATGATGAGATTTTCAACAAAACGCTCTGCCTAAATTTAAATCCCTCTAATCCAGCCTTGCTTTTTCAGAACATTCCTATTCTTTTCAGGATATCGAGGTGGAGATTCCAGTGCAGTTCCAAAAAACCGTGACGGTGGTGTACTACGTATTCTTGATGTATGTCCTGGCACTGTGCGTCAATGTCATTGCATCGCTGTTCTACATGATTTTTGCAGGAGGCAAGAGAAAACGTTTTTCATCCGTTTATTTTACTACCTTTTTGTTATTTTCGGAAGTTAAGGACCGGTAGGGCAACTGCTGCTTGCCATCATTCAGCTCTGCTTATTCTCGCCGTGCTCGTTCTTGTTCTGGTTCCGCCCTGTCTACAAAGCCTTCCGGAACGATTCTTCCTTTAATTTTATGGTGGGTGTGGTTTTTTAACTTTGTACAGCTGACGCTTTTCTTCGCGTTTGGTTTTGCGCCCTACAACACTTCCGTTACTAGTTTCGTAATCTATTCCAGATGTCCTATAGTATATCGTTTTCCTGGTGATGGATAAAGGGAAGTGATCTTCAATACGTTGAAGTAGGATAATCTGCGCAGTAGGGACAAGGCTCGAAGCGTAGTTGTGTTCACTATTTGCTGTCCTCCTTCCTTCGAGGATTTGTCGCAACTGACAAGGGAAGCCCATGAACTTCCCCCAAAGATTCTCAACGAGACCTTTATGGTGTTGTATGGCATCGGACGAGGATCACAGAACTGTGCTTCGTTTTTGCTACGGGCCATTGGGTGGTCCGGAAATGCAAAAATAGTGTCATTTCAGGGCGGGCTGATAAGGCATAAGTGACACCTAGAATGGCCCTGTCAGAAACTATTTAAGCTGCTGACCACGAACCTGTCGTTCTTTTTCTAAATTACCACTTTGCTTGAACTACTTTTCATCAAAGTTGCAGATGAAGGTTGGAAAATGTGTCTGACAGCATTGAAGAAGGAAGCGATCCCACTAACGTGCGCAGCTTTAGTCACCCATATCTACCGTAACCTACCGTAATCGACCGAAATTTAAAAATGAATGTCATATCCGTGATTAGCACCCCAAATAACCCCCGTGGGCGATGTTTGGGCAAAACTTTTTCTTTCGTCCTCTGAGGAAATCCGAAGAGCAATGAGCCTGTCTTGATGATGGGTCAAATCAATGCTTGTCGATCTTGTTCATGAATGAGGTGACAGTGAGAAACACTTCCAAAACTGGTTGAGAATATTCCAGAGAGGTCATATGGTGTAGTATCTAACGGAACCATCCTGAGCGAGACAAGCATCGTTTAATGGATGCGCGATATCGCTCTACGCAACAAAGCCAGCTTCTTCCACACCTGACAACAGGATGAAAGCGGAGTTAGGACACGGAGAAGGTGCACTACCGGAGCCAAAATGTAATCATCATTTGCAAAAACGCTAACACTCCACCCAGGGACCAGAAACCCCACCTCCGGAATCGAACCCTCGCCCCCCTCCCGCAAGTCCGCCACGCTACCCATTCGGCCATCCAGTCGCTGCCGCAAGCGGCGGCGATTGAATCACTTGAATGTACACTGCAGCTTCGTATACGAAACGTAAGAAATTACTATAATCAAATTATAATTTAGGCTCCAAACCTTTTGTAAGTTACGTTCAGAGCACGACAGGGCCATTCCAGGTGTCACGTTTGCCTTATCAGCCCGCCCTGAAGCGGTACCATTTTCTGCCATTTTTGGCCCACCCAGTGGCCCGTAGTAAAAACGAAGCACAGCTCTGTGATCCTCGTCCGATGCTCTACAAGACCATAGAGGTCACGTTGAGAATCTTTGGGGGAAGTTCATGGGCCTCCCTTGTGAGGGGAGTGGGGTATACTTGGCTGCCGTTCTGATTCTTATGAAAAGTTCTCAACTGTTGGGAAAAGAGGGGAACGATATAGCATTCGCTGCCGCTTGCGTTCTCACTCGAGTCTCTAGTCTTGGGCATGGTGTCATTTATTGCAGTACTTCGAACAGTTTCGTCGCGTGTGCTATATTCCAAGTAGTTGTCCGCTTTGTGCGTATCCAACCTTCCCAACGTAGTAGGGTCTTAGCTTTAGAGGGTAGTAGAGGCAAAAGCAGTCTGGTGGCATAAGATGAACGGAGGAAGGGAAGAAATCGCAGTTCTGTGCCACTCAGTGGAGACTTTGATCTTGAGTTTCGTCCGAAGACTGCGGTGAGCAGCCGGTGACGAATTCGAACTCTATCACACTGAGTGTTGTTTTTTCTTTGCCAACTAGGGTTGGTACCAATTCACCACCCCAGAGGGGTAGAAACTGGTCCGTCTAATCCACTCGCGGTGTGTTAGGTGAACAGTGTGGTAGAAATAGTCGAAATAGCAGTCCCACCCTGAGCGGCGCTTCAGTAACATAAAGGGGCCTTGAGTCCATGATCAGATGTTTAGGTGTTCTTCTTTGTGCTGTTCTTCCACTCACTGTTCACCCTTGTTCAAACACTTGGCGTTTCCTCGTACGCATGTGGTTGGATCAATACTATTGAGACTTTTTCAGGTCAGTTCTAGTGTTAACACACGGATATGGCCATTTCATACGGTTGCTTTTCAGTTTCGATCCCAATTGCGTTGATCATGTTGATTTCGGCCCTCTGTTTCACTGCGGCTCTCGGGGGCATGGTGTACGCTCTGCTCAGAGTGCACAAACTATACAGGTATTGTTTCTCAGAGAACAGACCTCACCAGAGACGTCTTGAGTGATGGGTGGTTCACTAGCTCTGAGCAAGTTTTGCATTTGAGGGGCTCCGGATTTTCCATCGATAAGGCGCGACAGGAGTTCACGAACGGAGTGATGGCTGACAGGAACGTGCAGGCGGCGGCCAGTGCGGCCACGACGGCAGCCGCTGGAGCGGCGTTTCAGCAGGCGGCCCAAGGGCGTTTCTAGATCACCAGGGTGAGTGGCCGGTTCGCATATGCTAACCATTCCGGTAGAAGCACTAATTGACGCTGCTCTTACTCATCGTTGAGGATTGCAGATCTTGCGACCGAGCTGCGCCTTGCTTCAGTCGAGCACTGTCGTCTCTTCTCAAGAACCGCACGCACGCTTGCCGTCAGCTACCTTGGGCGACGGTTCTTCCCAAACGGGGATCAAAACATCGCTGTCTGTTTCAGCGGTAGAAATAGGTCCCGCCACCCTCTATATCACCTTGTTGGCTCTTACTGCGGTTCGTTGAGATGGTTTTGTGCACGTTCAGCAGCCCTCGCGTTTACCTGTTCATCTCGTCTCCCATTTCAAAACAGTTTTTGGTGTACGTTTTTACAACCCGTCGGCGACGGCAAGGATTCTCTTGACGTGTTGTAAGATCAGTGATAGGCTTGCTGTACAAATAGACAGTATTTCGCTGGCTTCTTGATCATGACTCAGTCGGTCGCACACCCACCGCTTCTGATGCTTATCTATCCTCCATTTCGGTTGAAGAAGTCGGCATCCATGTGATGCGTTTGCAGACCGTTTCGTCTCATATTTGAGTTTTGTATTTATTATAGTGAGCTGTAGTCCTACAAATCTTATGGGTTTGAGATGTTGTGCTATATTGTAGATACCCATATATCAGTTATAAGATCTTCTCTGTCCTATCCAGGAATCATTCGGTTCTTTGAGTTCTCAATCTACAACGCTGAATAAATTTTCTGGACACATATGTTGAAACAATAGGCATGAGACACGCGCTGGTAGAGCCCCATCCGGTGGGTGTGGTTCTGTGGTCTAGGTGCTTATTACTGCGGTGCCTCTCGAAAAGCGTCGTCATCAGCTGGTGACATGTCGCCCGACAGACAGACACTGGAGGTGCTGCTGCATTTTCGAGGACGGAATGCAGTTGTCTGCCCTCCATTCGATGATGACAGTGGAGAACTGCATGTATTTTTGCGTTTGTCCTCGAGACATGGTCGATTTATATGTAACTCCAAGCCATCCGAGAAGTTTTCGTCTTTCTGCCTATTGGAACGGGCTCAAAAACTTCCCTGTAGCTGCCAGGAGAAGAGATTTATGGACATCCGAACGGTGTACTCACTGTCTTGCAAGGAAAGATCACCAGGTCGCAGTGGAGCTCTGGGATGACATGTGCACCATGCGATGCAGCTTCGAACGCATTCGAAAATGCATTGTGTGCGTTCCATATCTGCAACGGACATCGGGGAGCAGAGTAACGGACCACTTCCACTTTCCTCGGCTAAGGTGGCGACTCAGCAATCGTGGCGCAGTGGTAGGGAAGCAATGTGCTGGGAGCAGGGTCAAACGTGGGTTCGATTTTCGCTGAAAAGTTAGACCCCCACTCCGAAGACTTCGAAACAATTGAACAATGAAAATAGGTCACTGAACAACAGCACAATAGAATTATCTAAACTTTTGAATGCTATCCGACACATCAAAATAAAGATTTTCTGGTAGCAGTCTTCCAATCGTCACTGCTCAGTCTGTGGAGGTTTTTTCAGGACGTCAGGACGGACACGGCACATTTTTCTATCTGAGGGAGCGACGTCTGCGTTTGAAATTGTATGATATAAAATTTCGGGAGTTGCTGAGTGCTTTTCCTAGATTTTTTTCTTTGAAGCGCTCATCGAATCGATTACGGAGCGGCAAACGAATGGTGGATGATGGAATTCCCATGGAAACAATGTTCTACCATCTCAAGGAAGCATCAAAGAAGTCAAAATGAAGCCTACAAGAATTCAAGCCCTGTGTATCGTCCAACAAAAAAGCTTTTCCGCAGCGATGACGGAGCTGCGATGAAGATATGCTTGGAATGGATCGAACGCAAAATTCTCGTTTTTCATGAAAAAAAATTATTTTTTAACCGACGCAGACCACCCAAACGGATAAAACTCTGCCACAAAAACCTCGAAGTCCTGATCAAGTCACTGTGAAAAATTGATTTTCTGGATCGAACAGGTTGATTGGACCTCCGGTCGACCTTGCACCAACGCCATCGGAGCATAAAATTGAACGTTCACAAAAAAGTTCATGACTCGGTAAATTTTTCGAATTTTGAAAATTCCTCTAGAATTTCAAAAACAAGAGAAAAGCACTTTCCTAATATGTAAGAACCATTTTCTAAAAAAGAAGTAGTCATACGCGGCGGACGGGTCACTTTTTGAGCGAGAGAATTGAAGTGACTTCACAAAGGTGCTCATAACTCGTAAGTTTTTCGAAATTTCAAAATTCCTCTAACTTTTCACAAACTAGAGGAAAAGCGCTTTTTAGATATGTAGGCATCGATCCCCAAAAAAGGGGTCTCCATGCGCGTCGGGAGGGTCCAATTTCTGGACCATTTCGCGAAAATACGTGCCGAAAATCGAATTCCCCGCCGCGTATGAAGACCCCTTTTTTGGAAATCGGTTCTTATATGGTTAGGATGCATCTTTGCTCTATTTTTTGGTATTTTTCGGTGAGCGATAGGGATTTTTGGTTTTCGGAAATTAAGCCGAGTTATGATCAATTTTGTAAAGTCGTGAAATGAACCTCGGATCGACCCTTCACCATCGTTATCAGAGTGACCTCACAAAAATATTCATACTCGACAAATTTTTCGAAATTCAGAAATCCCGCTAGCTTTTCACAAACTAGAGGAAAAACACTTGCTAACCATATAAGAGCCGGTTTCCAAAAAAAGGGGTCCTCATGCGCGGCGGGGGTTCGACTTTCGGCACATATTTTCGCGAAATTGACTAGAAATTGGACCCCTCCCGACGCGCATGAAGACCCCTTTTTTGGGGATCGGTGCCTAAATATCTAAAAAGCGCTTTTCCTCTAGTTTGTGAAAAGCTAGAGGAATTTTGAAATTTCGAAAAACTTACGACTTATGAGCATCTTTGTGAAGTCACTTCAATTCTCTCGCTCAAAAAGTGACCCGTCCGCCGCGTATGATTACTTCTTTTTTAGAAAATGGTTCTTACATATTAGGAAAGCCATTTTTCTCTAGTTTGTGAAAATCTAGAGGAATTTTCAAAATTCGAAAAGCTTACTGAGTCATGAACCTTTTTGTGAACGTTCCATTTTATGCTCCGTTGAAGTTGGTGCAAAGTCGACCAAAGGTCAAATCAACTTGTTCGATCCAGAAAATCAATTTTTCGCAGGGACTTGATCAGGACTTCGAGGGTTTTGAGGCAGAATTTTATCCGTATGGGTGGTCTGCTTCGGCTAAAAAATAATTTTTCATGAAAAACGAGAATTTTGTATACGATCCATTCTAATCATATCTTCATCGCAGCGGAGAAGCTTTGTTTTTACTGTATAATAAGCGCGGTACAGTCCCTCTCTCTTTCGTCCTTCCTTAAGACTGCAGAAACATTTTTGAGCGAGGAGTCCATCCATCCTTTAATTGCGATCGATCGTGTCAGAGAACGCAGTAGCCGCACGTAAACTGCTGTAACTCGGAGATTTTTTGGGGCTCCTGGAGAATCCACAAAGCTTTAATAAATGAGTTCTCTATGCTTCAAAAATCGGGTTCTAGAAGTAACATCTTCCATTTTTTATTTGACATATCGTGGTTTCTGTCGATATTTCTTGGGCAAATGACGCTAAATCGAGACGTCCGATCATATAGATCGTTTCAGAAAAAAAAACATACAGTCCCCTCTCGTTATAACGCGTTTGAAGGGACCGGAGAAAATTCGAGTTATAACGCGAGTCGCTTCCTAACCAGAGCTGACCTTTTTAGACTCTTTTATTTATTTATTGAATACGTCATAAGACGCGCCACATAAGGGAAAAAACAAAAAACAAAAGCCGACGAACGATCACAGCTAATCTAGGATTTTCCATGGAAACAAATGTCGTCCACCTATCAGTAGGTAAACACTGACAACAAGAACTCCAAAAAAAAAAAACGAGAAAAAAGGGGAGGTGCTTAGGGCGGAAGAATGGGTGGGAAGGTAAGAATAAGCGCCTGATTTTTTAACCGACCTGAGCGGAATTTAAGACCTCCGCAAAAAGTTGGTACATAGGCAGCCGGTTTAAATAAATTAGATAAACCAGTCATTGACGGGCAGCGCGTATGTCGGCGAGGGCCAACGAAGAGCATGTCCTCTAGACAGTCCTATAGAGTAGGCTTTCAACAATATGCGAACAATTCCAAGCGGACCATAGTGTATATTGGGACATGACTCCTGTGGCCCTATGGAACGCCTTACGTAAATTACCTAGCACGCAAGTTCAAAATAGCTCGTAAGCCTAGAAGATTCAGCAACGCCAGGTAGATAGCTGCCATAGGAGGCTAATTGACTTAATAATAAGATATTTCAACTCCGTAAAAAACCAAAAATATTAGACTAACAAGCCTTCAGCACTAAGCACCCTGAGAATAACTGGGCTAATCTGATGGCGAGTATAGCAGTCCTAAATTATCGTAACAAAAAAAGGAAACTGTCCGGTCACGCTTTAATCCGTGAAAAATTTTACGCGTAGAATTATTTAAAATTGCATACATTGGCTAAATGTGGATATAGCAATGAAATATGTTGTCATGAGGTGAGTGTGAAGGCAAAGAACATCTTCAGATTTTTAATGAAGTCCTTTCCTCAGAGATACTCTCTACTATGTATATGCATAAGTGTGTGACAGATGTGTGTGAGGAATAACGGATACCAGAGTTGATCAACAACAAAACTGTGTAACGTGATGTTACAATATCTTTTGCCGCATCAAAACTCTCTTCCAGGCGGGATATCGACCATCACTCCCTACCTTCCAGGCAGGATGTTAGCCCATTACGCTATCAGCGCTGTTGAATCGCGCAAGGTATCCGCCATATCCTCCTTGCAGCGACCTCTCAGCACTCTTCCACGATATCGGGGTGTTCGTATGATCAAACAGCGCTGGTGCGGTAATCCTGTCCGGAAAGCAGAGGGTACAAGTCCTGCATGGCGCGAGAATTCTGATAGCAGCAAACCATCATGTGACTGCATATACAGTGCCGGACGCGTCTTTTGAATAGACGCCGAAAAAACCGCACTTTTGCGGTTTTTTCGGCGTCTATTCAAAAGACGCGTCCGGTACTGTAGTCTCTATAGCGGCTGCTGTAGGCTTAAAACAAATGTGTAGGATATTGTTCTGAGAAATCACACCTTCTGTCGTTTCTGATAGAGGAAACTCTCCCATCTACGGCAGCTCCTAACGACTACCGGAAGTCTTGAAGTATGCTCAACGTATTGCTGACTATGAGTACCTCTGTGGAGCGCGCACGCATGAAAAACGTCTACATGCATCTGATTCACTGTCGCACAGGTGCTGGTCGCGTCTACAAACGAGACAATAGAAGGGTAGGTCTGGTTGCAGTCGCGGTCAGCATCTTGCTCGTCTTCATTTTCCGTGTGGGACCGGAGCTGAGCCCGGGTCGCGTTATAACTGGAGTCATCTTGAACGCAAGGTTCCTCCCAAAACCGCGCTATATCGGGAGTGGCGTTGTATCCGACGCGTCCTAACCGGAGTGATTCGTGTTGGCGTAAAGGTAAGCTGGCCGGGGCCAAAGAAAATCTACGTTATATCGAAAGTGGCGTGTTATCCGGAGGCGTTATAACGGGAGGGGACTGTAGTTTTATCTCTGTGTGTCAAACAGACCTAAAATTTTGTAGGGTACGATTTCATTTCTGATGCTGTTTCTTGCAGAAGAGAGAAATTTCTTTTCGAGGCAGGTCCGTCCTTCAGTTGCCATTACACCATCGATTCGAAGAGCGCTACAAAAATCTTGTAGGGAAATCACTTAGGCCGTCCTCAGTAATTAACACTTGAAATTTTATAGAGTGCAATTCTGGAAGTAGATGTCGCTCCTTCAGACAGAAAACTACCGTGTCCATGACGCCCTGTGAAAATCTGAAAAAATGAAACACTCTCATTGACTATAAATCTGCGAACAGGAAATCTTTATTTTTCAGTGCACAATAATCGGCATTATTTTTTTGATATGTCCGTTCCTCCACGTGGTGCCACTGGAAACTGCTCGCTCTGCGAGCTAAGCTAAGCACGGACACTCGAATGCAGGCGACAGGCCCTTGTGACTGGCCGGCCTACGAAGACCCATGTCACATCACATGGTTGATGACTGTTCACGTTTATCGAGATAGTGCTACGGCGTCCGCGGGAGCCGACACGCACTCGCAGAGCCCGGCGAGTGTGAGAAGTATGCGAGTCCCTGGTGCGAGGACGGCATCGGGGCAACTGAGCTAGTCCGAAAGTCCCGTAACGTAAACAGGATCCGCGTGGCAAGCTGAATGTGGGTACGTTGACGGGCTGCTCGTGCGATTTGGTTGAAGCACTGGAGCGTAGAAGAGTTGATCTCTGTGCGGTGCAGGAGACGAGGTGGTCCTGCCGCAAGTCAAGGGACATAGGACGAGGCTTTAAGGCCGTTCTATGTGGAAGTCCCAGGACCACCAGGGGCTGGAGTCACGCGCCTGGACCGCATCCGAAACGATGCTATTCGGCAAAAATTCGGTGTCGCGCCGATAGCCGACAAGATGCAAGAAGCTCGCTTGCGATGGTGCGGCCACGTTCTGCGTGGGAAAGAAGACAGCGTCCGCAAGATAGGCCTTGAGTTGGAAGTATCTGGAAAGCGGCCTAGAGGACGCCCGAAGCAGCGTTGGTCCGATACGTTACACACGGACATGAAAGTAGCTGGTGTCCACCCTGATCAAGCGCAGGATCGGGAAAGGTGGCGTCGTAACACCAGAAGAGCGGACCCCGCTGCGATGCGGGCTGAAGAGGAAGAAGAAGAAGATTTTTTGATATTCAATCTATTTTTTATCTCCAGGAAACGCAAGTGCTTGTATGTACCCGCATTGTCGTAGCCACAGCTGGAAAAAAACAGCTTACTAATAGATGCAAACATCATCTAAGAACCTGATATTGAAGAGAACCCTCTGCCAAAATAGAGAGATTACGACCCCCCCCCCCCCATCCAGACGACGCTAGAGTACGACCCTCCCCGCTTCGATTCCCGAACCTCAGACTTGTCCCTGGGTGGAAGGCACGGTGGTTCGTCTGTCCAGCGTCGTTGCTGTTCGTGTTGCACTTCGTGGAAAACTCCGAAACGTCAATCAGAATCTGCGCGAAATCGTAACGATAGGTTGTCTTGAATTAGATCCTATTGATTGGCACAACTGCATGCTCAAAAATCCAGAGGTCGTTCTGTCGAGGGAGGCTATTGGAGGCGCACATCACGAACTCGATATTTGTTACCATAGTCTGGCTCGACCTTTCCGTTCCGGAACGGATTTGGTATGACCACCCTTGACTCCGCCACTGTTTTATCTCTTATCTGCGTTGATTTTTTCAAATTTTATGTGATTTTTGTATCCTTTAGTAGGTTCTTCTTCCCAGGTGTAGGTAACTTCGACGCTGTGAGATTCCTTCACGGAGGAAGACATTTTTGATTGATTGATTAAATAATGTTTGATTGAAAGAGAGAATTGGTTAACATTTTGAACACTGGTAGTTCTACAGTTAGAAATGAAGAACTTTTGCGAGCAGTTTTCGAATTGACCACAACGAGTTAAACTTTACGGAGTCCTCATGGATACAACTCATTTTCTGCCTGAGGAAGCTACATCTGCTTCTGAAATCTCTTTAAAATTTCGAGTGTTAATTGCTAAAGCTGACTTAAGTGCTCTCCCTACACAAAGACGTTTGAAGCGCTCCTCGAATCGATGACGGAGTCGCAACCGAAGAATAGATTTGTCACGAAATAATTTTCTCCCATCTGTAGAAAACAACATCAGGGAGTGAAACCCTACTATATATAAAAGAGTAAGGGTTGTGTCTGTCTGTCCGTCCGTCTGTCCGTCCGTCTGTCCATCTGGCCTTTCGTAAACGTCAAGTAGTAGCCATCCGGGTTCAGGCAAGGTGTCACCTACGTAGTGCTGAGAGGGGTCAGAAGACGTGTCGCCGATGTCACGCAAAGGGGGTCCGAGTCCCGAACATGTGTCATCGACGTCGTTCAGAAAGGGTGCCGCCGACGTCGTTCAACAGGCGTCTGGGTCCAGAAGATAGATGTCACCAATGTCGCGCAAAGGACGTCCGGGTTGAGAAGACATGTCACCGACGTCGTTCATCAGGTGCTTGAGTTCAGACGACGTGTCAACGATGTCGCGCAAAGCACGCCCGGCTTGACAACACATGTCACCGACGTCGTTCGTCACGTGCCTGGATTCAGAAGTGGTGCCACCAATGTAGCGAAAGGCCTTCCAGATTCAGACGACGTGTCACCGATGTCGCGCCATTGGTTAGGGATTCACACGACGTGTTACCAGTGATGGTGGGATCACTAATAGGGGACCGGTTCAGAATGAGGTCCAATAGGGACTGGTAAAGGGTTGACCAATAACGGAGGGACCAGTGAAAGTGGGACTTGCAATGGGGGCTGGTGAGGGAGTGATCCAGTGAAGGGGGACCGGTGAAGGGGGGGGGGGGGAGGGGCCCAGTAAAGGGGAGACCGGTAGATGATTGACCAGTGAAGAGGGGACCAGATGAAGGGGACCGGTAAGGAAGGGACCAGCAATGGGGCCGGTGATGGTGGGGAGGGGGAGTGGTCTTGTGAAGGGGGATCAGTGAAGGGGGAGGGGTCCAGTAAAGGGGGACCCGTAGATGGTTGAACAGTGAAGAGGGAACCGGGTGAAGGAACGACCGGTGAGGAAGGGACCAGTATTAGGGACCGGTGAAGTGGGGGGGGGGGGGGGAGAGGTCCAGTGAAGGGGGGGGGGGCCGGAAAAGTGTTGATGAATAAAAAGGGGACCAGTGAGGGCGGGACCAGTAATTGGATCGGTGAAGATAGGAGGACCAGTGAAGAGTAAGAGGGAGAGGGGACCAGCAAAGGGAGGTCCAGTGAAGGTGGGAGCAGTAGTGGATACCGACGAAGGGGGGGGGGACAGTGAAGGGTGATCCGGAAAAGGGCAGACAATAGAGGAGAACCAGTGAAATGATGCAGTAATGGTGGACCAGTGAGGGTGGGACCTGTGAAGAAAGGGGGGGGGGGAGGGGGTCCAGTGAAGGGGGTCGGTAATGGGGAGCGGTGAAAGTGGGAGGTCCAGTGAAGGGAGACCAATAAATGGGGTAGCAGTGAATTACCAGTCGGGGTGCAAATGGCGTGTCGTAGACGTCGTGACATATGCGTCCGGACTCAGCAAATGTGTTACAAACGTTATCCAATGTGTATCCGGGTCCAGAAGACGTGCCGCAGATAAGACTTTGCACAGCATCCGTGAGATTTTCAGATGGCATTTTAAAGGCTTCGTGTAACAACGAGTGTGTGCGTACTTGATTCTCACTTCCATTCCCGTCGGACTGTGAACTGTATCGGTCTACCAATACCAATTGATTTCATTTGTGTTTCCGCAGAATAAGCACTTCGGAGTAAGGCTCTCTTTGTGTTCCTCGTCATGTACGCCACGAGTACTTCAGAGAATGAATCGCGGACGTGCGATAGAGGGTGGGTAGGCCCCATAGGAGCAGTTTTGAAGGTTCTGTCCTACCGTATCCCGCTATATATATATATATATATATATATATATATATATTCTAAATATATCAAAACTGGCTTTTTACTCTGATAATGAAGAAAGGCCTAAAGAGGACAAGAAGTGTTCTATTCGGGGTGTTCTATTCTCCGGGTGGGGGGGGGGGCGAAGCCCCCAACCAGACGTTTGGCGGCCAGTAGGCCGCTGAACGTCTAGTTAGGTATCAAATTATACCAGACGTTCAGCAGCTTAGCGGCCGCCAAACATCTGGTTGGGGCTTCGACCACAAGCCCCGAGAATAAAACACCTCCGATCAGACTCAAGCGTGGGTTGCGAGAATCGCAGGGGTGGTCGTACTTTGACTCAAGGTGTATCAGGGGGGTCGTACTTCGATATGGATCCTAAGGCAAGATTCCACGGAGCGATCGTTCTTTTGCAAGTGTTGTAAGAAGAGGTCTGTTATTAATGAATTTATTATTACTATTATTATTATTATTATTATTATTATTATTATTATTCAATTAATAAATTTTTGACGCAAGTAAATCAATTAAATGAAGATTTTTTAGGCATGGCAACAACATGGCAACACCATGAGCACCGCTTCTTCTATGGAAAGCAGACGTCACTTGAATTTGCAGAGTTATTGCATTAGATAATGAATTTTTAAGCATTTTTTAAAACAGCTGAAATGGAGCGACTGCTGCTCAATTTCGCAGTGACGACGCGACACATTTTTTAGTTGAGAGATGTAACTACTGAAACTGAAAACGGATCTTACCGAAATTTATCCTTCAATTTGTAGCAGAAGAAAAATCAGGCCTCTCCTAAGCAAGCTTTCGTCCGATCAGTTGGGGTGATTTTCCCATCCTGGATTTTTCTAAAAAATTATTTCCTGAACAAGGCTACCACTGGAGCTGAAACTAGAGTCCACAACAGTACAGATTTGACAGATTTTATTTAGCACTTCTTCAAGAAATCAGGTCTTTCCTAAGCGATCTTCCTTGCCATCAAGTGAGGTCATGCTCAATTTTTTTCAAAAATAAAGATTTCTCTACATGAGTGGAACGAGGTCTAGAGCTGAAATGTAGCGCTTTACAAAAGCACAATTTGATTGATACATGACAAAAAATGCAGCTCATCTGGAGCTATTTTCGATGCCATCAAGAAGGATGGTTCACTGGGTGATCGCTCGTTGATGAGATTGGAAGATGTTAGACTTGTACTTTGTTCAAACGATCGTAACTCGTTCAGTTTTGAGATTTATGCAAATGCGAGTGGCAATCAAAATACTAGAAGAAATTCGCTTTCTTACGAGCATAAAACCACCTTTAAAAAAAGCCTCTTCATGCGCGGCAGGGAGGGTGCGATTCTTCTTCAATTGTTGTCAAAAATCTCAGAGAAATCGCACCCGCCGGCTTTTTCCGACCCTCTTTAGAAGCGACGACTGAGACGTTTCGTCGTGTTCACACAGCCTTGTGGACGTCTCCGACGTGAGAAATTCAATCTGCTGCCAAGACATTAGGAATCTTTCCGCCTTTATTCATTCCAACGCTTGTATTATTTCGAAACCGTAGTTTCACTCAAGACAAGAGGCTAGTGCATCAAGGTGAACTCAGTGAAGCTTGATCTATTGCAGAATGGACAGGAGGAACCGCTGCTGTACGTTGGAAGAAGTACGGGCATGCAGTGGACATCAATTGGAATCTCTCGGATGAAGAAACATGAACATCGGAACAACCCTGAACACAAGAAGGACTTAGGATACATGAAGACGAATACTTGAGCGAGGGTAGGACCCTGCAGCAGAAACCACTCGCATCCGCTGCCGCGGCTCCCGCTCTGCTCACTTTCGTTACATCCCCCGTGTTCGTGGCTTTTGCACATGCTAGTATATGAGTGATCAGAGAAAAGCCAGGGATATGCCGGCCGAAGGTTCGCTGCAGAAGAGCACTTTGTCGAGGTTTGGAGGACGGAAGCTGTCGACCAGAGCAACGGCGCATCCTCCCCAGCCGGCGCCAGTTAAACGGGCCCCAAATGCGCCTGCCTTTCTGCACTCCTCGACCACCTCGTCCAGTGAATCACAACTGCACTCGTAGTCCTGAACGGGATTCACGTCGTCTCCTTCCTGGAAGTGTAGCGACAAGGCCAACCTCACTGCAGCTCCTGTGACTCTCGAACATCAGCCTCCCCATCTCACCCAGCTCTCCGCGTCTGCACGCATCTTCGAACCGATCCACCCGGCTCGCCTCGCTGTAAACGTGCCGAGCCCGCGATCGCAGCTTGAACGATGTCACTAAAGCGGAAGTATTCAGCTTCCTCAATAATGCACTCCTCAGATGTGGAAGCGAGTATCCACCAAGTTTGGAGAAGGAAGTGCTTAGTTTGCGCAAACTTACTGTGCTGTGTGTTTGCACTCAGACTTTCCAAGACTACAGCTTTCCCTAGTAACTCTTCTAGCTGCTCTCGTGACGCCTCTTCGGGTAATGACTCGCACAGCTCCACCATTTCCTCAAGTGATTTCCCGAGACTTTCCTGAAGGTATGCTTGCATGCAGTGCGGAAGATAATTTAGTCATCTAAAGCCAAGAAATGAGAAATATTTTACGAGAGCCTGACCTGCACATGTTTCAGTTTCCATGATTTAGCCCTCTTTCCTCCGGTGTTTTTAGAAGCAGCTGAAAAAAGAGCAGTAGTACCAATGCTCACATTCCGTGAATTTGCTTTCTTCGCAAAACCTGCTGCAATTTGGTGAATGAGGGTTCTAAAAGAAACACTCAAAATGCAATCACGTGGCTGCCGTACGTATTCAACACGATGCGTAATAAGGAGGAATTCAAGGGTCAAACCGGACCAGCATGGGTCCACCTACCTTTCCAGCCAACCGTCCCTCGACTACTCGCTCGTTGTATCGTGAAGTAGCCGCCTGCAAAAGATGAGGTGGGAGCATTCGTCGAAATATGCCATTTTCACGTCGAACTGGACACTTTTCAAATCAAATTGGGCAGCCTTCAAAGGTAGCTTTAGGACTTTTGAAATCAAAGCGACGTCTTCCAAAACGAAATGACCTTGAGGCAGGCTAGACTACAGGGTGGACCATAAGTCCTGCAACAAAAACTTTGTTGTATAAAAGGGCTAAGAATGTACCAAATTTGGTACTCTTTTAAACACTATTTGCCCATAGTTTGTAGATTATGGTGGAACGGTATCATTCATGAGGGACCACTCCTGGATTGATGATAGCCTTCAGATCGTGTAGGTAGCTTTGCAGCTCGCGTCGCAGCGCCAGCTACGGAATTTCATTCCTTATTCGTTCCAAAGAAGATATTGAACAATAATTTTTCAACACTGTAAAAAGCAGGACTTTTTCTCTAAGATGGGTTAAAAAAACGAAGATCAAAAATCTAAAGAAGCTGGAATTTCACAGGTAGTCTTTTTCAGGTACAATGTTGGGCAGATGGGCTGAGAACCGCTGCCACGCCCTTTTCTTTTTGCTGTTAGAATCATCGCTTTGCGAGAACGTGCATTTTGGCTTAAGTCAGCGCAGTTGAGTCCGAAAAACATGGCATTGTATTTTCGGGTCTATCGAACAAACATTTCTACTGATTTTCACTTTTTTACCAGAAACCAAGGGTGTGAGGAGAGGTATTTTGGAAAGCCATGTAAGACGAACAGCTGCCATGCGTTACCTTTGTTTGGGAATCGTCACGTCTACCAGAGCTAGTATTAGGCTTGTTGCTATTTTGACCTTTCAGGGTTCGCTCAGCTTTGAGAAATTTTCCATCAAATGAAGCGGTGGATGAATACCTAGTCTGACCTACGCACTCCAACTGCTCTTATAATTTTTTTTCTACTCTCTTCTCCTCGTAGTTTTCTAAAAATAAAAACTACATATTGCTCAACAATAGGCTACACTCGCGTCTGAATATTGCATTTGTTCCACTGGTTGCTACATCGTGTGTGATCAACAAATTAGTAGTGTTATTCTGTTGTAATTCAGAACCACTCATCTAACGTTCACTCTTGAGAATGCATTGAATTGCCCTACACGATTCCATAATACAGAATGCTCCATTACCGATCTTCAAAAATTTAGCCACATCGGGATGGGAGTGCTCCACCGTAAACCTGAGGAAAATTTTCGGTTGCTTTAAGTCAGAGCTCACTATTTTCTAATGAGAGTAGCTACAACTATAATAATAGCACTTTATGCTACGTAACAGTTGGTATGTGATCCTCTGCAATTGGAGAAAAGCTCCTAATAAGGTCGCCTAAGGACTTATGGTCCACCATGTACACAATCATTAAGATATTTAGAATAAATTTATGTTCAAGGAAAATTTGGTAAAACTTCCTTTGATTTTTTGGTTTACCTGCCAAATAAGTGTAGTAATTTTATAGGTGGCGATGTCCGTTCCTCCACGTGGTGCCACTGGAAACTGTTCGCTTTTGCGAGCCGAGCTGAACACGGACACTCGAATGCAGGCGACAGGCCCTAGTGACAGGCCAGCCTACGAACAGCCCATGTCACATCATTTGGTTGATGGTGCTAAATGTTTCACGAGATAATGCTACGGCGTCCGCGGGAACCGACGCGCACTCGCAAAGCCCGGCGAGTGTGGAAAGTATGCGAGGGTCCCTGGTGCGAGGACGGCATCGAGGGGGGGGGGGGGAAACTGTGTTAGTCCAAAAGTCCCGTAACGTAAGCAGTACCTGCGTGGCTACGCTGAATGTGGGTACGTTGTCGGGCCGCTCCTTTGAATTGGCAGGGGCACTTGAGCGAATGAAGATTGACTTGTGTGCGGTGCAGGAGACGAGGTGGTCCTGTAGCAAGTCGAGGGGCATAGGCCGAGGCTATAAAACCTTTCTGTGTGGCGGTCTCAGGAGCACCAGCCGTGTTCGCATAATCGTCCCCGAACGATTCCGAGACGCGATTGCAGGCGTGGAACGTTTCAATGACCGCTTGATGAAGGTCGTAATCGTTGCAGAACGGCGGCGGTATCATCTTTTCTCTGCATATGCTCCACAGACTGGCTGCACTGAGCGAACCGAGGATAAATTTTGGAGCCTGCTTGAGGAGAAGACAGCAGAAGTGCCGTCACAAGACGTAATCATTGCCGCAGGTGAACTTAACGGCCACGTAGGCGCTGAGAAAGACGGGTGCGGCTGTGCTGGTGGTCTTGGTTTTGGTTCATGTAACGCAGATGGTGAGCGCATCCTCGAGTATGCGGAGTCGCACGACCTCACCATTGTGAACATCAGATTCCGAAAACGTGGATCCCACTTTATCTCACTCTATAGCGGGAATTCTAAAACGCAGATCGACTTTGTCCTTGTGCGCAATCGTCACGGCCAGGAGCTTGTCACGGACGCGAAGGTCGTGTCGTACGAAATCGTCACACAACACCGCCCACTGATCTGCACTATGAAGATCACAACGCCGATGTTTAGGCAGAAGAACGGAGCGGTCCCTTAAGGATCAAGCGGTGGCGACTGAAAGAAAAGGAAGCAGCCGTGACTTCGCGCATTTGGTTGCCGACGGTCACGATCGTTGACAAGACATGGAAAATGCCACCGACGCGATTCTCAGTGCTGCGCGTTCCGAACTCTGCACTACGAAACCGGGACGGCGTAAGGTCGAGAAGCAGTCATGGCTGTGGACCAATGAAGTTAAGGAAAAAGTCCCAGAGAAGAAGAGATTATATCACACATTTCTCGGCGATAAGACAGCTGATAAATGGCGTCTGTATCAGGAAGCCAAGAAAGCCGTTAAGAAGGCGGTAGCCGTTGCAAGAGCCACTCGTTACGATGACGTCAACGGGAAGCTTGAGTCGCGCGATGGCGAGCGATTTCTTTATCGACTCGCGTCCGTCATCGCCAGACTGAGGATGTCGAGAAGTTCCTTGGCATCAACGATGAGAATGGTCATCTACTCATGGACCGCAAGATGATTTTGAATCGATGGCGCAGCTCCTTCGAGGAAGTCTCGTCAGTAGAGTCTGTTCATCCGAGCATTCAAACGTCTCCTCCTGTATACGGTCCCGTTCAGAAAATCATCGTACAGGAGGTAGAAGCGGCTCTGAAGAAGATGAAGCCGGGCAAGACAACGGGCCCGATGATTTGGCTGCCAACTTATGGAAGACGAAATCCTGGTACCCAGCGAGGTGCCTGGCGACGTTATTCAACCAGATTATTCCGGAAAGGAAGTGCCCTAGATTTGGCAGAGAAGCACAACGATTCCGATTTGGAAAAAGAACAGCAGTCCGGCAGATTACACAAACTATCGTCTAATCCGATTGCTTCCACATAGCATGAAGATCTTCGAGCGGATTGTCGACGGGCACATTCATGATATCGTCCAGCTCTCTACCACCAGTGCGGCTTCGTATCTGGTTGTGGCACATCGATGCCATACACGCCGTTCATCTTCTGATAGAAAAACACCGGGAGAAACAGAAGCCTGTGCATCATGCCTTCCTGAAGAAGGCCTTTCGTCGCGTTCAGGTGAAGTGATGTGGTATGCCTTGCGAGAACACGGAGTCCCCGAAGAGCTCATAGAGAGGGTACGGATACCGTACTCTTGTCCAACAAGTCGAGTGGAAGCTGCACCAGGTACGTCGCTGGAGTTTCCCATCTCTGTCGGAGTACATCAAGGGTCTGCGTTCTCCCCACTACTCTTCGTCGCCGTTATGGATGCCATATCGCGTGATCTTCAGCAGCCTGCTCCTTGGACGTTGCTTTATGCTGATGATGAAATGCTCGCTAGCGACGACAGGATTGAACTCCAGAGGCATGTACAAGCTTGGTGCGATCTCTCGAGGAGTTTTGAGCTCAAGCTTAACGTGAAAAGACCGAGTACCTGACCACTGACGAAAATGAGTCTCGCTGCATTAAGGTGAACGGTAGCTAACTAACTAGCACGTACTTCGGTATTCAAGTACCTAGGATCCACCATTGCGTCCGATGGTAGTGCACTCCTTCAAGTGAACTCACGAATGAACGCAGCTTGGTCCAAATGGCGCTCTCTGACAGGAGTGCTCTGCGACAAGAAAATACTAGAGCGCCTAAAGTCGAAGATCTACAGAGCAGTCGTCCGCCCACTAGCGACGTACGGTGTTGAGTGCTGGCCCGTTACTAAAAGAAATTGGAAAAGCGTCCAGCGTAACGGAAACGAAGATGCTGCGGTGGACGGCCGGAGTTACGCGTTTGGATCGAGTACGCAACGACTCCATACGGCAGAGGTTCGGTGTCATCCCGGTATTTGAGGAGATGCGTCTGCGATGGTACGTAAAGAAAAGAGCGCGCAAAAGATGACACCATCGGAAAGACTGGTCTTAACCTTGATGTGCCCGGTAGGCGGCCAGAAGGGCGACCAAAACAGCGGTGGCTTGATACACTGCATCAGGACTTGAAGATCGCCAGGTTGCAGCCTGACCAGGCATTTGATCGGAAAAATTGGCGTCAATATTCCATGAAAGCGGACCCCGCAACTAAGCGGGACAAACGCTGAAGATGAAGAAGTGTAGTAGTTCTATGAAATGTTTATTTTTAGAGAAAAATAGTAAATTAAAATTTGTCTTGAAGCACAGCGAAGAAGCAAGCATATAGCGCATTGAAAGATCAGATCGCGCCATGCACTCAGAAAGTTCGCCGCAACTTTCTTTGATTGATAGTGTAAATGCTACATGCGCGAATCTTCAAGTGAGGATATGTGGTGTTCTTTACAGTTGTTTTCGTTTTATTGTTATCAAGTGTTAAACTCCATGCAAACAGAATTTCTGCTGTTAATCGAAGAGAAATCGCGAGGTCTTGGGAGAGAGCATCTATTATTTTTGCGCTAAAAATCGTCGCCCTACTGCTATTTCAAACAAGCTATAAACGATTATTCTTCTTTTAAAAAACGTGTATAAAATTTCAATCAATGTGTTCACTTATTGGGTAGATGAATTAAAACTTCAAA
>OX377205.1:51443583-51611664 GCA_947396885.1 Heligmosomoides polygyrus polygyrus
TCCCCAATGTATGTCTGGCTGCATGTCCGACATTCAAGCTCATAGATTACGCCAACATTGGCGCAATCCCCTACTTTCCCGTATGGACATACAACACAGTTCTCCGTTACGCACTCCCTGTCGTAAAGCCTATTTCGAACCAGTTGGCGTCTGATGCTGTCGTTTGGAATGTTAACTAAGACAACATCATCCTCCAACTGGGCCCGTCTTATGCTTCGTTGTAGAGCGGAAGTGACGTTATCGGAAATGAAAGGGACACACAAGGGTACTTTAAAGTAAGAACTGTGTTGTATGTCCATACTGGAAAGTAGGGGATTGCGCCAAAGTTGGCGTAATCTATGAGCTTGAATGTCGGACATGCAGCCAGACATACATTGGGGAAACCGGAAGGGTACTTGCTATTCGTGTTAATGAACATCTAGCGTGCAAAAGGCGAGGTATCTTAACGAATCCTCTGGGCAAGCATAAAGTGGAGGAACATGGCGGAAACGACTTTGATGTGAAGTGCACGATTTTGACCACCGAGACAGATATTTTGTCTAGAAAAGCGCTGGAGGCGTTCTGGATTCTTTCACGAAATCCACGAATGAACAATCGAAATGAGTGTCCTTCGGTCACCGATGACTTTCTGCCGTTTATTTCGCATTGTGAGTTATAGAGCGACCGGTGGTGACAAGGATGTGGTTAAGAATGACACTGGTATACACAGTATACATAGCGTAGAATGAACAGTATAGTGAGTCTCAGTCACTATCTGTCGACTAACTGCGGCAGCGGCGTCGCTCCGCACAAGCGGTGGATCAGCGGGTGAGTTTATCGTTCACGGGTTCGGGATTTCTTGCTATGCCTCAAGACGATATCCGAAAGGCTAGAATCGATGAGGCGTTTGGTCGGCTAGATAGCAACATCCGAATCCTCAAGCCACTTTTAGGCCTCCGAAGACGACGAACGGGTCGAAACGTTAGGCCGCTCAATAAATACTGGTCCACCTAACAACCTCGTTCGGCACAGAAGTAATCGAAACATCTAAATAATGCCGAGGTTTTACGAAGAGAGAACTTGGAGAATATCGATAGTTATCGATCTTTTGATTATGATGGAGGTCGTCCAGGCAATCAATATTGATCGATATTACCGACCTTCTTAGCGGTGCTGTCGGTTTGCTATCAGAACTAACTTATTGCAGTGGGAATTGCGTAACTATGTTAGCCAAAGGAAGCACATAACAGCGTTGCAAGTTTCGATCACGCCATCAAAAGATCAAAAGATCGACATTATCCATCTTTATAACGGTGCCACCGGTCTTCTTTCAAACGTAACCGATCTGGATGTGAGTTGTGGGGTTGTGTTAGCCGAATTAAGCGCCTCACAGCAGGGAAAGCGCTTCGATCAGGCACTCAATTCCACCGACCTCTTGATCGATTTCTTCTCAGACTTCACCGATCAGGGCAGGTGTTGCATAATTATGATCGCCGACGGATGGTAGTTACCTGATTGTGTTGACCAAAGGACCGCTCCACACCCGAGCGAGTTTTGATCAGGTGATCAATATCGATTGATATTATCGATCTTTAGAGCGGTGCTATCGGTCTTCTCTCAGACTTAACCGATCGGGGTGACTGCTGCGTAATTATTATGGCCGACGGAAAGGCTTCACAGCAGAGGGAGTTTCGAGCAGGCAATCAACCAGCATGGTGATACTTCGATCGTATTTATTTCTCGTGCTCGGTTAATATGCTTTTCTGCCTGCCCAGGTCCGCAAATTTTCAGCAGTGGACTAGGACAGGCCAATGAAGAAAGTTAGGGGCATTTGCGCTGAGCTCGGCTACGTATTCAGTCCGGTTCTCAATTCTCAACACTATATACATATGTGAGGATAGTGTATTTGTTCGAAGTCGCCATGCTGCAATCGGTTGGAAACAGCCAATCTAGACGAAGCAGACCTGCTGACATTCTCGTGAGTGTTGTACAGGGATGTGAGTGGTACTCAGCAAGGTACCAATTGATCTGTAGTAGGCGTACGTTTCAACGTATTCGACCTCGACGTTAACTGGGTGAGGAAGGATCACTAGTCAGGTTGGGTTACGTTTCTAGCGTGGCCAGCTATGCCCGAAACCGGCGAGCCGTCAAGCCTAGCGTGGCCCGCACGTCCAGCGTGCGCGAAGCCGGCGACTGACGCTGGGTGAGAGAGGATCAGGGGTGTGCGCAATTACGATGTACGGCTATTTTGACGGAATTTTTTTTTACGATTTACGATTTACTACATTTTTGGTCGTAAATCGAAAATTTCCGTAAATGTGATCTTTGATCAATCTAATTGGCGTCCAAATTTATGTGGTGGATCGGGTTATAAGGATGTACCCACCCTAATGTTGCCTCTTGCTGCTGACAAGACTAAGCTGTTTTGCATAGGTAAAGACCCGCATTCATTTGAATACAAAATTGGTCCCGATAACTTAGAAAGAGTGCACGAGGTAAGGGATTTAGGATTCCGTTTCAATGATAAACTTTCTTTTGAGACCCATTATAAATTTATATGCTCACTGGCGATCCGTAGAACGTATAATCTATTTAAAGTCTTGAGGAGTGGGAATGAAAGAACACTTGTTAGTGCATACAAGAGCAATGTAAGACCTTTAGTCGAAACGGGGACGTCTTTGTTTAGCCCTCACAAAAAGAAGGACATCGCCTTGTTAGAGTGTGTTCAAAATAACTTCACTCGTAAGGTGGCCATGAGGTTTTCTGGCCTGGGCTATCAGTTCATTCCTAATGGTGTTCATAGGCTCCTTTTGTACGGTTTCCAGAGTTTAAGAAGTAGAAGACTTAGGAATGATCTTCTTATGGCCTTCAAGAATTTAACGGGAAGGGTTTCTCTGAATAATGAAGAATTTTTCTCCTCAGCACCGTCTTGAACTAGAAGGAGTGCCACTATATTCAGGGCTCCATTTGCCAGAACACAGGTGCGTGCTAACCTTTTCTCCGTCAGAGTAGTGTCACGGCTCAATAAAATTTGGTCTCCAGAGTTGGTAAACATGTCTTTGCACAGTTTAAGAGTAGGGCAGAGAAGCTGGTATATGCAGAAGGTTCCCCTTAGCTGCATGCTTGATTTCTTCCCTTTTAAGTAATGTTTTATTGTTTACTACTATTCCGATTCGTTGGGCAATTTTTGTAACACTTCTTTGTTTTCTTGCTTGTTCTTCTTTTGTGTTGTGTCTCAAGTCACCTTACTTGTTTTGGTTTGTTTGCTTTGTTGTTCTCGACGTAAGCATTGTCTACGTCAATAAAGAAAATACAATACAATACAATGTTGTCCTCTTACGGCTCATTCCCGCTTTTCATAAGAGTTGTCTTTGATGATTTAATGTGTTACTGTGGCAGAAGGCACCGTCCTGTGCACATATTGCTCGGATTCCACCTATCTCGGTGCATGTCGCTAAGGTGAGCAGCATTGGTAGGAGGGAGCGCACCAGCCAATAATAACCATGTTCCCAACTCCCAATGCTGCCCGTCTTTGAGACATATACCCGAATCCACGATCGAACATCATTCGTGATTGGAAGCGGAGTCTAGAAGGTTGTTGCACTCATGTGGAAAGGATAAACAAATAATGTTTCCATTGGTCTGCACTGTACTTCATAGGGAGTAGCAAATTGATGTACAAATTGTGGTAAAACCGAGCGCGTAGCATTTAAAGATCTGATTTTGACAGTTTTGATCTTTACCTTCGGTGGTGTGATTGAGTTTATCGTATTGACTCTACCTAATCTGCTTATGATTCTAAAGACTCTCGGAGAGCAAACGTTTGCTGCAGACCTGGCGAAGTGTAGCGCAAGCAAGTGCAGAGAATTATTAAGTAGAACTGCAGTATTATAAAGGTTTCGAAATCTTACAAAACAAAACAAATTCTTACAAGAAAACCGGCGCATTGGCAGGTGGTGAAACGATTTTTTAATTTTAAGTTTTAGCAGCGAATTTCGCTAATGTTTCTGATAAATCCTAGACTTGTATTCAAGCTAAAGAATAGGTATTAAGTTAGGAATTTAATGAATATTCAAACGTTGCAAGCTTTTTGTTGCAATACCATGCATAGGCATAAACAAGAAATTTGAATTTACAGTTTTCGAACTTCTTCAACCGTGTAAAGTTTGGGTGAAAGATGTCTTACAAGCAAGAAGGCGTGAACAAAGAAATAGTTTGGTAAGAAAACTGCTCAGCTTAAGTTGGAAGTAACACGACAAATAATAAATATTGAATCACATCTGATCGACATTACCAGAAAAAGCCTCCGGAAATTTAGCTGCACTGCAGCACAGTCCAGGTAACTCATACGATTTACGGTTTACGATTTACGATTTTGGGCGTTTTTCGTAATTACGATTTACGATCTTCTTCTTCTTCTTCTTCTTCTTCTTCTTCTTCTTCTTCTTCTTCTTCTTCTTCTTCTTCTTCTTCTTCTTCTTCAGCGTCTGTCCCGCCTCGTAGCGGGGTCCGCTATTCTAGTGTCATCACGCCACCTTTCCCGATCCAGCGCTAGATTATGATGGAAAACAGCAACTCTCAAGTCTATATGTAACGTGTCAAACCAACGCTGCTTCGGGCGTCCTCTAGGCCGCTTTCCTGACACTTCGGCCTATCTTGCGGACGCTGTCTTTTTTCCCACGCAGAACGTGGCCGTACCATCGTAAGCCACGGATCTCCCTCGATAGAGAGCCTTCGGGCTCTCTTGTTAAGAGGGATCTCGGGCCGCTTGTCGCAGGGCCACGTGGCGCGTCCCCGGGTGGTGGATAGGGGAATTAAACGCGAACCAAATGCGACCGTGTACTGCCCAGAGACGCAGGTGGGATGCAGGGGATGGACTCCTTGCTCCTGCTGTGTCGGGTCGATGCGTTCCTTGTGCATGGGAGCGGCATGTTCGTGCACAGTGTGCGTGGATGTGTCCGTGACTGTGCGGATTGTAACTGTGTCGGCTCGGCCAAAAGCTTGCACTCGGTAGACTGGGAGTACATGTAAGGCGATTCGAGGCCGCCTTAAGTCTCGCCCCGTCCCTTCGGGCAGTCTGGCTGGCTGCCCGGAGTACCCCGCCCGCACGACAGAGCCTGACTAGCTACCCGTGTTGTATTCCAGTCAAACACAGCAGCACTAAAGGGCCTCATTCCCCTGACCCCGAAAGAGCCCCCATTTCTGCAGCGATGGGAAGGACGAGTACGGAGAGGCTGCTAAAATCTCAGGGCCTAACCAGGCTGCGCAAACTGAGAAGGACTAGGATGACGATCTGTACTTACAACGCCCGCACGCTTGCGTCCGAAGCATCCGTCGAGGACCTGATGATGCAAGCCAGGAAGATCAAGTACGACGTCATCGGACTGACCGAGACGAGAAGACACCACCCCCTACACGCCGCCTACGACTCCGGAGAAGAACTGTTCCTCGGAACATGCGACAGCAGGGGAGTAGGCGGCGTTGGTGTCCTCGTCAACACGCACTTGGCCATGAACATCGATTCGTACGAGTCTCTGACAAGCCGAATCGGACGTCTGCGACTGAAGCGATGTGGCTCCGTGCCAGCCTTGACTGTGTTCGTCGCGTATGCCCCAACATCCGACTACGACGACGAAGACGTCGAGGCCTTCTACGTGGAGCTAGAGAAGTTCTATAAGGAAGATCACACCTTCTACAAGGTGATCGTCGGCGACTTCAACGCCAAGATCGGGCCACGAAGGTCGCCGGAAGAACTTCACATCGGAACCCACGGTTTGGAGTGGAACGAGCAAGGTGAAAGGCTGTCTGAGTTTATCATGTCGACCAAGACCATCCATGGAAACTCGCAGTTCCAGAAGCCTCCCTCCCTACGATGGACCTGGGAATCCCCCGGTGGCCAGTTCCACAACGAGATCGACCACATCATCTTCAATCGCAAGTATTGCCTGACCGACGTCTCCGTTGTCCCCAAGTTCTACACGGGATCGGACCACCGCCTCCTTCGCGCGAGGTTCCGCTTTTCGCGTCAAGGAGAGAAGGCCGCGAAGTTCAAGAAGAGGAGTCCCAGAACGACCGTCAACTGGGATCTCTACACCTCTCTTGTCGGCCTTTGGGAAGATGCCGTCATGGACAACGTCGACGAGGAATACGATCGCTTCGTGCACCATCTCCACGATAGTGCTAAGGGAGCCGAGAGCTTGAAGACCACCAAGAGACGCCTGTCTCCGGAAACTCTCGAGCTGATACGCCAGCGTGGAGCAGCACGAGCGTCAGGCAACTACCAACTAACGTCCGAGCTTGCAAAGCTATGCAGAGCGGCGATAAAGGAAGATCTCAAGGAGAGAAGGGCGGAAGTGTTGGCTGAAGCAGCAGAGGCAGGGCTGAGCATCCGCAATGCCCGCCGGAACTTCGCCAACTTCAAGACCAAGATGACCGCTCTCCGACGTCCTGACGGAACCATCACCTCTTCCAGAAGGACCATGGAGAAAGTCATCCACGACTTCTACTCCGATCTCTTCGATAGCCACGTCCACCTGCCCCCATGCCATCTTCCGCAGGATGGATACGTCGTTCCCTCTGTTCTCCCTTCCGAGATCCGACACGCCATCTTGTCGGTGAAGAAACGTACAGCACCCGGTTCTGACAGGATCAGAGCTGAACACCTGAAGAACCTCCCGCCAGCGCTCATCAACACCTTGGCGCGGCTCTTCACACGCTACCTGTCCGAATGCAAGGTTCCATCTCAGTGGAAGACCAGCAAGACCGTTTTGTTGTACAAGAAGGGAGACCCGATCTGCCTGTTGTCCGTAGTCTACAAGCTGTTCACTCGAGTCATCCTGAATAGGATTAGTAGAACGCTGGACGAAGGACAGCCATGCGAACAAGCAGGATTTCGGAGAGGATTCAGCACGATCGACCACATACACACAATTACGAAGCTCATCGAAGTGTCGCGAGAGTACAAGCTGCCGCTGTGCCTTACGTTCATTGACCTGAAGAAGGCATTCGACTCCGTCGAGACTGAAGCGGTCATGGAAGCCCTGCTCACCCAGGGCGTTCCTACTCAGTACATCAGAGTCCTTCAAGAGTTGTACAGTGGATTCACGACCAAGATCTCACCATTCTACAACGACGTCGTCATTGACGTGAAGAGAGGGGTTCGACAAGGGGATACCATATCCCCGAAGCTCTTCAGCGCCACCCTCGAAAACGTCATGCGCGAACTAGAATGGGAAGACATGGGAGTGAAGGTCGACGGCCGGCAACTGCACCATCTTCGCTTCGCTGACGACATCGTGCTCATAACCCCGAGCATCAGTCAGGCGGAACGAATGCTGGCCGACTTCGATCGTGTATGTGGAAGCGTTGGACTGCAGCTGAATCTTACGAAGACGATGTTCATGAAGAACGGATGGGTTTCTGATGCCCCATTCTCGCTCAACGGAACGAACATCTCCGAATGCTCCAGCTATGTGTATCTGGGTCGCGAAGTCAACATGACCAACGACCTAGCACCAGAGCTGAGCAGAAGGAAACGAGCGGCTTGGGGAGCTTTCAAGAGCGTCGAAGAAGTCGTGAAGAAAACGAAGAACGTCCGACTCCGTGCCCACCTATTCGACTCCACTGTTCTTCCTGCCCTAACATACGCCTCAGAGACCTGGGCTATACGAAAGCAGGATGAACACGCGATCAGCGTCGCGCAGCGTGGAATCGAGAGGACGATGCTCGGAGTGACACGACTCACGCAAGTGAGAGAAGGCCTCCGGAGTTCCGAGCTTCGCCGACGTTCGAAGATCAGAGACGCTGTCGCATGGGCCAAGTCGTCGAAAATTAGGTGGGCCGGCCACATAATGCGATTCGCAGACACCCGCTGGACGAGAGCCGTCACAGATTGGATTCCGCGGGATGTCAAAAGAACACCAGGACGCCCACCAACGCGTTGGTCGGACTTCTTCGTGAAAGCCCTGAACGACCGATATGACGCTCTTCGTGTCCCTCGAGCGAGGAGGATCCATTGGACCACTCTGGCACGCGACAGGGACGAATGGAGACGCTGCTGGCGCCCGCTCGAGCAAGTCGATGATCAACGGGACGGCAGGTGATACAGGTGATACCATCGTAAGCAGGGGTGTGCGTAAATGAAATTTGAAATTCCGTAAATTGTAAATCGTAATTACGAAAAACCATCGTAAATCGTAAACCGCAAATCGTAAGAGTCACCTGACATGTAGTGCAGTATAACTAAATTTCCAAAGAGTTTTTCTGCTAATGTTAACCAGATATGTTTAAATATTTATTTGTTTGTCGTGTTGCTTTTAGCTCAAGGTGAACAGTTGAATTTCTAGCGTCCTATGAATTTCTTGGTTTATCTGTAACTTAGCAAAATTCGGCGAAAAAGTCGCTATCAAAGCTAAAAAATTTTAAAAAATCATTTCACCACTGACCAATGCGGGCGAAAACAGCAACCGCACATGTAGTAATCTAACAAAATACTGAGTTATACGACGGGATTGGGCCATGCGTACTGAGTTAGCGCATGACGCAATCCCATCGTGTGACGCACCGAAAGATCTCCGCTTTCTACATCTTGAAACTAGTCCAGGAACATTCGCATAGCAGACGGTTAAGACAGTTTAGGCCGCCGAACCAGTATCACCATATTGCTGGGACACCATTTGTAGTCGCTTTAAAATGGAAAGGTTAACGTATTCCTTAAAAGAAACCTCGTTGAGGCATCGTCAGTTTGATTCTGAGTTTGACACAATTTCGATGTAGAAGGTATCTAGTTTAACCTAAAAGTAATCCCATTTGAGTTGTGAGTTGGGAAGAACGCGGGTTAAGTTGAAACAGGTTCAGTTTGAGTTTGCAGAATTTATTTTAAACGCAGAAAGTGAAAAGGGTAAATAGACCGCTGCGAGAGGATAGTTACATATCCACTGCTTCATGAAGGTTACCAATCAATAACAGCACGATATTCAAATTCAGAAGCTCTGCTAATTGTAATTTTAGAGAGAGAGGAGCGAAGGCGTTTCGTAACTTTAGAAGTGCTCTCAAGTTTTGAACCAACAATCTACAACACCAGCAGTAACCTAAACCTACCTCGACTGTCGGTTTCCTATGCAAGTTTGCCTGTGCTTGTCAGATTTTGTAGTCTTTAAAATATGGCGCTACTATTTAATAATTCTCTGAACTCGCCCGGGCTACACTTTGCCAGTTCTGCAACGAACGTTTGCTCTCCGAGAGCGTGTGGTGTCCTAAACGGATCAAATAGGGTGAACACAATAAACTCAATCGCACCGAAAATGGAGACCAAAACTGTCAAAACCAGTTACTATCCCATACTATCCCATACACATGAGTGTAGCAACTTTCTAACCCCGCTTCCAGTCAAGAGTGTTGTTCGATCGTGGAGTTGTGTCAATTCTATTCGGTAGGGTTAGCGTGTATCTGTTACAAACAAATTGACTAGGCGTTATTGCCAAACAGGACGTGGATCTAGAAAACTCGTCTCTCTTTCTCTAGGAAACTGATAAGTCGTATTCGAGAAGCCTATGCACAGGATAGCTTCTTCTGCCATACTAACACATTAGAGCATCAAAAAACAGCTCTAAAAAGTAGTAATGCGCTACAAAAGGAGACCATTAGAGTGGTCACACCTTTACAACCCGGTCCACATAAATTTGGACGCCAATTGGTTGCTGATGAAAGATCACATTTACGAAAATTTGCGATTTACGACCCAAAATATCGTAAATCATAAATCGTAAAATTTTTTGCAAAAATAGCCGTAAATCGTAAAATCGTAAATCGTAACTCGTAATTACGCACACCCCTGATTGAGCTTCTCTTCTCGCTCATCTTGTCAGCTATCGGCGCGACACTGAACTTCTGCCGAATGGCATCGTCTTGGATGCGGTTCATGCGCGTGACTCCAGCCGTCCAGCGCAGCACCTTCTCCATGACGCTGAGGCGCGTTTCAACTTCCTTGGTCGCAGGCCAACACTCAGTGCCATGCATTTCTACCGGGCGGACGACTGCTCTGTAAATCTTTGACATCAGGTGCTCTGGTAACTTCTTATGGAAGAGCGCGCCAGTCAACGAGCGCCACTTGGACCAAGCTGCACTCACGCGTAAGTTCACTTCAATCATCAGAATGCTATCGGATGCTACTGCTGATCGCAGGTACTTAAAAACCGAAGTGCGTGGGAGTTCGATGCCTCTAACCTTGATGGATTCCGTAACGTCAGTCGTTAGGTACTCGGTCTCCTTCACGTTCAACATGAGTGCAAACCGCTCCAAGCGATCACACCGAGCTTGCACCTCTCGCTCGAGTTCACCTTTATCTTTGCTAGCGAGCATTACGCCACCAGTAAAAAGCAAAGTAGGGGACTGGCTTCTGAAGATCCCGTGTAATGGCGTCTATCACGACAACAAAGAGGAGTGGGGAATGCGCAGAACCCTGGTGTACCCCGACAGAGATGGGAAATTCCATCGAGGTTCCAGCTGAAGCTTGAACTCGACTCTTTGGACAAGAGCAGAGAATTTGCACCCACTCTGTGAGCTCTTCAGGAACTCCGTGATGTCTTAAGGCGGGGGAGACATAACTCCAACGCCGCGCGAAACCCCCCTGACGCCGCGCACGGTGCGCGACGAAATTGGACGATCTGTCGCGGTCCAACTGCCTCCTACAAAGACGGCTAGTGGAATATGTGTGCCGCCGACGTCGATCGCGCAGAAGGGAAGAGACATGAGATGAGGATGAGACAAGTCTAATTCCTCGTAGGGAAGTGGGAGTGATTGCTAACAAAGTGTGGGCGGAATGAGACTCAATCTATTTTGAATGAGTGAAGGGAAGCGGTCAAGGATAAATTCGAAACAAGAACTGGGGCGGGATTACCAACTAGAACCTTCGGAAGCAAGTGTTTGTAAGTTTTTATTGGGGGGGGGGATGAACAAAATCTTGAATACTCCACTCACATGCTCTGAATTTATAATTGATTACATTACAACTTACGAGATAAAACTAGGGGGTATGGTAACCGTATATTTGGAAATTGTATAAAACTCGAACTACAACATTAATGTAGGAATGGGGGAAAAGTGCGAGATATGATTTTGACTCAGTGGGTGGAGAATTCTACTAGATGTAAGCGAGAACGGTCGTTTGTCTATGTGTGAGTGCACGTGGGTGTTTGTTTGCACAGAAGTGCTGAAGGAGTGTGTTGGGAGGAAGTATGGGAAGGGGAGGGGGGGGGGATTGTAGTTGTCACCAGTTGTCAGTTGTTGAAGTTGTCGACAGGCTGTCCATGTTCAGACGACATGTCACCGATGTCGCGCAAAGGAGGTCCGGGTTGGGAAGAGAGATGTCCCCCACCTCATTCAACAAGCATCCGGGTTTAGAAGAGGAGTCAGCGAGGTGGATTAACAGGTGTCTGGGTTCAGGAAACGTGTCACCGATGTCCCACCATGGACGTTCGGGTTGAGGAGAGGTGTCACCGATGTCGCGCGAGGGTTCCGGATTCAGACGACGTGTTACCAGTGAAGGTGGGACCAGTAATGGGGGACCGGTGAAGAATGGGGTTCCAGTAAGGGGACCGGTGAAGGGTTGACCAATAAAGGAGGTACCAGAGAAGGTGGGACCAACAATGGGGACCGGTGAGGGGGGATCCAGTGCAGAGGGAGCCGATGAAGGAGGGGGAGGGGTCCAGTGAAGAGGGGACCGGTGAGGAAGGGACCAGTAATGGGGACCGGTGAAGGGGGGGGGGGGAGTGATTCAGTGAAGGGTGGATCGGTGAAGGAGTGGGAGGGGTCCAGTGAAGGGGGACCGGTAGAATGTTGACCAGTGAAGAGGAAATCAGGTGAAGTGGGAAAGGATCCAATGAAGGGGAGCCTGTGAAGGAAGAGGGGGGGGGAGTCCAGTCAAGGGGACCGGTAGAAGGTTGACCAGTGAAGAGGGGACCAGATGAAGGGGGACCGGTGCGGAAGAGACTAGTAATGGGGAGCGGTGAGTTGGGGGAGGGGTCCAGTGAAGGGGGGACCGATAGAAGGTTGACCAGTGAGAGAGGGAACCAGGTGAAGGGTACCGGTGAGGAAGGTACCAGTAATGGGGATCGGTGAATAGGGGGAAGGGGTCCAGTGAAGGGGGACCGGAAAAGCGTTGATGAATAAAAAGGGGACCAGTAAGGGGATCGGTGAAGGATAGGATAACCAGCGAAGAGGGACCAGTAAAGAGAGGTCCAGTGAAGGTGATGGATCTATCTTGCTCTATTCCTCTATACCATTCTACATAGCAAAACCAGTTTTTTTACTGTAATGAATGAGAGAAGGTCTAAAAAGGAGAAGAAGAGCTTCGGGATGACCTATTTCCCGGGTTTTAGGCGAAGCCCCAACCAGATGTTTGGCGCCCGGCAGGCCGTTGGACGCCTTGTAATCTTATGAAGGAGAAAACAGGGTGAAATAGCGACCAAGGAGAGCCTCTGACGATAAAGGCGTCTTTTCGACGGGTTTGCTACAGTGTCACTTCCCTTCCACGGTTCGTTTCTAGTTGAAACGCTTGAACACCCCCGCCCAAATTTCGTGCTCCGCTGCTAAGCATGCGTCACCGAGCGCATGTTCGCGTTTCAGGGCCGCGACGTCGCATGCGGCTAGTTCGTGACGTCCCGCTGGAGTTAGTTCTTGGAGCCCAGGCAAGCACTTTCCATCAAACACTCATCCAGCCCCGCATCTCCAGGTGCGTTTGGCGACGTGTTCGGCACGTCCACTGAATCGCCAAGCACGTTGATCAACGTGTTCGAAACGTCTCCTGAGTCTCCAGGCACGTTGCATAACTACAACCCCTCCCCCACAGCCAAACACCTTCCCCCAACACTCATCCAGCACCGCATCTGCAGGTGCGTTTGTCGACGTGTACGGCACCAGGGATGGGCGGAATTTCTGTTTTCTGTTTTCTGTTTTCTGATTTTTTGGCCATTTTGGGCAAATTTTTTCTGTTTTCTGTTTTCTGGGAAAATGGCCAAAAATTGGCCAGAAAACAGAAAATAGAGTCGCGAACAAAATTTTTTCACAGAAATCCTATGAAAAAAATTCAAAAGTATCATAGAATAGTGAGCTTCGTTCCAAAATAGTGTTTCTAGAGTATCTTAAATAGCAAGCATGTAGCGTTTTTGAATGTTCATGTAGCAATTGCGCCATATACTCATGGACTATCCCACATGTTTGCTTGATTGATTGTGTAAGTGCTGCTGGCAAGGAGTTTCTTCATAGGACATTTTTCGACTTTCATAATTTGGCTTTGTATTCTTTTCCATATTAACAGTAGTTTGGACCATCTACGATCACTAAAAATCTTGTATTAAAACTATAAAACTAGTATTTTGAGAAGTACTAAAATAAGTATTAACTAACCACTTGTCTTAGAGTTACTGTGGGTAGGGTTATTCTCCACCCCCGGTTTAAAAATTGAACATTGTTGGCCGGTCATCCCCAATATCGCTTTCTGCAGAACCTTTGTCGAAGCTGCTTTTCTAACTCTGAAGATTGCTCAGCTTTTGGTGTCACAAATTAGTAGGAGGCAGAAAAGTTTTTTTAGTTACCTTTGATTTCGCTGGCGATAGGGTGCAGGAAATTTCTCATTTCACGTATATCATCTGTCGTCCCATTGATGTTCAAGCGGGCACCATCAGCGTCTCCAAACGTCCGTGCCGCGTGCCAGGGTGCTCCAATGGATCCTTTTCGCTCGAGGGACGCGAAGGGCGTCATTGTTCAGGGCTTTGACGAAGAAGCCCGAACAAGCGTTGGTGGGCAGTTCCTGCTGTTCTCTTGACATCCCACGGAATCCCGTCGGTGACGTCCACTCGGTGTCTGCGAAGCGCATTACGTGGCCCACCTAATTTTCGACGACTTGGCCCATGCGACAGCGTCTCTGATCTTCGAACGTCGGCGAAGCTCGAAACTCCGGAGGCCTTCTCTCACTTGCGTGAGTCGTGTCACCGTCCTCTCGATTCCACGCTGCGCGACCCTGATCGCATGTTCATCCTGCTTTCATATGGCCCAGTTCTCTGATGCGTATGCTAGGGCAGGAAGAATAGTGAAGTCGAAAAGGTGCGTACGAACCGGACGTTCTTCGTCTTCTCTACGTCTCTTTCGACGCTCTTAAAAACTCCGCAAGCCGCTCTCCTTTCCTCCTGCTCATCTCTGGCGCTAGGCCGTTGGCCATGTTGACTTCGCATACACGTATCTGGAGCATTCGAAGATTTGTTGAGTGAGGATGACGCATCAGAAACTCGTCCGTTCCTCATGAACATCGTCTTCGTAAGATTCAGCTGCAGTCCAACGTACCCACATACACGGTCGAAGCCAACAAGCATCTGCTCCGCCTGGCTAGCGCTCGGTGTTATGAGTACGATGTCATCAGCAAACCGAAGATGGTCAGTTGCCGGCCGTCGACCTTCACTCCATGTCTTCCCATTCTAGTTCGCGCATGGCGTTTTCGAGCTGAAGAGCATCGGGGATATGGCATCCCCCTGCCGAACATCTCTCTTCACGTCTATGACGACGTCGTTGTAGAATGGTGAGATCTCGGTCGTGAATCCACTGTACAGCTCTTGAAGGACTCTGATGTACAGAGTAGGAACGCCCTGAGCGAGCACGGCTTAGACGACCGCTTCAGTTTCGACAGAGTCGAACTCCTTCTTCAGGTCGATGAAGGTAAGCCATAGCGGCAGCTTGAACTCTCGCGACACTTCGATGAGCTTCGTGTATGTGGTCGATCATGCTGAATCCTCTCCGAAATCCTGCTTGCTCGCATGGCTGTCCTTCGTCCAGCGTTTTGCTAATCCTATTCAGGATCACTCGAGTGAACAGCTTGCAGACTACGGACAGCAGGCAGATCAGGCGATAGTTGCTAACGTCGTGCACTCCTGTACAGAAAGGTGTTCTGCTGGCCTTCCACTGAGATGCTATATGATATGTAGATCTGAGGAGAAATAATAATAATAATAATGTGATGGAGAGGGTAATGCTCGGTCTTTATTATATGGTGTCTTCGCTTTCAAGGAAGCACCTTCACCCAAGATCTGCTATGCTGACAGCACTTCAGTCGCAATCTCGTGTTGTTCTGTGAAATATCAGGCCAATACACAACATTTTTAGTCGGCTAAGTAGTAACTAGGTGCTGTTAAGAGCATTGGTAAGTTGGCCTGAAAACTTTCAGCTGCACGGAAACTAGGACCCTTACAAGGATAGGTATTCTCGATGAACAAGACGAATTAGGAAAATAGATTCTGGCGCAGCCAGTATTACTCAAAGAACCTCTGCACAGCTTTAGAGTATGTTGCGAGAGTGTGTCTACAAACTCAAGCAATTGTATTGAAACATATAAACAGTGATTACTGAGCCTTCATCGTGTTCGGTACTTTAAAAGGCCAGTTTCTTACTAGTGGGACGGTTCTCTAATTGAGGCGTTAGCTGTTACAGGATGTTTTGTTGCGATCAAAACTCTTGCGCCAGGCGGGACTCGAACCCGCATCTTCTGCTTTCCGGGCAGCGATGTTCGTCTTACACCACCGGCGCTGTTTGACCGCACGTAACATCCGCGATATCCTCCAGGTCTGTCAGCACCCACCCGTGATACGGGGATGGGCCCGCCGCTGATATCAGCATGGAACCGGTTAAGCTGAAGACCTTACTAGTAACAATGCTCTAACACGTTTGCTTAAGCCTGGACCGGCTGATAGAGGCGTTAGCGGTGAAACGGAGCTGATGAGTAATGTAGTATAGTTCAAGTGTCGAGATTCCTAGGATCTATCAGTCAAGATTTACAACATGCTGATTGCAGTGCACTGGAGTTTAATAAAAATTTTTATAAACGCTTGCAAATTAAAACGCTGGTCAACGACTACATTTCTGGTCATACAAAAGCATTTGCTACTGGAAATATGGATCTTTAGGTAAAATAATAAGGTCGTTTGATAATTTCAAAATTTTCTGTTTTCTGTTTTCTGTTTTCTGATTTTCTGGCGTTTTTGGCTTTTCTGTTTTCTGATTTCTGTTTTCTGACGAAGGCGATTTTCTGTTTTCTGTTTTCTGGGAAAATTTTCAAAATTTCCGCCCATCCCTGTACGGCACGTCCACTGAATCGCCAAGCACGTTGATCAACGTGTTCGAAACGTCTCCTGAGTCTCCAGGCACGTTGCATAACTACAACCCCTCCCCACAGCCAAACACCTTCCCCAACACTCATCTAGCGCCGCATCTCCAGGCACGTTGGGCGACGTGTTCTGTACGTCTACTGAATCGCCATCATGTTGGGCAACGTGTTCGACACGACTACTGAGGCGTCAGGCACAACTAAATACAACCCCCCCCCCCCCCCCCCATCCCCACACCTCCTACCAACACACTCCTCCAGCAATTCGGTGCAAACAAACACACACACAAACAGACAAACGACTGTTCTCGCTTATATATAGTAGGATAATGGTAGTAATAACAAAGTTGCCGTTGTCGAATTTAGGAAGCGGGCAGGGCTGCATGCCCTCTTTTCCAGAAACATACGAAAATAAAAAATCCTTGTTTAAGTACCATAACCGCCATGAATTTTCAAGCATTATCAGTGCAACAGATAGAAATTTATGCAAAATCTTTCTGTAAATAGGAAGAAGGTATTTCACAATGAACCACGAGAACAAGTAAAGTGCCAGAGATTTCGCCACACATAAGACTTAACCGGTCCTACTGAATGCCTTGGATCTATCCTAATTGGGAGGGGTGCGTCTCTACGTTCGCATCAGGGATGAGCGGACTAACCGTTACCCGTTACCCGTTATCCGGTTTTCGGGGATTTTGGCCTATCCGTTTTATTGTTCCTTATCCCGCGAATTTGGGCCGGATAATCAACAAATTACATGACTTCTAGGTTTGAACGTGGTGATGGGTGGATTATGTAAAGGATCCTTCACGATCGTAAGAGTGGTGTTAGAAACTACGGAAGTCGTTCAAATCCAGGAGGGTTAGTTGAGGCATTTCCTCACTTGAGAACTGGTTACATAGCTTCATAGGTACCTCCATTCTATCCTTCCAGAGTTGCTAAGCATGTACCGTACCTTCATGGGGCCTATAAGCATAGCATTGTTCATTCATCACAAGTAATGTAGACCAAGAAGGAATACAAACTGCTAATAGCGACCGTCAAAAGTGCAGAGACTGGCTCAAAAAATTTTTACCACCGACATTTACGTCGTGTTATATGTGGCTCCATGACTTCAGTATGTTTGATTTGCTTGCATGCGGTAGAGGTATGCTTTTGTTCACCTGCAGTTGTGAAACATTAAACAAATACCGTAATACAGCAGTGAATACGAGAGAAAGAGAAACAGGTGCGATTCGGATACATTGAGGGACCGACTTCTCCATTAAACATTTTAGCGGTGCAACAAACTGTACTAAAAATAAACTTAGAATCGCGGGTGCTGTAAGACGTGCAGATTTGTTATATTTGTGAGTTTTTCAGTAAAACTTCCCTATTACACAGGAAACCACTCCCTTTTTGGAATGGATCGGATAATCCTGCCGTTCTGGTCGTGTCATGAGTCTTTAAATGTGTGATTGGCCTACACAATTGCTTGCTGTTATCACCAGATAGAAAGCTAGTATTGTATCTATCCCAGATAATTCCATGTTCAATTACCTTAGATCTTGGGGTGCTATAGGGCAGTAACAACAATAACGGTTCTTATTATAGTATAGAATCAAGATTGTTATGTGAACTTTATTCGGCTGGACGTCTCCCGCCTTCTTTATTTATTTATTTTTTTATTTATTACATCTCTTTTATCACAACGGCACAAACAAGTATCCACGTGCTTCTTTTGCGAAGAGTTCAGCGTTCCTGTTCGGATTCCCTACAATTAGAGCGGTCCAGTTTCTCATGGCTTCTCTTGTCCTTGTCCCTCTGTATCTTGCGATGTCATCCAGCCATCTTGTTCTTGGTCTTCCTTTACTGCGTTTTTTATCAGGAACCCAATCAGCTGCAAGGCGTGCCCATGAACGTTCGTTGCTACAGAGCTTATTTGCGAACAGCCACTTCCTTTTGAGCGCATGGTGAATCCAATCCTTGAGTCCTGATCTGTGGCGAATAACTCTTGACCGTACTTTGTCGCCCAAACGAACACCAAGAATTGATCTTTCAAGTCTTCTTTGCGCGGATCGTAGTCTTGCAGCAGTTTCTTTTGACCACGACCACGTTTCGCAACCGTATAGAACAGCAGGGAGCATGCAAGAGTTAATGAGCTTCTTTTTCAGCTGGACTTCGACGGTCTTAGAGCGAAGAAACAGTCGATATTTAAAATAGACTTCTCTCCCTGCTTGAATCCTTCTCTGAATCTCTTTTAGTGGGTTGCGTGGGTTTGGCAATAGCTGCCCAAGGTAAGTAAATTCGCTGACGCCTCCTATAATTTTTCCGTTAATTTGTATTACATTCCCTTCCGTGTCGGTTGTTGGTCTACCAAGGTTCATCCACTTGGTTTTCGAGTAATTCATTTCTAATCCGACTCGACCTGACATCTCTGCTAGATCTTCTGTCATGCTTTGTAGTTCGTGGCAGTCTTGAGCAAGCAATACGATATCATCAGCATATGCGAGGTATGAAAACTTCTTGTCATTCATTTGGAAACCTCTATTTTGCCAGTTGACTGCATTCAGCACACATTCAGCCCGCCTTCCTTATAGCATGGAAAAGTCAAGAGACATCGGGAGAATTGCTCTTATGAGAATCATTCTATTTTTCAGCAGTTTTAATTGGAAAAAAGAACTAGGCGGCTGATAAATAGAACAACACAGGCAACCTCTCGAAACAGGTGAAAGGCAGTAATGTTGCTCTTTGTTTGATTTCCTTCTGATCGGCAGAAAATCCCGTAGGGTGTCGTCAATCTGGCGAGTGCACTACGTTCAAAAAACGCTTTCAAAATGTCTAGAAACGGCTTATAAATTAACAGTGCTTCAAGTCCTTATCTGCCATCGGAATTAGAGCAGGTTAAAACGAGTTTTAATTTTCGTTGTTTGTTTGTTATCCGTTTTCCGTTATCCGGCCATTTTCGAGCAAAATTATCATCCGGGTTACAAAATTTTATTATCCGTTCATCCCTGGTACGTAGGTGCTAAACAAATATACAGTAGAGATCGAGACGATGCCGAAAGACACGGGGAGACTAACAGGAAAATCTACGTCTTTCACCTTCAGTTCTGGGGTACTACATTATTTTGGTTTTCCTGGGCTTGAGACAGAGCTTCAGCGACCGCTTTTTCGCGCCTTTCATGTGAAATACCGATAGCCATTAGGACTAACCACTTGCTCCGCTGGCAATATGCCAGCTCCTGCTGGAGTACCACGCAAACTTGCACATCAATCCGTGCCGAGACTGCTTTCATCGCTGAGGGGGACATCGGAGATGGGTTGTGCGCTCTTCGAGCGCACAACTCGGCTAGGGAAGGGACTCCGGGGTGTGGGCCATCCAGGCGGCTCGTGCCATGAATGCTTTCGTCGCTGAGGGGGACATCGGCGCTCTTCGAGCGCACAACTCGGCTAGGGAAGGGACTCCGATAAACGCATTCCACACAGGCTTGAGCATGTGAACAACGTATTAATTGAGAGCGAGTCTGCACTTTGTTCTTTTTCTTCAGAGAAGTTTCTTCTCCCGTCTCGCATGACGCTCCGACCGGAAGACGAGCTTGACCGCTAATTTGAATGGTCTTCCCATGTTTCTGAGAGTAGTGAAAGCGAGCTGACACATTGCGAAAATGATTTCACACCCGCAAGACCAGAAACATAGGTATCGTGCAATTGTTGAGAGTAGTAATAATCCTTCGGCGATCGCGAGAGTCTTGTACCATTGCTGCATGACGTCGAAAATGTGAACGATGTCACGTAGAATCATTTCATACTAGACCTTGCTTTCCCCTGCAAGAAATCCTGTCACTGATCCTTGAATAGCTGGTGCCCATTACTGCCCATGAGAGCTGGATGACTGGACCGAAATATCGATCGAGCTTGTTGTTGTTTACAGGGTACCGTGTAGAATTGGTCCTCGTACTGAATCGTTACCGTCGTGGGGGTTCCGTCTGTTGCGCATGAAATTTAAACCTGCGCACCTTCTGGGTAGTAGTAGCATCCTCTTGCGATGATATTTTCTACTTTGCAGGTGGAATCGAAGACGGATGTGACAGTTTTTGCGTACGTTTCTTTGATATGCATTAAAATTTCAGTTGATGTGAATGCTGAAATCATTGCTGTCACAGTAATTCGATTCATTTGATTTCATGAAAGTTATCACCTGCTGAGAACTAGTAGTCGATTTAATTATTTTTTGCTGGCTGGCAGAAACAACTAGGTTCAACCGAACAGTTAAGCGATTGTGCTTCCATTTTTGACTTGTACTGCAGGGATAGCTTTCGGTCCACATTTCTTGACAGTCAGAAACGAATGGCTAGGAAAGTGCTGGAGTTGGAGCTACGGAGCTGAGCGTCAACCTCATGTCTCCTACTCAAACTGGATTTGTCGGTTGCAAGTAATTCTCTTCCTCGCGTTTTTTCCTAGTGTGTTCCTCAAAATACGAGAGCTCTGTTTTTTTTGCGCCATGGAGCGCATTTAATATTTTGAACGCTCCGCTGTCCCTAGGCACCTTGTAGATCCGGTAAAAGACACAGCCACTAATGAAATAGAAGCTTCCACAGCCTGAGCCCCTACAACTTCTTATGCTTGCCCTGGATACTGATTGCTTCCAGCAAGTTCTGGTAGAAGTATCGTGAGACTAACACTTGATATATGACTTGGTAGGATGTGCGCTTCAAAATTTCAATTTCCTATTTTGGTGCTAGTCCTAGGACGAAGACTGTAGCATGGCCCTCCTTCATTGTTGAAGTTTCTTCTCTTTCTGTAAAATCGTGACTTGTGTTCTGTGAGACGTTCCCGCTTTTATCTTCTTTGGCAAAGCTGCCTTTGTTGGATTGGTCTTAGTCGCCTGTGCCTCATAGTTCAGGCGGCACAAGCAACGACTGATGATGAGTCGGCCATTTGGCATTCCGACTCCAGGTGCGCGGATTTTACCATCGCTTGATTTTTTCAAACTTATGATTAAATTTATCTTCAAAGAGTTTTGAGGTAGGATCTGAACCACAAGCGGGACAATGCTACCGACTTGGAGAAGTCCAATCATATATAATCATATTATCTTCTTAACTCCTTAGCTTGAACTTCCTCGTAAGCTCGTGAGATATTCTCGGCCCCACATTGTTCGGAATCAGTATGCTGGTGACTGGTTTGTAACACTTCCTCGGCCTGCTTTCGAGTGCGGAGGCGTACGATTTCTTTCCGAGGGAAATACAATTTATCGACATAATTTCCTGAATGTTCTCTAATGGATAGACGTTAAACACATATCTTTCTTCTTCTTTTTTTTCTTGATATGTCAGTGTTCTGGTACTTAAACTGCCTTAGATTTCTCTCAGAAACATCTTCAGCTTCTCTCTTTCTAAGAAGCCATGGCGTTGTGGATAGATCGTTAATCTCCAGATGGAAACTCATCGCATTACCTGGGTGGATATCCAGGTTTATTGAAATGGAATCAGACAAAGTTGGTTTTGGCTGTCTTTATGCTTTTCTCGCTCTGCTTGTTTTTCAGAATATCTCTGAGAGCTACGACAACCGTTGGACGATCCGCCACCTTTTCTTCCGAAAAATCGCGGGGAAGAATCGCCGAACGACGCCGCAGCAGTCCAGACTATTGTGCAAGAGCTGTGGTCATTCCTGACGTGTCCGGACGACATTACGCAAGCGTTTCGCGACTACCACAGGAAGATCCGCTCCTTGTGACGTCATCAATGCTCGGAGGGATTACCGCTGGACACATGGCGTCACAATGTATCCTAGACCAGACTACACATGCGATCCTAGCTGGGAGCGCGAAATCAATTCTCGCGAGCGGGTTTTCTTCTTTTGTTCTGTCATCTTAGTATATGTATATAGCTGTTAATGCCGCGTTTCGTCAATGGGAGGGAGAAGCAAAGCCAAGGGATGTCTTTGACAGGGTATCGTATGCCATCTTGCTTTGAGCTTAGCCATGTGCAATTGCTAGCAAATTTATCACTTCGGCGTAGAGTTAGTTCACGATATCTTGGGATTTTCAGATGACCTTTTAAATACTTCGTAATGAATGTGCTTGACTTTCACTCCGTTTCTCCGCCGGTGCACGGGTGGGGTGAGAAGGAAGGGGTAGGGAGAATGACTACTGGAATCGAAGGAGTATTATTGTCGTCGTACACTGACACACTGACACTTCCGCCCTTCTCTCCTTAAAATCTCCCTTCATCGCCGCCCTGCATAACTTTTCAAGCTTGGACGTCAGTTGGTAGTTGCTTGACGCTCGTGCTGTTCCACGCTGGCATATCGGCTCGAGAGTTTCAGGAGACAGGTCTCTTGGTGGTCTTCAAGCTATCGTCTCCCTTAATACTACTGCACTACTCACGGAGATGGTGCACGAAGCAATCGTATTCCCCGCTGATGTTGTTCATGATAGTATCTTCTCAAAGGCGGCAAGAGAGGTGTACGTGTCCCAATTGATGGTCGATATGGGACTTCTTGAACTTCGTGGCCTTCCCTCCTTGACGTGAAAAAGCGCAACCTCGCTCGAAGGAGATGGTGGTCCGATCCCGTGTAGAAATTGGGGACAACGGAGACGTCGGAAGGTAGTACTTGTTGTTGAAGATGAGGTGGTTGATCTCGCTGTGGAACTGGCCAGCAGGGGATTCCTAGGTCCATCAGAGGGAGGGAGGCTTCTGGATCTGTTAGTTTCCATGGATGGTCTTGGTCGACATGGTGAACTCAGACAGCCTCTCACCTTCCTCGTTCCGTATGTTCCGATCTGAAGTTCTTCCAGCGACCTTCGTGTGCCGATATAGGCGTTAACGTTGCTGACGATCACCTTGTAGAAGGTGCAATCTTTCTTATAGAACCTCACCAGCTCCACGTAAAACGCTTCGACGTCTTCGTCATCGTAGTCGGATGTTGAGACATACGCGACGACAAACGACGACAAACTGACAATACAGTCAAAGTTAGCACGGAGCGACATCTCTTCAGTCGCAGACGTCCAATTCGACTTGTCAGAGACTTGTACTGGTCGATGTTCATGGCCGAGTGCATGTTGACGAGGACACCAGCGCCGCTACTCCCCTGCTGTTGCATGTTCCGAGGAACAGTTCTTCTCCGGAGTCGTAAGCGGCATGTAGGGGTGATGTCTTCTCGTCTCGGTCAGTCCGATGACGTCGTGGTTGATCTTCCTGGATTGCATCATTAGGTCCTCGACGGATGCTTTCTATGCGAGCGTGCGGGCGTTGAAAGTAGAGATAGTCATTCTAGTCCTTCTAAATTTGCGCAGCCTGATTAGACTGTAAGATTTTAGCAGACTCTCCGTACTCGTCCTTTCCATCGCAGCAGAAATGGGGCTCTCAGTAGAACTAAAGGGTCAGGGGAATGGGATCCTTTAATTCTGCTGTGTTTGACTAGGGAACACACGGGTAGCTAGTCAGGCTCTTTCGTGCGGGCGATGAACTCCGGGCAGCCAGCAAGACTGCCCGAAAGGACGAGGCGAGACTTTTAAGGCGGCCTCGAATCACCTGACATGCACTCCCAGTCTATCGTGTGCAACCTTTTAGTCGGGCCGGCACAGTTACAATCCGCGCAGGCACTAACGCATCCACGCACTCTGTCCTCGAACATGCCGCCCCACACACAGGAACGCGTCGACCCGGCAGAGCAGGAGCAAGGAGTCCATCCCTGCATCCCATCTGCGTCTCTGAGAACTGCACGGTCGCATTGTTCGCATTTCACTCCCTTATCCACCACCTGGGGACGCGCCACATTACCCTGAGACAAACGGCCCGAGATCCTTCTTAACAAGAGAGCCCGAGGGCTCTCTATCAAGGGAGATCCGTGGCTTATAATATGATACATAATAAAACGTAACAATTAACAAGAATAGATAAGGATAAAAGATAAAGGACGGCGTTACTCTATTCCTTTTGGGATGCGCCACGCATTCTACTTTTACGGGATGGCATGGAGGCGATTTGAATGCGTATTTGGCCATACAATGACTTGCGGTGACCAGCCGATGAACAAGTCAGCGCTCTATTTTTTCCAGACAAGTCTGGTACCAGGTCACTGACCCGGAGGGATGGAAGGCTTGGATGGCCTGGGAGGGAAAGCCGAACCAGGAACCTGGTATCGGGTGCACACAACAGCCAGCGTCTCCTCCGACTTTGCTCCACGCGCTCAACAAGAATAGATAGGATTAAATATTAAATACTAGTGATGATTATCCCCCATATTAATAATAAACAATAACAAACAATAATGAAAAAATAATGAAAAAGAGCAATAAATAACAGTAAGCAGTTAAATATGTAGTTTGCAATTACCCACTATTATTAGGTCATCCAATAAGTAATGTCGTTTTTTCGACCTTGACTTCATTTGAACAAATTTTCAATTTTTTTTATTTCAGTCAACAATGTAATCACCATCATTATCAACAACTTTTTTCCATCTAACGAGCAAATCTTCAATACCTGAGCAATAAAACTGTTGCTATTTTTGAGCGAAATATGTGTCATAGCATTTTGAATATCCTCCAAACTTTTCGAATTTCTTGCCACTAAGAAAATGCTGTAGAGACCGGAATAAGTGATAATCGGAAGGTGCGAGATCGGGAGAATACGGTGGTTGAGAGAGAACCTTCCATCCTAATCCGTTGATTTTTTCCAGCGTCCGTTTTGCACGGTGCGGTCTTGTATTGTCGTGATGGAGAATTACGCCCTTTCTGTTGACGATCGCCGGATACTTTTCCAGTGAAGCTTGGTTCACTCGATCCAATTGCTCACGATAAAGGTCTGCGTCAACGGTCTGTCCTGATTTAAGCACTTCAAAGTGGACAGTTCCACGGATATTCCACCAAACACAGAGGAGTGCTTTTCTGAGATGAATATTCGGCTTCGCAGTACTTCTTGGCTGTTCATTTTTGGAAAGCCACTGCTTTTGGCGTTTTGGATTATCGCACAAGATCCATTTTTCGTCTACTGTAATCAGTCGATCAAAAAACGGGTCTGTACGGTGTCGCTGATAAGGATAAAGGAAAAACCCAAACACCTGCTCTGCATATCTTGCCAATTTGGCGTTGATGAAGGTGAATGGTTGATTTAGGTTCGCTGAGAGTACTCGAAAGTTTCTCCACTGTTTGACAAGGATTCTCCTCCAGTTCTGCCATCAGCATGTTGTTGTCAAATGTTACCGGTCTTCCTGATCCAGAGGAGTCGGAAAGGTCAAAATGACCGGACTTGAACTTGGAAAACCATCGCTGGCATTTGCGAACGTCCAGTGCATCTGGATATACATCGCAGATATTTTTGGTAGCAACCTTGCGTTACTGCCCTTCCGAAATTCGAACAGCATGCAATGCCGAATATGCTCCTCTGAGATTTCCGAGCCATTCCACCTGAACTTGCAAGCTAACAATTCAACGAATGAAAGCAAGTCCCGTTTACCTTAGAATCACTTTAGTGCACCTTCGAAATACACAAATCTGCCGACAAATAATGAGCTAAAACCGTAGTGCACAAAAACGACATTTCTTATTGGATGACCTAATATTTATCAATATTTATTATTTAACTAATTATTGCTTGTTATTATTTATTTTTAATCCTCACTGCTATTTAATGTTTAATCCCTCTCAATTTTATTTGTTACTATTCATTACTACTTTTCATTGCTTAGTATTATTCATTATTATTTGTTGTTATCTACAATTGTTTTTATAATTGACATGCAATAATTGACCAAGACAAATACAGGAGTTTCATCCCGCACGACAACGACGCCGTCCTGGTGTAGTGTGAGGGACAGCAGCAGGAAATGTGCAGATCTTCGTCAGAACATCGGCTCCTTTTTATCTTCGTGCTGACGTCGTCCCAATGTAGTAGAGGGTCGACCGCTGGAGCAGTGGAAGACTTCCTAAGAACATCAGCCCCTCTTTACTCCTTCTGCTGCCGACGTACTCAGGGTGACTGCAGGACAAGCGCTGCACAAGAGGGAGTCCTCGCGAGGATGTTGCAACGACACCCCAAGTGTTCTGTGCTCGTCCCCCTGTTTTCGGGTAGTCGTCTGGTATTGCGAGGGTTCACCTGTGCTCGGGCTGGGTTCGGGCGGCAAAACTCTCGCGTGACATTTGGGGGCAGTTCCTGTTCCTGTCGCAAAATCTGGCGCTGTATTTCCACGGAAAATTTTCCAAGTAGTTGCTTCCGGAGAAGCACATTGTCGATGTGTTTTCCTTTGAGCTGCAATTGATTTGCAAGCGATGTCAAGCATTCACAGAGATTTATAGATTTTCTTGGTTTCCTAGTCGATCATTTGCTTCTCTTGTAGCTTATGGTTTTCTTAGAAGTTGATCCAGGAGAGTCTGCGTGTTGCCATATTTTACCTTTACTTCAGCAGGTAGGCAATGAATATGTTGTGCGAGAGAGTCCATAGTGTGTGATGCAGGTTTCGCCTTTTCTTGGAGCGAGCTAAAAGATAGTTCATCTTGCAGATATCGTTTTCGAGAGTGCACAGAGTGATTGCATGCACCCCAAGTTGTCTCCACTCCCAAGTATTCCGTCGAATTTTGGGATGCCGAATTTTGGGATAGATGGGAGGAAAAGAAACTGTCGGCGTCTCATTTCCAGTTGAGATCTTTGGATGTTATTCAGTTTCGATGTCGTATTCCATTCCCAAAATTGCATGAGTTCGTGTTGATGTCATCGATGAGGTCTTACGTGACTTCGTGTTGACGTCATCGATGAGTTCTTGCGCTGCTTCTGCATTCGTTGTCACATTTTCGAGAATATTCGATGAGAATGGTGTGTCTGAATCCATGTTATCTGCAGCCATTCAGTATTTCTTCATAGTTGCTTCCACAGAGTTGATCTCAGCTTCTGTTTCCCTTCATATTTTCTTGAATTGCGAGAATTGCGCACGAAGTTCTCTGAGATGCTGCTTCCAAAGCTCTTCTGGAGTTTAAGCCAATTTGTATAGTTTTCTTGATCTTGCAGAATTGACGGGAGTCGAATGTAAGGTTTCTTTAAAAAAATTTTGCGTGCAGATAGAGTCGTGGCTATCTTGCTTGTTTTCCTTCTTTCTTTTATTACTTCGCTAAAATAACGACAACAACATCGGTGATCCTAAAATAGGTCGAAGTGGGTGCCGCATGAGCTGACCGATGAGCAGCGTCTGACACGTTTCGATACTTGCTCCAACCTGCTAATTCGCTTTAAAAATGAGCCTTTTTGTAAGCCGTTTTATAACTGTAGATGAAAAGTGGGTCCTTTGCGATAACAGGAAGCGAGGATTTGTCTGGGTAGATGAGGGTGCTCCAACATCCTCTAAACACCACCTTCACCATGAAAAAGTTATGCTTGCTTTTGGTGGTGATGGAAAGGTGTAATCCATTACGGCTCAGCAGAGTGTGGTTTAGACTAAATGTGTGAGAAGTTCAAAAATCAAAGCTGCAAAAATTGTGGCCGGCAGTGGTGAATGGAGGAGGGCCTCTCTTGTCGCAGGAACACGCAAGGTCACACACTTCACAAACCACTCGGCGAAGATTGAGCCATTTAGGTATCGAAGTGCTCCCTCGCCCACCATATTTTCATAATCCTTCCCTCACTGACTATCACTTCTTTCGAGCTCTTGATCCTCATCTGTGTCACAAACAATTCACTAATTTGGCCGATGTTGAATGTGCCCTCCTTCATGTCGTTAATTCCTGTGATCTCAGTTTTTATTGTAAAGGATTAGGTTCACTACCTCTTCGTTCGCAATAATGTAAAGATTTTGGTGGTCTTTACTTCGATTAATAAAGTTATGTTTAAGCTGAGTTACAGCAGTTTGAAGTAAGCGGTCCGTTTCTTGATTATTTTTGCTACAGCCTAATACTTACGAATGTTGGAATTACTTCGTGAAAGACGGACAAAAAAGTCTATCCTGCTAGTATAAAAGCGTTAGTCCGTCTGTCCTTGTGTCGTAAACCTGTGCAAGCCTGTTAAACTTGTCGAACATGTAAAGGAGACTTGCATGCGAACGGAAAACCTGTGTGAGCCTGTAAAACCTTTTGAATGAAGAGCAGGTATACGTGTAAAAGAAGGACTATGCGGAGGCAGGGTCATTTCAAGAGAAGACTCGAGGCGAGCGCTAGTTTCGCTAAGAACTTCAGTTGGTAGAAGTATGCGAGAATTTGAAGGAGGCGCATGTCCTGCGATAAATGCAGTGTATAAGCCGTTTGGTGGCGCCAGTATTGCGGAGAGTTAGGCTGCCTTACGTCGCTACGTCCTTAACACGTTGACGACGAAAGTGATTTTCGCGTGTCTGGCCCGTGGGGCGAAGCGCGCCGCACAAACGTGACACGACATATCGTGACCCAAGCTTCGTCTAAGGATAAATTTGGGATGCCAAACACGATGCTAATGTTCCTCTTAACAGTTACGACCGGTTACCCCCCCCCCTCACGTCGTTAACTAGGGTGGTCTTATCAGGATATAAAAGAGACGGGAGGAATGGGTCCGATGTAGACAAAACTTCGTCTAGGAGGTTATTTTGGTGCTCATGACGAATCGGACGTCCGTTTTTAAAATTTCAGCCAGCTAAACTAAACTAAACTAAGGTATGTTGCGATAGGTATGGGTAACGCTCACCACGCTATCTACCGTCACATACCCTGGCGACGACTGTTCTGCCTTGTGGAGGAACGCGGCTATAGATTAAAATTCGTGATTCATTGCACATTTATTACCCACAAGGCATGTAAAAAATTTGCGATTGTAAAACAAGGAAAGAAGGAACAATCGAACAGAGTAATTCAACAATGATGTCAAAGCCAGGTATAAGGTATAGCAGTGATACTTCAGTATAGAGGAAACAAAAGGAATACACTTCACAAACAAGCAAAATGTACAGTATGAAAAAGTAAGGCTACAAAGAAAACCGGCTAAGGAAGAAGTCTTCACTACACAAACAGATGTTAAAAAAACAGTTTTTTGCCAACAGTCAACAGTCATGGGTTGTCTAGAAACATTCTAAACAGCAAAATTTATTGCATTCACTGCATTTTGTCTTAATTCTTTTAGCCTGATTCCTGGCAGTGGATCTTTCTGAAGTACCAGAGATCGAATTGTAGCAGTCAGTGCAAAACCCTCTGTCTTAGCCTTTGCATTTGCATCCGATACTAATTTCCGCTTGCGGGATGTTGTCCTGCTGCTCGAGGCGTTGTTGGTGTTCTAATGTAGCAGATCTTCAACAATAAGCTCTTTGAAATGATTGACCTTGATCTTCTTGACCTTCTTGCAGTACAGAAATCAAGCATTGACCAAGGCAGTCTGAGTTATGAGATGAAAAAACAGCCGTATATACCATTTGGCTGTCTTCCTCACAAACGGGGAATAGGCAGCCATTTGGTCACTGAGGTCAACGAATCCCTTCATCCTGTTGTAATCAGCAACAACTGTGGTTTGCCGTTTAGATGACAGCTGGCATCGTGCTTGGTAGATAACATATAAATTCCCCTCTTGTCTCTCCATTTTAGAACAAGCACTCCTTTCGAACTCTGCTTGTATATGAACTCTCCTCTCTGGAGTTTTTGTCTCTGACCAGTTGAGGTATGCCTTTGCGGTTTCTTCCAAGGGTTCCCACCAAGTCTGTCTTGCTCTTGAGGAGATTGTGCGCAAGTGGCAAACTGGTGTACCAATTATCAGAACAAGGACAGCGTCCCTGCATCAGAAAACCGTCCATCAACTCTAGTACTACCGCCTCTGCCACACTGGTTGTCTTTTTCGGGTCTTTTCCGGCATAGATCTTGACTTTCTGAGTGTAGCCTGCACGAGAATAAAGCTTGAAGAGCTTGATACCGAATTTGTGACGCTTTGTTGCATTGTATTGCCAAAGGATACTCAGCCTCTGAATGGCACCATCGACTCGTCGATCCACAGCTCTCGCTCAGGTTTATACATGGCTTGAAATCGCTCATTCAGATAGTCGAGGATAGGCTGCAACTTATAAATTTTGTTAGTCTTGTCGGCAGTAGCGTTGTCCACGAAGTGGAGATGTTTTTGGATTCGTTCAAATCGATCTCTGGTTATAAAATCCCCGGCGATCGAATGTCCATCTCTGGCGAAGTTTCGAGGCTTTAATGAGCAGTAGTTCCGCAGATTATCGAAAGGACATCGCGACATTTGCAGGCAAAGACCAAAGAAGGTGCGTACCTTCTCCCGTTTACCAATACTTACATGGTCCACCTCAGTTAGTTTACAGCTAGTCTAGCACCTATGGTCGTAGTATCGTAGGCCGCTGCTCTGCATTTTTTTCCCTTTCGATTACTTTATCACAACTATTTTAGCGCGACTTAAAAGCCTCCACGTTTCACTTGCGCGATTTGTGCGGTTGTAAAGTCTTCATATCTTTTTTTCCACACCCCCTTATTGTTTCTGCTTACCTTTTCCTACTTTCGTTCTTCTTCTTTCTTTTGTTTTCCTCATTTTTTCTCTAAAGCCAATTTAATTGTTCTGTATGTGGATTTCCTCTCTTTACAGTGTATGTTTTTTCTTTCGAATTGGCAATATATAAATAAAATAAAATAAAGAACGTCCTCAGTTCAGCAGTGTCGGTATAAGTCCAATTAGTGTCCGTACACATTGGTCTGTTCAGCTACCATTTCAAGAAGCTCTTCAGAAAAAAACAACTCATAAAATTGCAACGGTGTTTTGCAGTTGCCTACCTCTGGAGCAGCTCCGACAGCTTCGTTAAATGTCCATCTGTCATATTCTCGAGCGTGGTCCTTCCAGGTGTTCTCTGCTTCTTCGTCGCTGTAATCTGAGATATCGGTATCGGACTCATCAGTGCCAGAAACAACAGCAGAAGCCATGTCGTCGTCATCCACGCCATCGCCAGCTTCAACGTCGATGTCAAGCAGTAAATCCTCGAAGGTTTCGTTGAGTTCCTTGACGTCGGGATTCGGAACGCTCATGATGTTACTTTGCGACAGCTACTCTAGAAAATTCCTTTCAAACTTCACCAATTACCTTTCAACTGTGTTATCAAAGCAGAGAAAGTAGGGAGAATTCAAAGGGGAAAAAGGAAACGAAGAGGGCTGTTAAGGAGAAAAGCAAGAAAAGCTTGATCGGAAATTATACGAAAGTTAAACTGAGCACATTTCGACACCGCAGCAAGAAATGTCGAACGACATTTCCTGCTGCGGTGTCGAACGAATCGAAATCAAAATAAAACGTTGATCAAAAATAACCCAATATTTGCATATTTGTTGTGTTATTTTCAGCTCAAGGTGGACGGTTCTCTTCCCAAGTTTTTGCTTTGCTCTACTTTCACGCTTACTTTTCTTTTTAGTCGAGCACCTTTCATACCAATCGTTACACCTTTTAGGAAAGTCGAAATTCAAATGCTCTATTTCAACCAATGCATGCCTTCGCATAAAAAGCTTACGTCGTTTGAATGACCATTAAATTCCCAAAGTGTTGGTAATTTGTTGGCTGTGCATAGATCTACCGTGAAGACTGAAATGTGTAAAAAAATTCACCGCCGAAAATCTCGACGATTGCAGCAGCTACAAGACGCAGAGAAAGGCCGATACATTTTGAAATTCGCCCAGGAACACTGCATAGTAGGATAGGATACCCACGACCACTGAAACAACATGAGCATATTTCTTGGGTACCCTCTGTAGTAGCTTTTGAATAGAAGGTGTAATGTGCAGCTTCTTCAAGTGGCTGCAATTTGATTCCATAAGCATCCAATTTGATTTCGAAGCTGTCTTGTTTGACCTTTGAAAATCCAAGATGTGTTGGGCAGAAGCTTAAAAAGGAAGCGGTTCTTTTTGTTTTATAAAAGTCCATTTTAAAAGTGACAAAGGAAAACAGTGTACAAATCGTCACGAAGGCAGTTAAACATAAAATGCGTAATGAGACGGTACTTATGGTTAGCAATACCCACCGCGCAATACCCGAATTCCGATCTACTTTTAGCCGTAGAGCGATTGAAACACTTTTAGGGGAAAAATTTTAAAACTTTCCAAGAAAAGTACTCACAATTTCTGAAATATCGACCGACGATACCAGGCTTCGACGCAGTGATACTGACGGAGTAGTGATACTGAAGCTTCACTAAGTGTGCGCGCGACGCGCGATGCGATGCATTCGTACTGGCCAAATTGATCAAGCGACGCGATTGATCAATTCGGCCACTACACATGGCATCGCGTCGCGGGCACACTAAACTAACCCTAAGGCCCCGTTTACACTTCTGACCCGAGATACGCGATGGCGTACATAGTGGCCAAATTGATCGATCGCGTTGCGCGATCAATGTGGCCACAATACGATACGATCAACGTGGCGTTGCGTCGCTCGGCGTCGAAGTATAAACGGACCCTAAGCCCTAGTTTATACTTGCACGCTGCGCGGCGCGGCACGACGGTCGGGATAGATATCGACCGGGCGGCGCGAAAATTCGATATCCATGGCGATCGTGGTGCCGCGCCGCGTGGCGGCGCAAGTATAAACTAGGGCTAAAGCCCCTTTCATACTCGTGGCGGCGGCGGCGGCGGCCCAATGGCTTAGCATAGGAAGGCGGTGGCGATGACGTGCCCGAGCGGCGGCCACGGCGGTGGAGGGGTTTTCATACTGGCAGCGGCGACGTCGCCGCGGCCACGCCCCGCCACGCCCCTGGCGGCGCCGCCGCCGGGGCCGCTGCCCGAGATGGCTGGGGCCATTTCGGGCGGCGGCCACGAGGGGCAGCGAGAGCGGCGGCACAGACGAGACCGCTGCGCGTACGCGCGCGCCAAACGCAATTAGCGCTGGCGGCGGCCGCCGCCATCCCTAGGCGGCGAGAACGGACACCGCCCCTCCACCTGCCGCTGAAGCGGCGGCGGCGGCCGCCGCCGCCCCTCGGACGAGTATGAAAGGGGCTTAAGGCCGCCCGCGACGCGATCCGCGACTACGCACCATTGCGTACTAGCACACTTCCGGGTCCACTTTCAAGGTCCAAGGTTATGTGCTACTTAGGAACACGCCTCTGGCATTCTCGACACATCGGTTATCCAAAAGGTCATCGGGCGGATACGTCTGTAGCGCTCACGAGCCATTACTGATCCTAAAAGTCAGCAATGGGTCGTGGGTACGCCAGAGGATATGCGTATCGTAAGGGATGTAGGGTGGGGATGACTATTAACATCAACAACAAAAAGGCAGAACACAATCACGGTAAAGAAAAACAGTGAAAACAAAAACATCACAACTGGAAGAGACACTCACCTTGTGGGCAAAATCCGGCTCACCTCCAGAAAATCCGGGCGGGCGGCGACTTGAAACGGAACTGAAAAGTCTACGGAGAACGCACAAAACATGTCAAGGGTGTCGCCGAAGAAAAATTAAACAAAAATCAAGAGCAAGTGCGAGGTCGCACTGCCAAAATCAGCTGATCGGAGTCATACCGCGCCCCAATCCACCGCGATCCATCGCATCGCACCCATTTCGAGCGTGAACCCCGTTTATACTTCCGACGCCGAGCGACGCGACGGCGTGTAAAGTGGCCAAATTGATCGATCGCGTCGCTTAGGCCCCGTTTATACTTCGTCGCGGCGCGATGCGATGGCCACGCATTGAGACCAAATTGATCGATCGCGTTGCGTAATCAATATGGCCACTATACGTGGCGTCGCGTCGCGCCGCGACGAAGTATAAACGGGGCCTTAGGCCTATGTCATACCATCGCTCTTCGCTAGCGAAGGCGATGGACACCCAACATAATTGGGGAAGGGACGGTATCAGACGTTGTGGAGGGGCAGACGCCTGTAGCAGTTGTCCGATCCACCGCTAGCGAAGCCTCGCTAGCGGGGTGTCATACTTTCGAGCGATACGGCATCGCTACCGATGCGACCGCGTCGCTGAGCTGAGCAGAGCGTCGGGCAGCATCGGTAGCGATTCTACGACGCAGCTGCACACAACGCTATTAACTGCGTGCCTATTCGCTAGCTTCACGCTAGCGAAGAGACTTCGCTCATCGCTCTGTTCGTCGCCTTCGCTCGGGGTGAGCGAAGGTATGACATAGGCCTTAATCAATACAGCCACTATACGTGGCGTCGCGTCGCTCGGCGTCGAAGTATAAACGGACCCTAAGCCCTAGTTTATACTTGCACGCTGCGCGGCGCGGCACGACGGTCGGGATAGATATCGACCGGGCGGCGCGAAAATTCGATATCCATGGCGATCGTGGTGCCGCGCCGCGTGGCGGCGCAAGTATAAACTAGGGCTAAAGCCCCTTTCATACTCGTGGCGGCGGCGGCGGCGGCCCAATGGCTTAGCATAGGAAGGCGGTGGCGATGACGTGCCCGAGCGGCGGCCACGGCGGTGGAGGGGTTTTCATACTGGCAGCGGCGACGTCGCCGCGGCCACGCCCCGCCACGCCCCTGGCGGCGCCGCCGCCGGGGCCGCTGCCCGAGATGGCTGGGGCCATTTCGGGCGGCGGCCACGAGGGGCAGCGAGAGCGGCGGCACAGACGAGACCGCTGCGCGTACGCGCGCGCCAAACGCAATTAGCGCTGGCGGCGGCCGCCGCCATCCCTAGGCGGCGAGAACGGACACCGCCCCTCCACCTGCCGCTGAAGCGGCGGCGGCGGCCGCCGCCGCCCCTCGGACGAGTATGAAAGGGGCTTAAGGCCGCCCGCGACGCGATCCGCGACTACGCACCATTGCGTACTAGCACACTTCCGGGTCCACTTTCAAGGTCCAAGGTTATGTGCTACTTAGGAACACGCCTCTGGCATTCTCGACACATCGGTTATCCAAAAGGTCATCGGGCGGATACGTCTGTAGCGCTCACGAGCCATTACTGATCCTAAAAGTCAGCAATGGGTCGTGGATACGCCAGAGGATATGCGTATCGTAAGGGATGTAGGGTGGGGATGACTATTAACATCAACAACAAAAAGGCAGAACACAATCACGGTAAAGAAAAACAGTGAAAACAAAAACATCACAACTGGAAGAGACACTCACCTTGTGGGCAAAATCCGGCTCACCTCCAGAAAATCCGGGCGGGCGGCGACTTGAAACGGAACTGAAAAGTCTACGGAGAACGCACAAAACATGTCAAGGGTGTCGCCGAAGAAAAATTAAACAAAAATCAAGAGCAAGTGCGAGGTCGCACTGCCAAAATCAGCTGATCGGAGTCATACCGCGCCCCAATCCACCGCGATCCATCGCATCGCACCCATTTCGAGCGTGAACCCCGTTTATACTTCCGACGCCGAGCGACGCGACGGCGTGTAAAGTGGCCAAATTGATCGATCGCGTCGCTTAGGCCCCGTTTATACTTCGTCGCGGCGCGATGCGATGGCCACGCATTGAGACCAAATTGATCGATCGCGTTGCGTAATCAATATGGCCACTATACGTGGCGTCGCGTCGCGCCGCGACGAAGTATAAACGGGGCCTTAGGCCTATGTCATACCATCGCTCTTCGCTAGCGAAGGCGATGGACACCCAACATAATTGGGGAAGGGACGGTATCAGACGTTGTGGAGGGGCAGACGCCTGTAGCAGTTGTCCGATCCACCGCTAGCGAAGCCTCGCTAGCGGGGTGTCATACTTTCGAGCGATACGGCATCGCTACCGATGCGACCGCGTCGCTGAGCTGAGCAGAGCGTCGGGCAGCATCGGTAGCGATTCTACGACGCAGCTGCACACAACGCTATTAACTGCGTGCCTATTCGCTAGCTTCACGCTAGCGAAGAGACTTCGCTCATCGCTCTGTTCGTCGCCTTCGCTCGGGGTGAGCGAAGGTATGACATAGGCCTTAATCAATACAGCCACTATACGTGGCGTCGCGTCGCTCGGCGTCGAAGTATAAACGGGGCTTCAAGCCCGACGCGATCCAACACGATTGGTCGTGGGTTCACACGATTCATGCCGGACAGCGGGCGTCGACGCCGGGCGACGGGATCAATTTGACCTCATTGCGTGGCCATCGCGTTGCGCCGCGATGAACTATAAACCCCACAGAGTTTTGCGGCAGCGCCGCGGCCCTATGCTTAACCATAGGGCAGAGACGCAGAGCTCGCCGCCGGCGGCGTTCCTGCCCTATCCTTAACCATTGCGTCGAGCGGCGTTGCCGCAGAACTCTGTGGGGGCCTTAAAGTCTACGTTATACTTTGCCGACGCTGTTGTCGGCGACGTCGGCGACAGTGTTACGCGGGCTGCTACGCAGTGCGTAACACTGTCGCCGACGTCGCCACTGCGTAGCAGCCCGCGCAACACAGCGTCGCCGGAGTATATCATAGGCCTAATACGGACAAAGAGACGACACACACTGTGAATGAAGAAAACAAACAAACAATAGTATGTTGTATTCTGCGCTCTCCTCTGCCGACGTAGAGGAGAGCACAGATTTGGACAGTGGAAGGGACTTCAGGGTGTGGCCCGAATAGCGCACACTTTTAGAACTGCCTACACACTGGAATTCCTCTTCATACCCGAATGTGGAGGCAAACAAAGGTGGATGTGTGGTCGTATAGAAGAAACAACAGCGCATTAACATCCGCCTCGTGTAGTCACGCACCACCGTATGCAATGACTCCCTCCAAGTGTCTGTCATTGCGCCGAGGCTTCTACCTTCTACCGGCTTTCTTTGCAATTGCGCCTACGCGTAGCCTGCGCACGTATTCCAAGCTAAATCTTCGCACTACCGTATAGTAATTGTCTGTACTCGCCAGCTACCCTTCTCCAACGAGCGTTGCTCTCTGAAAGCCCACAGCAGTCAAAACGGAGACAGGGTGAGCGCGACAATCTCAACCACTTCGCTGGAAGGGAAGACCAAAATTGCCCCAACCACTTCGACTTTTTGTTTGAACAGTTCCAGGTTTGCTCTTACAGTACCTTGAATATCCACTTGCTCTACACTGTGGCCTAGTGTTAATCGACATAAACAGTCTACACCCCGCTTCCAATCACGAATCACATTCCGTCATGGCTTGCGTCAGTCATGTTCGGAGGGGTGAAGGGATTAGCATGAATCGTTTATGAACAGGCTGACCAGCTGGTTGTTATATAATAGGATGTGACTCAGCGAACAGTCGTCTCTTTTTCCCCACAAAGTAGCCTCGAATATTTTTCTGTGGGCTGGAATGGAACGTTCTTCGACGGTAGGAATGTGTGTCTTGCTGGAAAGGTAGGAGTCCAATCTCCCAGTGAGCTTACTTTCGTTGTGTACGGTTCTGGCTTCTCCTTTAGAACAGGTCTGGTAGCAAACGATAGCCCTTACAGTGTTAGAGAAATGTAGGAGTTAAGCAAAGAGATAAGCTGAACTTAAGAGGCCTGTGCACAGCACGGTGTCTCCTCTCATGGAGCGACATCAGAACATAAACACTAAAACAAACACAGAATGAGTGGAACTTTTAAAGTGGGCGCATCTTTATAACCGGGCTGCATCACCTTATTTGGAGTTAGGTCAACGATCAGATTAACGAAAATTTGCGAGTTACGACCCAAATTGTCGTAAATCGTGAAATCTAATTACACATATCCCTGGACGGGATGGTTCATACCTAGTAGCGTGGCATGTTCATGCGCAGAGTGTGCTGGAGTGTCCCCATCTGCGCAGATTTTATCCTGCACGTCGGTCCGGCCAGTCAAATCTGACAGCTAGGGTAGACTTCGGTTTTTTCTTTTTTCTTTTTTCTAGCATTTCCTATTCCATCTCAACTGCAAACCTGTTGACGGGCACCGGACAACGGTCCGGGAACAACAAACTGGACGCTGTTCTCGGCAAGCCGCGGCATGCGCCCAAGGGATAAGGCCAGACATCCCTGTGAGCTGTGTCGGGCGTGGAATCGAGGTGTCCTCAATCACAGTCTGTTCAGGTGTCCAGTAGACATTGGATCCGACACCGATTTTCCGGATAATCGGATGATTCGGATAGGCCATTTTTTCAAACCCCGGATCTTCGGATGATTCAGATGAGGGCAATTTCGAAAACCCCGGATCTTCGGATGATTCAGATGAGGGCAATTTTAGAAACCCCGGATCTTCGGATGATTCAGATAACGCCATTTTCAGTCGAGCCGGATTTCGGATATCCGATTCGGATACAACCGGATAAGTGATATAATAGGGGCACGCAACCTCTTAAAAACGGAACACATCAGTAACTCCGCGTTTATTTCCTTGACCAATTGAAGTCACTAGCGCGCAAAGCAGCTCGGAGCGCCTCATCTTGAATTAAATGTCTATATGCCCTGGTAGCAAGGCACATGAATGCCCAGTTACAGTATATCTGGCCTAGCTTAGTTCACCAATGGAAATGGAACACACCAGCGCTACGTAAAAAATGTCGTATTTGGTTGCCTTACGGAGTCATCCCACCATATATAGGAATAATCGCCACTCCTCAATTAGTATAAAAATGTGTTTCTTTTTTGCCAAATCGATAAGCCCGAGGAGTAGAGGATCCTTGAAGTTACAGTGAAATCGGCGCCTCACGAGTTCGGGAGTCTTGTACGCCCGTAATGCCGCCGGCGGGAAGCGGCTCGTAGCGCAGTGGATAGCGACGTTGCTCCATGAGAGGGAGGTAGAGGGTTCGACTTTTCTGCGCTGCTGCATCTTTGCATTTCAACTTATTGTTTGATTTGATGTTTGCTGTGCAGTGTTTCCAGATGTATGTCGTGAGAGCAACTTTGTTGCCACTTGTTTATTACTGACCGGTTTTTTAACCAAAACTCAATTGGAAAGCTGTTCAACATAACGATGTATGAACGTTTAACATCAGTGATACACAGACACAAAGTGCATGGAACATAAGCACTGGTCACAATACGAGCAGCGCATAAAGGCTGCTGGCTCCTCACAGTTTGCTTCCATATATGGACAAATGAGATCGGCTCCATAGGCAAAATCCAACTGAAGACGTTCCCTTTCCTCTGAAACAAGAGTTCTAGCCGAAAACGTTATCATATGCCCACTGCTTGCCAGCCTTTCCACGTCTATCAGTTCATTTTGCGGATCCCAACCTTCTCCTGGTTTTCCACCACTTTCAGACGTTCGTCTTCGTTAACTTCAAGTTGACGTGCTTCGAAGTCCTTGGGTATGCTAGCCATCCGTTCGGTCAGGTTGGTGTCATTCCCATGAAGGCTGCTTATCTAAAGGTGGACCACACTTCAGCATGAGTAAGTGGATCACCACTCGAGCATCGGCGACTTTGTTGGTGTTAGGTTTTAGAGAACCTCCAGCACACCTCTGATTTCCAGATGACAGGCAAAGATGAGAGAACGAGTGTATTGATGCCGTTTAGGTCAATTTCCGGGATCCACAGACTTTCTCGTTTTAACCACATGTGACGTCACGTCGTGGTCTCCTTTGAAAATCCGAGCAGGATGGTTTTACCCGAGGTCATTGGCCGATGTATGGAAACAGACTGAGAGGAGCCTGCAGCATTTATACCCTGCCCATTGTGTCCAGTGCTGCTTTATGCACGTTGTACCTGTGTATTCACTGGTGTTGAATATTTATGCATCATCCTGTTGAGTACCACAGCATGCAGCTGGAAAGTGCGCGGAAAACATCTGAAAATGGTATAGACGTCAGAATCCCTCAAACCTCAACCAATCATTTAAAAATCATTTAAAATTCAATTGAAATTAATAATAATAACAATCAATTAAGATCAATTAAAAAGCAGGAATGCAGCAGCGCATGAGGATCGAACCCCCGACCTTCCTCCCATGAAGCATCCTCACTACCCATTGCGCTCCGAGCTGCTTGCCGGCAGAGGCATCGCGGTCGTACAAGAACTCAAATTCGTGATGCGCCGTTCAATTGTGACTTCAAGAACCCCCACTCCTTGGGTTTCACGACTTAGCAAAAATGAAACACATTTTATGCTAATTGAGGGGTGGCGATTATTCCTATTTAATAGGATGACTCCCTCTCCTCGTTCAGATATACGCTATCAGACCCTTCCCTTGTGAGAGAATTCCCGCCAAATGATTGCAAATCTGCCCGAAAAAGTCAGGTTATCAATGGCGCAGAGTTTGCCAGCAAGGCGCGCTAACCTCCTATTATCCGATTTTTATCCGATTTTATCCGAATCATTGCGTTTTTCAAAACCCCGGATCTTCGGATGATTCAGATGAGAGCAATTTTGAAAACCCCGGATCTTCGGATGATTCAGATGAGGACAATTTTAGAAACCCCGGATCTTCGGATGATTCAGATGAGGGCAATTTTCGACCGAGCCGGATTTCGGATAATCCGAAACCGGATAAATCCGGCCGGATATCCGAAAATGCATGATTCGGATCCCATGTCTAGTGTCCAGGACACATCCGCTCCTCACTCCATGAACTGGTCCATTCGCTCGCAGTTTCCGGGGGTGTTTCCGAAATTCGCGATGCTCAACATCAACCTCGTCATCGGCATCGTTACGGTGAGTGCGAGGCAATTGCCAGGCCACCTGCTACCCATCCTCGTCACCCTTTAGCTGCGGTGCCAGCTTCGTTGAGACAGTGGGGCGGAGTCCGACCACATATAAAAGGCCGGTGGGAGAGCTTCATGCACGTCATGATTCACTGTCTGCTCCTACTGGCACTGGCCTGCTCGGTGTTGGCCACAGCAGATGCTCAATCACCCACGTTCGACCGACAGGACCGAGACTACCGCCCTCTACAGGTGATCCCCTTGTTTTTCCACCTTTCAAGGGCGATGACTAAGCACCTAATCGCCAGCCGATTGTCTCTTGTCAGCAAGCACACTCAAGTTTGAAGGCTACCCAATTAAGCTAGAGTTGAGCCCTCGCGGAAGCCTACTCTTCATTAGACCTCTATCTTCTGGTGCACTTAACCAAGGAGCTATATATTCCGGCCAATTCCTCAGCAGGTAATGGCTGTGACGACTATTCCACAACGTCGGAACACCCGTAAGAAGTGCTTTTACCAGTATATCCACTACCACATAACCCGCAGAGCCTAGTGTTATGCTGGATGCCGTCTTGGGAAACCCCGAGGTGAAGTAGCTTCTCGGGTTCAAGTCTAGAGCGGGTCTCCAACCTGCATCTTTTGCACAGCTGAAGCGTTTACGTTTGGCCTAGTCGCAGCAAGAGTAGGTTGCCTTTTACAGCTATCGAATACGCGCAGCCGTGTTTAACGCTTTCGTTTTAATGTTCTCCTTTACGTCGTTGGACAAATTCTATGAATTTTATGACGAGAATGAGGTTGGAAAATCCGCTTCTGACTTGCACCGCCTTTCGGTTAGCGCCACTCGATCCACTAGCCCTGAAAAGCAAGTAAAAGCACCCGGCAACTAGTTGAAGTCTTCTTCCACAACTGATGGTGAAGGAAGGGATAACTCGCGCTAATCGTCCTTTGGTAATCCTGGTGTAATAATCCGTAGATTCATGCAGTAATGAAGTATTGCCGTACCAAACTGTACTTTCTCCTCAGGTCCATACTTCCCACAGGGTGCTTCAAAAATGCCTTCGCTGTGTGAAGAGCTTTACCGATCCAGCTGGGAGGTGATCACGATATATACTCGATTTGTGGTTTATGTGGCACATCTACCGTAGAACCCAACGCTTACAGTTACAGGTTTGGGAGATTAGCTATTTCCGGATCACTTTGCTTAAACTTCTGATTAGGATATGATTCCCTCAAAATCGCCTAAAAAGCACCTAGATCTGACAGTGCTTCCGGAGACATCTAAACGTTGAGTAGCCATGCTAATCACGAAAACCGTTTTTTTGGCTCAAACGTCCAGAGCTCTCCTGCTGTTGAGATGTTTTGGACCAGTGGTGGATGTTAAGCTCTGTGTGAAGAGCGCTTGTGATTTGACGCTGCTTTGGTTTGGAGGATGTTCGCCTTTTCCGAATAGGATCTAGCAAATGAAATAATGGTTGGTACAGGGACGTGACAAGCAAGTCGATCCTACCGTGACAATCGCATCTACAATTCGGAATTTAGATGAAGCGCATGTTGCGATCTTGAGATCCTGCAGCGCCTTTATCTTTCTTCCCTATTATCCCTTCCATTCCAAATTATGTTTTTTCGAGCAACCCTATGTTTGCCGGTACCAATTCTGGAACAGTGGTGTGTGGTTGTTCAGTTTCAAGCATTGATAACGTTACATAGCGAGAGGTTCAGCTTCCTACAAAATTGTGGCAAGTGTTTATCCCCATGCAGTCAATCGAGTCCAGAATTTTAGGCTTTAGACCGTGCCAAGCGCATTCCTTGCAATTCATGTGAATTATTATTTATAGAATTTCTATTTTCATGTGCTTCCATGCGCTCGCAAGTTTGGTAATGATTGACGAGGCTGAGTTGAGAATTCATCCTGACATCAGCATATGCTGTGAAAGGATTGCTGTCCAAACAATGCGTGCATTTCGGGGACATCCTCCGTTTCATCAAAACGCAACGAGATAGCATTAACCTCCACAGAGCAATTCGCTAGCAACAAAAAGTGATCAGCAAAACAACCCATTTCCGACCACTTAGGTTATGCCTTCTTCGGATTTTGAAAGAGGAACATGATGCAGAATCACATGCGTCCATTATCATAATGCAACGCAACAGCAAATGTAAATGAGGGGCAGGGATGGAATGTTGGCATCCAGAAAACTGATCCAAAAGCGTGTTCCAATACTGAAGGGGAACTGGTAACCCTTCTAAGGACAGTCTGTCAACTCGCTAAACCGGATTTCAACCGGGTCACTGCTCGCCACCTCATCGTGTCCTTCACCTCATATCTCTGGAGCATAGATTGAGTTGGAGATACGATGAGGATAATTCATTCTGTATTCGTGATCAGGTTATATGAGGATTCATTCTGACCTACGCTTGATTGTTTCTACGTATCGTGGGCTTGCATTGCGCTCTATCGCGTCCCAGGTTCAAATGTCCAGGAGTTACCCCTTCCAGCCCATACTGCATCGAGTGGAGTTTTTTGCAGCACAGACCCATGCAAGCATATGGATGACCCTTGCGGTCGACCTGATGCAGCAGACACAGGCGCGTGGCACTCTTTTCTCCTTCAAATAGGCCTATAGGGCCTGCTCATTGCTTGATCAGCACGATCCCTATGGTCACCTGAGCAGTGTGTGCAATTTCTGAAGGGAGCTTGAATAATTTCGGTTGAAAAGTGTGTCACAGCCAGTTTAGGTACGGGGAATACCATCATCAATATGTAACAATGGGAGTGCCGTTAACTGGACATTGCCTTGGCCTAGTAATTCCATTCACTAGGTGCCTTCGCTGAAGTTACATTGCTGGCAACTGGACTAATTCTCTGATCTTCGAGGCTAGACTTGGGCTGAATCTCCTTCCTGGCTTGAGTTCTGATTTCTTCCTTTCCCTGTTGCAGGGATTTCTTTCGTTTTCATAGGGAGTAAACGGTCGTAAACAAGAGATGCCGCGCGACTGTCTTGCCTCGTCTTCTCACATCATTTTGTTTGCTTTCTTTGAAAAATAAGAACAGCGGGAATCCAGATAGAACTATACACATTTAGCTGCGTGCTAGGAGTCGGTTCAGAGAGGGGGAACGAATTTCACAGATCTTCTTGAAAACAGAACGGCGTGCATTAGCCCTTTCCGGCATGCGCCACGAATTCTTCTTTAACGGGATGGCGTAAAGGCAGTTTAGAAGCGTACTTGATCTACACAATGTACTGCCGTAGCCAGCCAATGAACAAATTAAGCTTTTATATCTCGCAGACAAATTTGGTACCAATTCTGCGACCCAGAGACGGAGGGCGCGGTTGGCGCGAGTGGGATTCGAACCAAGAACCTCGGTATGCAGTTCATTCGGCAGCCTCATTCGGCTGCTGCCTCTACGCACGCCTGAGTGCGCAATCAGACTGTACAATGACTAGAACGCAATCAGACTGTACAATGACTAGAATCACAGGCACGTTGCTCTCCTCTCCTTCCCGGACAGGCCGGTCTTCAGCCCACGCCCGGTACGGGACGCTTCTTTTCGCGACGCTAACCGCCAAAGAAACGAGTGTTGTTTGGCAGAATTCCCAAATCATCCGGACAATGCTTAAGCTTTGACAGGAATTGTTCGGATAGTAAGCTGCTGCCTAAACTGTGTCCACATGCTCGCGTCTTTTTGAAGGCCTACTGAGATTGATTCCAAGTGGGAATACTGCGCAGGTAGCAAAAATGGCGCTGCCCATGGATGTATGTACGTTCCCTGTTTCTAGACACAACAACAGCCGGAGAAGTTTGCTCCAAACTTCTTCAGGGACGGTCGTGAAGTGGAACTTATCAATAGTATCCTCTACGATATCGAGTTGTCCGTCAGGCGCTGACAGCTGTTCTCGCCCCTCTGGGACCTTGCTGGCGCCTTTCCGTGGCGTAGAACACGTTTGTAAAGGATGGGCTAGACTCGTAGGAGGATTCTCGAGCTTCACTTTCTTTCTGGCACCTTCAACATAAGTAATATCGTGGGACGTGAACACAGCAGTGGTCTGCCTTTCGTCGTCGGCAAGGAAATGAAGCTGGGGAGAACTAGGAGTATCGTTCGAAAGCAATCAACTGGGCTCGCTGATGTCCGTCCAAAGAGCAACGTCCCCATTGGTGAGCCTTCGCAAGAGCCACATATATGTTAGATGAAGCTTGTAAGATGAGAGCCACGTATCGGACAAGTATGTGCGAATCGCTGCACTAAACAAGGTGCCCTTTGAGAAAATATCGGCAAGGAGATTGCCTATGTCAGTTCTGCTATTTTGCCTAGCAAGAGGGAATGATCTTTTAGAGGGACTAATGAATACGCTGGCCGGGCAAGAGCTCCCACCGGCCAAGTGTCGTAACCAAACCGGACTTTCAGCAGCGCATTTCTATTGACACTCCATGTGAAGGAGCGAGTAGAGCAAACCACATCAGGGTTGGTGAGCAGTGGAGCACTCGAAAGGCTCACTCTTCCTTGAGATTTAAGGGCTGCGTTGTCACCCGTGTTCCACGACCTGGGTGATGTCCAGCTTTCTCTGAAGCAACCCTTTCTGTCTAATTGCTACGCAAACCAAGTACAAGAGTGATAAGGAGGCCTCGAAACAGGTGCAGAAGGACGGTTCTCACGACACAGCATATTCCCGGAGAGTTCATCGTTGTGGATCCGTCAGATGCGTGCTGGAGCTGCAGCATCCACACCAGCAGCGATCATATGTGGGATTCGTGACTCTGCTGAAATAATTCAACCTTCTTCATTTCTTCCACTGAGAACATGTTAAGGTACTGTGATAGTAGCTATTTTGTTTGAGTTTTCATTGCGTAGTCTCTCCAGTACCATTTACTCTTCAGAAAACTCTGATTTCACAAAATCTGCGAAGAAGTAATTCCTACTGCTTAAAAAAACGAAGGTCACTGTCATTAGCAGCCTAGGAGGCTTCCACTCTTCGTTACCTTTGCTCGTCTTCTCAGAAGGTGTGGGGTGGAGAGTAGCCGTGGCCAGCTCCAGTGTTGTCGAGGTATTTGGAAGGAAATGAATGCTTGACCGCAAACTGGCCTGGACCATGCCCTGTCACGTCTCGCACCGTGACTGCAACAGCCTAGAGGCTGACGAAAAGCGGGAACTCGACTGTCGCTCCACAGAAATCCACGTTTCTGACAAATATTTGATTATGTTAATCACATCATAACGATTCTGACGGGCAGAACGTGACGGGCAGAACATTTTCAAAACGTCTAGCATGTAGGAGTGGTTTCATCGGAAGGAACTGTGGAGTTATCATGAAGACAGTGTATTCCTAAGTACATCCTTGCCACATCACTACATATGCCGGCTTTACGTGGCATACCGGAGATTATTTAGCGGGCACGGCGTATGTCAGCCGCTCGTACCAATAAGGCTTATTATGGGGCGCTAGCACTGAGCTGGAATGCCGCTGTTTTTGAATCAGCCTCTCAAGTTGGCGGTGAGAAGGGCCGTAGCCGAGTTAACACTGTTCGTGCTGTATCGTAGGAGCGAATGAGGACAATCAGTAGCGTCGAACGCGTACAGTGGAGGCGTTGAAGCGTACTGCCCACTAAGCCCAACCTAACGTCAGCAGTCGCGAAAGACAGCTCAGCTCACCAGCTGTCGGAGCTTAATAGCAAACGAGTGAGCTGTCAAAGAGGTCGCTCTTAAACAACCTCTGGTAGCAGGGGATCCAGCTGAGTTGGGAGCGTGGGAGAGTGGCTGCACTGAGACCTGTTGGTCAAGCAGTTTGTCTTGGGAAGGCAGGCGAGTGCACAGCCGTTCCGTAGCGGGAAATGAATGCGACAAATGTCCGACTGGCTAACCCCAGAACCACGCCGCGGTCGTAGGTGAGAGACGTCAATCAAAGTCTCACTAAGATGTCTCATTGGGCCTCACCTTTCGTTGCCCTATGGTCGAGCTTTCTCGAAGCTCCATTAAGCCCGAACGCGAATTGGCAAACTATCACCCCTCCTACGTCACTGCGAAGCGGCAAGTGCTGGATACGCCACGGGCGTGTCGGGTCACCTCTGCGACGTGGCCCATAAATAATGCAGTATAAGCCTATTCGTATAAAAGCTGTAAGAATGGACCAAAAAATGCAAAATTCAAACACCATCTGCCTATGCATCCTAGCCCACGATTGATCAGCACAATTCGTATGGGCCCACTCATGCATAATAAGGTGCATAAGATCGTGAAAGTGTTGCGCAAGCCGCGCTGCAGCACGTCTTACTTAAATTTATTCCTCATTAGCTTCGAGGACGATATCGAACTGCACTTTTTCTGTGTAAAGCAGGACTCGCTCTCTAAAGCGGTGAATGAACGAAGACCAGAAATCGAAAGATGGTAGAATTTCATGGCTAGTCCGTTGCAGATACGAAGTTGAGCAGATGGACGGGAAACCACTACTACGTCCTTTTACTCTTGCTGTTAGAATCGTCGCTTTTCGAGATAGTACATTTTGCTTCCAAATAGCGGAGTTGGGAACAGAGAAGGGAGTGCTATGTTGCTGTGCCTTTGGACGAAGGCTCTTACTGGTTTTCACTTCTCTGACACGAAAGAGGCGCGTAAGAGTCACTCTCAGAAAATCACATGCATAGAAGAAGCAGAAGATGAGCAATTACTATGAGCGGAGAACCACTGCCACCACCAGGTTCCTCAGAAACAGTATTAAACACAAGCACTCCTCGACTTCGGTCGTTCTAGGATGGCTCACAAGGAGAGCCTCCAAGCTGGCGGTGAGCTTTTGCGATGCAATTTTTACAAGATGCAGGGTCCTGCGTGGGGAGTCCAAAACCATAGCTACTTTTTACGGGATGGTCTTCTGTGGTCGAAAAAAAAGCGTGTGGACACGTGAGCCCGAAGTTCATGACGCCCTACTGCCACACGGACCAACCTGGTTGGTTGGTGTAGTAGTAGTGTTGTAGCTTCGCGGGGGCATGGTTGTTGGTTCGATTTGTACTGGTGCTTTTGCATTTTGCGATTTATCGTCAGGGATTTCACATTCTTAACGCATTTTCGACCAAAAACACGGCAACAAGTGTCGTTAACGTTCATTGAACTCTGTGAAAGTGTAAGGGTGACAATTTTTGACTGATTGGGCGCGTGTAGCGGTCGGAGGAGGCGCCAGCTGTCGCGCGCACCCGATACCAGGTTTTCCGCCCAGGCCAATCAAGCCTTCCATCCTTCCGGGGTCGGTGAATTGGTACCAGACTTGTCTGGGAAGGATAGAGCGCTGAGTTGTTCATCAGCTGGCCACCGCAAGTCATTTTATGGCCAAATACGCATTCCAGTCGCCTCCAGGACATCTCATAGAAGTAGAATGCGTGGCGCATCCCAAAAGTGTTTGAGTAACTCCGTCCTTTATCTTTTTTTTTTGTCCTTTACACTCGATTGATTGTGTTTCTCTTAGATACATGTTATAATTTCTTCACAAAACGGCCGTTTTCATTGATTGGTGCTTTTTTAAGTTTAAAATTTAATGACGCACTACGGCTTGCGAAAAATGCAGGGTATTCTAAAAAATGCAGGTACTATTTGAAAGGCTCTAACATTGCTGATAGTGAATCTTTTGAAGATGTTTGAGACTCATATAAAACCATAGCCTGACAAAAGTTTTGAGGCGTGCAAATATTTAAGATTGAGCCATGCCCTTGCTTGAAACCTTGAATTTCCGGCTCGATTGATTGTGCATGGGCTGAATGCATAGCACAATTGTGTTACTACTTGGCAACATTAACCTGTGCGGTGCTCTTTTAATGTTATAACTTGAAAATCATGTGAAAGACACGTGACATTCGAGTATATTGATTGCACAATTTATAAAATAAATGTGAGCACGAACCCCATTTTTCATGTCGGATTCCGTGGACTGATGACTCAAGCTGAATAAAGAGGTAACTCGGCATAATTGCAGCTACTGCTCGACGAATTACGTCAAAAGAAGCACAGAACAGGTTAATCGGGCCAAGTAATTGTAAAAAAAGAAAAAAGAAGATTGTAACAAACATTCAACCGATGCACAATCAATCGAGTCAGAAACAATGTTTCGTGCGGGAACATAGGGCAACCTTGGCTGTTCTTATGCAACGAAAATCTTGTTATTCTGTGCTTTCATATGAGTCTCAAACGCCTTTGAAAGCTCATTAGGTACAATGTTAGAGCCTTCCAAATAGTACCTGCATTTTTTAGGATACCCTGCATTTTTCGCGGCCATAGTGTGTTTTTAAGAGTTAAACTTTCAAAGAAGCACAAATCAATCGAAATCAATTAAATCGTCCACTTGGCGAAGAAATTATAACAAGTCTTCAAGCGAAACATAACCAATCGAGTGCAAAATGCAAAATTTCAGACGAGTGCATGGCGTAATCCGAACTGTTCATATGTCATAAAATTTCTATTTTTTAAGCTTTCGTATAAAATTTTAACTTCCTTACTACTTTTACTGCGAGCAAAGTTATTACCTTTCAAACAGTGTATACATTTTTTGAGACACTCTGTAGTTCGCTTACATGCTTTTTGCAATCCTCCTTCAGTGTTGAAGAAGGTTGGTACATCAATAGCTATTCTCACCAGTTGGTTAGTGCGTTTTTGGTTAGTGGTCTCTCCGCACGGGACCTACATCCTGTAAAAATTGCATCGCAAAAGCTCGACGCCAGTTTGGAGGCTCTCCTTGTCAGTTTTGAAAGAGTCGCTACTTCATTGCGTGTTGCCCGCAAACATGGCGTTCTTCAGTTGTGGCCGACATCCATTCATCTAATGATCACTTTGAAGAAAGCCGTGGAGTGCCCTGCACGCCACCATAATACTGAATGTGCATCCACCAATCGTCCGAAATTTAGCCTCCTCGGAATAAGAATACTCTAACGCAGACCAAGAGAAGACATGCCGCAACTTCTCAGATCTCTAGGAAACGTGCGCGGGATATACCCGTGTACAGTAGGACGTTAAACATGTCCTTCGAAAGCTCACAAGCTTTAATGGCCGAAGCGTTGACTAAATTTGAAATTTTCTATGCAAGGAAGTTGCAAGTTGTAGCATGCCAAGTAGCGTCCTTTTTGCACTCAGTGAATTGTTCAGCCTTTCACGGGTTATATCGATTTAGTCTTAAAATTCAAAAACGTTCGGTGCGTCCTAATAGCACGGGGCCATCATCGCGGTCTGCTACCAATTCTGAGGAGCCGAATCCTCCAGTGGTGGCCGCAGTGCTACTTCGTGCACCGTTCTGGCCTTCCCCTTGTAATAAAGTGTCGAGTTGAAGTTAAAAATGCCTCCTTAATATCCTAAAATCCATGAGCAGCTAAAAATTTCGGAGCCTGGTTGCAGCCGACCTAGGAAGTCTGTCCAACTAGTAAATCCGGCCCAAAAGAAGGCTTTGCTCTACATGTTGTGTTGAACTAGAAACCTTTCTTACACAGGCCGCATTCAAATGGTAACTGTTGTTAAAAATCGAACGCAGTAACTTATTAGCCTTAGTAACCTTCATGAAGTCTAATTAAAGAGCCAAGAAGAGAAATTTTTCAATTCATCACAAGCTCGAGGCGTCCAGAGAGGTTTGCTACAATCCACTGAATTTCTTAACACCCATAACATCCACAATCACCCCGAATAGCTGACAGTGCAGGCCTGTAAAAGACCTAGAGCTGATTGAACTCCGTGAATGTAACGAAGAATTCTTGGATTGTCTGAACTGAATTGCTTGACCATTGTTTGAAGCCAGACATATTGCTTGGTATTTTTATACCTTCAGTCGCTTACGCTAGACTGTGAATTGCGAACTTTGAACGATGGTTTAGGTTAAAAAAAGTTGAGGCAGTGGTACTCGAAAGTCATCTTTTCTCTTTCCTTCCGGGTCCATGCGCAGTCGCAGCGGCTGCTGTTATTACGTCAGACCGAAAGTTTCCATCGTTTCAGTGCTTTGAGTATGTCCGCCCTTCATTACTGCTTATAGTCTATGAGCTGATAGGAGATTCTGGTACCGCTACATAGAAAAATGCAGTTTACGTAGTGGACAAGAGCAAAAAGGAGCGCGTTATCCGTTATTCCTTTTTTGATGCTCCATCCATCCTACTTGGGGGGGGATGCCGTGGAGCAATATAAAATCACGTGCGGTGGCCAGCCAATGTCACTGTTTCGACCTTGCTAGAGAAGTCTGACACCGATTCATCGGCCGCTGAGGGATTTTAGGCTTGGTTGGCTTGCGGGAACTCCGAACCAGGAACCTGGCCATCAGGTGCATTTAATTAATTAATTAATTATATATATATATGACATCTACCAAAAATTAAAGACTTTCGCCCACTTCTTCTGAGAACGCTAAAGCCTGGTTTTGTGCCGTAGTTTAGCTTTAAAGGCCGGATTTCGAACAGATTTAGAAATTTAAATGCTACGTCAGAAATGATTATCCGAAATATTGGCAGCAAAGTACTGGCACAACACTCTTTGAACTGGAGATAGAGGCCCTTAAAATGACGGAAAGGTGTCAGAAAAGAGGATCATCCAGAGGATCGGTAGATGCAAGGCGTGAATGACTTCTTAGGGCATTACATATCAAAAGCTATCCTACTGCGCCGCCCTTCCTGCAAAAGAGCGAGAGAGAAGCTCACTTAAGCGCTAGAATCTGGCGGCCCAACAGATGTAGTAAAAGCCGCTACTCCGGTTTCTACCTTCAATGGCAAACGAATGCGAACCATTTAACCGCTGGCTAAACGTTCTAAATAGAGGATCGTGAGCAACAAGTTAAAGTCCACCATTGTCCTTAGATTCTGTTCAGCACGTTGGCGAAAACTTGGGAGGAACTAGCCACCTGCTCTTTAGTCATTGTGAAGCTTCTAGATCACTCGCGAATGACCTTTTTCGGTATTTGATGAACAGTTGTTAGTTCGAAATGGAATCAAGTAGCAAACTAGTAAATCGAAGCAGAGCATGCTGAGTAAAATCTGAAGACAAACATTGGAAATCCCCCGAGAATGTCTCGCGCTTTAGTAGACAAAGTGTTCCTAGTGAAGCGATCGACAGCTCAAAATGACTCACCTTTAATGTCATCGAAAAAACCGTCGAATTCGGAGTGGAATTTTTTTATTTTACTTAATGCACAAGAATGTCGCTTTCGCGATGTAATTTTAAGTTTCTTAGAAAGCTTTCAGAGGGAAAATCTAGTCGTGCTCAGGAGGGCGTAAAAAATGTATACCGACAATTCATGAGACTTAGCTGCAGAAATATTCACAACTTTAGTAGCTACTTTCTTCGGTAGAGACATGCTAGGTGTAGAAGTTTCTGCCATGATTAAAAAATTGGCTGATACTATACGAAGTTATTGTCACTGAAGCGAAGAGCGGTGAAAACTTCGGTTCGACGTAATATCGTGGTGGGATCTCATCCTATCAGAGCTTCCTTTTCCGTAACTTCAAATTCTGAGTAGTATCCTTCGATATTGTCCTTCCTCCTTTTCTTTACGCTACCCATGGTGTTCTACCCTTGCTGTTAGCTTCTAACTCTAGGCGTCCGTCTTGGGTGATACCCTGGTTTTCTGTGGATGTGCCCCTTCCACCTCAGACGTTGCTGTCATTCCCACTGCATCGGTGTTGTCTCCAGTGTTTACCTGAAATCTTCATTCTACACACGCCAGGCCATCGAGGCTACCCGCATGTCCAGTGTTTACCTGAAATCTTCATTCTACACACGCCAGGCCATCGAGGCTACCCGCATGTCCAATGTTTACCTGAAATCTTCATTCTACACACGCCAGGCCATCGAGGCTACCCGCATGTCCACCTCATCACTCTCATGCCAGAGACGTGCAGCTTCCATAGAGGATGCCAGGACTGACCACTGTTAGATGGTATTGTCTTCAAGTGCTCGGAAGCGTCTACGGTCGCAGAGGAAACCAGAGCTCCTTCGCTCGAGCCAGTCCCCTGAACGCCTTTTCCACACTCCCGTCCTCGGATAATTCACTGTCAAAGCATTTCTCCACTCCTCCACTTTCTTGCGGGTCTCCCCCGGCAGTCTAGAGCGGAGCCATTACACTGTTCAGAACTGCTGAATTTACCCTTCTTCAAGTCCACCCGCAGGGCGCTGTCTGCGAGCTGCACCTCCTCCTCAGTTCACTGGCTGTCGACTAAGGCATCTGTTATACTCCCGCGGGAGCATCCGCGGAACGTCCGCGGACCAATGGTGCACGGCGGAGGCGGGCGTGGCGAGGCGCGGCGATTGGCCAGGTGAGGAGTGTAAGGGTGACAATTTTTGACTGATTGGGCACGTGTAGCGGTCGGAGGCGGCGCCAGCTGTCGCGCGCACCCGATACCAGGTTTCTGGGTCGGATTTCCCGCCCAGGCCAATCAAGCCTTCCATCCTTCCGGGGTCGGTGAATTGGTACCAGACTTGTCTGGGAAGGATAGAGCGCTGACTTGTTCATCAGCTGGCCACCGCAAGTCATTGTATGGCCAAGTACGCATTCATGTCGCCTCCACGACATCCCGTAGAAGTAGAATGCGCTGGCGCATCCCAGAAGGGATTGAGTAACGCCGTCCTTTATCCTTTTTATTTATGTATGTATATATACAAGATGGATATAGAGGGATACAGAAAATATTTATTATTCATATTCCGTGTAGTTTTTCAACCACATGGCCACTCGATGGGCGCTTCGGGTCTGGACCAGAGAAGTGCGTCAATGGTAAGTCTTAAGAGTTACCCGATCTATAGTGCAGTAAGACTGAATTTTTATAGGTTTTTCAGCTAAGGCTAACACAAGGTGATCCGAGATTTATTTATCGTGTTATTTTCATCTCAATGTAAGCAGTCTTGCCAAATTTTTTTAAATTTTACTTTTCCTTCTGGTCGGTCATCTTTCAAATCAAACTCTATACCTTTTGAGAAAGTCGAAAAGTTGTTGATTCATAAACTTTACCTTAGCCTATGCATGGTGTTTCAAGAAAAAGCTTTCATCGTTTGAATGACCATTAAATTTCCAATCCCTTAACAGTTCTTTGGATGCGTTTAAATCTAGGAGTTAGCAGAAGCAGCAGGTGGGAATCCTGTATCCACAGATCAAATGATTATCGCAGTATGATACGAGATACATGGAGACCTTTCCGTTAAAACAATCTGTTCTATGGCTTTAAACTTAATTTGATATTTTTTAATGTGGTAGAGCATGTATTCAGGCATGTGGACAGATATACAGTTGTTTCCTTGTAAAGCCTATTTTCACTTCAAGGCGTTAAAATTCTGCAGTGAAATCAGCTTTGATTCATCAGCCTTTCCCTTTTTCGGTTTAAAAAATTGAGACACTAAACAGCGTACGGAAAGGATAGAAATGGCCGGAAGCCAGGTCCGTATCATGGAAACAAAAATTCCGCACATTCCTAACTAAAGCCTTTTGAAGCTGTTGTAAATGTTATTGTTTTGCTTTACACCTGGAATAAATCCATCCATTTCTCGAGGTATGGGCAGTCAATATTTCCGAAATTGCTTAAAAACTCAGCCCACACTTTTGACGCGGCAAAACCACGGTACTGCGGGGCAACACACGCCATAAATGATGCTAGGCACCTGTTAGCTTCAAAGAAGGTCTAAACGGTAGGTCGGAACAGCCCAAATGTTGTATATGGGCTGAATCGCCTCTCTCTGGGAAACAACGAAGTGCAAATATCTCGACCCCAATACAACTCTGCGCAGAATTAGGGACGACGAAAGCTGCACCGTTGGCAGCGTTAACCTTCTGCCTCCGCGCGAAGGGCGAACTCAAGTTGACTGGAAAGAGCGATGACGAGCGAGCGGTGCAGGAGCACGCTAGTCACTACGCCTGGACAGCAACAGTGCGTTGCGAGCCTCCAACAGGAAAGCAACACACTGTTCCTGTTCCAACAGAATAGCAACCGCAGTTTCTGTTGGCAACTGCAGTTGCCAGACTGTTGAAGGGGGCGTGGTTGGGCGGAGACGGTTCAGCTCGTCGAACCCGAATGTCCGGAGAGTGTGTGCGGAAATCCGCATGGGGAGCTAAATTGCGAGCACTGAACAAGAGGCACCATATAGAAACTCTATGTGCGCCAACGTTGCTCCCTATACGAAGAACGAACATCAGGGATTCTGAGTTCGATCTGCCTTGTTGCTCGCATTCTACTTCTGACGGAGGTTGTGCAAGCGGTTTAGATGACGACTATAGGGCGGCGGTAGCCAGCGACGCACCGGTCAGAAGTTGCGCTTCGCAAACCAATTCGATACCAAACCATCGGCCCAGAAGGATGGAGGATCCTGTTCCCCTAGAGTGAATGGAAGCTACAAAAGGCTAGCCGTAATCGCGGCAACCACCTCCTCCCCCTACACTACCACTACCTCTTCCGCAAACAGCCATTTGTTGCACTACAGCAGCTGTGGCTTCCTCCTACCCATCAGAGAGTTATGGAATACTACGCCAAAATATGAATTCTCCGAAGATACTGATGCTCCTAGTTCCACCACTCCACTTATCTGTCTGCCTGTGGTTGGTGTTTTCGAGGAGAACGAGCGCCGTTGGTTTCCTAATTGCAATTCTGTTGGTGGAATGCCACTTCGGACTCCTTGTTCGATTCCTATCGCGCACGCGCTTGGATTCACCTTCGGCCATGGCACCTAGAAAGGAAGCTCAGCCGTGGCTCGGGGGGGGGGGGGGAGCGGGGGGCACTAATGAGTTCACATCACTAAGAACCAATGCAGTCATGACTACTGCCCGATGTACGAGCTCACGAGCTACTTCGCTGGCTTTCAGTTACAAAGTGAGCGACCGATAGAAGGTGTTCCTTGTGCTCGCTCCTTGGTGCAAAAATGTACTTCAAGTGCACGTTGCTGCTCCACTCAATACGTCGCTTACGCTTGTTAGCAAGCAAATTCTATCAATTTCAGATACTTCTGTGTCATCGACTCTCACTAAAACAGGAAAGCTCCTAGCAAGTGAATGGGGTACACACCATCAGCGGATATTGTTGGGTTGGACTGCAGGTGCTCGAATAACCAGATAAGGCAGATTGTAATAGTGCAAAGCACTTGCGCGTCCTTTCACTTCGCTGTCGAACCAGGAGTTAATGCAGTATGAGTGGAGGTGGGCGCCACCTCAAACTTTCTGGGTTGCATAGTGACGCTTAAGGGATAATGACCTCTCGATAACCTCTATCAGTAATCAAATTCGCTGTTTCTTTTTTATTTTGTAAAATAGAATACTGTAAGTGGACACCCCTGACCTTTACTCATTCAACATGGATACAGACGGCAGCAATTTTGCTTTCACCAAGGTATTCCGACACACAAAGTCCCATCTAAGCAGACCGTTTTCATTGTGCTGTTAGACTGGTCGAGAAGTCCTGAGCACTAGCAGAACAAATAACAATCGGAACGATTCAATAAACTCAGACACTGATACAATCCCAATCCAAATCGTGGATTATTCCCCATGTTACGAGCACCCTTTGGATTCCTCTAGGCCGGAATTCCGGAACGGCTGTGAAAAAGAAAACGAAGAGACCTCCATCTCTAGCTTGTGTCGGTCTTGCTACTCTCCATCTCGGAGGTGCTGCTTACTTCTTAATTAATGGCAGACAGAAGAAACCATGTCTGGAGAGTACTGTGGGTGGAGTAGAGCTTCCCAGCTTAGTTCCTGGGATTTTTGGCGGCTCTCTTTCACAAGATGAGGACACGTGCTATCGTGAAGGTTTCTTCACCAGTTGCAGTGTCCCTGATAAAGGCCATTCCGTTTTTCTGCGGAAGTCCGGTCGAGGGAGTGCCTGCGGATGGAAAACCTCTTTGGACATGCCTGTCAAAGTCTCACTACTCATGTGGTATCCAAGACGACAAAACTCTGCTGTGCCCAAAGACCTCCACCTGTCTCACGGCAGTGCTTTGAGTACATCGAAATATGGCTGTCAATTCACGAGTGGTAGATTTTTGCCTGGTATTGAGCGCTTGCCAAGGGTTGTCTCCTTCCACGGAGAAGTGCGCAGAGTGACGTCGATCTTCAAAAGCGATATCCCCGACCTCAAGCGCTGTTGCCCACATCCACTATGGAGTAGTGGATAATATCCTCCTGCAAGGCAGCGCTGATATTGGACATAACAGTCCTCGTGGAAGCCCCTTGCAGAATCCATAGATAGGTCGTTGAGTGCTGTTGCTTAGCGAAGCCTTTGCTACTGCACCCGCGATCAGCGAGACTTTATATAGTGCGCTCAAGGAAGCATCGGGAATAGGCTGTGTCGCCTCCATATTAGATTCCGCTTGTGCACGCGTCATCAAGCTCAAAAGGCAAAAGAGTGAAGTGCTGCAGGACTTTCCGCTCAGCCCAGTACTTTTGAAGCGCATCTCAATCTGTTCCTGAATCGCGTCTCTGTGTTCTCTCTGATCGGGGTCGTTCGCTGCACAAAGCCGGGGGCATACTTCCTCCGCCGCGATGCGATCACTGCGCTCAGTTTATAGCCATTCCGCCGCGCGCCGCCGCACAGTCAAGAGCAACTCCTCTGCGACCGTCGCGACGTGGCGTCAGGAGGCACATACGCTGCCCCGCGACCGCCGAAGCAGGGCTGCCGGTATGCGTGATGGCTCTCTGCGTCTATCGCTGGCATGGCACACAGGGCGCGGCGCTTAAATCCGGACAAATTTAGGTTCAAATTTCCCGCCGTACCCTAATCCCACCAGTGGTCGCGATTTGCGTCCTTGGAAGCCAAGAGCCTCTACTAAAGTGAGTCACGACCTCAGAATGGCCTCGATGTCGCGGAGTACAACCGAAGAGCCGTTATTTATTTATTTATTTATTTATTTATTTATTTATTTATTTAGACGTGCAAATAGATAAATTACACGCAGTGAAATACAAAACATTCAACAACAAGAAAAACAACACTACAATACAACGCATAGTAACTACTTAGCTACTCTAGGAGATACCTGTCCACGAGCCTTTTAAACTGAGCTAATGAATTAGGGAGCGCATATTTTTTGAGAATATTAAAAACTCAGAGTCGGCCCTTTGGGTAAAAAAGGAAGCACGGATGGAGCTCTTTACCTTGGAGAAATGGATTTTCCTCTGACTACCTCTTGTGTTGGATTTTGTAGCGTGTAAAGCTCATCAAGCTTTAGAGCTGCCAGTTCAGTATCATTTTGAAAATCATGAGCAGGTCATTCCTTTTCCTACGAGTCTCAAGACTGGAGATTTTGAAAATTTTGTTGCGAATAGTGGCAGAAGGTATGGTGGTGTAGTCATACCCATATAAGCGTTTCTAGTGAAACCATTTTGAACTGCTTCAAGCCTTTGTATACTACTCTTCAAATGAGGACTAAAAACTGTGGTACCGTATTCTAGTACAGGGCGAACATATGATTTATATGCTATCAAAAAGTGTGGTGCTGATTTTATAGACAAGGACTTAAATATGTTGTAAACAATTCTCTCAGCTCTCTTTGCGATGCCTTCACAGTGGTCAGTGAAAGTGAGTTTTTTGTCCATAATAAATCCTAGATCTCGTAACGTATCTACACTAACTATACGGGTTCCACCAAGCATGTAGTTGTATCTTGCTGTCTTCGATTTACCAAGATGAAGAAGTTTAGTTTTTGAAGCAGATAGAGGCAGTTTCCACTTGTCAGACCAATCAGCAATCTCTTTAATGGCGCCTTGCAAAGCCAAGCAATCTCCCGGTTTGCTAATGTTTTTGTTTAGTTTTACGTCATCAGCAAACATACTACACTTCACGTTGAACTTGTCTATTTGGTCTGGTAGGTCGGAAGTGTAGATAATAAAGAGAACTGGTGATAATACCCCACCCTGAGGTATTACCGAAGGTATTCGCGCGGGGTCTTCGCCACCTGAAATAATTATTGTTCTAATAGCTGAGGCAAACCGTTTACGATGGTGTAGCCAGGTGCAATGCTTCTGAGGAGTCTGAGGAAGGTTCCACAAACACGGTGAGGAAAACCCCTTCGCGGGAACTTGTGTTAAGAACCGCGGGAGTCGAAGAAAGGGCTCAGCCGCTGCTTCTGGAGGATCTGAGGCAATCGCTGAGGAAATTGGGTGTCAGCGGCGAACAATGCGTCGGATTTCAGAGGAGGGCCTTGTACAAGTTGCACACAGTAAGGGTGCAACAGACGCTTACTGAGGCTGCCAGATCCAAACGGGTTGCCCGATGATAACTTGGACACGTTTGGTCTGAGCACTTCTGGTCCTCGAATAGCCATGATTTGAATCCTCTGGACTATTATGTTTGGAGCGTAGCCGAAAGGGTTGCTATCAAGACGAGGGACCCTAATGTTGCATCTTCTCGCACGGCTATTGAACCTGCATTCAGAAATATGGAAAGTGCTGTTTTGAGGAGAGCGTGTGGCTTCAGGCCAATTATGGAGGCGGTCATTGTGGCTGGAAGGGGAGTCTTCTTCTTCTTCTGCTCCAGAAGAAGAAGATTCGTATTTTGTGTTAATAATTTTGTTTGAGAAGAGAAAGCTCAGACTGTCCGGAATTCGCCGGAAAGCGCCGCACCCTGTAGTTTCTCGTGCCGAACGCGGTGTTCAGCGTTGGTCCTGAGCGTATTGCCGTCTCGTTCCCTTGCAGAGCGACGGGCGATGCGGCGAACACTGAGAACATCACTTCCTTTCGCGTCGCTCTACAAAACTCATCGCAAGTATGCACGACGACTAATGCCGACTCGTCATTTCGGAAACGTCCGCATTCGATTAGGGTTCCATTGGAACTGCATTGTTTTCCGGGTTTACATTCGGAGCATCTGCTCCTCTCATGAGCTCGCGGGCCCAGCCGGCCTCACTTGATTGAAGTGCCGTAGTGTTGAGCCATAAAGCGCACTCAGCCCAAACCACACTACCAATCAGCAGTTTCGACTCACTTTGCAGCAAATGCTCTATGTCAGTTTTCATGGGAACTCACAAATTGGGCACTTCTATCCGCTGTGTTTTGAACAAGTCAAAGAACCGATGATAGTGCAATAATTGCAAACTTTCGCGTCCTTTAATCGCCTTTGTGGTGTGCTACGTTTCTAATTTCTCTTTTTGGAACCAGTCTGTTCACACTTTTAGTTCCTGTCTTGAATGGGTGACTGAAGATCTTCCTCATTTGTTCTACTGCGAGTGTCAATTTCGACTTAGAGCCTTGTAAGTTTTCGAGAGCCCTATGACCACCGTAGACTGATGCAGGACGCAGAACTGGCGCTTAACTACGCCCTGTATTCCCGTCACTTGTCAAAGGAACTTGGTGTAGTGGAAGTCCTTGTGAATACAAAACCTGTAATTAGATACTTTATTTACTTTTTCGTTTTTGTGTGACTACACTCACAGAAGAAACCTTCAAAAACAACATATTACACGCCACAACATTAGTGGCATTCAAGAAAATCGAGGAAGCTGAAACTTACGATTAGTGAGTCATGAGGTACTATTGTAAGGTTCTGATTTCGAAAACCTGCCTTGCTTAAATAAATAGGGAGCGAAAATGGCCCTCTAAAATTTTCTCTGGTAAAGTATAGGTAGTGGGTAAACAAGGGTTCTAATGCATTCATTAGGCTGCGCCAGAGCTCCTGATTACGAGTGTCCAAGTGGAGGCGTACTGAGCGAGTGTCCAACCTGATTGCCAATAAACTGCGATACGCCGTTCACTAACTAACTCTCTCACAACGAGCAACATCCTGTGGATATTCACTATCCTCCAAGTGACAAATCGTGGTGGGCCCGGACGCGAGCGAAACACAGCGGCGGTCCCGGTGCGGACACTCCCCTACTGTTGACTAGACACAAAGTCTAATCCGACGAATTATATAATCCAGGACGCCCTCCCGCGCTCGTTTCAGGAAAGCTCTCAGACGAAAAGCAAGAGCGGTGACCACTTTAATTCTTCTCCGCACCGCACCATCTTGTCGTGGTAGAACCGTGGTATGTCAGATGGCTGACGTTTTGACTAGATCGTCGTTTTTAGCAGAGGCGCTAAGCTGGAAACTGTTAAATCCCACATAGATGCTAAAAACGTCAGGAATATGAACAAGTTCTGCTCTACAGAGCCCTTTAAAAGTTTCCGCAGAAAACGTGTGTCCTCCATTAAGAAGGCGTTGTGGCACCAAGTGCGCCACATAATTCTGTGAGCGATGGGTGCCCCAAACTCAACTAATTACTTGCCGACAAAAGAAGCTAATCACTATTTCAATGACCTGTCCTCCCGGTCTCTAAGCGCTGCGACTTGCCCGCAAGCATCATAGTGCACTTATCATTCAAAACAGAGGATTCTTAATTATCGGCCTCCTCTTACTGAAAACCCTAGCTTTGGCAGCGACAAAGTGGTGACGGGAAGGTAATGGGGTAGGAGAGTGGAAGACATCGAGGACATGAAGGGTCCTACAAATAGTACGACTAATGCCAGGCTTTGTAAACGAACGGCTCAATACAACCAGAAGCGTGGACCTAGAATCGGTCTCTTTGTCCACTCACACTGTTCGGTGCCTGCTTCATCGTAGTGAAAGCCATGACTGCCAACAGAATGTGAGGAACGCAGGTCCCCAATGAATCCGAAGTTTCCAAAAGAGAGCCTTTACGATGCAGCGTGATGGCTGGTAGTTTTATGGGATACTTTACGAAAAACTTACGAAAGAGCCGAACCGTCTTGAGAGCCTTTCCTGCGAGGAGTAGCGCCTCTAACTGAGCTAACCGTGCCAAATCCGTTCGTGGTTTCAGTTCGGCAAACGAGACGGCTACCGGCCCCTGCAGTTCGGGAAGCGGGACTATCGGCCGTTGCAGTTCGGCAAGCGATCGCCGCCGTCCGCCGTCTACTTCGTGCCCACGTTGTGATGTCGCCGCCGCTGCCGCCGAAGTCGATGCTCCGACCGTCGCATCATGTGTGTATTGGTGATCTCTCCGTCCATTTCTCTTCAAGGATTCTAGTTCAGTACGGTTGTGGCCGTTCGTGCTAAGACAGAGTCGCTCTATTTCCCGTTTTGACCGCTCCGCTGCTCTCCTCCCACCTCTGCGCTCCCTGCTCGCAGCGCCTCTTCGTCCCGTTCTTGTCTCCGTCGATGATACAACTGCAAATAAAGAAGTTGTTAGCAGCTGTTAGCGCGGCGAGATGAGCGCCATCACCGCCGAAGGAAAACGAATCAAGCGCACTGGTCTGCGGAGAGGTGCACGACTTATTCAAGACGCCCGATTAACGGCTTTCCTAGCTTCCTTCATGCTCCTCACAACGCAGCCCCATAGGTAGCAGAATCGTAAATCGTTTCCAACTGACCTCCACTGCTCCAGAAGTTCATCCTGCTGTTAAGGATAAAATCCACTGCCGTTTACTGTTCTGTCATGTTTCGCGCGGAAGGAGCCTCTACTCAAGAGTTTCTCCGCAACATGAGGGCCAACGCGTGCAATTCGCACACGTCCCTCGTTAAAGTGCATGTCAAAAAAAAACTAGGCAATCTGACACCGTCTGAACGAAGTGAGGTTGAAGGCCGGCTAGCTAGGCATCTAATGTTAAGGCTAGTGCTGCGCTCTGTCTAAGAACCAACACTGGCTCGACCCGTTGAAAAGCAAAAAGTTCCCTTTCCTATGAAAGCGCGTTGCAAAAGAATTGATAGCACCTTTGAATTACTGTTATATTAGGTTGGAAAAAGTCTCTTCACACTTCGAAACTTTTTCCACCGTTCTCCTTGTAAACGCACTAGCCAGTATTGATTGCTGATTTCATAATCCTATCACACTTGTCTATCGTTCGCCGCGGACATTGGTCAAGACCCTTCTTGTACTTCGTTATCTATCCAATCTTCCGGACTCAATGCCAGATCTATTATATCTCGTGGCCATTTTCGGCACGGCATTCTTCATGAATTCATTAAAGGATCTACAGCACGTCAGGCAGCCGACCAAATTAAACATATTTATGGCTTGGGATCTACTACTCATCGCGCCTGTTATGAGTGGTTCGGAAAGTTTTCAAAGGGAGATTATTCACTCGAGCACAAAGCAAGGTCAGGAAGGCCAACTGAATTGGACGACACTGAACTACTCCATCTTCTTTGTACCGATAGTAGGCAGACGACACGTCAACTGGCAGAGAAGCTCGAAGTGTCTCATAGGATAGTGGGAATCCATCTGAAGGGTATTGGCTTTGCATGGAAATTCGGAGCTTGGATTCCACATGCCCTGTCAGACACTCAGTGCAAAACCACATGTTGCAAGACTCACAAGAGAAACAATAAAGGAGCTGGGCTGGGAGGTACTGCCATATCCACCGTATAGCCGTGACCTCGTCTCGATCGACTACCATCTCTTCCGTGCTCTCAAGCAAGAAATTGGAGAGAAATATTTTCAAAAGGATGAAGACCTCAAAAATTGGATTCAGGAACGGTACGATTCCAGAACTGCTGTCTTGTAAGCGAGAGGAATTAGAAAGGTACCCAGTCTTTGGAGAAGTGAAACTGTAGTGGAACAAAATAGAGTTTATCTCAAGTGATTTGACATTGTAGTTGTGAAGTAATAAATCTTTGAAAAAAATGAAAAGACGTTTTTCCAACATAATACATCTTTTTCTGAAGCACTCAAACTACGGCTTTTCGCACAACTAACTTAATTAATAATGGTGTACGGTATCAAGATAGATATCATGATACATGTTATCATTATGGTATTCATTTTATTCTTCAAATACCTCGCCCCTACCGACTACCATCGCTTCCGTGCTCTCAAGCAAGAAATTGGAGAGGAATATCTTGAAACGGATGAAGACCTCAAAAATTGGATTCAGCAATAGTGCGACCCCAGAACTGCATGGAAGTGCTACTTCCAAGTAACTTCATTAGAACAGCACCATATTAATGAGTTATAACTTATGACTAGTCGAAAGTCGAGAGAGGAAGCTGTAACTGCAGCAGCTGCAAAAAATAAATGACAGAAAAATAAGCCTCGAAGCAATAAAAGGTTCTTCATGCCCTGCAACAGAAGATGACGTCGGAAAAAATACAGCTTCGTAGGCAATTATGATTGCTAGGACCCAAAGAGTGACGTGAGAGGCCCAGATCTGTTAAGCACAACTATTGAAAGACAGTAGACGTGAACGACTAACGGCATGTGCTGAAACAGACGGCGAAAGGCTTCTGACGCATTTCAGCAAAAAGTTTTTTTCTTCTGGAAGCCAGCATTTCTTTGCTGCTCATTTTGATGGTCCCAGGCTGTTGGGAGCCACGTCGCCCACTTACGAAGGGTAGCCGACACACGTGAACGGTGGGCGACAGTCTCTCAGGACGAGACGTGCAGAAGAGCGCCTTATTCGAATTGCAAGTGATTAACAATAAAATAGAAACAGTGTTGTATAATAAAACGGATAGTTTCAAATTTAAGGTTATTAGATTTCCACGTGCTTCGTCAGCTATTTCTAATAAAGTTAAATCAGCTGTTATCTTAACGGAAACTCTCAGAATCGCACATGCTTGTTCAAAATTAAATTATTTCATTGATAAAATTGTTGAATTAAAAAATATACTTTTAAGTAATGGGTATAGCGAGGATTTAGTCATAGCTGGTATCATTAAGTGCATTTATAGGCATAAATTAATTTACTACAAATTTGGGTTTAATGACTACAAGGATAACCTAATAAAGTTCCTAAAAGAAGTACTTAGAGAATAATAAACTTCCTTTTGTATTAACGACTTCGTTTTTATGTGGAAGAAAGTGTGCGCCATTGCAAACTGCAGTGGCGCGCCACTTCCCTGACTATCAAACGTCAGTTTTTCACACTTTTTTACCTAAAAATCTTTTTCCGTAGGTTTACTTTCGCTTTTCCTGCTCTTTTGCATCATCGTTCTTTACTTTCCTGTAGCCTTACGCCACCCCTAGCTTAGCACTCCTCCTCTTCACTGAAGAGCCACGGGAGGAGTGCTAAACAAAGGTTCGTCTGAGGATAGTGGCGAAACGAACCTGCACACCCATTTTCACATTGTTTATTTGGTGGAAAACCGGTAGTTCAGACCAGGAGCGACGGTTCCGACTGGTGGCTAGCCAACTATGGCCTTCCAGTGTCCGTCTTCTGACGCCTGCTTCAAACAACACGAAGTCGTCCGCTGCGGTCAGGTCACGGCCGAATACATCTTCCATTTCGTTGTTTAAATCGACTCATATCACCATCACACAATCTTCTAGGGCAGATAGGAGGGAATTATGTGAAATAACATGTGTGGAGTTCGAACCCTATGATAGCGATCCAGCACTTGTTCCATGGCGATCGCTCAGCCCTTCTTCAAAAACCGTATAAAGTTGAAATAACCGTAGGCTATCATCAATGTCATGCTATATAATCAGCAGGCATAGCCCTGCAAGAGCTTCGAGTATCTGAATCACTTCTCCACAGAAATACTGCTTACGGAATAACGTGTTGTTGAATTCTCCTGCTATGATTTCAAACAACGGAATTCATCATATTATAAGACAGTGCAGCCTCCATTAGGGTGGGCCAAAAGTAGTGAGACTCTCAATGCCATTCCCATATATGTCGTGACTGGAGTCCGGTCTCGTGCTTGTCGTATTTGTATGTTTGTTTGCTACTTACTGAAGGCCACCTGAGAAGTGACTACTTTCGCCCTTGCCAGAAGCATGCCGAAACCCCAGTCTGACGAGTCGAACTGTGTCGCGCAAATCTCTTCCAATTCCCAACCCCGAGCAGCCTGGACTCAGTCTTAACGCAGGATGAGAAGTACGTCTTCTACCTTAAGCGTGCTAAGCAACCAGTCCGGGTGAGGCCTGGTGACCTATTACCGACCTTCGTTCGGCGACGTGTCCTTGGCGACAAGCACCTTCTGAGATTTTGAATCTGCGCCCATAGACCGGTATACTGGAAGCTGTTCTCCAAAGGCACGATTATGGACTCCAAGGCCATGGTGAACGAAAAAGAAGAGATGGACCGGCGAATCGCACATATTCGGTCTCAGCTCCTCAAGAAGGTCCCCCTTTTCGACAACGCCGCATTCCGTCGGGCAAAAGTGACCACGGATAAGCTTGCTCAGCTGGGCTACATACACATGCCTCACCCACCGTATTCGCCGGACACTCTCCATGCAACTGCCGCTACTTCTTCAGCCTACAGGACTTCCTAGTCGGAAGGGACACAAGGACCCAAACAGACCTCGACAACCATAACGAGCAGTGGGTCAGCACCAGCTCTAAGCAGTTCTGGAACGACTGGATCAGGATGTTCGACGGCAGCAAGGTCATTGACCTTAATGGCGAATACATTCCTCAGCACCGTTGAGTTGTAGTTGAGTTATAAAGAGATAAAGAAATTTGTTGAATTTATCTCATTACTTTGGCCCACCCTAATAAACGCTTGTTGCATCGTCAATGGTGTGGGGTGAGGGACGTTCTGCCTGAAAGCGGCGCGGGCAAAGGCGCGGGACAGTGCCTGCGGAGCCAATTAGCGTCGACTCGCGCAGTGACACCCGCCGCTTCGCGCTCAGCCAGACAGGCCTCGCCGCAGAGGCGATGCTGACCCAGCCAACCACGGGAGCCAGTAGGTCGACCAGATTTGGTGTGATTACAATCGATAGAGGGATAGGAGGCCCAGACGGCTTGCATTGGCAGTCCAGAAATTGGGATTGATCTCAACCCTACCATCTTCTATATTAGAATTTCGAGCTCTATCGAATGATCCAGAAAAGAACCCTGCCTCAATGACCCTTAAAGCGATTTTCTTAATGCGCTGTTTATTTTCGCTAAATATAGATTTCTATTCACATATATCAGTATTAAATTCGAGACGTGCTTCCGGGCTAATAAAATTGCACGAGGATTCCAATTAGATAGACGAGAGATCTTTTAACAGAAGTTTAAAGCGTTAGTTTCAACATGACACCTCCTTAGCATTTTGTAACTTTTTTCTTTTTTTATGGAACCTTATACTGCACACATCACAAATTTCGAGACGAAGACTGGATAGGTGCTTCATCGAATCTAATGTTCAGAAAGAATAAATTTCATCACACAATACTTCAAATTGCTCGTCCATTCGTCTGTGGCTTCTAGCCATGTTCTGACCTCGCGTCCAACAGCCAATGTACCTCATAGCCAATGTCTCCTCCACCAATTAACGAGCTAGGAAGCACTCATGAAATTTCTTGAGAAAATTAGAGTACTTTGGTGTTCTTAAGAAGTCTACCGACTGTCAAATCGAACTCATCGTGCAATTTAAAACTGGGAACGTGCTCTACGCACTGAAAGATCATAATGTCGTCTTCAAAAATGTTGAGCACCTGGTGTTCTCTTAGAAGGTCTCTCGTCTATCTAGTTATATTCCTCGCTCAATTTCACCCTGGAAGCATGTCTCACAATTAATTCTGATATAAATAAAAACTGCCATTTAAGGAAAGTAAACAACGCCTAAAGCCGCCTTAAGGGCTTTTTTAGACAGGATAATTTCTAGGTCATTTGATAGAAATCGAAATTCTAGTACAGGAGATGGTAGAGTTCACATCAGTAGTAGCCTGGAAGCATGCCTCGTAGTTAACTCTGATAAAAATAAAAACTGATATTTACCGAAAGTTAGCTGCGCCTGAAAAAAAATGTTGTAACGATTATTGAGACAAGATTCTTTCCTGGCTCATTCGATAGAGCTTGAAATTCTGATATAGAAGATGGTAGGGTTCAGATCAATCACAATTTCTGGACTGCCAGTGCAAGCCGTCTGAGTCTCCTATCCTTCTGTAATCACACCAAATCTGGTCGACCTACTGGCTCCCGTGGTTGGCTGGGTCAGCATCGCCTCTGCGGCGAGGTCTGTCTGGCTGAGCGCGAAGCGGCGGGTGTCACTGCGCCGAGTCGACGCTAATTGGCTCCGCTGGCACTGTCCCGCGCCTTTGCCCGTGCCGCTTTCAGGCAGAACGTCCCCCTCCCAATCGTATGAGGTGTTTTAGCTATGTGTGAAAAGGTGTCTACGCCCAGTTACTGTTATTTGCATATAATTTTTACAAACAGACAAAACTTTCCCTTCAACCTAATATTAGGTCGGGACAAAAGTTTCCATTGTTCCAGAGCTTTGAATGTTCCAGATTTCGCTCAACTCCGACTTAATAGGAGTGTTTGCTACCGTTACGTATAAAAAAGCTTCTTCGAGTCGTACATTATATGACTCGAAAATTATCAAATAGTTAACTCACTTCTCTTGAGGGCGAGAAGCCGCATTTAGTGTCGCAGAGCTTCATTGCTTGAATTTCGGTAACGCTAAGACATAACTGAATCGAAATTCGGGTGTCACGTAGGGAGCTAGTTGTCTAAAAACTGCGCTGCAGTGAAATGAGAAACTTCAACAAGAGACGGAGAACCGTAAAAGGATGGAGAGCTTAATAATAAAATACCAGGAATGCGCAAGAAGGGCACAAGCAATTTCTTCAAAATTAGCCCAGGGTTCGCGGTATCGAAAAGCATTCTGCTGAGCTGATCCCTTGTCTCACAAGAAGAAAGAGGATCACCTAGCCAGCACTCAGGGATCTAGCGCCCCGACAGTTACCGGTACCAACAGCCTCGCATTCTCTGATTTATTTTTAGTGAGCAAGGAGGGTGCAGTACAAAGGCAAGTAACTTTTAGAAAAAAAAAACAGTAACGTGTTTTAAATTGGGTATCGTGATCAACAACAAAAATAGTTGGCTAAGAATTTAGAAAAGAATTTGCCTCGGCCATAGCGAATCTCCTAGCTCATTCTCAGAGGATCACTCTTAAACGCAAATATATGTCTCATTTTAAAATATGGAATTCTAAAGGAGTTAGTTAAGGGAAGATAGTAGCGGAGTGAACATACTTCCGCTCACTCAATTGATAAATTCGATCCTATATGCATTGTGCACAGAACACTCCAAAGGCCAGCTGAGCAGTGACAGACCAATTCATGAGTAGGACAGCTAGAAATTTCTGATAAAGTTTTCCAAACGGTTCGAAATAGTCTTGAAGGTTTTACACTTTCCAGCAAGGGAAGATCGAAGCGCAGTCGACATGCTTTCGCCCACTCGATTGATAAGCTCGATTCTGCGTGTATTGTACACGGCGCACTCTCGGAGCATTTCTGGCATCATGACAGAACCCTGGCAATGTGTGCCTTGTTTGAGATACTCCGAAAACATGCATGTCCAGGGAAATAAGCTGCCCCAATCGCAGAGAGCCTGCTCCAGTTATTTTTTGGCCAACCACAGCTAAAATGCGGTCTAGAAAGTTGTAGCTGAGTGTGTAAATCTCGAAGAGACGAATTGAACGGCGCCAGCCGCTTCTCAAAGAACCTGTAACTCGAGGATTTATAAGCATGCGGCGGTCTGCTGCGGACAACTCGTCCACGGTCGCCTTTGGCAATGGAAAGCAAGTTTTTCAACTTCGAGCACTTTTCATGGTTCCATATGGACTATGTATACCAAACGATGGACCTCGAGCTCCTGAGCTCAAAGATGTCCTTGGTTTTCCAAGCAGGTGACTTTAGTTATCTATATCAAAAAGACGCAAAAACGACAAAACCGCGGTTTCTACAATTTTTCTTGAAAAGACGCGTCCGGTAGTGTACCATGGAAGAAGAAGTCGACAAACCGCGATGCGATTCTACCGTGAACTTTCCAAATAGATGGTGCTTGAATGCCTTCGTTATCAGATCGATTTGGTGGAGACTCACGATATGAATCGTAAGAATACAGTACCGGACATGTTCCTCCGTTCATTCGCCGGAAATCCCGGAAAGGTCAACACAGGCCGCTTTGGATCGGTCCAAAGCGGCCTTTTTAAATAACTTTTTTTAAAATCAAGTTCTTGTAAAAAGAAACATATATTTGGACTCAGCAGCTCAAGCTCTATCTTATGACCTATAGATCTCAGTAGAGCTGAACAATGCATATAGGCCCGACAGAATCAATCGAATGGACGCGACAACCTGTAGAGCGATCGAGCGACAGCTTGAAGAGTGAGCGTTTGGGGAGTTTTATCACAAATTTGATGCCGCCCAGCTTAGGAATTGCCCTAAAGCTGTCCAGCGATTCTTTGGAGTGCGCCGTGTGCAATGCATATAGGATCGAACCTATCAATCGAAGGGGGGGGGGGAGACAGCTTGTAGATTTAGCGTCTGAGGAGTTTTATCACAAATTTGCAGCCGCCCTACTCAGGAATTGCTCTAAGACTGTCCAGCAAGCCTTTGGAGTGCGCCGTGCACAATGCATATAGGATCGAACCTATCAATCGAGTGGGAGCGGCCGCTTGCAAATTGCACGCGCGGTTCGGAGCGCAATAACTCTGTCAAGTCCGAATCATTTCGGCTGCAACTCGTGGCTCTTCTAGGTAGTGAAACGATGTAGTAGTACGCTGAAATGAAACGGTGTAGCTTATGACTATGTAAAGTTATAGGGGCGCGAATATGCAGGTTAGCCTTGTGTGACACGATTTTTTCGGATTTCACTCGACCTCTGCAGGAAGGCGCGGAGACCTAACGACCTACAAACGCGTTGGCGAGCAGGACAATCAATGTACTTTACGATGACATGCTCACAACTCCCTAGCTTCCTCAAGTGCCTTAGCCCATCTGGTAATTTAGAGTGGCGGAAGATAGCGGTTTGAGTTTCTTGAGTTCTTGCACGCCCAGATTTGAGTTTTTGACACTCGCAATGGTACTGATGTGTTCAGCGTGAAAAGCGCTATCGAATGGTATCAATTTCTACCGATTTTGGAAACATCGATTTTTGACAATTTCGCATCGAGGACGAGACCGCTCCAGGCCGTCGCAGACGGACGATGACGTCATCGAAAAACGATATTTTCGAAACTGGCCAGGCTTGATACCATTCGATAGAACTTTTCCTGCTGATTTCAATGGTGTTACTAGGAGTATCGAAAACTGTGATCTGGGCGAATAAGAGCGCGGAGAACATCGACCGTTGTTGTGCCAAATAGGACGCAAGGGCATGTTCGGAGCGCAGTAACTCTGTCGAGATCGAATCGATCTGGCTGCTACTTGTCGATTTTGTAGCCAGTGAAACGTTCTAGTGGCGAGCTAAAGAACAGCGATATAACATGTGAATGGACGAAGTAATAGCGGCACGAAGATGCATGTGAGGCTTGCGTGACGCATTTTTTTCCGATTTCGGTGGACCACTACGAAAAGACGCAGCGAGCTAACGGTCTCGAAATGCACATGCCAACAGAGCACTTAAGATACTTTACGGTGACGGGCTCAGAACTTCTCATCTGCCTGAACTGCCTTAGCACCATCTGCCGTTTTAGGGCGGAGGACTTAGCGGTTGAAGTTTCCTGCCCTCTTACTCGCCCATATTTAGGTTTTCGACACTCACAATAACATTGTTCTGTTCTGCTTGAAAAGTGCTATCGAACGGTTCCAATTTCGACCGATTTTGGAAACATCGATTTTTTGACAATATCCCATCGAGGACGTGGGCGCCCTAGGCCGAGCTGCGCGGGTGATGACGTCATAGAAAACCGATATTATTGAAATTGACCACATTTCCTCGTGCAAACTTCGTCCAAAATCACCTAGGGGTTAATTAGGGCGCCGATTACGAATCCGACGTTCGTTTTTGAAAACACCGTCGACTTCGGTAGGTTTTGGATTTTCTCTTGGATAATTGAGGGTGGTCGGGTCAGGATCATCGATTTTGCTCAAAATTCGTGTAGGGTCGGAAATTTATTCAGGGTGCCGAACACGATGCCGAAGTACATTTGGACGATTACAGCAGGAGGCCGCACATACCGATAACTGGGGGTGATCGGTGATCCTGACCAGGGGTGGGCGGAATTTCTGTTTTCTGTTTTCTGTTTTCTGATTTTCTGGCCATTTTGGGCAAATTTTTTCTGTTTTCTGTTTTCTGGGAAAATGGCCTGAATTGGCCAGAAAACAGAAAACAGAGCTGCGAACAAAATAATGTAATAGAAATCCAATAAAGAGAATCCAAAAAGTATCATAGAATCATGAGTTTTATCTCAAAACAATGTTTCTAGAGTATTTTAAATTGCAAGCATGTAAGCTTCTGGATCTGCCCTTGTAGAAATTGCACTATGCACTCAAAACTATGCCACTTTGTTTGTTTGATTGTATAAGTGCTGCTGACATGGAGTCCCTTCATAGGACATTTCTCCACTTTCATAATTTCGCTTTGTAGTCTCTTAAATTTCTGCAGTAGTTTAGACTATCTACGATTACTTAGAACTTTATGCAAAGGCTAGAAAACTAGTGTTCTGAGGGGCATGTCATTATAATATATGTTAACTATGTGCCGTAGAGAAATTGTGGGTAGGATTATTCTCCACCTCCGGTTATTGAAAATTGTTGGCTGGTCTTTCCCAATGATCGTAAAGCAAAGCCTTTGACGGAGCTGCTTTTCTAACTCTTGTTCAGCTTTTGGTTGTCAAACACTAGTGAGAGACTGAAAAGTTTTAGTTACCTTTGACTTCACTGGTGTAGTGATAGAATAGTGATACATAAAAATTGTAATTCATCACATCTATCATCTATCGTCTCGGTGATCATCATCGAGTTATTCGAACGGGCACCAGCAACGTCTCCATTTGTCCTTGTCGCTTGACAGAGTGCTCCAATGGATCCTCCTCGCCGGACGGACACGAAGAGCGTCATATCGTTCGTTCAGGGCTTCCACGAAGAAGTCCGACCAGTGCGTTGGTGGGCATCCTGGTATTCTCTTGACATCTCGCGAAATCCAGTCAGTGACGGCTCTCGTCCAGCGGGTGTCTGCGAATCGCATTACGTGGCCGGCCCACCTAATTTTCGACCACTTCGCCCATGCGGCAGCGTCCCTGATCTTCGAACGTCGACGAAGTCGTGTTACTCCAAGCATCGCGCTCTCCATTCCACGCTGCGCGTCGCTGATCACGTGTTCATCCCGCTTCCGCATAGCGCAGGTCTGAGGCGTATGTTAGGGCAGGAAGAGCAGTGGAATCGAATAGGCCAGCATGGAGTCGGACGTTCTTCGTCTTCTTCACGATTTCACGCTTTTAAAAGCTCCCCAAACCACTCGTTTCCTCATACCCAGCTCCGGTGCTAGGCCGTTGCTCACGTTGACTTCGCGAACCAGATACACGTAGCTGGAGCACTCGGAGATGTTCGTTCCGTTGAGCGAGAATGGGGCATCATAAACTCGTTAGTTTCTCATGAACGTCGTCTTCGTAAGATTCCGCTGCAGTCCAGAGTTCCCACATACACGATCGAAGTGGGCTAGCGTTCGCTCGGCCTGGCCATGCTCGGTGTTATGAGCACGATGTCATCAGCAAACCTAAGATGTTCAGTTGCCGGCCGTTGACCTTAACTCCATGTCTTCCCATTCTAGTTCGCGCATGGTGTTTTCGAGGGTGGTGCTGAAGAGCTTTGAGAATACGGTCTCTCCCTGCTCAAACCCTCTCTTCACGTCGATGATGACGTCGTTGTAGAGTGGAGAGATCTTGGTCGTGAATCCACTGTGCAGCTCTCAAAGGACTCAGATGTGCTGAGTAGGAACGCCCTGGGTGAGCAGGGCTTCGAGAACCGCTTCAGTCTCGACGGAGTCGAATGCCTTCTTCAGGTCAATGAACGTAAGGCACAGCTGCACGATGAGCTTCGTAATGGTGTGTATGTGGTCGATCGAGCCGAGCGTGTCCTCTCCGAAATCCTGCTTGTTCGCACGGCCGTCCTTCGTCCAGCGTTCTGCTAACCCTATTCAGGAGGAATCGAGTGAAGAGCTTGTAGACTACGGACAGCAGGCAGATCGGGCGATAGTTGCCGATGTCGGGCATGTCTCCCTCCCCAGCAAATCGAAATGTAATATGATATTTATGTATGAATAATAATAATAATATGTTGGAAAGGGTATATGTTTGATCCTTATTAGATAATGTCTACGTATTTAAAGAAACACTTTCACCCAAAAGTCTTTGCGCTGACAGCCTCTTCAGTCGCACTCTCGTGTTGTTCTGTGAAATATCAAGCCAGTACCCAAAATATCTTTGGCCCGTGTTTGGTGCTTTGTAAGGCCAGTCTCTTACGAGTGGGACCCCTAATCTAGCGAATCGTCTATTTTGAGATTACACTTACATTTGGACTGTGAGCCTTAAACCGCTATATTTTAATATGAATGCAATAGGAAAAATTCATCATTTATAAGCCACTCCTATAAACGCTTGCAAGTTAAAACGCTGGTCCACGACCAACTTCTAGTCGTGCAAAAAGCACTTGCTACTGGACAAATAAATCTTCGGATTGAATAATTAGGTAGTATGATAACTGTGAAATTTTCTGTTTTCTGTTTTCTGATTTTTCTTTTTTCTGGCGTTTTTGGCCTTTCTGTTTTCTGATTTCTGTTTTCTCACGAAAGCGATTTTCTGTTTTCTGTTTTCTGGGAAAATTTTCAGAATTTCCGCCCATCCCTGATCCTGACCCCACCACCCTCAAACGGGAAGTAACCTACTGAAGTCGGCGGAATTTTCAGAAACGAACGTCGGATTCGTAATTAACCCTATGCGCCCTAATTAACCCCTAGATGATTTTGGACGGGAAGTAACTTGCTGAAGTCGGCGGAATTTTCAGAAACGAACGTCGGATTCGTAATTAACCCTATGCGCCCTAATTAACCCCTAGGTGATTTTGGACGAAGTTTGCACGAGGAAATGTGGTCAATTTCAATAATATCGGTTTTCTATGACGTCATCACCCGCGCAGCTCGGCCTAGGGCGCCCACGTCCTCGATGGGATATTGTCAAAAACTCGTTGTTTCCAAAATCGGCCGAAATTGGCACCGTTCGATAGCGCTTTTCAAGCAGAACAGAACGGTGTTATTGTGAATGTCGAAAACCCAAATATGGGCGAGTAAGAGGTCAGGAAACTAAAGCCGCTAAGTTTGTCGCCCTAAAACGGCAGATGGTGCTAAGGCAGTTCAGGCAGATGAGAAGTTGTGAGCCCGTCACCGTAAAGTTCCTTGAGTGTTCTGTTAGCGTATGCATTTTGAGGCCGTTAGGTCTCCGCGCCTTCCTGCAGAGGTCGACTGAAATCCAAAAAAATCGTGTCACACAAGGCTAACCTGCATATTCGCGCCCCTATAACTTTGCATAATCATAAGCTACACCGTTCCACTTTAGCGTACTACTATATCGTTTTGCTGCCTAGAAGAGCCACGAGTTGCAGCCGAAATGATTCGGACTTGAGAGAGTTATTGCGCTCCGAACGTGGCCGCGCGTGCAATTTGCAAGCGGCCGCTCCCACTCGATTGATAGGTTCGATCCTATATGCATTGTGCACGGCGCACTCCAAAGGCTTGCTGGACAGTCTTAAAGCAATTCCTGAGTAGGGCGGCTGCAAATTTGTGATAAAACTCCTCAGACGCTAAATCTACAAGCTGTCTCCCCCCTTCGATTGATAGGTTCGATCCTATATGCATTGTGCACGGCGCACTCCAAAGGCTTGCTGGACAGTCTTAGAGCAATTCCTGAGTAGGGCGGCTGCAAATTTGTGATAAAACTCCCCAAACGCTCACTCTTCAAGCTGTCGCTCGATCGCTCTACAGGTTGTCGCGCCCATTCGATTGATTCTGTCGGGCCTATATATTCAACTCTACTGAGATATGTTTTCTTTCACAAGAACTTAATTTTTAAAAAAGTTATTCAAAAAGGTCGCTTTGGACCGTTCCAAAGCGGCCTGTGTTGACCTTTCCGGGATTGCCGGCGAATGAACGGAGGAACATGTCCGGTACTGTACGTGAATTGCGACTCTACAAGGTTACTTGTTGAAGGTTTACAATCTCCAAATCACATTGGTCGCATTAGTATTGGCGATGTCGGATCTAAGCCGCTACATCCAAGGTTTACGCCCAGAGTTTGTCAGCACGTATGAAAGAATCTACATATCACTGGTGATATCTTGTACGCGTAAATATTTCACAACATGAAACCACTTTCTGAAATCTTGTGATTTTATGCCTTTCATAAATGCTGTTGTACCTGTTGAGCTCCACACAAGGTTGGTGTCGGATTTTTACTTTTTTTTACTCGGCGAGATCGCTTTCTTCGGAGCCTGAAAGGGGCCAAATCAATTAGAATACACTTGAATGTTATAGAGAGATAACAGTAAACTTCAATGGTTCGTCTCGTCACCTCCCTTCAGACGAACCGTGTTTATTATAACACCTCCTCGGTGGCTCATCAGTGAAGAAAGGTGTTTGAATTTTTTTTAATTTTTTTGTTTTCATTTTTTAATTCTGAGGTCCAATACGAAAAACGAAACTGGTTTCTGAGGTCCAATAGGAAAAGTTCGAATACGAATGAAAGTGTAAGCCCTTCTGTGAATAAAGCTGAAGGTTCAGCTTCTGATTCACTTTGCTTCTTGTTTCCTGCGTGGTGTTGTGGAAGAGGGATTAGGAGACTCATCATATATGGAGTGAAAGGAAGACGACGTGCTTACAATTTCAGGACTCCCAATGCAAAATATCCATGCATCGGCTTCGCAAAACAATGCTGATCCTAAGTTGCCTATTCGAATGGCATCCATTGAACATTCGAATAATTGTGCGTTTTTGGCAATTCTTGAATATTCGAATGATTCAAATACCCGCAGTTTTCGAGCATTTGAATTTCGAATACATTCGAAAAACGCGATTTTTTGAACATTCGAATTCGAAAATTCAAATTCGAATGAAAATCATTCGAATACCTATTCGAATAGGTCATTCGAGCACAACTATAGATGGAATGTAAGATAAGGCAAAATACCAGCGTCTGCTCACAGAACCCCGAGAGAAATCGTGTTTCGTCACGATACTCCGCGTCTCCAAAAATTGTCGTCCGCTGCAGGTGCTACTGTAGTCCGAGACGATTCCTCAACTGCGCGATGTTGTCTACCGTTTCGTCGAAGGCTCTCTGGAGGATGGTTAAACGCTCCTGCTTAGTAGCGCTCCTTTCGGGAGTTGGACATCACTGAGTTGTGTCCAGTTTTTCTACAGCGGTTGCATCTCCTTTCCCTTTTCTTACACGTCTGCGAATCTCCAGAACACTCGGTAGTCATGCAAATTCGGCACCGATGATCCCGAGCTAATATCTGGGAACGCTCTTCAAAAGTCGTGACTTTTGGGCATGAGTCGGAATAGCGTACTCCAATCATTCCGCAGAAGACGCATGGCATTTTACGGAAGAAGTAATTTTCTATTGGAACATCGTAGACGCGTGGCTCACAGACGGACTCTTGTCTAGTTTCGTCGATCATGTGCCTTAGTTCGTCAAGAGCTTCAATGTTGCGTCTGAGCTCTTCTCTCAAATGTTCCAGGTCCTCCCCACGCTCGCGTCCTGGGATGGTTTTCTCTGCGGCCACCCTTTGGACCAATGGCTGTTCTGGTCTACATGCGTCATTCCCTTGGCGTAAGAGTGGTCTCCCTGCTTCTGCGACTTGTGCGTAATCGGTAGGCACCTGAAATCGCACTCGACGTACGTATCCCTGCCTGCTGCTGCCTTGATGTTGCCTTTCGGCTTCGACTCTGACGACCAGTCGTTCCTGAGGAGCTGGAGGAGCTTCCTGCTGAGGTTCAGGACTCTTGTTGTCGCTGTGCGTTTCGTCGATTACAACAAGGCCGTCTTCTGATTCTTCATCGTTTTCATCGACGAGTACGACCGGCTCCAAAAACTCTGAGCGTATCCAGAGACGGAGCTATCACTTGTCTCTCGGTCTCCTGCGTATCCAGAGACGGAGCTATCACCGGTCTCTCGATCTCCTGCGTATCCAGATAAGGAGCAGCTCGTGTGACGCCCTCCCTGGCCAGCCTTCCGTATTGGACGCGTAGAATGGCCTGCAAGGGTGTCTCATGTGGAGGTTCTGTGCCTTGAATGCTTTGGTCATCGTCAAAATCTTCTGCTCTTGAGAAAACGATCTCGGAGGTTGTAGTGACCCGCGGCGTAGTGCTGGATGCGTCGGTAGGTGCGATCATCATCTTGAATTCGTCGAGTTTCTTAAGAACCTGAACGCGAAATTGGTTTTCATTATTCGCCGTTTTTTCGCGGATTTCTCCTTTGAGATCGTTGAGGCGAAATTCGTATTGCTCCTCTATATTGGCTAGCATATCCGAGATGTCACTCAGGACGCATTCCGGATCGATGGTTAGCTCTTGATCGTCATCTGCCGCGTACAGCTTGTAGTACTTGCGGCGCCAAATGAACGGTTCCGTGATGTCCATGGCGAATGCTAGATGGGTTAACTGCAAAAGCCAATTTGAGATGAGGAGGCGTAGGCGTGTTTCTTCAAGAGTGTGCTTGAGCTGTAGATGCGTATAAGCGAATTCAGAATGAGACATGACAGAAGAGTATAGATTGCGAATGCGACGACTGGTAGCTTTCAAGGATCTGCTAAGATTGTGAACCATTTTGCATTCAACGATCATTTGTCGAACGAGAAAGTCGGTACTGGGCATTTCTCCAAGTGCGTGTAGGATCCTATAGAAGTATCCGCGTAGCAATTCATGGTCGGACAGGTCTGTGACGGAGCCTCTGAATTTGAAAGGCTTTAAAAAGACTTAAAAAATATGAACTTTTACAAAATGTAGAGTAAGTGTGTAGATTAAATATTTATAATTTCTTATAGTGTGGAAGCGTCGGGTTTTTTCCATTTAAACAGAGTTTTAAATAAAAAAAATAAAAAATTGATTCGGCAATAAAATTAGTTTGCATAATATCCTTAGACTGGTGCGTAATGCGCATAGCCCTAGTGTTGGAAGGAGGGCGTATGAGAGTAAAAGTGCGATTCCAACAACGAAAAATCCGACAAGAAGTGTTTTGTACCATTGAAAAAAGACATCTACGATGAGGTGAGAGTCTGGTCACTGAAATTCGTTGTAGGCGGTACTGTTTCCGTCGATGGTGGCCTTGACAGGGATGGAAATAGTTCCGACGTACTTCAGAACCCCGGGTAGGATGAAATAACGAGTCTTGGAACCGCAGGTGATTGAGCAATTATGAAATTGACGAGCCGTGTCGAAAAAGAAGCGTATTAGTGATTCTGGTGCATTTTGCGCGCACGTTACAGTGAAAGCGTGGCGACCACATTGGATTTCTCCTACTGTGTCGTGATTCGACTTGCACTGCACATGAGCCTGTGCACCTTTGGCCCACCGGTAACATCCGTGTAGCTCAGCGTTGTCTATGGTGCAGATGTCATCGTGTACCAGTAAGGCTGCGGTTTCGTAAGAATGCTCAAAATCGAGGGTAAAGTCGGCCGACACCATCTGAGGGATTTTAGCGACAATTTTTTGGCTGTAACGACGCGACAGCTCCCATGATGGGGTTTTCACTGGGAGTTTGTTTACGACGCTGCTGAACTCGTCTTCGAGTTGGAAATCGGAACAGTGGCAGTTAACCTTGCTTTCGGCGGCCTCACACTGACAATCGTCCTTGAAAATGCAGTTGTTTAGATTAGCGCTGTCCTTAGAGGAACAAATAAGATGAGGTGTTATTTTCTGCAATCATATTGCTATGTCGTGTCCGTCAGTGATGAAGTCGTTGTTCAGCAAGGGTGTAGGAGGAAGAGTTATCGAAGTCATAGTGATTTGAACGAGCGGAAGGGAAATTGGAACGTTAGGTACAACGGGTTCAATGAACCGCTGTTTTCCTATGGGATGATTCGCAGTTTCTAACGTGATTTCAAGCTTGACTTTTTCTGACCACCTTATGCAGCGAAATATTTCATATATCTTCGGCGAGTGGGGTACTGCGTACTCTCGGTAGAACAAGCAACCAGAGCTAAGACAGAAACAGTCACATCCCGGACCGCCACAAGATTCTAAGCATCCTGTACGCCCAGAGAACTGGTTTGCCGTATTCAGCTCGGGGAGAAGACTGGAAGTGTTGATATTCGCGCACTTATCCTTCACGCATGAGCCCATATGGGACACCTTTTTCTGTCCAGAACGCGCAGAGAGGTGGATCGTGTAAAGTAGAGAGTTTCTTGTTCACAGCTTAGGTAAAGGCCCTTCCATCGTATTTTCACGTTGGCTATAAGCGTGGAGTTGTGCGTTAACCTAAGACAAGCGTCTTGGTGGAAGGTGTTGATCTTGAGAAGTTCCGTGAGAGCGACGTGGCAAGTCTCTTGACCGTTGGATCTCGTGCAAGTAGTGGAACGATGTTGGAACACACTCACATGTTGGCAAGCTTCTACGGTGGTTTGATTCTGTATCGTGCAACAAATGACTACTGCTAGCGCGGCTGCTAGATGTTGACTCCGGGTTCGGCGACGTCTTTCGATCATACGACGAAATACGGCCAAGGCTATCGCCAGGAGTCGACGAGTGAGGAATAGTACTACGATTACGGCTGCTTGCAGTAGAAGCCGAATAGGTTTTCCAATTGTCATTGGCACATAGAGCAGGATGTAGATGCTGGCAACGACTAGATACAGTACCAGAAGCATTAAAGCGATGGCTCCTGTTGGCCAGCACTCAGGATTGAGCAGTACCTGGGTACAGAACCAGCAGTCGAGGTTTGTGCAAAAGTCAAGTGCTCTACAAACTGTCGTCATGGTTGATAGACGTTCCCCTGAATGCCATTTTAATATCACCACATAGTCGTGTAATGTGGAGTGAGTCGGAAACTTTACAAGATACTGTTTTTCATGTGCCGTGTGAAGCTGGCAATGGTTGTCGGAGCATATTTCGAAACTCTGATTGCTCATTGAGGTGGAAACTAGGACTCCATCATCACTGCAGTCCATTTCCATGTTCACAGGAGATGTTGCTGTGCTAAGAATCAGCATGGAAAACATCATGAGGTGGAAGAGGAACCATTTTCGCGCGTTGCTTGTACGATACGCTTGTACCATGGTTTCTCTCTGTTGGTGTCGCTGTACATCTCTACGTGGACGTAAGTTGTATTGATGATGTTGCTCGTAGGATGTGGGTGCTGATTTAGGAGTTACTTGTGGAGATGGTTCTGATGTTGTTTCCTCTCTCTGTTCACTGATTTCTAACGGGATTAGCAGGTTCACAGGACGAAGAATTTTTCGTCCTGTAGATGTTACAAGCTCTGCTTCACGAATCTTTCCGTCGCTCCCTGGGTGTGTTTCCGTTATTCGAGCCATCTTCCAGTCATTGCGGGGAAGTACTGGATCAGTGATGAGTACTACGTCACCAACTGACGGGACGATTGATCCATGACGTCTAGAAGTGATGTTTTGTTTGTGCGTTTCTCTAAGGCTAACCAAGTACTGGTCGTGCCAAATTTTCCAGAATTTCTCCGTTGCTTGGCAAGAGGATCGAAGTGCCTCCAGGACCTCTTTCTGTGACTGCAAGGCTTTCATTTCTTCAGGTGGATGGTAGTCCGTGTCCGCAGTTACGGGTACTATTGCATTGTCTAAAGGCAAGGTGATTTCCAGGTCTCTTTGTAAAAAATCGATGGGACGGATTGATGTCAGTTCTTCTTGCACCGCTCCTTGATAAGCTAATGGTCTTGAATTGGGACATGCTTCAATTTCGGTTAAACGGTGCGCATTTGATCTCCCGACTGGCTGTGTTTGCCTTGAAGGGCCTTATATAGTGCGTGCATGACGGATTTTATTAGGCGTTCGTAAAACTCTGCTTGCCATGGTGCGTACGGCGTTATGTGCTGCCACTCGATTTCATGTTCTGTCAAGGAGTTTTTTACATCTGGATGTAAGCACATAGTTCTTCTTCCATCAGCTAGGATTTTTTCGCTAAGTAGGAACGTAGGGGCATTGTCACATGTGATGGTGCTTGGCACTCCTCTGCGTGCGACAAAGCGTCTGAAGGCGTTGATAAAATCATGGGTGTTCATACTAGGAACCATTTCCAGGTGTACCAGACGCGTAATTGTGCAAGTGAAGATACATCCACATGGGTTCGTTTTTTCTCCATCAGTCGTTCTCTTAGGGAGAGCGAAAAAATCAAGGCCGACGTGCTGGAATGGACGACTTCGACATACCCTGCGTTGTGGTAGATCTGTCGAGTCTGGACAAGGGTATGGTAATCCGTTAAAGCGACGACATGTAACACAGTTGAGTACTATTTTGCGGACTTGTTGTCGCAGCTTTGGTATCCAATACTGCATACGTACTGTCGCCATAGTATGTTCAATTCCTTGATGGTAACATCCATGAGCTTCTTTGATGAGGAGTTCTGCTATGCTTGTGTTAGCTTTGATAACTATGGGATGTTTCGTATCGTTTCTTAAGGATGACTTGCCGAATCTTCCTTGTGATCTCCAGATACCTTTATCGTCTCGGAAGAGGCACAAGGAGGAATTTATCGATTTCCGATATTCCCTGGTGAAAAGAGCCTGCTGATGATTACGCACTACGAACTGGCGGGCTGCACGCATATATAAAGGGCTGGGCACACTCCTGCTGCTTGACGCAGCTCCAATGATGAAGAATAGGGCAGAGATGCAGAGTACGTGTCTCTGCGTCAGGGGCGGCGGTGCGCTCATGGCACACTTCGCTTCAGCGTTGTCGCCCAGCGTCAGCGCTGCAAGCGTCAGCTTCACGGAATGAGCTCGGTCATTCCATGAAGCTGACGCTATCGCTAATGAGCAAGAGATAAGATAAGTAAAATAGGAAAGCCATTTCCTCGACCAAACCAGCCAACCGGTCAGCTGAGCGATGGTTGGCAGTGGTCCAAAGCCGACACCAGAGAAAGAAAGAACAACCGCCCCTCACCGCAAACATGTCCTGACCCTGAGAGCGACGCCCGCCCCTTTTTTGACGCACTGAAGCCGCTGCCGAGTGTGCCCAACCCTTAATCCTCCAATCTGATCTAGATTATCAGGAACAATGCCAAGTTCTGGGATTATGGATATGACATGTTGTAGCCGCGGGGGCGCAAGTGGTGTCAAGAGTTTTTTAAGGAAGATCAGCATTACCACTGCTGTTCTTTTTGCTGCGGTAAAGGAGCTGAAACGTGCACAGTCTATGACAGAAGAAATAGGCATTGAAGTTGACTCTGAGGAGGAGGGGTGCTCTTGCGTGAATGTAACCACAACCGGGGCTTCCTTATGAGAGCTATCTGTGTTCAGTGGGTAGACTGCTGATGTCCACTGATCTTCTGGACTGAGCAAAAACTCGGGACCGGTCCACCAAGAATGGTTTTTCAGTTGCTCTGATGTGAGCTCTCTTGTCCCTGCATCTGCTGGGTTATCCGTAGTTGGAACGTGACGGAATTCTAAGGATATTCCTTGTAACTGAAGAGCTTCTGAAATTCTCTTGTAAAAAATCTCTTGTAAACGGTTTTCGACTAGACGACCCAGTTTTGCGTTATGACTGTTTATTCCCAGCCATCTCAGCGCAATTTGTGAGTCCGAGAAAATGTATATCTTGCAGAGCTTGCCGAGTAAGCGCGCTTGTAAGGCATCTACGATCGAGTTTCCCAGGCGGCATGCGATCGTGATGGCATTCATCTCTAATTTTGGAATTGTAGCTGTTGACTTGATCGATGGCATTTTTGATTTTGCCATTATGAGGGAAGATCTCTGTGAACTAACGAGATAAGCGCATGCTGCTAGTGCAATCGCACTGGCATCGGCAAAGACTACTAATCGCAGATCCTCATTCTCGGCGTGGACTTGCCTTGGAACAGAGTGGTGGAAGCCATCAATATTGTGTATGAGATTCTTTCACTGTGTGCCTAGCGTGTCAGGAAGATGTTCGTCCCATGCGATTTTGTGTCTCCACAAATCTTGCTGAAGTCGTTTAGGTTGCGTCATCAGTGGGACGAGCCACCCAAACGGGTCGTATACCGATGCAATTTGCCTTGCTACAGTTCGTTTTTCCGATGACGGAATCTTACAGTAGATGCTCAGCTCGTCTTCAGTGAAGTTCCATAGGATTCCCAGCACTTTGTATGATGAGGATTTGGCGTATGCATCATCCGGAAAATTTTTCTTCAAGTCGTGGTTATTTGAGAGAAATTCCCGTAGGTTCATTCCCATTTCCGCAAAAATCTCGCGAGCCGCTAGAGATTTCAGTACCGCTTCTTCAGCAGTGTTGGCTGCTAGAACAAGGTTATCTACGTAGAGATTGTCCTGTATTTCTTGGGCTAGTTCTAAATCTTCAACCTCAGATTGGAGATAGTAGCGTATTGTTCCTCCCAAGAGGTACGGAGAAACATTAAGGCCAAATGTGACTCTGGTGAAGCGATAGGTAACCAGGTTTTCATCTCTAGGCGGTTTTGTGATATCCTTTACCCAAAGGAATCGTGTCGCGTCCCTGTCTTGTTCATAAAGGCGTATTTGCAGGAAAAATTTTTCCACGTCGAAGATTACCACATAAGGTGCGATGCGGAAACGTGGAAGCATTGCGTAGATTTCCGGGAGGATTAACGATCCCTGATGTAAGATGTCGGTTAGGGATGGACAATCCTTAAAGTGTGAGGAGGCATCAAAGACGATACGCAACTTTGTAGTGTCCTTTTGTGGAGTAATAACTGGCTGATGGGGTATGTAGTGCAGGACGATGCCGTTGAGTGGTTGGTCATTGGGAATTTCTTCGATGATGCCTTTGTCGAGCTGATCCTTCATAATGTCTTTGTAATCCTCAAGAAGATGTGGACGCGCCTTTAACATTCCAATGTGTCCTGATGTCGGTATAGCGCAATTGCCTTGTTATTTGGTAAGGGAGCGTGGTTTTTCTTGTATGGGAGGCGGACGTAATAGCCATCAGGCCGTCGCTGGATAGTACTCGTGAAGAAATCTGAAATCTTATTGATTCTTTCTCGTTTTGCGTCTTTAGTTCCTGAAAACTCGCAGATACCAGCTGAATCCATCGTCCAGTATTTATCCCAACGGTCTAGTTCTTCATCAAAATTGAGAATGGTGTTCGTTCTCACTGTAAGGCTGGAACAATCTTGGAAGGATTTGCTTCTGCTTCTCAAAGGAGAGACTTGCAATCCGGTCAGGAGGTACCCTAGTTTGGATGGAATTAATTGTAATTCAGAGGGTAAGGTATAGCGTGGAGCAGTCGACTCCAATAGTGTCCAGAGCTGATCACAGCCGAGCAGGAGTTGTGGTTTTGAAAGCTCCCTCTGCGTTGATCTTGAAAGCGTGACGCCATGGTGGGCGATGAAGTCGATGTCTTCTTTTGACAGGTGTGCAGCCTTACTTACTCCGGTAAGGTTGGGTGTAGTGAAAGGGTTGACCGTGTGCCGATGTCCTTCTGTATCCCATATATGCAACATGGTAGAACTGCAGGATGTTCTCTTTGGCTCATTATTGCCGAAGGTATACATTGTGAGAGTACAAGTCGTTGAACAATCTAATTCTAGTTCCTCTGCAAGTGACTAACTTATGAATGATCTATCGGCACCAGTATCGAAGAGAATTTCTACTTGCCTCCATCCTTTTCGGAGTGGGTCCCACACCCGTGCACATCCTGTCAATAGTGAGACTTGCCCAAGATCGCTACCTGTACCTGAATGATGGAGTACCACGCTTTCCTGTTTGGGCTCTGGTTTTTCTTTGGAGTCCTCTTGTGTGCCACCAACTGTTTCAGTTTGGATGAGCTTGTGCTATTCTAGGTCCAATTTGCCTAGGCTTTTTAGTGACCATGGAAGGGTTTGACGGTTTGTGCTGACGTTGCACTGCGGTAGCTCTAGAAGGTGACGTACGTGTTAGTTGTCGCAGTGTGGTGGAGGTATAGGTAGCGGTGCCTAACGATGTTTGCGATATCCTCACTGGGCACAAAGTATGGTGATACCTTTTCCCAGTGCACGTGACGCACCCTTTACTCAAACACTGCGTTACAAAGTGCCCCTGTCTTCCACAGTTGAGACACAGTTTTCGCTCTTGCATGAAAGCGCGTTTATCTGATATGGATGGATACTTTGTGCATAAAGTGATTTGTGTTCATCTGATTGGCAAAACATGCACGCTGGATTTCTCGCGCTAAAGCTGATGTTGTTCTTCTTAAATTTTTCCCATTGGAATGCACGTCCGATGTGATGGTTCTATTGACGACTTCGCCAATGCGTTCCTCCTTTGTGATGTAATCATCTATTGCGCTAAGAATGTCTTGCATTTTCCAATCGGAGTCCTCATTACTCTGTGGAAGACATTGAGAGAGCACTTGGCGTTGAATGGCAGGTTTAGATTTTGCAAGAACTTTCTGCGCGAGGTAGGAGCCGTCAAGCTGAATCCTCAGCTTCTGTAGCTGCGTCACGATAGGGATTAGGTACTCAAGGAGTCGCCTTTGTCCCTGAATTGTCGAGCGGTCTGCCTTCGCTGTCTCTAGGCGTGCTTGAAGTGAGGCAACTAATCTGGAGTTGTCCCCATATTTTTATGCAACATCTGCACTGCCGATTCGTAGTTATTTTTTTACTGGGAAGCGTTTGATTAATTCTCGAGCTTCTCCCGTTAGTGCGTCTAGGAGATAATTAAACTTTTGCAAGTTCGTTAATGGCTGGCTGTGGACGTTGGCGTCGAAAATTGTCCAGAAATTTGTGTATTCCCATATTTTTCCTGAGAACGTTGGAATTGGGATGGCCGGTAGCTTTGGTAGCGTTGCTTGTATCGGTCCCCAAGAGTTCTGTGGCGGTAGTTGATTTAATGTCCATGCGAAGGCTCCCTGCGCCGCTGCGGAGTTGTTTACGCTGCTGCGGAGTGCCGCGTGCATCTCAAATGCCAAGCCGTGAGCGCGTTCCAGCGCTGTATGGACCTTGTCCATGTACCCCTGCGCCTGCTTCACTTGCTCCTCATCAAGCGAATCAATCAATGAGTCAACGGTGGCCGTGAAAGAGTTAAGAGTCTCAAGAACTAAGCGAGAAGTTGACTCAATTTGGTATATCAGTGATTGACGCTCAGCTGGGGTGAGAGGCACAATATCGGACGGACCAGGGAGCTCACTGGTACCTGTTGCTTTGTTAGTTAGCTGCGTTAGGTTATTGCAGTAGCGTGTGATGAGAGATTTTCGGGAACTCAACGACATGGGTCCCGCCATTTTGTGTTTAAAGGAAATGTTATTTCTGGATTTTTTAATATGATATTTGAATGGAAAAAGCAAGTAAAAGCGTCGCGTTGACCGTTAGGACTCCAAAAAAGTGTTAGCGACAAGCGTTAGTTGAATAAAGCGTCGCGTTTTTTCAGGCAAAAAAGTTGCGATGAAGTCGAGAAAATTTTAAGTGTGAAATTCGTACCTCGGTGCCTTGTCGGTTTTTAGCAGATGCACCATTTAATAGTTGCGGCGGTTCAGTGAACACTAGCTGACTCGATCGACCACGATTCCACGGTTACCAAACCACAGTTCGTCGCCAACGTTTATTTGACCACTCGACGGCAATCTCAAACTTGGGTAATTAAACCAAGTTTATCAAGTTCTTTTGCGAGTACACTATACGAAAAAATGCAATTCACTACAGTCAAGGCGTGTTTGCGTTTTGTCCAGGAAAAAATGTGATGAGGAGTACCCAAACCCAAACATGGAGTAGATGCGGAATTAGGTGATGAACTGGATTTAGCAGAGCAGCAAAAAATGGTAGAACAATAAAACTTTTAAGAAAAATTTAGATTCTGCCGTGTCACGGCAGAAAGACGTGCATAACTCAAGCAGCAAGCAGTGTCCAGGGGACTGGCTTCTGAAGATCTCGTGTAATGGCGTCCATCACGACAACAAAAAGGAGTGGGGAAAGCGCAGAACCCTGGTGCACCCCGACAGAGATGGGGAACTCCATCGAGGTTCCGGCTGCAGCTTGAACTCTACTTTTTGGGGAAGAGTAGAGGATTCGCACCCACTCTATGAGCTCTTCAGGAACTCCATGTCGTCGCGGGGCGTACCATATCACTTCACGCGGTACGCGGTCAAAGGCCTTCTCCAAGTCGAGAAAGCCGATATGCACTGGCTTCTGCTTCTCGCGATGCTTCTCTAACAAGAGGCGGGCGGCATGTATGGCATCAATGGTGCCACAGCCAGCTACGAAACCGCACTAATTGCTGGAAAGCTGGACGATGTCACGAATTCGACCATCGACAATTCGCTCAAAGATCTTCATGCTGTGCGAGAGCAAGTGAATCGAACGGTAATTGGAGCAGTCTGCAGGACTGCCCTTCTTCTTCCAAGTCGAAATCGTCGTGCTTTAGCGCCAACACTCGGGCACCTTCTTCTCCGCCACAACCTGGTTAAAGAACTTCGCCAACCACTCAGCAGGGTACCACAGCTTTGACTTAATATGATGAAGTTGCTAGCCGTCCTTAGTTCTTCACAAAGCTTCAGTTCTTTAGTGTTATAGCACATGGCTTTTTGCTTTGCTTTCCTTGAAAGCAAGTTCCGCTGAGGAGGGTGTAACATGTTATCTAAGCCAGGCGCCTTCTTAATTTCTGGAAGGCCATTCGTTCCTCGATTCCCGTGAGGAGTCTGTTTCAGTACGGTATCTTTTACCAGATCTTGAGCATGTTCTAGAGGCGGGTTGCTGCATGGGACAGGCGGTTCATATTGTGTGTATTCAATGTCGTTGATCTCTAGTGAAAGACGTGACGAGTATTTCCGTTTATCTTCGAACGTTTTGTCACTAGCTTCCTTTGTTACATCAACAATCTGTGGGGATGCTACCACAGAGAGGTGGAAATGACGAGCTTCTTGTTGTGTTGTATTTGAAGATCCGAACAGTGCTGGTACGAAAACGGTGTTTTGTGCAAGTAGTCCTGAAGGTCGCCACGATCGACTCTCAATGAACCTCGGCATTGTGAATTGCTGTTGTGCGTGTTGAGCTCTACACGAGGTTGGTAGACGGATTTATTTACTGGCCAACGTCTCGGCGAGATCGCCTTCTTCAGAGCCTGAAAGGGACCAAATCAATAAGAAGTTATCCCACCAAATGTCTACTCAGTAGATCTAGTAGATCTACTAAATGTGGCACTGAACTTAATAGGGTTGAGTAGACATTTGGTGGGATAACTTCTTATTGATTTGGTCCCTTTCAGGCTCTGAAGAAGGCGATCTCGCCGAAACGTTGGCCAGTAAATAAATCCGTCTACCAACCTCGTGTAGAGCTCAACACGCACAACAGCACTCCTGAAGGTAATCTTGCGGGCGGATGGTTCAACATCGTGATTTGGTCGTATGATTCAGCACCGATAAGAATTCGCGGCTTTACGAATTCTCCGTTCGTAGTGGTATTCGACAAGAAAATGCACTTGCCTCTTAGAAACTGTACGTCTGAACTTGTAAACGTGGCTGCTGGAAAAGCATTTGTAAGCACTGATTTGGTGGTAAGCGGGAGCGAAATGGTATCTCCGAACGGAGTTCTGAAAACAGCAGATGTTCGTTGAGTCAAATAAGTCTCACTGCTTCCTCCAATACCATGCATTGTGCATTGATATGGCTCACATAATTGAAGTCCCAGCGTGCTTGCGAGGTTGGCTTCAATTAGGTTGCACTGTGCACCCAAGTCTAGGAGAACCACCACATTTTCAAACGTGTTGGTGTGATTATTTCATATTTGTGCCTCCGCAGTCATGAGAACATACTCTTTATTAGTGATCTTTTCGTGTGCTGTATTTGAGAAACTTGCTGCCAGATATCCATTATGTTCCTGTGGGGCAGCTTGCTGGCATTGGCATTCACCGCATTATAGCTGGATTGACTGCGAGAGGAATCAACTTCAGTTGGCCTAGTCTTTGTATTCTGGCTGGTAGAGAAACGTTTACTATTTTCTGGTCTATTTTCTCTTTCTTGAAGCTGTCGGACGTCCTCCTTTATACATAGTGTGAAATCGTGATCTCCTTTGCATTTTGGGCAACACTCGAAGGCGCAGTCACGGCTTCTATGGTCCAGTGCGAAGCATTTTCAACACACTGGATGACCCCTCAGTGCGTTTCTGCGATCGATTGGTGTCCGAACTGTACGGCACTCCTTGGTCTGGTGGTTGGATCTGCGACAAAACAGGCATTGTTCCGCCACAGACGGTTTCGGGCGTCGAGAGGGTTCGGTATTGTTTATGTGATTTCCCCTCAACGATTCGAATCGGCGCTCGAAACGAGCTCTGGAAGAAACTTCCTCACCAAGCTCTTCCAGCAGTTTACCTACGGTTAGTTGTGAGCTTTCTGTTTCCCTCTTCATGCAGTCCTTTATAATTTCATAAGGAAATTTTGCGAGAATAGTGTCTATCCATAACGAATCGTGTCTTTTCCTTACGTCGTATCCTGTGACGACCATTTGGAAGACAAGATCATTGACCTTTACGAGAGTTTCGACACATTTTTCGCTCTCTGTGGTAGCAGCCGGTAGCGCCAATAGGCGCTGTACGATCTGTGACCTGTTGTTCCCATTGTTTCCGTATTTTTTGTGTAGGACATCCACAGTCAGGCTGTAATTGGAAGCCTTCATTGGGATGCTTTTGATGGCATTTTGTGCCTTTCCGCGTATTGCGTCCTTAAGGTAGAGAATTTTCTCCAATTGTCCTAGCTGTGCATTTTGATCATCTGTTCTGGGTCTTGCTCATGTGGTTCAAGACCCGAGTAGGCTGTCATACGCTGCTGCGTCGCGGTCGGTTACTCTGAAGTAGACCACATGGATCAATTTCCTCATATGCGTCTCCACTTTCGAGGTCTCCTCTGCTTTCGGGACCGTTTCGGACCAGTGGGGTACGAGTAATTTGCAGAATTTCCCATTCTGTATTTCTCGAACTCTGGTTTAGAGCCATCACTACGGTTTCCGCTTCTTGTTTAAGTGAGCGGAAATTGATTTTCTGTTTGAGTTCCTGTATTTCTGCTAACATTTCCTTTTTCTCTTCTTTTGAGGCCTCTGAATAGGTACTCATAATGCCCTGGTAGACATCTTGCACTGATGACAGTTTTCTTTCGACGTTTTCCAGTGCTGTTTGCAGTTCACATAGTCTTTCCTGACAGTAGACTTGTATTTTTTTATCCTCTGTGGGTGGTTTATTAGGCTCTGTGGTGGCCTTGTAATATTCAACCACTTCTTTGAGGATAGTCGATTCATCCTCCAGAGATTGGAGGAGAAGGGTAATTTTACTCATATTGCTGTTATTCAGCGTTAAGTTTCTTTTTTTGTAGAAATCAGCGGTTCTTAGCCTTATGAGGGAGAACAATCTGATTTGAAGATGCCACGAGGGACCATTTATTATTGGTGCCTGGAAAATGGCCGATGCACCAGAAATTTTGTGTGGACTTCCGTTGCCTCTAACACAAAATTAATTATTAATCCGTTTATTCGTAATTGTACAATAAAAGCGGTCTACCAGAGCAAAGGAACTCAACATTTTAAGGAAAAAGACACTGTAGGCGAACCGAGAATGAAGTATTTTTTGCCTCGTCTGAAGTCTCGCGGGTGAGAAACTCATGAAAAAGTGGCGGCAGCTGGTGCTTGCCGCCACAGGTGGAATTATTTGCTGGCCCGACGTTTCGACCGCCTCGTCGTCTTCAGAGGCCTAAAAAATGGTTTGATGTTTTACCTTTACAACCTACCCGACCAAGCGCTTTACTCACGCTAGCGTTTCCGAGCTAAAGCCGAAAACAAACAGCGAAAAACCGAAGGGTGACGGTGAACTTACACGATGCTGCACCGTCTTGAGTGTAGCGACTCGCTACCACTCGGCGTTAGTAGACCAGTAGCGAATGAGTCGTACTACCCGCGCGTCATACATTAGTACTACTGAGGGCAGCACGGTCGCTTCTGGTCATTCTCAGAACTCGCAGTGTGGTGCAAATGGTGCGAGGTCACTCGTTATGGGCAAACACTCATTACAGTTGTTCATTCTTGGATTCCTAGAAGAAATCCAGAACGCCTCGAGCACTTTCTTAGAGGAAATCTCTGTCTCGTGCGCTAGAGTCGTGCATTTAACATCATACCCCTCTCCGTTGTGCTCCCTCCTCGCTCTACGCTTGCCTAGAAGAGTTGACATACTACAACGTCTTTTGCCAGCTAGATGTTCTTTAATTCGAATATATAGAGATCTCCACGTCTCCACGGTCTCCATGTCCTATGTATGTGCTTTTCCCGCAGGTCCCGCACTCGACCAGATAATCAATCCGCTTTTTGCGTTATCTCCAACAGAGGGGATGCAAATAACACAATCATCTGACAGGCACTGCTTGTCGTAGAGTCTATTCCGTACCAACTGCTTACTAATGTTGTCGTTAAGAATGTTGACCAGAGCAACATTGTATTGAAAACCTGCACGGACAGTACATTTACGAACTGCGACAGTGAACGTGTCAAAGATAAAGGGAAAACATAAGGAAACCAAGTTCTGGTGGCGTGTAACGTTACGGTACCCTATTCGTCTTTCGGTGCGTTGACGTGGTATCGAATAGCCGTTGTTAACTGCAATTTTCGAAGCTAATTGCAAGGACTCCTGTCCTTCTACTTCTCCGTACTCACGTCAGTTGCTGTTCTGACCATGTTTTTGACAATGGCGCGCTTGACATTGACAGGGTGTGCAGACGAGGCATGAAGTAAGATATTCTTGGAGCTTCACTTTCGGTACCACTTCACACTTGTTTGTTTTTTTTAGGTGGGGAAGCCAACCGTTCTGTGGTACCTCCCGTGTGAGTTTAATGTTCTTTGATTATTCATTCAGTATGCGAAAGCGCTCATCCATTTCGAATTGTATCGATGTTGCAATGAAACAATCGTCGACATATCTACAGTACATTGAAGGCAAACATTCCAGTACTGGTTGTTCAGTCCTACTCATGAAGCATATGCAACTACTGGCGCCAATCGTTGTCCCATAGCTAATTCCCTGACCATTTAAAGATGTTGCAGCGAAGGCATTCCCTGATTGGAGTCAAGATGCACTCTTTACTTTACAAATGTTTCGATGTTGCTGCCATGTCTATCAAGCATTTCAGATAAACCTTGAAGAGCTTGGTCGTTTTGAACGTTAGTATAGAGCGAAGTGACGTCAAATGACTCGACTACAACAGTACTACAGTACTACTACTACTATTATCCGGAATATATTCCAAACAGCTGTCCTCGAAGAGCGAGTTGAAGTCCTCATCTGGCGAAATGGCATTTCGCACTGCTTTATCCAACAGGTATGTTGTCCACAACATGCCCAAAGGCCGTCAACCACGGGCACAAGCACTCATACACAGGGCACAATTGCGTAGTCAAATCGCCTTTTCGGTACCTTTTATATCGGACGCTCTCAGTGCTGAGGTACGAGAATGCGTTCGTAAGGCTGATCTGCGTGACATTGTTATTGTCGTTGAGGTACCTCCGGCTAATCTCAAGGCGCAACTGGTGAGGAACCGTCTTTATGACTGCGCTTGTGAAACGCCCTCCTTCGTGGTTTGCTCATTCGGCAGGGAAGTAGGGTTTCAGGAGCACTATAGTGAAGGAGCATGTGGATGGGCTAAACAGGCGCAAAGTCATCACATCCTTGGGGAGCACAGGCTGCGAACTCATAGTAGCGCAGCAATGTCGCGGTGACGATCCTAGCTAGCGAGATCGACATCGCAGCGCGCAAGGCCCTGGAGGCGCTGTGGATTGCGTTCGAGAATCCCGCAATCAATAGGAAGGAGGAACGGGTGGCCGTACCCAGGAGTTAGCTCCGTTTGCCGACCTCTGTGGGCCCGACCCCGGCGGGCATTAGACAGAAGGTCGCTGAGGGGCTGACCCGAAGGGACGGCCTCATTAACCCACATCTGTCTCCATTCGAAGGGTGACTCAACAGCCTTTCGGCTGTTTACATAAGGTCAGTTGCGCTGTCTTCCTCACGGTTCGTCTCTTTCTCCTTTAGCTTCTGAGATGGGTGGAACTTGAAATGACTCTTGGACGGGTAATTTCTCTAACTCCCCTCATCTTTTTCCAGGCTCTGAAAAAGGCGGTTATGCCGAAACGTAAGCCGAGTAAAGGTTCGATATCAATTTGAGCCGCCGACTACGATCTGCCATTTTTTTCTAAATCCTCAGTTTTCTTGCAATACTTTGCATATCAAAGTCGAAGGTTGGAAAATATCATTGGAGAAGACCACATTGGAGAAGAATGCGACTCTACTAACGACGACAGATTTAGTCACCCATATCTACTGTAGTCTACCATAGTCGAATGAAATTTTAAAAATAGACATCATATCGGTGATAAGCACCCCAAATTACACCCCATGGGCGATGTATGAGCGAAATTTTTCCTTTCGACCTCTCGACCTTTGGAGCCGTGGAAGGCAGCAGTGCCGGTTATTCTGTGCACACTCCTTTACTTACACATACCCGTAGTAACCTTCTGCCATTCATCGCTTCACCGAAATTGGTTGCCAGATTGGCGATCTCCATCCCAAATGACCCTACAGATGAATCTGGGACGAATTTTTCTTCGACTTCTAGAGTTAAGGGAGTGTGAGTGCAAGTATCATTATCTGCAATGCCCCGACCTGTACACGAGTGTGATGAGAAAGAAATATCCAGTAAGGCGACCAATCACACGAGGTAGATAAACTGTTCTTCGCAACAGTTATATGAAATAGTGAAAGTTTCAAGAAGAATAAAAAATAAAGACGAATAAAAAAGATCCATAAAGACATTCGAAGGACAATGAGCATGCCTTGATGATGGGTAAAGTCAGTATATGTCCATTGTGTTCGCAAATGATGTGACAGCGAGAAACACTTCCAAAACTGATTGAGAACATTCCAAAGAGGTCATAAGGGGACAGCATCTGACGAGCTTCCTCAGCGAGACAAGCGTGGTTTAATAAACCTGCGACATCCACGCGACAAAACCAGCTTCTTCCATATCTGACAGCAGGTAGAAAGCAGGTTTAGGAAGCGTTGAAGGTACCCTACGGAAGCCAAATTGCTTCAATTGCAAAAATGAACAACAGTCCAACTAGCGACGCAGAAACCCAACACCGGAATCGAGTCCTCGACCCCCTCCCGCAAGTCCACCTCGCTATCCATCCCGCCACCCAGTCGCTGCCAACGAAGCGAAGGAAGCACTTGAATGCACAATGCAGTTTCGTCTAGGGCAGGAAATTATTGTGCTACTACAATCAAACTTTAATTTGAGCCCAAACCTTTTGTAAGCTAAGTTCAGAGCACTACATGGCCATTCGAGGTGTCACCTTTGCCTTATCAACCCGCTCTGAAGTGATACCGTTTTTCGCCATTTTCGAACCACCCAGTGGACTATATCAAAAACGAAACATAGTTCTGTGATCCTCGTCCAAAGCTCTACAAGACAATATAGCTCACGTTGAGAATCTTTGGGGAAATTTAATGGGCCTCCCTTGTTAGAAGGTCTCTCGTCTATCTATTTATATTTCTCGCGCATCTTCAGCCTGGAAGCATGCGACGCAATTAATCCTGATAGAACAAAAAGTGATATTAAACGAAAATAAACAAGTTTAAGGCCGCCTTAAGAGTTATTTAGACAGGATAATTTCTAGCTCATTCGAGTGAGATCGAAATTCTAACACAGGAGATGGTAGAGTTCATATCAGCACCCTGGAAGCATGCCTCGTAGTGGGAGGGGGACGTTCTGCCTGAAAGCGGCGCGGGCAAAGACGCCGGACAGTGCCTGCGGAGCCAATTAGCGTCGACTCGCGCGGTGACACCCGCCGCTTGGCGCTGAGCCCAGACAACCCTCGCCGCGGAGCGATGCTGACCTGGCCGACCACGAGAGCCCGCAGATCGACCAGAATTGGTGTGATTACAATCGATAGAGGGATAGGAGGCTCAGACGGCTTGCATTGGCAGTCCAGATATTCGGATTCATGTGAACCCTGCCATCTCCTATATCAGAATTTCGTTCTCAATCGAATGAACCAGGAAAGAATCTTGCCTCAATAAGTCTTATAACTATTTTTTCAGGTGCTGTTTAACTTTCGTTAAATATCAGTTTTTTCACATATATCAGGATTAAATGCGGTGCATGCTTCAAGGATATCGATGTGAACGCCATCTCCTATATTAGAATATCGACCTCTTTCAAATGAGCCAGAAGTTATCCTGCCTAGATAACCTTAAGGCGACCTTTTAGGCGTTGTTTCCTTAAATATCAGTTTTCATTTACATCAGAATTAATTTCGAGGCATGCTTTCAGGCTGAAATTGCATGAGGAATCTAATTAGGTAGACGAGAAACATTCTAAGAGAACCCGAAGTGCTAAACCTTTTTGAAAACAACATTATGATGTCTCAGTACGTATAAAGCGAGCTTTCCTACAGAGCCTACTATCCAAAGGAGCCGCTACCGTAATTTGTCGTTGGGGCGCGCCAACTATCCCACGTCGGAGGTCCTTTAATTAGGCGCACCGTCTCGACTGTCACATTATGCCGGCTTATGTGCTTAACCCAACGAACTAAGAATGAGAGTTTTACTTATTGAATACAGAGTTAGGCCAAGACGGCTAGGGGGAGGCTCTCCGTGTGTTAAGTGGTTATCCGCCTTGGTAAGAAGGCACACAAGTGCCCAATCATATCAGAGGTGGCCTAGCTCAGTTCACAGCTGGGGTATAACCAGTAGAACCAGTTGTGTAAAAATTTTGATTTAGTGCAACACAGAACATCGTATAAGGCACACTGCCTTCCCCCGAGCCGCTTTGCTCCAGAATTTATGGGGAACAAGGTCCTTGTTTTGACTCCTTTCGCTGTGAATGAGTACGACTTGTATGCGAGTTTTTTGGATATGATACTACGACTTCAGCGCAGATAGGCTCGGGGAGGGGGTTACCATGTAGGAACGCTTAATACGTTTTGTGATCGAAATTAAAAATTTTAAGCAGCCGTACGGTGAACTACTGGTCGTTTCTTACCTAATTGGACATACACGTGCCCTTCTACCAAGGCGAACATTCACTGAGCATATGCCGAGCCTATTTGCGCCATGATTTCCTCAGTAGAGCAAATACGAATGTGTTTCACCGTGTGGGGGATATGGACTTCTGGAGGAGCAGTTTCCTCGGATAGAAAAGTGCGAGGCAATGCTCGCTCATAGTCTAATACTCTGTCGTCAGATAATAGTTTAGTATCAGTCTTACTCTAACAGTAGCGTGGCGTGCACTAGGATAGGACTGTAAATACTGTATATCAGATGTCGGAAGTGTAGCTTTTGCTGTATAAATTCTTGCAATCCATCGACAGATTTTATTCTCATGCATTGAGACTATTACTTAGTTAAAAACGAATAATGGTACGACCGACATGGTAGTACTGCAGGTATACTCGATACTCAACAAACTACACTAACAAGCATTAAAGGGGCACTAAAGGGGTTTAAAAGGATCTCGAAAAGTTTACCTGCATGTGCTTCCTTCTACCATTTATAGAAAAGTACGTTTTTCCACAAAGTTCACATGGAAATTTGGAATGACCTTCAAATTTTTCGACTTTGACATCATCCCTACTGTCTTTCAGCTCCTCAGCACCGCATTTGTGAACGTTCTTCATATGTCTGTACAAAGTGCTCAGCGAAAACGGGCCCTTCAGGCAAATCTTTAAGTGCGCTGATGTCTTCATGCTCAACTCAAAGCTGTAAATATTTCAAAACTAGTGCACTTTGAAGAAGGAACAAATGACCAAAATTACAACGAAGCTACTGGTTGAAACATAGGCGAAAGTGGGAAGCAATAACCATGTCAACATGATGTAAAATAAAGGAGGAGAGACGATGTCGAGGCACTGCCGTACGTGAGGTACTTTAAAGGACCGCCGCCGTGAGATAGTTGGCGCGCCCCAACGACAAATTACGGTAGCGGCTCCTTTGGATAGTAGGCTCTGTAGGAAAGCTCGTATAAAGCTCTATAGAAAAATCAGTTGCGAAATGCTGAGGAGATGCCATGTTGGAACTAATGCTTTAAACTTATGTTAGAAAATCTCTCATCTATCTAATTGGAATCCTCGTGCAATTTTAGCCTGGAAGCACGCGTCGTAGTTAATTCTGATATAAATAAAAACTGATATTTAACGAAAGTTAAACAGCACCTGAAAAAAATAGTTGTAAAGCATATTGAGGCAAGATTCTTACCTGTCTCATTCGATAGAGCTCGAAATTCTGATATAGGAGATAGTAGGGTTCATGTCAATACGAATTTCTGGACTGTCATTGCGAGCCGTCTTAGCCTCCTACCCCTCTATCGACCGTAATCACACCAAATCTGGTCGATCTGCGGGCTCCCGTGGTCGGCCAGGTCAGCATCGCTCCGCGGCGAGGGCTGTCTGGGCTCAGCGCCAAGCGGCGGGTGTCACCGCGCGAGTCGACGCTAATTGGCTCCGCAGGCACTGTCCCGCGCCTTTGCCAGCGCCGCTTTCAGGCAGAACGTCCCACACCCCCTCGTAGTTAATTCTGATATAAATGAAAACTGATATTTAACGAGAGTTAAACAGCACCTGAAAAAAAAATTGTTGTACGGGTTATTGAGGCAAGATTCTTTCCTGGCTCATTCTAAAGAGCTCGAAATTCTAATATAGGAGATGGTAGGGTTTATCATCGCCTGCGATGATGCTCAAGCTCTGGGAGGTCAGGAGGCGTGACGCGGCTATACAACGAACCCACGCCAGTGCTCGTTCCACTTGTACATAGACCAGTTGGTCTCTCAATAAACTCTGTCTCATCTCTTGTACTCTCCATCACATCCACTGAACCACCGCATTATTAGGGCGTTTAAGTCCTTCGCCGTATCGTCGTATACGGCTTAACAAGCCTACGTCTCCTGTGTCAAACTGTAACAGCTTTGGGACCTGGAGCATAAAGTCGGTCGAGTATAAGATAGCATTCTCTGAATTCAAGAGAATAAGTCTTCCGTTAAATACCTGGAGCGCAAAGTCGATTCTAATCACTATCGCACTTTCTAAGTCTCCCGTACACTAAAAGTACCTGGAGCAGCTTCTTCCCTTCGTTGCTAACAACACTGAAGGAAAATTTAAAACAAAATGGCATTCTATTCAAGGAAATTATATTGAGCTTAACCGCGCTTCATGATTTAGTAACGCGCTACAAAGAGCATGCAGTTAGCCTAAACTGCGCAATTCAAAGTGACTCTAACTATGAGAAATGCAAGTCTACCATAGATGTTTGGAAGAGTACATAAGAGAATTGAAAGAGGGTGAACAAAGCCTTCAAAGACTTTTTATCAAGTTAAGGGATGAGTACATAAACTGCAAAGATAAAGCAGAAAAAAAGAAGTGATGGGTTACGCTAGCGGAGTTTCTGCACCTACGTTGGAAAAGTTAAACGAGGAAACCCTTGCAAGACCGCCGGAACATACACATGTTCAGTGAATTATGCTTTTTCAAAAGTACTGTACCGATTGAAGTTTAAGATCTGTCATGTTTCCTTTTCTTCCAAACCGTCGTCAACTAGCTGCTTAACTTGCCCGTCGTGCTGTCTTCAACATTCAACAAGCAGTTTGCAGCACAGCCACTCTTATCGAGTAACCTACACGTCCGGTCCCTATAGTCTGTCGTCTATCAGTCAAGCGGATCGCCGGCGACGTCGTGATGCCAAACTTTTCATATACTGAGTGAAATACACTTTTATGCAATTCAACGACTTCGCTTTGGCCTCGCCGGGAATATCATCGCCTGCGTTGATGCTCAAGCTCTGGCAGGTCAGGAGGCGTGACGCTGCCATACAACGAATCCACGCCAGTTTTCGCTCCACCTGTACATAGACCAGTTGGTCTCTCAATAAACTCTGTCTCATCTCTTGTACTCGTCATCACATCCAGTGAACCACCGCATTATTAGGGCGTATAAGTCCTTAGCCGTATCGTCGTATACACGACTCAGATTAATCCCAATTTCTGGACTGGCCATGTAAGCCGTCTGAGCCTCCTATCTCTCTATCGATTGTAATCACACCGAATCTGGTCGACCTACAGACTCCGTGGTTGGCTGGGTCACCATCACCTCCCCAGTGAGCGAGGGCTGTGTGGCTGAGTGCGAAGCGGCTGGTGTCACTGCGCGAGTCGACGCTAGTTGGCTCCCAGGCACTGTCCCGCATCTTTGTCCGCGCCGCTTTCAGGCAGAACGTCCCCCTTCCAACATTTTCGTGTGACCAAGCTTCTCACAAAACTTGCAGCTGCTGGTAGATCTTTTACAAACGGCAATACAGTTGAGAAATTACTCCCAGCTCTCGCGCAATGTTAGTATGAATTCCACTCCTTAGCGAGTGTTCTGCCCGTCAGCGCGGTCACGGCGGGTGCTCCATTGTCAAGCCTTTTCTCCTCTCCGGTAACAGGTGAATGTGCGAAGAACATATACTTCTGCAGGAGCACTTTTTGCTTGATGTCAGCAGTGGTCCAGCTTGACTACAATCATGTTATGTTGGCCGGAAGTTCTGACGATTTTTGTGCAACCCCTCTTCGTTCGTTTATTACTGAATAAATATTCAACTTACTTCGCGTTTTTATACAACATCTAATACGGAATTCTTCGCTCTATCCGATGGATGGAATATTCTTGTTTTCTTCTTTCCTCTTGTATGCTTGATTATTGTGCTGCTTCGAAGACTTATTGAGGTATGTCGGAAGAGAAATTCCGGACGATGTTTCATTTCAATTACAAACTGGACCAATCCGCCGTCGAAACAGCCCGGCAAATCAACCATGTGTTTGGGCCGAATAGTTTTGGAGAACGGGCCATGCAACGGAAGGGATTTCGTTCTGAAGATTTCAATTTTGGAGATCCACCCCGAAACGGCAGACCTATAGCAATCCAAGACGACGACTTGAAGGGTTTCGTGGAAGCGAATCCATCACAAACGGTCGGCGAAATTGCAGAAAGGTCTAGGGAGCAGTACAAGTGCTACTACAGATGTTTGAAATTCCTCGGAAAAGTGAAAATGCTCGAAAAGTGGGTGCCCCACGAATTCAGTAATCGCCAGAAATTATGGCGTATCATTATCTGTTTTTCATTACTTCCCCGGAATCAAAATGACCCGTTTTTGGGTCGAGTCGCCACATGTGATGAGAAGAGTGTTCTGGACGATAACCGAAGACGACCAGGGCAGCGGGTTGATGCCGACGAACCTCCAGACGCTTCCCAAAACCGATATCCCACCAGAAAAAGGCGATGGTGGCAGTGTGGTGCTCGGCGGATGGCGTGATTCGCTACAACTTTCTGGAACCAGATCGAGCCATTACAGCAGAGTCCTTCTGTGACGAAATCGACGAGATATCCAGAAAATTGCGTGGGCTGCGGCCGCCACTGGTCAACAGATGAGGTCCCATTCTTCTGCACACAACGCCCGCCCACACGTTTCACAAATCACAATGCGAAAGAATTGAACGAACGAATTTCTCTCTGGAGCGCCAAAAACAGTACTAAACGTTGACCGCAAGTACCGTGTCTCAAAATGAAGAGCAAAGCATCCTAGTGAAGCTGTTTTGCACATATTCTAGTGTGGCGATATCTCGCTTATACACCAGACTTAATTCATAAGTACGGTATTCAAGAATTAGTCAAGCGTATGACTTATAGGCGAGCACTAGATGCTCAACTGACGGTGAGCTTCTTCCTAAGAGAGGCCTAAAGATGCTATGAACTTCTCGACCTGCTTTCTTCGCTGCAGGAGCGCAGTGATCTTTAAACGAGAGCTTTGTATGTTGGGATGGTACATCGCCTGACATGCAGGCAATGAAAATATACTCAGACAGGGTGCAGAGGTACTTCATCTTGAGTGACGGTGTTCTGGTAAAGTACATATGAAGTTTGAAAGCTCCACTTGCAAAGCCGAGCTGAACTTTCCATGCGAGATAGAGTTATTGTTAGTGGTCTCAAAAAAGTCGTGCCGCTGGAAGAGCATAGCAGGGCGATTGGAAGTGTTTGGCTAACATGGAGACTTTTGCTTGACCAGCTGTTGCTGAGAAGTCAGCTTCACCCAGCAGTGTCGACATTCGCTCAGAACGCTTCAGTGCAGAATTCAATGCCCTAGAAAGCGATGATTTGTGGGTTCCTTCAAGAATCTTTATCTCATCATAGCCGTAGCACCTGCTCGAAAGCTGTTCGAATTTCTGTTTTATTGCATTAAAACGATGGAAATTGTCTGAACTATGTTGGGGTTGCCATAACAGCCACACTTTTTAACTTGGATGTTGCTCTAGGACAGATCGCCAATCTATAGAAAATAAGTACTGACACGTAAGGTCATGGCTGGCCCTGAAACACTCTGCGGATTCGATGTCTTGGTTTGTCTTCAAAAACTTCAAGATCAAAAATGACACTTGAACCTCTTCGTTCTATTTTGAATTTACAAATGCGGACATCGCATGTCCTAACTTTGTGTCTCGAAGAAAATGTTCCCGAAATTAGGGAAAAATTTTGGAAAACTTTGAATTGTAACGGCCTACTAGACCCAGATCTGCCCTTTCAAATAATATAGCTCTCGTACCTAAAATGCTTCAGTTCTGCATGCTGAAGCCACTCGAACACAGAGTTGCAAAATCCGACATCATGTCTGGACCATCGCAATGCAACTAAAGTTGGACGCTTAACTGCAAAACAGTGTGTGTGTCCATAGAGATAAATACTTTATCATTCGATGATAATGCATTTGAACGCAAAGTTTGGCACTTGAGCTGTCGATCGATGAGCAGGGACAAATATAGCGAAACCGTGGTAACTCAAATAACTCGGATAGCAGAGGTATACACGTGATAAAATCTGAAAGAGAAACTGTTTAGGATGAGTATCGAAGCTGCCCAGTATCGAATAAAAACAAGTAAGTCGGCATACGATGTTCATGGCAGCAGAGGCACTCAATATAAATGACATGCATAGAACAACGGCAAGAAATTAAGTAAGTGCAAGCATTCTTCAGGCAAGCGGTTCAGGCATTCAACAGAACATTCGGCTCTACTTCGAACAATAATGACCTAGACAACAGGGGAAGCACGGACAAAGCCACTAAACATAACGATTAAAGGAGATCTATGGTTGCCAGCTAGCAGCAAATCGCAACGTGAACTCTGTACACCAGTCAAGCACAACGCTCACTACTCCGGAGATATTCGCTTCAACTCCGCAGTGATTTTTCCTTCAAAAACTGGCAGAAACGCGGAGTCATCGTTCACCAACAACAGCTGGTATGGCGCAGAACCGTCCTCACACGTCGACTTGAAGAAGAACCTGAACAACGAAACTGCGGACTCCTTCGCATAGCAACAGCATCGTCACTAAAAGGATCTAGCTTCTCCCCCATTAAGGAAGCCTTGTCTATCAAGAGAACAATAATGACCGCTCACTACTGCAGAGCGGAACTTTTCCATATTCACTGACAAGATGTTGACCACGTTTTTGACTCCCTTTACGTTGAGGATAGAATGCGTTACCTACAGCACGTGTCCATTAACAAACATCCCGACAGACTTGCATGAGAGTTGTTGGATTACGCTCACATGCTCACGGTTACCGTATCCATGCTGTTCACGGCACACATAGAGGCATAACCGGCTGATACACCAGCATCGGGAAAGGTCATTGCCAGCCCACCGTCTTCCCTTTCATTCAAATTTAGCCATGCCCTGATGTACGGATACACATAAGAAGCGGCTTCGAGCGACAAGGATCTCACACACGACTCCGGCAACTCCACTGCTTGCCTCACCTTTGCGTTTTGATCTTGTAGAGGGGTGAGGAGTGATCAATGGGGTGATAAAGGGGGGGTTAAGTGATAAGAGTAAAGGAGTGTATATAAACCCCCTCACAAGAATAAACGTGTTCACTCCCATTGTGTCTGCATCGCAACTGGCGATCAGGCAGAAGAACTCAATCTCCAGCAGCCAAGAAGACAGGACGCGCTTTCAAGAAGAAGATGGAGAGGAAGCAGGACGTCAAGGAAGGAGCCGAGAGAGTAACCGCCAGGGCGACCGTGACGTTGGAGGACCCGGACAGGAAGTATACAGGGGTCGTACACCGGGGCCGTATGTCCCCGGGACGTCATGGAGAACCTGGTGGAAGCTCTTCTCCAACTTCCTGACGCTAAGAAGAGTGACGGAGGAAAAGGATCAGCGCCTGGTCTTCCTGCAAGAAGTGGGTAATTTAAATTATGAATTATTAGAATCACTTCTGCAGGGTCGAGAGCTAGAAGAAGTGGAGCTGAAGGAGCTCCGAGCTGCTATGGAGAAGCATCACCAGCCTAAGAGGCTGGTACTGGCCGAGAGGTTCGGCTTGATGTCGATGGTGCAGAGGCCGGGACAAGGACTGCACGAGTACTACGCAGAGCTGCAGAAGGCCGCAAACAACTGCAGCTTCGAAACCATCAAGAACCACCGCGATGCCGTTGTCACCATGGTCTTCATACAAGGTTAATATCTGTGGAGACAAGGAAACGGCTCCTAGAGAAGGAGGAATTAACCTCCAAAGAGGCCTTGGAACAGGCGGAGGCCTTCGAAAGGGTAGGGGTGAATGCCCCACATCTGAAGGAAGGCCCCCAAAGAATTGGAGTGGCACAGGTAAGAGCTCAGAAGGAAGGTCATGTCCGACGGGGTACGGGTCGCTCAAAAATGCAAGAAAAGGTAGCTAGGCTAGACAGGAGGTGGGCTCGGGATAACAGATGTTGGGTATGTGGAGCACCCGGCCACGTGGGATATGACTGTTTCAAGAGAGAGAAAGCGTACTGTAAAGTATGCAAGAAGAAGGGCCACTATGCCGTAGCGTGCAGAGCGGCGAAGCCCGATAAAACGAAAGTCTCCCGCCAGGTTCATTGGTGTGGAGCCTCCCGGTTGCTCCGACAGTGAGGACGATATGGCGGCACAAGGCGTCAACTCGGTGAGAGTAGCATCCCGAGCCCACTGTCGTAGAGCGGAGTTGAAGACACCGGTGAGAGAGCAGCGTGGAAGCATAGAAGACGCTGTGTCAATGCGGCAGGATAAAACACGTGGAGGTGTAAGGGTAGTGCCAACCGCACAGGAAGAAGGGAATGAACTATTTGTGAGCGACATGGAAGTGACAACTGCAAACTCGCTCACCAGTACCGGAATGGAAGTGTACGGAATGTACTTAGAACCTCCTCGCATGTTGAACATAGAAGTAAATGGGAAAGTTATTCCCTTTGAGTTAGATACAGGAGCCTCCATGTCCATTATTGATGAAAGGACGTGGTACATATTAGGAGCTCCAAAACTGCAACAAACGGAAGTGGAGGCTACGGCCTATAACAATGAAAGGATGTTTCAAAGAAAACTTCCGTTGAGAGCAAAGTTTAAAGGAAAAATAGCAGCGTTAGACGTGCATCTGTTTAGAAATGCAAAACATTCGCTGTGTGGAAGAGACATGATCAACGCACTGCAAATAGATTGCGGGCCGCATTATAGTAGAGTTGCTCAAGTAGATGAATTGAGCACTATAGATATGAAAAGAGAAATTGTACGTATATTAGCTGAGAATAAGGAACTGTTCCAAAGTGGCTTGGGCACGTGCAAGACTGCGAAGGCAGAGTTGAAGTTTAAAAATGATGAACCGGTACCTATAGCCCTGAGACCCAAAGTAGAAGCTAAATTGAATGAGCTTCTAAAGAACGGTACTTTGAAGAGGACAGAGCATGCAGAATGGGCAACACCGTTAGTGGTGGTACCCAAGCCGGGTGGAAAGATACGAATATGTGGTGACTATAACGTCACCGTGAACCCACAACCAGTATCCGTTGCCCAAGCCAGACGACATCTTCCACATGCTGAATGGAGGAAAGAAATTCTCCAAACTAGACCTGACGGACGCTTATATGCAAGTGGAGCTCAGGGAGGAGTTCCAAAAGTATACAACTATAAATGCCCACAAGGGACTGTTTCAATATACTAGAGTCCCGTTTGGGATTGCGTCCGCACCTGCAATTTTCCAAAAAATAATGGAATCAACTTTGGCAGGGATTAAAGGAGTACTGATTTACCTTGACGATATCACATTAACTGGCCCAGATGATAAGTCGCACCTACATAGGCTGGAAAAGGTGCTCGGAAGGCTAAAAGATGCAGGGTTTCGCTTAAAACGTGAAAAGTGCGAATTCCTGAAGCAAGAAATGGAATTTTTAGGGCATGTGGTTGATGCAACTGGCATTAGACCTTCGCGTAATAAGTTGGAAGCAATGATAAACATGCCGGAGCCCAAAAACTTAAAGGAAGTGGAGTCGTGCCTGGGCATGGTACAGTACTACGGCAAATTTACTCCACAGTTAGCAACGCTCGCTGCCCCACTGAAAGCACTTAGAAGAAAAGAAGTGCCATGGAAATGGGACGACGAGCAAAGGAACGCTTTTCGGGCGATCCGAGCGAAGTTAACAACGGAGACATTAGCCCATTATGATCTGGAGATAACAGTAATATTGGCAACGGATGCCTCCGAGTATGGAGTCGGAGCAGTCCTGTACCATAAATATGAAAGCGGCGAAGGAAGGGTGATTGCGTATGCGTCACGATCGCTCACCAAAGAAGAGCGGAACTATGCGCGGATAGAAAAAGAGGCGCTAGGAATAGTTTATGGAGTGGAGAAATTTAATCAGTTTCTTTATGGACGGCGATTTACACTCCTAACTGATCATAAGCCGCTACTACGGATCTTCGGCCCCAAACATGGACTAGCTGTGGTCGCAGCAAGAAGGCTGCACAAATGGGGATTACGGCTGATGGTGTATTCATTTGATATTGAATACAGGAAGACGGAGGAGTTTGGGAATGCCGATGGTCTCTCAAGACTGCCGGACCCAAGAGAGCTACCAAGTTCGGAAATGGTAGTAAATGAAGTAAGGATTCAGCAGATAGTGGAGGAAAATATGAGGGGACTATCAATGACCCAGAAGGAAATAGCCCAAGCTACAAGAGAGGATACTGCCTTAAGGCAGGTAGCCAACTATATACAGCATGGTTGGCCTGCAAAGGTGGAGGATGATAAAATAAAGCCACTTTGGCTTAAGAGGGCGATGCTGGCCATGTTTAAGGGGTGTATCTTATGGGAAAAGAGGGTAGTAGTCCCGAAAAAATTTCAAGCACAAATACTGGAAATTTTGCACAATAGTCATTACGGACGTAACCGGATGATTAGTTTAGCCAGGACAAAGGTGTGATTCCCCGGCATCGATGCTGCTATATGTAGAGAGCGTTGCAAAAGGATGTAAGATATGTGCCGCGCTGGGCAAAAATCCAGTACGCACTCCCCTACATCCATGGGAAGAACCGCAGAGAGCCTGGCAAAGACTACTGCATATGGACTTTTGCGATGCGAATGGAAGCAAATGGTTGGTGGTGGTGGATGCCAAATCGAAGTGGCCGGAAGTGATCCGAATGGGTTCCACCACAGCAGAGAAGACTATAGCAGTGTTGAGAGAAATTTTCAGTAGGAATGGGCTACCGGAACAGTTGGTTTCGGATAATGGCCCTCCGTTTACTTCAAGAGTAGTGCGCGAATTTTGCGAAGATAGGGGGATTGAACGGATATTCACTCCACCCTATCCTAACTCAAACGGCGAAGCCGAAAGATTTGTGCAAAATTCAAAAATGCGCTGTGTAAAGGATTTCGGGCAAATAAGAGGGAGGAGAGTGCGGTGCTAGATTTACTGTTTGAGCACAGGGTGACGCCCCATGTAGCGACAGGGAGGTCACCAGCGAGAATGTTAATGGGTAGGAAATTGAGGACCACCCCGTTGTGACCCCTCTGCATCCTGTAGTGACCGGCTTGGTCACTAGGGGGGATGTAGAGGGGTGAGGAGTGATCAATGGGGTGATAAAGGGGGGGGGGTTAAGTGATAAGAGTAAAGGAGTGTATATAAACACCCTCACAAGAATAAACGTGTTCACTCCCATTGTGTCTGCATCGCAACTGATCTGTCTCCACTGCGAACTTGCTCTCTAAAGTGTGTGCCTCGTACCGCGAAATAATTATTGGGTGGTCTCGCCTTCGAATAGACCCTGGGAACAGAAGTAGCTAATTGAGCGTCAATGGAACCACTGAACAGCCACAGAGCTGCTGCAACGTGGTTAGGTGAATATCTGTTAGAAATTGGAAAGAGTTGTCCGGAATAAGTCACAACACGCAAAACGGGGCAGCAAACCCACGACTACCCACTTGTTGAGCAAAAGTACTACAACACATGTGCGGCGACCGCTGTTGCTTAAGTCCACCTCTGCTTATAGCTCAACACTACATCCATACGAGCAACCAAAGCCGACACAGCAACATGAGCGGTCACGACTACCTCAAAAATACAGGTTGCAGATTTGATTTCAACACTGGTAATCAGTATTTATTTATTATTGATTATTAATACATCCACAGGGATGTGCCACCAATGATCGAGAACAGGCCGCGAAAAAAATGCCCAGAAAGAACACGAATAGGAAAAAAATGAGAACTCAACTTACAATCAGCGAAAGCGTTAAAAAAGCTATCGAGAAGATTGAGGAAAGGCCCACCATCTTTGAACCTGCGCATCTATGAAGGAGAAAACCACCACAGAAGGGTAGGACAGCCAACCCACACGTAACATAAGCACTACAGAAAACCAGACGAGTTTGCCCATGGTATACTATGGTGTCATTATGCACCACAATAAGGAAAAAGAACTGGGTAATAAGTGGTATATAGTGCCTACGAAGATGACTACCCATTGGCCAGTTGTATGTGTATGAGAGACTGCAGTTTTGCCTGGTGCCTGTAACAAGCTGTCAGAAACTGGCAGTATTATTATGATAATGATCCTGAGGCACATGAAGATTTGGCAATAAATAAACCATTTCAAAGTGATGGTGCTCCTTTTAATTTCAAGCTTAATCAAATTACTCAGTCGTTTTCAAAGTTCCATAGAAAGCTTAACCTTCATCCCCCAGCAAGCGTCAAACCGCGCTGTGAATGTGACCTGACAACAATTCACTTCCTAGACATTTACTGTAGATGGCCTTCGTTTTCTTGGTTGGTGACCTGCGCAGTGCTTTGTTGCTAACTGGCTTATCACTGCAAAAGATTACTGTCCTTTGGATTGTCGGTACACCACTGGTTGGCTTTCCAGAGTCGACGTAAGCGAAGCGGCCCTCACGCTAGCCGAAAAAAAACTTGTTATCTCAGATATAGTTCAGTTCTATTTTCTAGTTCACAAGCCGTAGGCTAATGTCTACCACCCTCTTCGACACAATTTTTATCAGGACGTAAGAAAACTGTAGAACAGCCAGTATCGCAAACACAGGCCTAACGCACCTCTCAACTGTGATACAGTTATTTATGTAAAAACTTACTGCACGTTAGAATGGGAAGAGATGGAGAAGTGCCGACGGAATTCCTTCAGGGTTATTCCACCTTGCAAAACAGGAACATGCGCAACAACCGGTACGCCATCGATGCCTGAATGAACAGCGGGTGGTGGCGTTGAGTGCACCGACAGCGAGGATTTCAACGTTAACGTGAACACCAACCCTTGTAGGATATTGTCATCAGCTGTTGTCCTGCAGATGGAAGCGTCCGGCGAGCCTTCCGAGGAGTACTGAGCCCAGTTGGAATCACAGGCATTCGCCGAGAACCCCGTGACGTATCGGAGAACGCCGATGGCGCCATCGACTCGACGCCAGAAGAATCGTAGATCGCAGTCTGGTTCGCACTCCTCCAACACGATTTCGCTTTGGAACGGAAATCCAGCGAAGAGGGAAAGGAAGCACGAACCTACTCTCCTTGAAGTATGCACCTCGGGTGTTGAACGTGTTCGGCACGGGCGGCGGTGCGAACTGATTCGCGGATCGCGGATAGGAGGACATCGACATCGACATCACACCCATGGCGCTGCTACCAATGCCACACCCAGACTTCGCACGCTCTCGCTCCGGGGAAAACGGTCCTGCAGATTATTGACGTAGCTTCATTCACCAAAGGAATATGTATTAAGACTAAAATTATCGTATAAAAGAACCTAAACAACAATGAGCGAAAGGCTACTGCTTCGCTAAATGAGCGGATTTCAACAAAAGTCTTTCCAACTATAAGGGGCACGGAACGTATCGGCAGAGCAGAACACGTCGTTGGCGCATTCGCCTACGGTTATTGAAGTTTCCCTTGACGTGTCCGGCTAAAAGCACCCGTAATGAGTTATAAGCCACTCACTTGGCGAAAGGGCAGTGTGTCGAGGAGAGCGGTTCGCAGACGCCTTTAGGCTATCTTCTCTCATTCGCTCGAGGTAACATTCCACATCGTCTTCATCATCACATGCGACGTCATGAGCAGCTTCAGAAGTCGAAACAAGTTCGCGTGTCTGGAATTCCAGTTCCATAGTGAGCGAACGTTACACAGAATAAAGAAAGGGTATACCCACCGTGCACTTTCTGTCCTCGATGTCCCGCAACTGTCGCTCTGTTTCGTCGTTTCGTTCGCGTCTCGCTTGCAAACGGTTAAGCTTCTTGCATAGCACAGCGGCAAACATTCTTCTTCCTGGAAAACGACATGCATAAGGAACCACGGAATAAAAAACAAGTCGCAGTCCCAAAAGCCAATTTGGTCACCGAACAGTTCGCTGTGAACAATGTGCAACAATTCGTTTACCTTCTTCAGTATTGTGATCGAACTGCATCGCATCAGCTTTCGAATGCTGCTCGACACGCTACAACAGTTATTGTTTAACACCTTCCGCTGACCGTCTCGAGGACAGTCCCATTTAGAAAACCTGGAGACCAGTGAAAATACGAGAAAACCGAGAAAAACATAGTAACCGGAATTGCGAACGTCGTCGGATTTCCACGCAAATGTTCCTCTCGTATGCTGCGTAACCTGAAAAGCCCTTATACCATCATTATTATATAAATCCAATATTGTATGAGAACGGAAGAATCACCAACCGCGTTGGACGGTGACCATTAGCGTCCGAAGAAAATGACGACGAGACAGCGGAGTCGTTCTGACTGGTTGTCGCGTGGCAAACATAAGGACGAGGAATGCTGGACGTCGGATACATTTTCTCCAGAGAACTAAACAACACACAGAACTATAGCAACCAGCCCTTTACGAGAATGCTTTCCGCAATCATTTCGCCTCCAATATCGCATATTTAAACTCGCCTTTAAAGGACAATCACATACGGTTATGCGAGTTTAACCGGAATCCACGTCCAGTTTGTGCTCTCACTCTCCATTTTTTTAGGCGAACGACGGCAACGCATCCGCGCAGAAAGAAATGTATCGCAATCTTCATACCGGTATTTGAAAACAATTCAAAGCAATAAATAGTTAAAGGCACCAACTATCATACTCTATAATAATCCGCTAAGCGATGAGTCATAAAATAGGGAAAATTACGGGAGTTACGGGGCACAAATTAAGGCAAGAAAATAGCGGAAAATACCAAGACGCCTTCTAAGTGCCTGGCGACTCAGTAGCAGTAGACGAGCTGAACACGTTGCCAAACGTGCCTGGCGACCCGGTAGACGTGCCGAACACGTCGGCAACTTCAGCCCTGGGGGTAATCGAGGTCGCTGAACACGATTATGAAGTTCGTTTTTGAAGTGTAGATCACCATCGATCGACATCGATCAAATTATCGATTTTTTATGGATGTCGTCCAAGCGGTCCGAAACTTCCGCCCTAAGGGTAATCGAGGTCGCTGAACACGATGGTGAAGTTCGTTTTTGAAGTGTCGATTGTCGTCAACCGATATTGAACAAATTACAGAAGACGTGCCGAACACGTCGCCCACGTACCTGGAGATTCAGAAGGCGTGCCGAAGACGTTGTCCGACACCCCTGAGGGTTCAGAAGACGTGCCGAACATGTCGACCGCTAAGGAAGATCACTGAGGGGGACCAGTAGTAATGGGGGCGAGTTCTACTAAGGGGGAGTAATGAGTGACCACAAAATCGCCCTATGTATAAAAGAGGAAGGGTGTTTGGTCCGAAGTTAGCCCCTTGGACTTTGCGTACTTCTTTCTGTAAGTTTGAGGGATATTTGGGAATTGTCCAATACTGTTGTTTACCATCGACGTCTCACTGCCAGAAGATTGGTGGCACCCATACGACGAGGTCTCGAAAGACGTCTCTATTGTTTTTGGCTATATGCCAAGAGCAAGGATCACCCATATGACGAGGTTTCGCAAGACGCGTCTGTGGGTCATACCTCTTTGTTCCTTCCCAGCTCTGCTGTGTGGCGTATTTGCGTTATTTTGCCTCTTCATACTATCATCATACTGTATAATAATCCGCTAGGCGATGAGTCACACTATCGATCGACGACCGCTAAGCGATGAGTCACACTATCGATCGGCGTTCAGTCATAAAATAGGGGAAATTACGGGGAGCAAACTAAGACAAGAAATTAGCAGAAAATACCCAGACGGCTTCTACGCGCCTGGCGACTCAGTAGACGAGCAGAACATATCGGCGACCGTGCATGGTGAGCCTAGACGCGCCGAAGACGTCGGCAACCGTGCCTGGGCATTTAGATGATCATCGACGGAAGGCCTTCACAGCAGGGGAGACAATCGATATTGATCGATATTGTCGATTTTTTGCGTATGTCGTTCAAGCGGCACGAAAGTTCAGCGCTAGGGCTAATAGAGGTCGCTGAACATGAATCGGAAGTCGACCAATCGATATCGATCAATATTATCTGTTTTCTGTGGGTGTCGTTCAAGCGGCACGAAACTTCAACCCTGGGGCTAATCGAGGTCCTGACCGGTGGTTTTCTCCCAGATTTAACCGATCAGGGTGGAGAAGGGGGGGGGGGAGGTGGGAGACACGCCGGTGGTTTTCTTCCAGATTTAACCGATCGGGGTGGGGATGGGTGGGAGACACGCGGGTATTATGGCCGAAGAAGTGCTCCACATCAGGTGGAAAGTTTTAATGTGCAGGCCAGTATCGATCGATATTATCGATCGCCTCACCAGTGGTTTTCTCCCAGATTTAACCGATCGGGGTGGGGAGGGGTGGGAGACACGCGGGTACTATGGCTGAAGCAGTGCTCCACAACAGTCTGAGGACGAAAGCACTGATTATCGCAAATAAATTACGTTTCTGAACTGTATTAAGATAGTGGCGACGTTGAAGAGATGTTGAGGATGGAGGAAGGGAGAGCTGGACGGCTCCATATTAAAGAACTACTCACCTGATCTTAAAGAAGGTAGACCAAGGTTCGAAATTATTAAGGTTTTCAAATACCTCTTTTTACTGCTAAAGTACCGAGAAGGCTGCACAAGCAGAGCAGCTGCTTGAAGTGAGTGATCTTGGCTTAGTGCCTCTCTAAGGTCGCGCGAAGCGCGCAAGTGCGAGACACGCCGAGAGGCGTGTCGGAGCACTTGTTTTCTATAAACTGCATTCACAAAGGTGTGCTAAAAGGAAGACTTGAAATTATGGACAACTCTTCTTCCAGCTATTCATTTGGGATTCTCGTTCTTGAGCTCTGTGTTATAAAAGCGAAAACACTGTAAAAAAAAAAGAAACAAAGGCATTAAAGCACTGCCCGCAAGGTCACATCATACATCCCAGTGGCAATTAGCTTATATCTCTGGTTTAGCAATACAGAGAAAATCTGTTACCGATCTGGTAAGAGGAAGAAACTAAGCCGTAATACCTTCAACCAGCAAACGGAGGTCCTCAAGGGAACAGGTACTTATTGGGACACTTCAGTTCTGAGAGTTCTGAGGGCAAACAAAATCAAGCGAATAAGATAACTGTAATCACTCCCACCTTTCTCCCAAAACATGTTCCCGATCGTGTCTGGACTTCATCAGGGTCTCAGCTGTAAGCTGCGGCTTTTTCGAGCTCGTACCAGAACGTCGTCGTTCAGTTGGATAGTCTGCGGAGTCATCGCCACCCATATTCATCTAATGTAAAACAGCCTTCAGTACTGTGTATACTGCATGAATATCGGCGAATGAAATTGTTTCGGTAAAAAGTACGCGCGACCTAAAAGACAACTTCTACATAAACCAATACACGGATATGTGCCTACCCTATTAAAGGCCTCCAGAAATTCTTCAGAGCAGACGAACTGCTCGTGCTGCTGCCGCAGGAAGGAGTCGAGATATGGTAAAACACTAGTGAATAGTCGAGCATCAGGGAAGCCAGAACCAGTCGACTTGAGGCGGATGCCAATCTGTAAGTGACCGTTTAGTCGCACTGCTCAGCGATGCAAATCCATAACACAAGGCCTAGAGACGAAATTCGACGAAAATCAATAGGGAGCTGAGCTACCTCCTGTCGTATCTTCTGGGGAATAAAGCTGAAGCAACAGGAGGCCGTTCGCAGAGATATGTACTTCGAGTAGATCGATCGAGCCAATTCAGCCGTTTGGACGTTTCGCTGGGCTGACATTCTATCGTAGGCGAGCAAGGCGAAATGCAGCTCCAGTGGCTGAAATGTTCGAAGTTCTTTCCCCACCACGAGGCTTCTGCCTTTAACGCTTGACATTTGACAACTTACGTGATTTGGTAAAAAAGATATGTGTACCCACAGTTCATTTACCTCTCTGACGTGCTCACGTTTTCATGACATAATGCATGCCAAAGGCAAGCGTTACAAATGGTACATGGCGCATAGTAGCAGTTAGTAACAAGTTGACTTCCATCGGCGATGTGAACACCTGTTTTGCTTGCGCACTGATTTGGAGAGCCACTCAATGACATCACAGGAGAATCTCAGCGCAACAATAATTGCGCTGTGGACGAACGAGCACATTGGAGCACTTCGTATCGAGCCGATTTGCGTTTATCGCCGTCAAACGATTGGGAAATTTTGACACCGTAATCGACTGCACAAGAAAATGAGGACCTATGGGCACAACGCACCCTAGGGAATTTTTAAAATGTAGGCAGTGCAACACAATTGGTTGACCGTAAATGCTATCAGGAAGTCATGAACAAACTGTGCCAGGTCCGTTTCGCAGTAAATAGCACCTGTAGATGCCTCACTGCTGTAATGTGGCAGAGCTCAAGATGATGGAAGTACTCAAAAACAGCAGTGCTTCAATAGGACTAGACGCTGGCACGCTACCGTTGGGTGGCTTTCTTTGATGGAACGCTGTTTACAAAAGGGACAGCGACAACGACAAAAATGATCGTGAACTAAACAACATCTACTGAAGCTTAGGAGCAGAAGGCGATTTGGGAACGGGCTTATTGTGCCGGCAGAACCTAGGTTTACGCGCTAGCGCACACCACCTCAATCGATTCAAAATTAAAGTCAATGAGGTGGCGAATGCGAACGCTATCACGAATAACTCTAGGGAAGCGAGGCAGAATAGCACTTTCCGTTCAAACTCTACGCTTAGCAACATGTGGCAGCAGCAATCCTTATACCAAAGGCATCAGTGAATATAAATTCACTGGAGGAACCTGCTAGTTCTGCTGAGGTCCTATCCTCACACAAAAAATAATATAATATTGTGCAGATATGTTATAGAACAGGGCTCGATCTCAAGAATGCCGGCTGGATGATGGACTAAGCGGCTGAATTTCAAATACAAAAAAAAAACTCTGAAACTACTCCTGAGCACGTGGGCGCCCCAGGCTGCATCATATCCCGTTCAAACTACTCAGTTTGATATGGAAGTGAACATTTTTTAGGAATGGTCTTAGTCCTCGTAATGACGTAGTATCGAAAAAGTGTTGGTATAAAATCACCGCTCAATCTTGATTTGTAACATTTTTTATTTAAAAAATTGTGTGTTTATGGCACAGTATGCAGCGAACTTCAATACGAAGTACATCTGGAATTAGAAGGAAATTCAGAGTATCGCACTCAGGAAATCAACTTACTAGCTACACGATGCTATTCAAACTAGGATAGATCCTTACAGCGGGGTCTAATTGGACACTGAAAACCGTATAGACTGTTTGAAAATAAAATACCTGAGGATTCGAATTGGCAAGAAGCCAGTCTCGGAAGGCGTCCAGCGCAGTTCTGTCTGACAGCACGTATTCGAGTCGAAGCGTCCAACGCATATGGGGTCGATCCCATTCCGAGGGCATCCTATAATGCATCGAGAACTGCGGACTAGTAGGCTGCACTAGGACTGAGCATCGAGCGAACGTGGACCAACGATTAGGAAGTATGTGAGAAAACGAGACAGACAAGTGGCCTCGGAGGGACCCACTGACCACAATCACCTTGCAGTATGAACAAACAGCTTAAGTAACGCTACCACTATCCAACTACCTAGCTGACCCTTTCCGTTGTGTTATCAGACCGCTAGTGAATACAGGCTACCTGTTTCTGGCATGACCTAGCGTTCTTCTACCAACGAGCGCTGGAAATACGTGGGCCACATGAGAAAACAATTACTGCTCTGAAAGATTCGATAATGTTCGCTGTCTACACAACCTTCTGAAACGACTCAAATTCCAGATTATCGACATGCTTCAGCCGCTGAAGTCCAGTCTTTTCTGGCACCCTCATAAGCATAGCCGTAACCTGCTAGCAGGTTTTCGAATGGCCGACAAACAACCCACCACCAGTCAAAGGCGATCTCTTTTGGATTTGTGTAAAAACCTTAAGGCGTTCGCACCCTTTTGCGGCAGCCCTACCTCCAAGCACAGGGCAGAGACGAAGAGGGTGCTGCCAAAGCGGCAGCGACAATAATGATTCGAAGCATTATTGCCGCTGCAGCCGCTCTGCCACCAACACAGTTCTGTCCTGGGCTCTGGCTGAGGACGTATGCTCGTGTTCCCCCGTTGGGGTAATCCAATCAATATCAACATATCTTACCACGCCCCAATCCCCCATCGGGGTACTCGGGGTAGACGAGCATGCGGCCCCTGATCGTGGCGGAGATCTAGAATGAAAACCGATAATGATAATGAAGCCGCGCTGGCGATGGAGCGGGGGAGGGGGGGGGGGGGGGGAATGAGTGCAGCGCCGTGCCGTCCTCTCACTACTACGAGACAGTTTTGCCTCATAATCGACAGTTTTTCTGTCTGCCGCGTGCCGCGTTGCCGTAAGTGTGCGGAGGCCTTTGTAGAAGCCACCACCTTTTATCAGCGAAGTTCTTCTTTTTGACGTAATATGCACTCGTACGGCTGCTGGTCGCGTTGGAGCGCGGAAGTGTGCAGCAACGAGTATCGGCTGCGCATACACTTGCACCGAGCCAGCGCTTTCATCCCCTCCGGACATTCCCTGTTCTAGCTCACAGCATTGATCCGCAAAAGTCGCGATGTTCCCGCAACGGTTTTATTTATTTATTTATACAGTACGAACGCGATAAGCACGACCGCTAGATACACAGACACAACGATAGAACAGTACAACCGAGGCGCAACATCAAAAACATACTCAGGGAAAACCCGAAAAACATAGCAACAAATCAAATGAAAAGACGCCAGATCTGCCATCAAAAACAGCACAACACAGCTTACTTAACGAGGAACCCGGAGTCAAAGAAATAAAAAAGACACCTCAGTCCTAAACCTCATAACTCAGCAACGATTTTTGAACTGACCGCTTAAGCTGTCCCAGGGGAAAGGAGGATTGCATGCGTTTCGTCAGCCTAAGAGAAGCGCTTGCTGCCCTGTGAGGGAAAAGGCCTACCCTAAACCTGCTCCTCGGGCAGGAGAGGAAAATCGTTTCACGCTCTCCCTTATTCTTAGGTGACACAAGTGAGCCCTCTTATAGGCTACACTATAGAACCGTAGCTCGTAGTTAGCAGTTCCGTGGCACTATTATTGATTGCCACGGAGTCGACATAATGCCACCACTGATCCAGAGATGTAGTGACCTCGCAACGATTGCTCCTACGGTAGCGGTTTAAAAGCGTGGTGCCATAGTTTGAACGCCTTGTCACAAAACGGATTCATCGGTCATCGGATTTCGAATGATGCCTGAGGTGGCAATCAGATGTCATCAAGCCATGATAGTGGTAGGTGCGCTGTAGCGTAGTCGTGGGAGACGCCACACATAGAGCCCGAATCGAAGCTTCTCGTACGGGCTACGCCACGGTCAAACAAGTCTCATTTTTCCTTGGTCGGAGAGTTGGTGCAGACTTCTCTGGGGTGCAGAAACATTCCTTATCGTCTCGCTGTGTAAATCTAGGCCAAATGCGCTCTCAAATACGTACGGGGGCCAGAGGATGCAGCGTGTGACACTGCGCCGTGCGCCTACCGCGTGTGTCTTTGAGCCTTGAACAGCTGTCGGAATTAGCAGCCGATCACAGCATTTCTCGCACACTGTGAGGAAAGGGTGCAGTAGATGTGGACCGCGCAGCAAGCCTCCGGATTCAGAATACGTGGGAACACGCCTGTGTGTAGGTACACATAGATGCCGTAAGAGAAGGGATTTACCACAGGACTCAGTCGAATGGGCTAGTCACCGGACAGCAAGTAGCATCGGTGAGCAGCCCAACGCCGATTAATTTTGCGTTTCTCCACAGAGTAGATCACTTCGTAGCGGGAATCGCGCGATGCTATAAGAGGAAAAGCGTTTGAGCAGGGTGTCCACTTTGAAATCAAAGGGTCACTCTGCTAAACAAGCTTGACGCTTCTGGACCAGGCTGAGCATCTTAAAAATCAAAACGAGTTTTTTACACAACAAAGCAGAGACCTCCCGAGACAGAACAATTTTTGTAACATAAATCAAATATCAGAAATTTAGTACGACTTCTTGAAAATTTTTAGTTCAACTGCCCCAATAAATGAACGCAGTGTTAGTATACGTTCAGTGCTTTCGAGGTTGTTATGGTGGATCTTTATTTCCAGATGGCCTTACGTTTCGACGCGTTGGTCTTCAGAGGCCTAATCGTGGTGCTGCGCTAGAAATGCGACCTATCCCACTATCCCCACACTAGCGGTTCCGCTTTCCTAGAGAAAGCACCACGAAAAGGCCGAAGAGAGATAAACCCACGTTCGATCCACCTTAAGAGTGCTACTACGACCGGGCGAATGGAACTTAGTAGGCAAAGCCGTAAGGCATACGCGGAAGCAGGAGGTAACGACCCGCGCACACGCCCTTTTCATTCTACAGCCCGCATTTTGGCACAAACGGCAGAAAGGCAGAAAGTGACGTTTGGTGGGGTAGACCGCATTTCTAACACTTGCATCACGTGCAGGCCTCTGAAGAAGACGGGCGCAGAAAGGCAGTAATGATCTAATATAATTAAAAGAAGAGATCGCGCCATGTACTCGCCTGCGCCGTCGCGATTTTCATTTGATTGATAGCAAAAATTCTGTTTGCGTGGAGTAACATAGATGTAGACGTTCCAACAAATACAGCGGTACAATCCTAGTTGGAGGGGCTGCATCTGAACGATGTCATACCAATAAAAACACAATAAATAACCAGCAGTCCAGCCTGCATTCGATATTGGGTCAACTATGAACGCATCAGTAAAAAATCGAATAAGGCAACGTTCCTTTAGCATTTTCACGTAGAAAAAGAAATATTTTTCAATGGATGAAATTTCATTGTGTAGATACATCGATACATGCCGCTTTGAAAAGACAGTTGTGTTCCAAACCTTGTAAACCCGGATGGCACCTGTGTATCATCGTCTACTGAAAAGGCAAATCAAGTAGCGAAGGAGTTCCAAAAGGTGTGCAGCGGTTCAGCGGGGGTGCCGCTAGGCTCAGTCTCACCAATGGGACCTCCTTCTATAGTTTCCTGAGATGAGACCTACACCGTGGTTCCATAAAGAAGAAATTGTGGCGCAAATAGGATCCGGGGGAGTCACCATAGCATGGCGCGGCGGGCCGGCGTGGCGAGTAACTACATACAGTGAATGTCAATGCAGTTTTATCTCTTCGTTCCCATTATAGATCCGCGTCTATATGTGCTTCCTAATTGTACAAGGGAGGGAACTCCAGGATGTAGGCAATTTTAACACGGATGCGTCACTTGAGCCACACCCTGGAGTCCCTTCCCCTGCCTAAATCTGTGCTCTCCTCCGCTGACGCGGAGGAGAGCACAGAACACAGCTAGAGCATTATTTGTTTGTTTTCTTTACTATCAGTGTGCCTTGCCTCGTTTTCTTTGTGTTGGTGACACTTTTTATAAGGTGACCCCCCCCCCGGACCCTATTTGCGCCGAAATTGTTCATGTCCAAGGGGCCCATGCCTTATTCTACTTCTCCAGACTTTCTTCCTATACCTTTTATTAAAAATGTTGCTGAATATGTAGTGCACCCACTGGAAATAATTTTTAGCAAGGGTTACATGAAGAATGCCGATGTCCCTTGAAGACAGGCGTTCATCAACCCGATTCGCCAAAAAAAAAGAACTCCGTTTAGCGATCCTAGGAATTGTCGTCCACCAGCATAACCTCAGTTTTCGCCAGGATATTCGAAAAAAATTGTTACAAAATATATTGCAACATTCCCACCAGTACAACATTTCCAAATAGCAGTTTGGATGTTTGAAGGAACGTCCTGTGGAGACCGCGGCACTTAGTTCTTTGAACGGTAGGACAAAGGCTATAAAACGTAACACGAACGTACGTAGTCATTCTCGACTACTGCAATTGTAAGGCTTTCGACAGGTTCCCGCTGGGGGAACTGCTAGTCAAAATGAAGGCAGGTGGAGGCCACGCTATGACCGTGAACTGGAACAGGAGTTTCCTCTCAGACAGGACATTTCAAGTCGGAGTTGGTGATGATCACTCAGCGATGCACTCAGCACCTGGCGAACTACCTCAAGGAGTTTTGCCACCACTGCTGTTTCTGCTGTACACGTTTGAGCTCCCCGATTTCGTTTCAAGGGTTGGGGTACGTCTGACATACATCTGACAAACTTCCTTTGGAGAATGAAAAAACACCTTGCTCTAAACCCAAGGCGTTAGCCCCACTTTCCGATCTACAGGCTCGGGGGCATTGACCTGCGGCAGGCGGCTCGAGACTTAGGTATTCTTCTCTATGCGTATTTGGACTTCGATCTACATTTTAAAGCCCTTGTAAGGTCAGCTAGCTATCGAACACATCACTTGTTCAAGACCTTAAAAACTAATGATCTCCTGGCTCTCCTGCGTGCAAACAAGTGATATGTTACACCCCCTGGGGAGTTCTGCAGTTATTGTCTAATTGAACTCATCCAACTACTCGAAAGCGTTTAAAATAACTACACACATAAACTATTTGTGGAGTGCTTCAACCTAGGAGAAGCCAACATTCCAAACAGAGTTGAAAGGGCCAAGCAATTTGGCATACCCTCTTTACGATGTAAAAGGAAAGGGCTGGTCTAGTCTCGCTTTTTAAAATTCTCACAAAGAGAATGGTCATTGAAGCCATAGTTTTTTGATGTCCCATTAATGAAAAGCAGAGGAGGAAGACATAGGTTGCATCTCCAAATGCCAAGGTCACAGGTTACTCCAACTTCCTCACCTGCCGAAATCTTAAGGACCTCAACCTGCTTATTGGTGAATCTAAAGGTTTTGACAACATGTCTGTGTGCCACTTTAAGCATTTTTTAGGACCTGAAGGTCTTTTGCAGATTTTTTCAGCTGCCGTTTTTATCATTTTCGTGTTTGTGTCTCCGTCTTCTACGCGTATGATTGATTGTAATTCATGCCAGAAAAACACAGATAAGTAAGCAGTGTCACATCGAAATAAGCAGACTACGCCAGCATAGCTGGCCCAGATTCTAACAGTTTCCGATTTCCCAGCTGGGCAGCTGCACCCCAAAAATCGTTCTTTATTCAAGCAAACTTGCTCGGTAACAACACTGCGTAGTTGTGATGTGGTAACAGGTAACGTAAAAAGCAGGAGAGTGGGTTCTTGAGCAGATAAACGCGTGAAGATAAGTCAACCACAAATTATGGACAGGAAGGCCCAAAATCAAGGATCAGAAATCAAGGAAAATCAATGAATCAGGAAGGCCTTTTGAAAACGATAAGTTGGTAGTCCGATATGAGGTCGGACAAGGCGCCTATTGTTCACGTCTTAATCATTTGCAAACATTTGGACCAGACGTGTGCGCTGACTTGCCGCCGGCAAATTTTTTGCCGCATATTTTTAACGCGGAAATTCGCTGGTAAATTCCGGTAAGTTCGGTAAATCCGTTAATTTTTTAAAAATTAATATTCCCTCAAAAACAACTAGTTTTAAGCGACGGTGATGTAAAAAAGTGTACAGCTTTTCGCCGAAACATCATCACGTTTAGAAAAACCATATCTTCTTCATTTTATCATGCATACGTCATCCTAAAGCAAACGATAGCCTGAGAGCAACGAGCAACCCACAACAAATAAAGCAAGCGGAAGCCTAACAACGCACAAGTGTAACAATCTATATTGTGGGTGCTTAATTGAAACTCTACAAGAACATTTCTGGAACATCCGACATTCAGTCGAATATTGCTGTATTTCTTTTGGGTCAACATTCTAGCTTCTTTTTGAAATTACCACAATTACCATCATTTCATTCGATGAAGGAATGATTTACACCTTAAACTAGTAATTTTTTGAACTATTAAGCTGTACTTTGGAGCAAAGCCAGACACAGAAAAACAACGAAATGTGATATGATAACAAACTTCTTTCTTTTCTTATACGGGAATACAGCTGAAGAGTCCATCAAGACATCAGGTAGACTAGCAGAGTACATTCCGATGACTTACATCTTGAACTAAATTATGGGGACAAGACATGACCGTATCTTCTCCTTATTTCTCTGGCGATCGCCTACTCTGAGGGCTTCTATATCTCTAGTTCAAATGGTCTCATGTTGTGTGGGGAATCTCAGCGCGAGGTACTATCCCAGTGGAGCGCGTTTTTAACACTGGAGCGCACCATCTCCGCCAAGTGATGTGGACGATTACATGAGAACTGGTCCATGACTCATTCCGCCACGCGCGTGCGGCGTGAGTCAGATAGGAAGAGTGGGCCTCTGTGTCTTGTCTCCTTGCGAGTGCCCCGTCATCCGCCGTCTCCTCGAACAGCAGACTCACGTGAATAGAACGTGAAGATGGTCGGAACCGTAGGGAGAGTTGGTGTCGCAACGAGTCGACAATTTAACGAGTATTGGTTGTGTTACAACTGTTTTATTGATATGTAAAAGAAAAAAGGGAATTGAAATGATTTAGTCCGAGGTTTGCGTGCGGTATGCGCTTGGTTCTCCCTAATTTGAAGTATGCAGTGACCGCTTACCACGTAAAGTTTATCTTCAACGTCACAATGGTAATACCAATAATACCATGGGCAGGAAAATAAAAACAAAACAAATATCACCAATGTGTTAATCTATCGGCAAGTAATCGATGTGGTCCTTGCATTCTCTTCTAGTAGGAGGCCGGCCTGCGGTTCTCAGAAATAGGAGGAACCTTAAGAGCTCGGTGAGCACTTCCACTTGTTGTTGTTGCTCATCAGTCCTGATGTGCCGTGGTTCATCTTGACGAAGTTTTATGCCTAATCCTAATACTATAAGATGGTGTGCGCTATGATTTAGCAGCTGGACTTGACTGACCTCGCACACAGCATTCGTCTCGCAGGGATGTGGTGAGATGGCAGGGTTGGTTCCAAAACGCTGCTTGGATTAGCAATTTCACCATGCTTGGTCGTTTTGTAGCATGCAACTGCAAGGTCTGAAGTGCCTGTCACACCTCCCTTAAGCTCCCTTAAGAGAACAGTGGCACTGTGTTAAAGCTATGCACTAGATTCCATTCAACTAGTCTCACTGCAGTCTCAACAGAGCTGTAATGGGCTCCGAAAATATGCAGCTACATTAGATGTCCTCAATGTTTGTTACAGGTGTTTATGCTGATTTGATCAACGGCCTACTACTTATAAGATTTATTACTGGGCGCCGCCCCGGTCTCTCAGCCGTTGTCGCTATTTGACTATGCTCATTCCGTCTTTGGATCATCTCCACTACTGGTAGTCTCGCACCCAACTTGCACGCACGTGGCCTCAACGGGAGAGTTGTAGGCAGTGCGCTCATGAGTGAGAGGCCTGTCGGTTAGCCAGAAGTAGAGGCACATGTTCGGTGTGAGAACCGGCAGACGCTAAAGACACGAGCGGGATGCATGTGAAGCGCGAGAGGGCGCGAGACATGGCAGCAGAAAACCCGCGCGCCGCGTTGGCACCTTGCCCATGGACCAGTTCTCCGGCAACGGATGTGGACATGGTTGTTTTAATAATTTGAGGACCACGAACGCCAGTAGCAAGTTGTCGGAGAAGATAGAAGCAATCACCTCTAAACAGAGATCGGTAGTATGCCTCCTTCTCCTTTCGATTTATAGAAACATGATTTTGCATGATAAAGGTCGTTAAATTTTCCGGTAAATTTAGGAACTTACCGAAAAATTTCGTTAAGAGAGTTTATCGCGAAAATGCCGGTAAATCAGGTAAACCGGTAAATCGTTAACCGGTAAACGCACACCCCTGATTTGGACTCAGCCCGAAATCCTATATGTCCGATCACTTCCACTCCCTAATTTTCCTAATTTGCATGCATTTCGTTAATGAAGTTGTTTTCTGTGGAATGAGTGTGTTCGAGATAGAGCTACACCGAACACGTTCACCTCGATGACAGTTACGATGCGGCCCCTCCCACTGGGATTGCTCCAAAACAGCTATACAACGCCATATCCCCACATGGCTTCTTCAAGTAAGCAGCATTTACACTGTCAATCAAATCAACATCGCGACGATCTAGGCGAGTGCGTGACGCGACCTCTACTTTTGTTGTGCCAAAAGACTGCTGCCTTCTTGCGTTCTAAAATAACTTTAAATCGATAATTTGCCACAAACAAACAAACAGTGTTCTCATTTATTGAGGCAAGTGACTTAAAACATCAAAGAGAGTCATCCTGAATCTTCCTTCGACAAACAATTATCCTAACCATTCTAGAGTTCCTATTCCAACGTAGAAGAAGCCCGTTTTGATTTGTAAGTCGTTCAGCCTCATTCAAAAAGCGTCAAGATAGTTAGGAAGAGTTAGGAAGTGTCCAATCTGATATTCGTGTTTCAGATCACTTTTTTACTGTAATAAGGGTGAAGAGGAATAGGGAAGAAAAGAAGGGCCGCTGCGGCCAAGGTGTTGTATTACCAGGGCTTGGCGCGAAGTCTCCAATCAGGTCCTTCTGACAGCTGCAAACTGGGAGTTGGGAGCCAATCCTGGCAAGTCCTACGACCTCACTTGGAGACGCCACCACGACCCGGAGCCCTCGAGACGCAGCGGACGACGGGGGGGGGGGGGTCGGGAGAGCGGCGTCGCTGGCCCGCCGCGCGACGATCCCGGAGACGTGGCCCTGCCCCAGGCACCGGCCAACGCGTCCAGCTGCGGAAGGACCTGCGGACGGAAGAAGTGGGGGGGGGGGGGGGGAGGGGGAAGCAGGACGGCGACGCAGCCGGTCGCCGGGGAGCCGGCCGGGCCGCTGAGAGAGCGGCGCCGCCCCCGCGGCCGCCTTTGAAGTCGCCGCCGCCGCGCGCGACCGCTGTCGCTCCCGTTTTGTATCTTTAAATACGATCGAAGGCCGCCCCGTCTCCGGACGAGGTCGTCGCCGCCGTCGGAGTCCTCGGCAGTTAATGACGCAGAATGTGGCTGAGCGGCGCGGACGCTCGAAGGACGGCCGCAATTCCCAGAGGCGCCCAGGTCGCGGCGCCTAATCGCCCCGTCGTCTCCGAAGTGTGGCCAGCTCGGCGGGGTCGGAAGGCGACAGCGAAGTCGGCTGTCCTCACTCGACGCGAAGGGCACCGGGAGTTGCCAAGCAGCTTCAGAGGATCCCCCTGTGTCAGAAGCAAGGTGGATCTCCCTGTAGACACTTTACTGTGGTCCTGCACATCAGCGTGTCATGGTCTAAAATATGGAATTTTGCGGTATTTGCAAAGTGACTTACCGGAACCAATTAAGGCCTCCACACACTTTTGCGGCATGTGGGGGGCAGCAAAACTGCCTCGGAGGAGGCAAAGCTGCCGCGTACTCATCCCCAGCCTTGCCGCCCACTCCATCCCCAACGCGGTTTCATTATCATTATCAGTTTCCATTGTAGATTCCGCCACGATCAAGGGCCGGATTCATTAACGACTAACCCGCGAGTATAGGGGTAGAGATACCTACGATGAAGCCTGCGTCTCTGACTCTTACCTCATCTCTACCTGACTCTTATCTCTACCTCTTATACCCCGCATACCCAAGGTTTAATTGTTGATGAATCCGGCTCCAGCTAGAGCCCAGACAGAATTTGTCGACAGCAAAGCTGCTGCAGCAGTAATGATTATTATTGCCGCTGCCGCTTTGGTGGCGCCGCGCCTGCGCCCAAGGGGCACATCAGGGGCAAACTCTGCTTCTCTGCCCTATGCTTAAAGATAGGGCTGTCGCGTTGTCGCAAAAGTGTGACCTTAGATTACCATATTATCATGTATGTCTCGTCAAGCCTATAAGTTAGAAACGAAACCAATGATAAAACCGGTCCCCTGAACTCATCGATCTAACTTAGAGGTAGGTCTACTGTATTGTGCTCGTGATTCTACAGGATGGATAGTTTGTCGGCAAAGATGTGTGGAATCTGATGAATTCTGTTTGGACTGAAAAAAGGTCTTTGATTGGAGATATTCCTGTTTGACCGCTGCGCATTAGATCAGACAATATTTTTGGGCCAACCTAATGGGAGCAAGAAGTGGCACACATGAGGAACTGTGGGTTTCGCCCAGCAGATTAGTGATGCTCCCCCGCTCTGCACGACGCCCGTTGTGGAGTTGTGGGGGAGCTTCCCGAAAACACCTTGCCACGCGGAATAGTTCTTGCTCAGCTAAAGTGATCTTATTAGGGTAGCAAACACCGAATTCACTGAATACTCTATCTTGTATACCAGAATCTCTTGAAAGTTCTTGGACGAAGTGGAGCGGTAGCTCAGGGAGCCGGGGGTAGTAGTCGATGGCGTGCAGAAGCCGTAGACGAGGCCTCGATCCCTGGCGACATCATCTTTTATACACGTTGTCGTTGCTGTCACACGTTGTTGTCACACGAAAGAATGTCCGCTTCGTCCAGTCCTGTAAACATTTCAATTAGATCTGCCATTTGATAAGAGAAAGCTTGAGAAACTGTAAAATGGTTTCTGACCCTAAACTACTACTAGCGCAGCTATACTCCGGCCTCGCAGTTATTGGCGCAGCGTCTTGATTTATTGTTCGACGTCTTTGATTCGCTCTGCGATCTTTGGTTTGGCGTCCGGTATGTTGCAGAGCGCTCTGTGGTGGCCACCGTCGAGGGGGATCAAGCTTTTCAGAACTGTCTTCTTAGCTATTTTACAATACCAGCACTCTTTTACACCATCTCGGCACTCCGGACCGTGATCTCGAAGACAATGCTGGCAGAGTTCCTTGTCTCTCACGAAGTGCCATCTTTCGTCTCCGTTCGTAATGCGCGGACATGAGTCCGAAAAATGACTTCCGTCGTTATTGCAAAAACAACATACTCCCTGTTCCGGACAATTTGCTGCCAGGCCTATCCTTCTCTTTGGTAGGTACTCGTAGCTGAATCTGAGGTCTGCCAGTTCTTTCTCGAGGTCCTTTGTCCCTATGTTGCATTAGTTCTTTCTTCGCTTCTTTGGTCGAGCTGCTGGTGGGTTCCTTGTTATCTTCGAAGCGTTTTGGCTGTACTTCTTTGGTCGGGCTCTTGGAAGGGGCGCTGGTGATGAGCTCTTTAGTATCATCTAAGCGTTTTCTCTTGGCCTTCATTCTGTCGTCGTCGTCCTCCGACCAACCGTCCGACCAGTCATCGTTGCGGCAACCACACTCTTCGCAAGGGCCTGAGTTCTCGTTTATAAGCCACTCGAGGTATTCTTCGTCAGTGAGTGGTCTTGCTTCTTCTTTGGTTGCCTTTGGGTCAGGCTTCTTCGGCTCGCTGTCGTCTTGTTGCTTGACGGTGTCTCTTGAGTTCTTGTTTTCGATTCTTGCTTGGACTGGACTACTCTCTCTTGACTCTCTACTGCGCAGTTGAGGTGCGATTGTAACCATCTTTTGATCCATCGTACCGAGCAGTTTCTTGATCTCTTGGAGTTGCACTTTCTCATTATTGACCAGCTTCTCCACTTGACGCCACTCATACTCCATTTCCTCGATTATTTCATCAAGTTTTTTGCTGCTTTTATTCACCGTGTTGACGATGTTGTCCGTCGCGATGTTCTTGAATTTGTAATCCGTTGGTCTCTTCATTAGGATTGCGGCGTCGAGTAGAACGAAGTAGTCCCGTAGGGCGACGAGTTTTTCTCGATTTACGCTGGCTGCTCGTAACAGGCGACCTAACAGTAGAGCTTGCTCTCCTGCCCCGGAGTCTGAACAGGTATGTTGGAATAGATGGTGCGTCCAGTCGTTGCAAATCGTCCCAGCGACCTTGGTCTGTAGATGTAGATCCCTGAGAACGCTAGCCATGTCCTGTTCTCCACGTTCTATGGGTGATGGCGTCTTGGAGTTCTTGAGAGTCTGGAAATCCGACATCGTGGGAGCTGCAGTTGTCCTGTAACAGAGGTTATTGATGATGATGTCAGAAAGTGAATTTACTAGATTCTAACAAAATATATACATCGCCTTGAAGTTCTTGGGAGTCTGGGAATCCGACATCTTGGGAGCCAAGGGCGCTGCAGTTGTTCTGCAAGAGAAGTTATTGATGATGAGGTCAGAAAGCTAATTTACTAGATTTGAATCTCTAACCAAATATATACACTGCTGCACTTCTTTTCGCCTTTTTTATTGTTCTTTGTTATGAGTGGAGTGTATCACTTTAGCACATATAAGATGACAGATTCGCCAACAGAGTTTCAAGACTGGCAGGCATACTTTTGCGAGTAACATCGAAATCCAATAAATTATCCTTAATCCGCATGTTGCGAAAGTGATGTAAGCCGCCACTACTGCTAGGATGAGGCTTATTGTAGCTATTGCGAGCGTCTTGTACCATTGGAAAAATACTGAGACTATGTGGGGTAGATCTGGCCAGAGAAGTTCTGATGAACTCGTGGGCTCGCCGCGTAGCCATTGCTCTAACGTTCCTTGTATCGAAACGGTAAATTTGAGTACCCCTGTGATCTTGAGGGACGTACTTATTCGTCCGCACGCTATCTTGCATGCTAGGTCAACTCTTGCTTTTGAGAAACTGAATCTTAGTTCCGAGCGGCTACCGGTCGTGTTGCATGGTATGGTAAAGCTTGCTTCACCACATATTATCTCTGCCAGAGAACCGTCTCGGCTTGACTTGCATACCACCTCCGCAACACTTCCTTTTGCGCAGTTATAACAGCCTTTTAGGTCGCTTGCCTTAGCATGGCAAATATCATCGTCGATCAAAATTTTGGTTTCAAGAGAATCTTGAAACGTTAGTAGCAACAATAACCATATTGGTTATTGTTGCTTGCACTCTTGCCAGGGGGTCTTGTTGGAGCGTTAGTGATGGGAATAAAACCGGCAGCTGATTTCTCTTGTGGTTGAACCATGCCTCCAGTGGAAAGCTCTTGCAGTAACAATTAGCCTTCGTTTCTGCTGGTACGCATGTACAGTCCTCGAGTAGTTGACAGCGAAGGTTTTGGGCGTCCGAAAAATTCGCGCACTGTAAAGCTGGTAGTGTGTTCCTTTTCCATAGGGCCGTCTTATTGCCATTAGAGATGAATGGGCTATTGAGTAACGGCATTGGGGGAGACGTAAGTGTTATTGATAAGGCGTTCCACTTCACAGGTACGTTCGGTAGTAGGAAAGCATTGCGGAAGGCTCTTGTCTTCTTGCTCACCTCGAAATGGTGGATTTCTACGTTGGCTGCTTCGCGCCATCTATTGCAGTGGAAAATTTCGAAAATTTCCTCACTTCTTGGCTGAGCATAAATTCTATAAAAAAGACATCCCGAGCTTAAATAAAAACAATCACAACCGGGTCCTCCGCAGGATTCTACACAGAACGTATTGCCTGGATATTGATTTCCCTCTTCTAATTCGGAGACTAAGCTCGACTTATTGATGAACTCACATTTGTCCCCCACGCATGAACCGCTATGAGGACAACGTTTGCTGTCGTCTCTAGTGAAGAGATCTGTTTCCGGTTCGCAAGTCAGCGTGAGTGATTTCCACAGCAGTGTTATTTCATGGACCGAGGTAGAGTTTTGTAGCAAACGTAAACAAGCCTCTTTTTTGAAGGGGTTGATCTTGAACACCTCAGAGATCTGTACTTGGCAACGTTCTTGTTTACCTTTTGTGCAAATGGTGGAGTATTCCGTAAAGAGATTGATGTCCTGGCACTGGAAAGAGCACGATACTACCGCTGCCAGAGCTATGATCTCTGCTAGGCGTCGTCTTCTTGTCGTAAATTCTTGTCTCGTTGTCTTCCGAAGTCGTTGGCATCCTTGCAATGTTGCTCTGCATACTGCCCATAGTAGTCGACATGCCGCTCTCACCGGAAATCCGATTACCACCGGTACGTACAAGAACACATAACATCCAGTTACCAGGAAATATATCACAACCGAGGTTGCTAGCATTGCACTCTTTGGCCAGCATTCCGGATTGAAGATATTTGCCGAACAAAATGTGCATCTTATTGAATCACAGAATGGTCCTGGAGGGCACTTTACTTCTATGGTATTGATAGATGCCCATCATCGAACTTCCATTGGACTAAGTGTTCGTGAAGAATGATGTCCGGGGGAAGGTCAATCCTTTCTTGATATCTTGGATTTTCCACCTGAACACAAAAGTGTTCTGCACAGATCTCATATGGTGCTAAATTGGGAGATGACAGTGTAATACCGCCTGAAGTGCACTGGATTGAATGTATCGAATTATTTCCCGCTGCTGTAGTTACGTCGATAACAATTGACATGATAAGCGAGATCTGGAGCATCGCCGAGGCGGTGATAGTTGCGACGTTGGAGGTCCTTCTTGCGGGTTTTGCTTCTTCCTCCGGCTCATTCCCTCCGTTCTCGTCTTCTTGGTAGTTGACCCTTTTTCGCTTTCTGAAATTATATCGTTGGTGACTTTGAGATGAAGAGTGCTCCACGTCTTCTGAAGTCCTTGAGGAAGAAGGAAGGTCTCCTGAGCTTTGTTGTCTAGTTGGAGACAACTGGTTTTGGGTTACTTCCTTATTGTTTTCTTCTTGATGAAGTTCCAACGGGACAAGAAGATTTATAGGTCGCCGTATGAGTCGACGTGAAGGCATCCTCACAACCGCTTCCCGTACTGTACCAGTCTTGTTAGCGACTGCCTTATCTATTCTTCCCATTTTCCAACAGTGGCGTGGCTGAATGGGGTCACACAGCAGCACCACCTCTCCCTCAGAAGGAGGTTGTGGACATCCCTTCTTTGATCCTATCTCGAGTGTATGTTTCTCTCGCAGGGCTGTCAGATATTGGTTCTGCCAGACGTTCCAAAATTTTTCTGTAAATTTACAGGAAGTCTCTAGGGCCCTTATAGCTTGATTTCTTGTTTGAAGTACAACTTCCATCTCCGGAGGATGGTAGTCGGGATCCCCTGAATCGTCACATCCGACCCCTAGTGGGGAGAAGATTTGAAGATCCCTTTGTATGAAATCAATCGGACGCAAGGTCTGACCATCGTTCAGATCGTCGCTTACATACGTGAGCGGTCGAGTATTGATCAATCCTTCGATTTCTATCAGGACGGTGGTCATTTCCTCTAAGGACAGCACTGTCTTCGCCAACGTCTTGTATAGAGATTGCTTGACTGACTTGATAAGCCTTCCGTAGAATCCTCCTTGCCAGGGAGCGTACGTCGTAATATGGCGCCAGTCAATCTCTCTCTCACTTAGCAGTTTGGCTACCGTTGGGTCGGATCTTGCTGCCTTCATGCTTTCGTAGAGTATTGCTTCCCCTAGTTCAAAGGTAGGTGCATTATCACTGGTTATTGGATCTGGCACTCCTCTTCTAGCGAAAAATCTGCGAAGCATGTTAAGAAACGCTATTGATGTGAGATCTGCCACGACATCTAAATGTACCAGGCGAGTCGTCATGCACGTAATTATTGCGCCGTAACATTTTTCTTGACCTCCTAGCATCGCCATTATTGAGAGCGGGCCGAAGTAATCTAACCCGACATATTGGAAAGGTCTTGATTGCACCACCCGTTCTTTTGGCAGATCCGGTTGTCTTGGATACTTGTAAGGGAGGTTATTGAACTTCTGGCAGTGGAAGCATTTTCGAGTTGTGGCGAGTACCTGTGAACATAATTGCGGAATCCAGAATTCTTGCCTGACCAGTGCTATTGTATGATTTACTCCGGGGTGCCCTTTCTCATGTACATCTCGGATAATAATTTCAGCTAGCATAGTTTTTTGGAGAACGAAAATCGGGTATTTTGCGTTCTCGCTTAACTGGGCCCTCCCTAGTCGCCCGTAGCAGCGAAGGATTCCTTGCACATCCGGTCGGATGTTGAGATTGCTCAGGGATTGTATGATTTGCTTGCTAACCTTCCGTTTTTGATGGTCTCGTATGATCACGTCTTTAGCAAGCGCTACTTCCTTTCCCGTCAGGCATTGGGAAAGTACCGATGGTGAGAGTCCCTTTATTACTGAAAGGGTAAGATTCTTGTCTGGATTACGCCTGCTATTGATTCTTGTCATTAAGCCCAGAAGGAAGCGTAAAACATAGGCTACGATTCTCTTTGCTTTTGTAAACGTATGTACTTGTTTTCTATCTAGAAGCTCATCATGGTCTTGCCTGGATGATCTTGCAGGTTCATCGCCTATGGCAGCTACTCCCTCTGTATACTCTTCAGAATCTTGCCCATCTTCAAATCTTTTCCTATAGTCGAAAATTCGACTATGAACAGGCCATTGAATCGGATTGGACTGTAGGAAAAGCGGACCTATCCACCACCATACATGATCTTGTAGTTCTTGTTGCGTCAGTCCTCTTGTTGCGCAATCAGCTGGATTATCCCCCGAGGCTACGTAGCCACATCGAACGAAGGAACCTTTCTCCGCTATGTTATTGCTGATATTGTTGATCTCGACCAAGCGGTTATACACAAATTGTCCCACTTTCTTTTCCGGCTTTAGTTTGAGTCAACTGAGAACAATTTCTGAGTCGGAAAATAGGTGGACATCTTGGACATCAAGGGATAGCTGTAGTTCGTTCAGAACCGAGTTAGTTAGTCTCGCAGCCAGTGTGAAGGCATTGAGTTCTAACTTCGGTATCGTGAACTTTCCCTGCATTGGCGTAAGTTTTGATTTTGCCATGATGAGGCGAGCCCTTCCTTGATGAAACAGGTATGTGCAAGCTGCGATGGCATTAGCACTGGCATCAGCGAATGTGATCAACATCCCATTACTACCCTTTGGTGCTAGAAATCTTTGCACGTAAATCCCTGAATCTGCTCCAGAAGATGTTTCCACTCGTCTTCGACTTCTTTGGGGAATTCCGTATCCCAATCATATTGCTGCTGCCAAAGGTGCTGTAAAAAGATCTTGGCGTTATGAAGTAGTGGAGTCATCCATCCCATGGGATCGTAGATGGACGCTATTGTACTGGTAATAGACCTCTTGGTAGGTACAGGATTTGACGGAACCCGTAGTGACATCTCTATTGTGTCTTCGCCAACGTTCCATGTAAGCCCTAACACTTTAGGATATTGCTGAGCGCATTTGTCCTGGCTTTTTATCTCTTCCACCAAAAGGTTATTGTTTGAAGAAAACTCCCTAAGGTTCATCTCCAGGTCTTGGAACATTTGCTTACTCCTGTGGTATGCCCATTTGGCTTCCTCCAATGTATTTGTCGTCAGTACCAGATTGTCGACGTAAAGGTTCCGCTTGATGTCTTGCACAAGAGAAGCTTCTTCTTCGTAGTTATCCAAATGATATTGAGTAGTTGCGGCCAAAAGAAATGGCGATGACTTGAGGCCGAACGTTACTCTTGTGAACCTGAATACCTGTATATTGCTAGGAGTTGGAGGCAGCTTATGATCTCTCAACCATAGGCATCGCGTAGCGTCGCGATCTTGTTCTTGCAGTCGAACTTGTAAGAAGGCTTTTTCGACATCTGCTGTTATTGCTATTTGACCGAGTCTGAAGCGCAGTAAGATGCCGTACAGAGCAGGAAGTATCACCGGACCTCTGTGAAGTACGTCGTTCAAGGAATTGCAATCCTTGTAATGGGCCGATTCATCGAATACTATGCGGAACTTCGTAGTGGTCTTGTGCGGGGTCAGAACCGGCTGGTGTGGAATATAGTAGATTTGTCCTCCGAGGCTAGGTGCGTCCTCTTCTACATTTTCGATGACACCTTGTCGTAGTTGGTCTTGAAAGGTGTTATTATACTGTTCTAAAAGTTCTTCGTTCTTGCTTATTGTGTTCCAAACGCTAACCAGACGCTTATATGCTATTGCTCGATTGTCGGGAAAGGTTGGATATTGATGCTTCCATGGAAGACGGACGTAGTACCCATCCTCTCTCTTTTGTATTGATTCTCTGAACTTTAGCCAGACTTCCCTGTCCAGAGCTTCTCTTGCTTTCTTTTCGGTTCCCATGAACTCATCCGTTCCCGCGGCATCCAAAGTCCAAAACTTCTCCCATTGTTCTTGTTCCTCAGCCGTGACCTCTGAATCCGTAGCACTGGCGGTGTTGACTTGAATAGTATTCATCGACCAACATTTTTCCCACTGCAGCCATTCCTCTTGCTTACATTGGGACACTTGCTGAGCTTGCACTTCTGTATTCTTGGCCTTTCCCGATATTAAGTGACCCAGTTTTGTAGGTAGCAGATGGAGCCCAGATGGAAGCGTTATTGATGGAACGTCAGTTCGAATGAAAGACCAGAGCTGGTCGCACCCTAGTAGGATTTTCGGTTTAATAACCTCTTTACTCTTATTGATTGATATTGACAGATCTAACGAGCGCACATAATCTAGGTCCTCATTCGAAATCTTTGGAGAGAAGAAGGCGGTCGTCAAAACCTTACTTGTTAACAGTTCTAGTGAATGTAGCGCTCCATCTTTATCCCACACATCGATATTGACTACTTTGCACTTTTTCTCGTTAGCTTCCTTGGATCCGAAAGTACGCAGCTTAATATGCTCCTCTTCTAGCACAGGCAATTTGAGCTTCTCGGCTAAGGCACTGTCCACAAAAGAAATTTCCGCTCCCGTATCTAGTAGTACATCGACCTTCGTGAGTGATTTCGTATCGGGGTCGAGAATTGTAACATCTCCCGTTGGTAGGGATGGTCGATCCGATGCCTGCGAGCTCAGAACTGATTGAGGCTGCGCTTCAACCTTCTGTTCCGTGTTTTCTTTCGTGGAAATAATTGCATGTGCCCGAACTTTCGTTGGGGCGCTCTTGAAAGCTCTAGGTGCCTCCTTACTTGGTGCCTTTTCTCCCTTCGGTCCAACATCCTCCTTTGTCTTTGGAGTTCTTGCAGACGGTGGCTCGATCCCCTGCCTCTGAGCAGGTGACCAGTTATTGCTAACCCTTTTAAAGCAACAGGAAATGTGATGAGGTCCCTTGCATATAAAGCATGGTCGCCCTTTACAGCTTGCTGTAGCATGTTTACCCGAGGCACATATCAGGCATAACCTCCTTTCTCGGAGGTACGACGCTCGTTCTTGAGGCGTGGGGAATTTTTTACACCTTTCGGAGGCGTGATCTTCCCTACAATACATGCAGCTCCTTGTCACTGCTCGCCCAGCGTGCGGTTTTTGTGTCGTCCAGCTTTTCCGGTGGGTTGTGCTATTCTCATCCGCTAAAAGTGAAACCATTTCTTCTGTACGGAGGATTTCATCCACATATGTGAAGAGGGTTTCCATATTGAGAGGATCATCCGGTTGCTGTCTTTGCTTTCTCGTTATCACTTTTCTCTTCACAAAGTCCGGAAACTTTGCTAGGACCTTCTTGATTAGCCAGGAGCTATTGACTTCTTCTCCCTTTTCCTTTAGTTGGGTCACTATTACCTGCACTTGCTCTAGAAGAGAGCGTAAATCCCTCACGGAATTGCTGCGTCGTTCGCAGGAATCTAGTTTCTCGACCAAGTGGTTTACAAGGAGTTCCTTATTGTTGTACTTGTTGAGGAGGAAGTCTACTGCCTTAGAGTAGTTCTCCTTCGTCACTTGGAACTTCTTGATAGATTCTCTAGCTTCGCCTCTCAAGGCTCTTAATAGGTAATTGTATTTTACCATTTCCGGAAGTTCTCGCGTATGAATGTTGCTTTGGAACAATTCCCAGAAATTGTCCCATTCCCATAGGCTTCCTCCGAAAGTCGGAATGGGAATCGGTGGTAGTTCTAGCGGCTTTGTCTGTGCTTGACTCGCCGCTGTAATGTTATTGATCGTGGTTCCCCCTGATGTGCTACCGTTCAGCGCCCTGAGCCGAGCTTCTAGAAGTACGGAAAGGTCAAGGCCCGAAACTACCGCTGCTTCCGCCTTAGCAGCATAACTCTCATAATCCTCGCTTTCCTTAGCGCCCTTATTGTCCATGTTATCCAGAGTTGTTGCGTACTCTGTCAGGGTTTTTTCTACCTTCGAAGACACGGTAGTTATTGCTGATATACCCTCCTCTAGCCGGCTCACTAGTTCTTGCTTTTCCTCTTGGGGTGCCTGCGCTTCTAAGACCGCTTCTTCTAACTTCTCACTTTTTAAACTGGAGACTGTGTGGTCCAATTTATTGGTAAAGGTGCTGACTAACCGCTTTAGTGTTCCCAAGTGCGACGACATATTGAGGATCTTGATAGCTACCGCTTATTGATTATTGACCGATTTATTCTTGAGGTTATTGGCAGTTCAGTTATTGAGACTTGATGTTATTGTTTTAACAACGTTCTTGTAACAAGAAAAGGAAAAAGGTGCGGTTCTGTTTTCTTGAGTAAGCCAAAATGGGAAACCGCAGTGCTTTAACTGAAATGACTCTTAAACCGACCTGGATCCTGTCGCCGATGCACCAGTTTGTGGAGTTGTGGGGGAGCTTCCCGAAAACACCTTGCCACGCGGAATAGTTCTTGCTCAGCTAAAGTGATCTTGTTAGGGTAGCAAACACCGAATTCACTGAATACTTTATCTTGTATACCAGAATCTCTTGAAAGTTCTTGGACGAAGTGGAGCGGTAGCTCAGGGAGCCGGGGGTAGTAGTCGATGGCGTGCAGAAGCCGTAGACGAGGCTCGATCCCTGGCGACATCATCTTTTATACACGTTGTCGTTGCTGTCACACGTTGTTGTCACACGAAAGAATGTCCGCTTCGTCCAGTCCTGTAAACATTTCAATTAGATCTGCCATTTGATAAGAGAAAGCTTGAGAAACTGTGAAATGGTTTCTGACCCTAAACTACTACTAGCGCAGCTATACCCGTTGAATTTTTTTTCTATCTTTATCTGTGTCGTCCAATTATCTGGTTTCTTGAAGCCGCCATACTCCGAATTATCCTACTATCAGGGGTTCCAAAATTGTGGCTCTCTGAATAATCCAGTGATCCCTTCACTAAAAGGTGTGATAAAAAAATACAGATATGGTACTACAAGGCCTTGCATCACGCTTCTAGTTAATCTCGTCATCTCGGAAGCAGTCTCGGCTAGCATTTGTGGTGTTAGGTCAAACCTCCTGATTCCAAGATTTAAGGAAAATCAGCGAAAAAAATGAACAAACCAAGGGAGAAAATTTCAGTGCAGCGAGTAAGAAGGTAGCGTCGGTACTTGGAAGCTGCTTTGTGAGCAAAATTGAAGAAGCGGTTTTAAAGAACGGGTGGCTCGCCTAACTAAACTCATAAATTAAGGTGTCCAGGGACCGGATTCATCAACGATTAAACCGGGGGGGGGGTGGTATGCGGAATATGACGGGAGAGATAAGATAAGAGTCAGGTAGAGATAAGGCAAGATTCAGAGACGCAGGCTTCATCTTGGGTATCTCTATCCCCTATACCCTCGGTATAGTCGCTGATGAATCCGGCCCAGTGGAGTGGTCGAAGTTGAAGTGGTGGTTTGTAACGCCGAACATTGGGAAAGGTGTAGGACACTAGCAAAGCGTAAAAACTCTTGGTTGATTAGAAGCGTGGCATGTTAGGTGGTGCTCTTCGAAGGCCTTGTCCGCGACAAGTGGATTTCTTGGTTTCGTTGTAGACTGCGGGCTCTTGGAAGGCCAGTTGGGGATGTACATGTCATGGAGTGCTTCCTTATGCGGTCACTGCACACTATGACTAAATCGCCCTCTCTGGCCTACTCAGGGTCGCCTGAATTCTGGTGGTTCATGAGTGTGTTTATCATGCTTATCCAGGTTTCGTACTTTCGAGTGCTTTTTTCTAGGCTGTAGTCGGATCCCGTCGAGCCGTTAAGGCGTTTGGTCGTTTAGTAGAAGTCTTGAAGCACTAACCGGAGCTGGCCGTTTAACAATCATTTATATACAGATCAGCGTCCGTCGCCGGCTTCGCTGACGCCGTACGCTGGACGTACGGGCCACGCCAGGCTTGCTGGCTTCGCCGGCTTCGTGTATACCGGGCCACGCTGGGAACATTGCCGGCGCCGTACGGCGGAGCCGACAACAGACGATAGCTAATCGTAAGGAAGCATCCCTAGTGTCGAAGTCGAACGCGTTGAGACGTGCGCCTACTACCGATCGGTTGATGCTTTGCTGAGTACCACTCACTCTCCTGTATAGCGCTCAGGGGAATGTTCGTCAGCACTCCCGCTTCGTCTGGGGTTGTGTTCACAACCTACTGCAGCTCGTCAAGGCCAACTGAATGTCTGACATTCTCGTCCTGTCGCCCCGCTTTAAGCCACCAGATGTCATGATATTTAGTGCACGTCTTCTTGACGTATAGAATAAATAAATAAATAAATATTCGGGAATGTGACTTAGGATAAAGATACTATCCTCTTGTATATACTGTGCTAAAAAAAACTGGTCGAACCACTGCTGAAAATTGAGACCGACGATGTGTTGAATATGAAGCCAAAGCCAGCGCAGGTCCCCAAACTTTCTTCGCTGGCTTGTCCTAGCCACTGCTGAAAATTGGGGGATCCATCGGCCATCGTAATTACGCAACACCAACCCCGATGGTTAAGTGTGAGGGAATACCGATAGCCCGCTCAAAGATCGGTGATATTGGCTGCCTGGGGCCGGATTCATCAAAGTTACTGCAGTAACTTTAACGGAGAACCGTAAACGAAAGCTCAGATAACGTGGCTTATCGCTCACCATATCGCTTGATAAGCCGCGCCATTTGAGCTATTGCTTACAATTCTCCGTTAAAGTTACTGCAGTAATTTTGATGAATCCGGCCCCTGATCGAAGCACTTACCCTGCATAAGGCGCTTAATTCGGCCAACTCACGCTCACAACTGCCACCCCGATCGATTAGTTAGATTAGTATTCGAACATTGTTCGAAATCGAAGATAGGAAGACGTTGTTCGAACATTGTTCGAAATCGAAGATGGTGAAAAAGCATTGTTCGAATAATGTTCGTAATCGAATATTGCGAACAAAGTATTGCTCGGATATTGTTCGAACAACAAAAGTAGGCCGCCTGAGTATGGATCGTCTCCATTCTCCGAAAAACCTACGTTCAAACTCAATCCACTTCTGCGCTTACGATAATTGGCGGGAACGATTTGCGATTTCCTTTCGAAGGTTCTGACGGCCGACTCTTGACATTGTTCGAACATTGTCCGATTTCGAACAATATTCGAACAATGCTTTTTCGCGATCATCAATCTGCGATGTCATTTGGAGGGTTCGAATTTGAAAATCGCGAAGTTTTGTTAGAACGCCTTTCGAAGTCGAACAATGCTTGAGATCGAGGGATTCGTCATAGTGAATTAAAGAGGGAGTTCAAATAGAAGTGGCAGTTAACTAGAGGTAATGCGATATTTTGTTGGTTGCTGTTGAACATACCTAGGATGTAAGAGTCCGATTTTTCTAGCTTATTACAATCCCTGAGAATTCTCGAAAACCTCATGAGCATTAAGCAGCGTCACGAAACTGCTGTCTAGTCGACTCTGGTGGCGATATTACGATTTTGGCTACTATCTCATCCTCATGTCTAGTGTTGTGTATAGTTTTTTTCAAATGACCCATTCGAACAGGTATTCCAATGATTTTCATTCGAACTTGGATAATGAATTCGAAATTTAAAACATCGCGTTTTTCGCATGTATTCGAATCCTAACCTTCATAAAACCACTTTTCGATTACGTTTTAATTCGAATACTCGAAAACTGCGGGCATTTGAAACCATGCCAACAGTCGAACATTTTGCGAGGGCACAACTATAGTTGTGTGTATATGTAGTTGATCCTATACTGGTTGTTTCAACTGAAAAAACTGATTCAACTTTCAACTGGTAGATAATAAGTGATAATAAACTATGATTTTGATAAAAAACCTGATAAACGTTTTCAAGTGATAAAATACAATTTTTTGTAGAATTGATGATGTATTACAAAATAGATGTATGGTTGTAACAGTGAAATGCTAACTGAAACTATTTCTGTGGGCCATTTCAAGCAGTTTGGGCATCGTTGAGAACCTTTCCTTTTTGCGTGCTCCGATGGGAATACGGCGTGCTACCTAGGTTTCGGTAGTTATTGCGTATTGTAATCGTATGCTAGTGTCTGCGTGTGTAGGCCGGCGCGCCTCTGAACATACGGAAGCTCGTCGAGATCGTTGCCGAACGTCGCGTCCGCCGCGGTCGCAGTGCACTAGAAAATGTTCTGCTTTACCATGTGCAGAGCAATTCCTCATTAAACGTGCATTAAAACTGCGGACGAATTGTCGCCGTCGGAAAATACCCTCTATGTACGTCAAAATCATCATTCTTTTCAAAACCAACCCAGGCGCGAACCGCCGCCGCCCGACGTGGCCCACACGTCCAGCGTACGGCGCGGCGAAGCCGGCGACGGACGCTGGTAATGGGATAATGCGAGAATTTAGTGACATCGACTCGCAAATGAAGAACAGATAGCAAATTATGCGTAGAAGTAAGGAAAATCCCTTCCTTTGGTAGCACATCAACCCTGGAGAATGTACACTACTTGCAAAATAAATGACCAAGTATCTTGTTATTCCGGTCTTCTAATTGGGTTGTAAACGATGATTCAGATGTCTTCCTAAATTCAACCCTTTTCATCCACAACCGTGGTTTTGCTCTGTCTTCTTTCGGTTCTCTGTGGAACTTGCCTTCGAAATCGAGTTATTCGATTGCTCGATTTTCGAAGATGGCGAAAAATCGAGTTATTCGTTTGTTCGATTTTCGAAGACGGCGAAAAGTCGAGTTATTCGATTGCTCGACTTCCGAAGGCAGCGAAAAATCGAGTTATTCGATTGCTCGATTTTCGAAGACGGCGAAAAATCGAGTTATTCGATTGTTCGACTTTCGAAGGCAGCGAAAAATCGAGTTATTCGATTGCTCGATTTTCGAAGACGGCGAAAAGTCCAGTTATTCGATTGATCGATTTTCGAAGACGGCGAAAAATCGAGTTATTCGATTGCTCGATTTTCGAAGACGGCGAAAAGTCGAGTTATTCGATTGCTCGATTTTCGAAGACGGCGAAAAGTCGAGTTATTCGATTGTTCGATTTTCGAAAATTTCAAAAAATCAAGTTATTCGATTCTTCGACTTTCGAAAATTTCAAAAAATCGAGTTATTCGATTGCTCGATTTTCGAAGACGGCGAAAAGTCGAGTTATTCGATTGCTCGACTTCCGAAGGCAGCGAAAAATCGAGTTATTCGATTGCTCGATTTTCGAAGACGGCGAAAAATCGAGTTATTCGATTGTTCGACTTTCGAAGGCAGCGAAAAATCGAGTTATTCGATTGCTCGAATTTCAAAGACGGCGAAAAATCGAGTTATTCGATTGTTCGATTTTCGAAGACGGCGAAAAGTCCAGTTATTCGATTGCTCGATTTTCGAAGACGGCGAAAAATCGAGTTATTCGATTGCTCGATTTTCGAAGACGGCGAAAAGTCGAGTTATTCGATTGCTCGATTTTCGAAGACGGCGAAAAGTCGAGTTATTCGATTGTTCGATTTTCGAAGACGGCGAAAAATCGAGTTATTCGATTGCTCGATTTTCGAAGACGGCGAAAAGTCGAGTTATTCGATTGCTCGATTTTCGAAGACGGCGAAAAGTCGAGTTATTCGATTGTTCGACTTTCGAAGGCAGCGAAAAATCGAGTTATTCGATTGCTCGAATTTCAAAGACGGCGAAAAATCGAGTTATTCGATTGTTCGATTTTCGAAGACGGCGAAAAGTCCAGTTATTCGATTGCTCGATTTTCGAAGACGGCGAAAAGTCGAGTTATTCGATTGCTCGATTTTCGAAGACGGCGAAAAATCGAGTTATTCGATTGTTCGACTTTCGAAGGCAGCGAAAAATCGAGTTATTCGATTGCTCGAATTTCAAAGACGGCGAAAAATCGAGTTATTCGATTGTTCGATTTTCGAAGACGGCGAAAAGTCCAGTTATTCGATTGCTCGATTTTCGAAGACGGCGAAAAATCGAGTTATTCGATTGCTCGATTTTCGAAGACGGCGAAAAGTCGAGTTATTCGATTGCTCGATTTTCGAAGACGGCGAAAAGTCGAGTTATTCGATTGTTCGATTTTCGAAAATTTCAAAAAATCAAGTTATTCGATTCTTCGACTTTCGAAAATTTCAAAAAATCGAGTTATTCGATTGTTCGACATTCAAAAAAAATGTCGAAAAGCTCAACTCTATTAGCGACCTGCAACCGCCAGCCAGCGAAGCACATTACGTGATCGACCCAAGTAATTTTCGACTTAACCTAAGCGACAACTGCACCCTGATGTTTTTCTGCTCTAACACTGATATGGACTGCATGTTTTCCATATATTATGTAGACTACTGCTATCTCGAGAGGGTCGAATTTCTGAAATTTTGCTGTGCTTATATCTCACAGTCGGCTGATAGATGCAACATCGTTTTCTTCTAAGTCTAGTCTATACAGGGTGCGCAAAAATTACCCGATAAAGATATCACATTGAAACATCAACACAAATGCGGATTTGACAACGAAACTTAACACATAACTTCTTTATTTCCTTACTAATAAAAACATATCAAAGTCATTAGAAGTGGTCGCATTTCATACAAAACAAGTCCTCAGTCGAGTAACGAACGCATCACACGTGGCACGGAGGTAGTTTTCGCTCATTTCATTCCATACTTTAGTCAGGGAAGCTTTAGGAGAAGCCAAACTTGCGTGTCGAGTAGAGCTAACTTCGCTCTCAATAACTGAGCAGACAGAGAAATTGAGAGGATTCAAATCCGGTGAATTCGAAGGCCAGTCTTCGTGCGGAATAAAATGGGGGAGTTCACGTTAGCACCACTGCTGCGTTATCGTCGCCTTGTGTGCAGGCGCAGAGTCGTACTGGAAGCACCATCTGTCATTATCGAAGTGTGCGTCGGCTCAAGGCTTCAACATGTCCTCCAAAATCGTTTCTAGTACTCGTCCTTGTTAATTTTGGTGCCGGATTCGACAAAAACTAATGAGGACTTGCCGTTTGAAGTAGTCGCACCCTAAGCCATAACTGAAGCGGGATGTGCTGCTCTAACGACCAGTTTCCCGTCGCGGATAGCAGCTCCAACATTCTGTGAGAGAATGCAATCGTTTTGACGATTCACCGTGGGTTCCAGGGTGAAGACTTTCTCATCAGAAAAAATGATCGCGCGGTGCGTGCCATTCGCGAACCACTACAGCACGTTCTGGAGACTTGTGTTCGTACAAAAGGTGGCTACTTCGAATGGCTTTGGTAGGTTTTTATTAGTAAGGGAATAAAGAAGGTATGTACCAAGTTTCGTTGTCAAATCCGCATTGATTTTGAAGTTCCGCTGTGATATCTTTGTGCGGGTAGTTTTTGCGCACCCTGTAGTTATAGTTATTTTCCAGCTGACACTAACAGGACCGATTCTTGCTACCAAGTTTCGTTGTCAAATCCGCATTGATTTTGAAGTTCCGCTGTGATATCTTTGTGCGGGTAGTTTTTGCGCACCCTGTAGTTATAGTTATTTTCCAGCTGACACTAACAGGACCGATTCTTGCTACCAAGTTTCGTTGTCAAATCCGCTTTGATTTTGAAGTTCCGCTGTGATATCTTTGTGCGGGTAGTTTTTGCGCACCCTGTAGTTATAGTTATTTTCCAGCTGACACTAACAGGACCGATTCTTGCTACCAAGTTTCGTTGTCAAATCCGCTTTGACTTTGAAGTTCCGCTGTGATATATTTGTTCGGGTAGTTTTTGCGCACCCTATAGTTATAGTTATTTTTTAGCTGACACTAACAGGACCGATTCTTGCTACCAAGTTTCGTTGTCAAATCCGCTTTGATTTTGAAGTTCCGCTGTGATATCTTTGTGCGGGTAGTTTTTGCGCACCCTGTAGTTATAGTTATTTTCCAGCTGACACTAACAGGACCGATTCTTGCTACCAAGTTTCGTTGTCAAATCCGCTTTGACTTTGAAGTTCCGCTGTGATATATTTGTGCGGGTAGTTTTTGCGCACCCTATAGTTATAGTTATTTTTTAGCTGACACTAACAGGACCGATTCTTGCTACCAAGTTTCGTTGTCAAATCCGCTTTGATTTTGAAGTTCCGCTGTGATATCTTTGTGCGGGTAGTTTTTGCGCACCCTGTAGTTATAGTTATTTTCCAGCTGACACTAACAGGACCGATTCTTGCTACCAAGTTTCGTTGTCAAATCCGCTTTGATTTTGAAGTTCCGCTGTGATATCTTTGTGCGGGTAGTTTTTGCGCACCCTGTAGTTATAGTTATTTTCCAGCTGACACTAACAGGACCGATTCTTGCTACCAAGTTTCGTTGTCAAATCCGTATTGATTTTGAAGTTCCGCTGTGATATCTTTGTGCGGGTAGTTTTTGCGCACCCTGTAGTTATAGTTATTTTCCAGCTGACACTAACAGGTCCGATTCTTGCTACCAAGTTTCGTTGTCAAATCCGCTTTGATTTTGAAGTTCCGCTGTGATATCTTTGTGCGGGTAGTTTTTGCGCACCCTGTAGTTATAGTTATTTTCCAGCTGACACTAACAGGACCGATTCTTGCTACCAAGTTTCGTTGTCAAATCCGCTTTGATTTTGAAGTTCCGCTGTGATATCTTTGTGCGGGTAGTTTTTGCGCACCCTGTAGTTATAGTTATTTTCCAGCTGACACTAACAGGATCGATTCTTGCTACCAAGTTTCGTTGTCAAATCCGCTTTGATTTTGAAGTTGCGCTGTGATATCTTTGTGCGGGTAGTTTTTGCGCACCCTGTAGTTATAGTTATTTTCCAGCTGACACTAACAGGACCGATTCTTGCTAGTACCAAAATTTTTGGCTCGTTCCGAAAATCTGGCAAAATGGCAGGTTGCACGGAGTCTCCTATAATGCTTTCAGGCTCTCTGGTAGTTTTCTATTTTTTTTCCGTGGTTTCTACACCTTCTTCTTCAACGTTTCTCCCGCATCGTCGCGTGGTCCACTCCTGTGGCCGCACCCCGCTCCCGGCTCCCCGCAGCCCGGTTGGCATTCATGGACCACCGGGAAGCGGGGCGACCACGACGCGCGAATTAGATCCGCAACGGAGATTTTAAAAGAGCAAGATTTTAAAAACTAGTATCAAATTACCGATTTTTCAACTGGATATTCAAGTATTTCTAGTCCTGCAGAAATTCATACACACAACATTCAGACTCAGAAGCACAGTGGACGGGAATGGGCTGCATTAAAACGCGAATCGATGGAGAAATCAGTGTTTTGTTCCAGCTGGACGACTCCACTGAATTCTTTTCGTTCCACTGAATGAACTCGTTGCTTCCGCTCGAGATTCTTCTTGAGATGCTTCAACAACTTGCAACAAATTGCAAATTTTCCTCTAGAAAATTTAGGCTTTCTACTTCTGCTGAAATTCTGAAATTCTGAAATTCTTTTTCTGAAATTCTTTTTCTGAAATTGAAATCGTGGAGGTCAAATGATAGACAGTTTTATGCCTACATCTTCTTGTTACGGTCTGGGTCACCAGCCAACATTGCAGGTCGGGTCGCCTCTTCTATTAAGGAGGGGGGGGGGGCAAAAGTAATGAGACAAATTGAAAAAATTTTTTTATCTCTTTATAACTCAATTACAGTTCAACGATTCTGAGGAGTGTGTATGTCATTAAAGTCAATGACTTGCTGCCATCGCTCAGCCAACTTTCTGATCCCATCCTTCCAGAACTGCTTGGGCCTGGTGTTGATCAACTGCTCGATATGGTTGTCGAGGTCTGCTTGGGTCCTTGTGTCCTTTCCGACCATGAAGTCCTAGAGTCTCAAGAAGTAGTGGTAGTCGCATGGAGAGATGTCCGGCAAATACCGTGGGTGAGGCATGTGAACGTAGCCCAGCTGAGCAAGCTTATCCGTGGTCATTTTTGCCCTATCGGGTGCGGCGTTGTCGAAGAGGAGGACCTTCTTGACGCGCTGCGACTGAATAAGTTCGAGTCGAAGGTCCATCTCTTCTATTTCGTTTACCATGGTCTTGGAGTCCATCGCCGCGCTTTTGGTAAACAGCTTCCAGTATACCGGTCCATGGGCGCAGACCTAAAAGCTCTGAAGGTGCTTCTCGTCGTGAACATCTCGCCTAACGAAGGTCGATAACAGGTGACCTGGCCTCACCCGGACTGGTTGCTTAGCAGGCTTAAGGTAGAAGATGTACTTCTCATCCTGCGTTAAAATTGAGTCCAGGCTCTCGGGTTTGGGAATCGGAAGAGATTTGCGCGACACAGGTCGACTCGTCAGGCTGGGTTTTCGGCATGATACAGATTGATATTTTGGCTTGTTTCTAGAAAGGGAGGGTGGTAACTTCTCAGGTGGCCTTCAGTAGGTAGCGTACAAACACACAAATACTATAAGCACGAAACCAGACTGCAGTCACGAGATATGTGGACACGGCATGGAGAGTCTCATTACTTTGGTCCCCCTAATAGTTCATTTTTCTGTATTGTTGGAAACCAGACGTTCTGCGGCCAATTGGCCGCAAACGTCTGGTTGGAGGCTTCGCCCCCAAACCCGGAGAGTAGAACACCCCCCGCCTTCTTGTCCTCTTTAGGCCTTCTCTCATTGATTAGAGTAAGAAAACTGGTTTTGCTATACAGAATAGTATAGCGGGATATGGTAGGACAGAATCTTCAAAACTGCTCCTATGATGCCTACCCACCCTCTATAGTATTTACGCGATTCATTCTCTGAGGTACTCGTGGCGTACATGGCGAGGAACAGATAGAGAGCCTTAATCCGGAGTGCTTATTCTGCGGAAACACAAATGAAATTAATCGGTATTGGTAGACCGCTCGATACAGTACACAGTCCGACGGAAATAACGTTACTCCATTTCCTTTACTCATTCTCCCTCTGCAAAGTCTTATCTGTGGCACGTATTTTGGATGCGGATGCACATTGGATAACGTCTGTGACACATTTGCTGACTCCGGACGCATCTAGTCCCCTTTACTGGACCCCTTTTAATAGTTCTATTGCTGGCGAATTTACTAAACCCCCTTAAATGGTCTTTCCTTTATTGGCTCCCTTACTGGTCCCCTCTTGATTGGTAATTTACTGGTACCATATTTATTAGTCCCCTTCACTGGACCTCCCCCCCGCTCCTCATTACTGATCCCACCTTCACTGCCCCCCTTTATTGGTCAGCCCCTTACAGGTTTCCTTCACTGGACCCCCTCCCCCTTCCTTCACCGGTCCCATCCTCGCTGGCCCCTCTTCACTGCTTCCCCTTTATTGTCAGCCTTTTTCCGGTTCACCCTTCACTGGTATCCACCTCCTTCGTCGGTCCCTACTACTGCTCCCACCTTCACTGGACCTCCCTTTACTTGTCCCATCCCTTTTCACTGGTCCCCTATCCTTCACCGATCCCCATTACTGGTAACACCCTCACTGGTCCCCCTTTTATTCATCAACACTTTTCCGGTCCTCCCTTCACTGGACCCCTCCCCCTTCACCTGTCCCCATTACTGGTCCCTTCCTCACCGATCCCCCTTCACCTGGTCCTTTCCTCACCGATCCCCCTTCACTGGTCAACATTCTACCGGTCCCCCTTTACTGGACCCCTCCCCCAACTCACCGCTCCCCATTACTAGTCTCTTCCGCAGCGGTCCCCCTTCACCTGGTCCTTTCCTCACCGGTCCCCCTTCACTGGTCAACCTTCTTCCGGTCCCCCTTTACTGGACCCCTCCCCCCTCCTTCACCGCTCCCCCGTTGACTGAACCACCCCCCCCCCTCCACCGGTCCCCATTACTGGTCCCTTCCTCACCGGTCCCCCTTTACCTGGTCCCCTCTCCCTCTTCACTGGTCAACCTTCTATCGGTCCCCTTCCCTGGACCCTACCCCTTCACCGGTCCCCATTACTGGTCCTTTCCTCACCGGTCCCTCTTCACCTGGTCCCACCTTCACTGATCCCTTGGCCAACCCTTTACCGGTCCCCCTTACTTGGAACCCCATCAGGGATGTGCGGAAATGTTTCTGAAAAAAGCGCAAGACGAAAGACGGAACGGAAACGCTCAAAAATGGCCGGAAACCGGAATACGAAACGCGGAAACGGAAATGAAACACGTGCGCTATTTTTTCAAAAGTGCATCTGAAACGGCGTCAGAGGTGGCTTCTACCGCACCTTTTCTTTCTCAGAGCTTTGCGAGCAGCAGAATCTCCCACAGATTAATGCTCATCCTCATCATAGCATAACATAGCGAAGCATGAATTCATAATATTGTTGTGATAACCTTTTAGCTTTGGGGTGGCGATGTCCGTTCCTCCTCGTGGTGCCACTGGAAACTGCTCGCTGTGTGAGCTAAGCTAAGCACGGACACTCGAATGCAGGCGACAGGCCCTTGTGACAGGCCGGCCTACGAAGACCCATGTCACATCACATGGTGTATGATAAGTCATGTTTTTCGAGATTGTACTACGGCGTCCGCGGGAGCCGACGCGCACTCGCAGAGCCCGGCGAGTGTGGAAAGTATGCGAAGGTCCCTGATGCGAGGACGGCATCGGGGGGCAACTGAGCTAGTGCGAAAGTCCCGTAACATAAGCAGGACCCGCGTAGCAACGCTGAATGTGGGTACGTTAACGGGCCGCTCGTGCGAGTTGGTTGAAGCACTGGAACGTAGAAGAGTTGATTTCTGTGCGGTGCAGAAGACGAGGTGGTCCTCCAGCAAGTCAAGGGACATAGGACGTGGTTTCAAGGCCGTTCTATGTGGAAGTCCCAGGACCACCAGTGGTGTCGGAATAATCGTCTCCGAACGATTTCGTGACTCGATTGCAAGTGTCGAACGCTATGACGATCGGTTGATGAAGATCGTTGTCGCCGCGAAGGAGCGACTCTATCACTTCTTCTCTGCGTATGCTCTGCAGAGTGGCTGCTCCGATCAAGCCAAGGAAGAGTTTTGGAGCCTGCTTGATGAGAAGACAGCAGAGGTACCGCCGAAAGATGTCATCATAGTCGCTGGTGACCTTAATGGGCACGTAGGTGCTGCGAAGGACGGGTACAGCTGTCATGGTGGTTTCGGATACGGGTCTCGTAACACCGATGGTGAGCGCATTCTTGAGTATGCGGAATCGCATAATCTCACCATTGTGAACTACTCCCACCTCATCTCATACAATAGTGGGAGCTCCAAGTCTCAAATAGACTTTGTCCTTGTCAAGGATCGCGACCGAAGCATTGTCACAGACGCGAAGATCGTGCCGTATGAGACGGTCGCCCCATAGCATCGACCGCTGGTCTGCACTTTTAAGATCACCCCTCCGAGTGTGCAGCAGGTTGAGCGATGCGACGCGGTGCTGCGAGAATCAAGTAGTGGCGAATGAAAGAGAAGGAAGCAGCTGTGATTTCTCGCGTACGGTTGCCGACAGTCACGACTGTCAGCGAAACTTGGAAGAAAACAACCGACGCGATACGCCAAGCTGCAAGGATGGAACTCGGCATAACGAAGCCTGGGCGACGCAAGGTAACAAGCAGACATGGCTGTGGACGGACGATGTGAAAGCGAAGGTTAGAGAGAGGAAATCGCTTTATCATATGTCTCTCAGCGATAAAACAGCCGACAACTGGCAGAAGTATCAAAAGGCGAAGAAGGCTGCAAAGAAAGCCGTGGCTGTTGCGAAAGCCACTCATTAGTGATGTCAACGAAAAGCTCGAGTCGCGCGATGGTGAGCGGTATTTTACCGACTTGCTAAGACCAGTCATCGCCAAACCGAGGATATTGAAAAGTTCTTTGGCATCAATGGTGAGAGCGGCCATCTTCTGACAGACCGCAAAAACGCGCTGAAGCGATGGCGTGATTACTTTGAGGAAATTTCCACTATGGAATTTCCTCACCCGGCCATCCCTTCTGTGGATTCTGTTCACGGTCCCGTTTACAAGATCACTGTGGAGGAAACTGAAGCGGCTCTAAAGAAGATGAAGCAATGCAAGGCGACAGGACCGGATGATCTGGCAGCCGATGTTTGGAAGTCGAAGCTCTGGTATCCTGCTGAGTGGTTGGCTGAATTCTTCAACCAGGTAGTAAAGGAGAAGAAAGTACCGGAGTGTTGGCACAACAGTACGACGATTCCGATTTGGAAGAAGAAAGGCAGTCCTACAGACTGCTCCAATTATCGTCCGATTTGCTTGCTTTCGCACAGCATGAAGATCTTCGAGCGAATCCTCGATAGACGAATTCGTGAAATCGTCAGGCTCTCCGACAACCAGTGCGGCTTTGTGTTTGGCAGTGAGACCATTGATGCTATACACGCCGCCCGCCTCCTGGTGGAGAAGCATCGCGAGAAACAGAAGCCGATGCATATTGCCTTTCTCGACCTGGAGAAGGCCTTCGACCGCGTACCGCGTGAAGTGATATGGTACGCCTTGCGACAACACAACGTACCTGAGGAACTCATAGAGTGGGTGCGGATGCTCTACTCTTGCCCAAAAAGTAGAGTGCAAGCTGCAGCTGGAACCTCAATGGAGTTTCCCATCTCTGTTGGGATGCACCAAGGTTCTGCGCTTTCTTCACTCCTCTTTGTTGTCGTCATGGATGCCATTACGCGAGATCTTCAGAAGCCTGTCCCATGGGCATTGCTCTATGCTAATGACGTGATGCTCGCTCGCGTAGATAAAGATGATCTCGAGCGGCAGGTGCAAGCTTGGTGCGACCGCCTGGCGATGTTCGGACTCAAATTGAACGTCAAGAAGACCGAGTACCTAACGACTGACGTAAGCGAGTGCGGCTCCATTGAGATTAACGGTACTGAGCTTGCACGTACTTCGGTGTTTGAATACCTTGGATCAGCAATAGCGTCTGACGGCGGTCTGATGGTTGATGTGAACTAACGCGTGAGTACAGCTTGGTCCAAGTGGCGTTCGCTGACTGGTGTGCTCTGCGATAGGAAGATACCAGAGTACCTGAAGTCAAAGATCTACAGAACAGTCGTGCGGCCGGTAGCAATATACGACGCTGAGTGTTGGCCTGCGACTAAGGAAGTTGAAACGCGCCTCAGCGTCATGGAGACGAAGATGCTGCGCTGGACGGCTGGAGTCACCCGCATGGACCACATCAGAAATAATGCTATTCGGCAGAAGTTCGGTGTCGTGCCGATAGCGGATAAGATGCGCGAAGCTCGCTTACGATGGTACGGCCACGTTCTGCGTGGAAAGGAAGATAGCGTCCGCAAGATAGGCCTTGAGTTGGAAGTGTCAGGAAAGCGGCCTAGAGGACGCCCGAAGCAGCGTTGGTCGGATACGTTACACATGGACATGAAAGTAACTGGCGTCCACCCTGATCAAGCGCAAGACCGGGAAAGGTGGCGTCATGACACCAGAAAGCGGACCCCGCGACGAAGCGGGACAAAAGCTGATGAAGAAGAAGAACCTTTTAGCTTTGGCTAGATCAATAAACGAAAACAAATTCAGGGTTCTATCTCACTATTTCTCACCATTTCAGCATGCAGCCTTTCCATATCTAGTTCCGGCGACGGGTTTTTCACTGAATTTTTTGCTGCTGATATTTTTTGAACGGTAGACTTAACCGAATTAAACACTTGAAGTTACCTACAGACTCGCGTAAAAACCGACTCGTGTAAAGTCTAAAACTGGAGTAGCCACCTAGATCATTTTCCAACCAGGAAAGAATTTCCTCTTAACACTTTTAGAAACCTGGCATCATGGACGATTTGGTGATTGCACAGACATCTGCATACTCAACATTAGCAGTAAATTGTAATCACAAAACCAATACTCACCATCAGAATTCATTCTAGGATCTAAGATGATAACTGGATGACTGATTAGTCATGGTGGGTCCACACTTCCACAGGAATATTCAGTCTGTGCCAGCCTAAAAATCCTACCTCCAAGGTGACACAGCTGGACAGTTCTGATAGTTCTCGAAGCAATAGTTTTGTGTCAGTATTCAGTAATTCAGCATAGTCAGTCAAAGTAACAACTCATGGTAGATGTTTGTGATGCTTCATTGAAAAATGAGTCGCATAACTCCATATGGATTAATATCACAGCTAACGAATTTAAAATTTTTTTGCACCTTTGATCAGGAACATTGATGCAATCTTGGAGCAGACAACCACAGGCCAAAACATTCACTGAATCCTTCTTTATGATACTCCGCTATATGCTTGCAAAGTTTTTGTAGATATTTGTAGCTACTGTTTGGATCAAGAATTTTATGAACATTCAAATGTTGAGTGCATCTTAAGATACAATGCTACATAGCCTTTGTGGCACATTAATTTTGCCCTGCACCCAGCCGTTACCATTTTTGAGTGCTTTTTGGTAGTTTAACAAATTTCAAGAATCCTAATAATAAGAGTATTAGGGTTGTCAAACAGTATTTCTCTCACAATTATATGAAGGAGTACTTTTTTAATTGATAAGCTGCTTGTGTTTAATAGAAAACTAGTGTGGAACAGTGTCCATTTCCGTTTCCGCCTTCCGGCCCAAAAACAGGCCACACAAAAAAAAAGAACACGGAAACGGAAATTCTGCACATCCCTGAACCCCATCCTTCACCGGTCCCCTATTACTGGCCCCACCTCCACTGGTAACACGTCGTGTGAATCCGGACAGGCCTTTCGTGACATCGGTGACACGTCGTCTAAACCTGGAAGGCCTTTCGCGATATTGGTGACACCTCTTCTTGATCCAGGCACCTGATGAACGACGTCGGTGACATGTCTTCTATAGTTGTGCTCTCCCAAAAATTTCGAATAACCGAATATATTTCAATAGTGACGATTTTCGAGCATTCGAATTCGAATAATATTCGAAAATTGCATTTTTTCAAGCATTCGAATTCGAATACATTCGAAAATCGCGTTTTTTCGAGCACTTGAATTCGACTACATTCGAAAATAGCGTTTTTCGAGCATTCGAATTTGAATATTCGAATTCGATTGTTCGAATATTTATTCGGGCGCTTTTGGGTGGGAAGATCATTTCATCAAAGCAAATACATGATGTCTCAAAAAACGTACACACTGTTTGAAAGTGATAACGTTGCTCACGGTAAGAGTAGTGAAGAAGTTAAGGGCTCATCTAATAGTTTAGGAAATAAGATTGCGCTATGCCCCGCTTGAAACCTTGCATTTCAGACTCGTTTGATTGTGCATGGGTGGCGCCAGTGGAGGATGTTTTGGAGAATTAGTTGCTGAATCGCCTCTTCACTTTGACGATGTTTTCGATTTTCCAGTAGCACTTCAGGATAAACTTCTTCTCCTCGAAGGAAAGCCAAGAGCCGGGCGTGACTCGTTTTGTGGGATCAGATATGTAGAAAGCGTTATTAGAGCGATAGCGAGAGCGCCAAATTGTGCACTGAATAAACTCGGATGTTGCATGTCTCTCACGTGATTGTCAGGTTCTAAAAGTTGAAAGAAGCACAGCACAGGTTAATGTTGCTAAGTAGTAACAAGATTGCAACAAACATTCAGCCCCTGCACTTTCAATTGAGTTTGACATATAAGATTTCAGACTAGTGCATAGCGCAATCTTGACCATTTGAATGTCTCAGAAGTTCCGCTATTCTGTGCTTCCATGTGAGTCTCAAACAAAAACAGTCTCCAAATGTTTCACTAGCAGCAACGTTAGAGCACTTGTGTATGTTTAGTACCTACATTTTTAGGATACCCTCCATTTTCGCAGGCCGTATTGTGCTTTTAAGTTTTAAACTTCAGAAAACACAAATTAATCAACACGGCTTCTTTAAGGAAAAATCACAACAAGTGGTTAAGTAAAACTCAATCAATCGAGTGTAAAATGGAAGAATTCAGGCGAGTGCATGGCGTAATCCTCACCGTTTATATGTCAGAAAAATTCTTGAAAAAAAAGGAAAAGAAAAAGATTTTTTTAAGTTTTATATTTGTCCTCAACCTCCAGTACCTTCATTGTGAGCGAAGTTATCACCTTTCAAACAGTGTATTCATTTATTGAGACACTGTATATTGATGACAAGTGTCCTGACCCACCTGTACGTGGACCTCGCCCTTTCTCGCCTCGCTTGGTGTCCGACTTTCGTTTCGCTAATACAGGGTGTTCCAAAATAACGTGATGAAGGTTTTTAAATTATAACTACGAAACAATCGAGAAGTTTACAAGACAATACATAAATAACAACAGCATAGACAATAGACAACACTATATTTGGACGGATTTGAATTGGCCCTCATTGTCGCGAATACAGAAGTCGAAAGGCTTGGAGAAGTCTTTGCCGATGGGCCGCAGGTCATCTAGAGACAGTCGTTCCCACTCCCCAAGCAGATTCTTTCTGGGCCTCTAGGCTGTGGTGGCGCTTGGCAGGGACACTGACCTTCAAAATGGACCACGCGCTGTAGTCCGTTGGATTCAGATCCGAGGAATGCTGTGGCCATTCCGCAGATCCGCAGACACGGCGATGTCCGGAAAATTGGCCTTGACCATGCTTGCATGTTTTTCGCCCTGTGTGCAGGGGTTGAGTCTTGTTGAAACGTTCACTGGGCATTGCTAACTGCGCTGGGACTGGAAACGTGCCGCGGCCTCAAAGATCTCCGTCGGTACACATATTGCTTTATTTTTACTCCTTGTCCATTAAAACCAGGGATCTTTCCGTTGGAATAGATTCCTCCTCAAACAATGAGCGCCTGCGGATGTTGACGCTGTTCGGCGATTGCAGAGGTGGCTGGAGCCTCTTCAGATCAGATCCTGTCGTGTTGTTGGTTGTGAATCTACTCCACGGTGAACAGCTTCTCGTCCATGAAAAGTGTTCGTTCCCACCCGCTACCTGCGGCCTGAGCTGTCGGCATCAGTAGAGCCGTTCGCGCTTATTCTTATCCATCAAGAGCTGAACGTAATGGAGCTTGTAGGGCTTCATGTGTATGTGTATGTGGGCTTTATGTGTTTCTTTTTGGCTACTCGATGCACTGATGTGAGACTGACACCACCGATATTACGTGCGATTTTTCTCAGGAGACCCTTGGAATTGGGTTCTTCGCTTCTCGATGACTTTCCGGGTCTGCAGTGTTTTGACAGTGCGATTGACAGTGCGACAGTTGACAGAGCAGATTAACGATGTCGCATTGGTGCTTTCCTTAACGACGAAACTCCAAAATCGCAGTGCTATGCTATGACATCATGAGAAAAACCGTAAGTTGTACAAAATAGAACTTAAAAATCATAACGCGGACAGAAGGATATGCACAAAAATGGCGTGATTGCTGCAGATTAATATATTCGCTTGGGAGAACGTCAAACCTTCATCGCGTTATTTTGGAGCACTCTGTATACGGACAAGATCACCCACACTGGGATAAATTGTATCGTCCAACCCATGAAGTTTTTTTGGTTTGGCTAACGTTATGAAATTGCAGCAAACAGTTCGTTGGAACCCTAAACGTTACAAAATTGAAATTTTAGGCAAATAGATTTCCCAATGCGATTGTAACTGATATCCCGCCCTCATCCAAATTCTCCACCGTTTAAGTGACAGTCCCTGAAGCTTGGAGCGCTGTTTTCGCGCGTAGAGAATGAAAAATTCTGCACTTCTGAGGACAGACAGTAAAACGTGATGCTTCAACTGGACCACATCATCAGATCTTTCCCATAAGTGGCAGCTTCCTAATTTCCCCTCCTTTTGCTTTTGTTTTGCTTTATACTGTATATATTCATGCAACGGTGAACAATCTTGTACGAAACATTGAAGGAGTAACACATCTCGCTTCTCGCCACCCTTCTAACGCTCATTTAAAATTAACGGCCGTTAAGAGCGGCCACTAATGCACTACCCTTACCGCTTATAATTCCAGATGTGTTATCAGGTTGGTTTCCACATACTGAGTGATGAAAGAAAACCACCCGCAGCGATAAAAGAAAACCACCGCTGGTTACTTGCCGCCGATGTTGATAGCGTATCTGGAGATGCAGGTGACGTCTCGCAGAATGAGTTCAGGAGATCCCTTCCACCCCTTCCCTGCAATTTTTTGAGAGCCCAGCGGCGGTTTACATAATATGACGCAAGTCTAATGTTTCGATAAACTTCAACGGTAGGAGGGAAGGGGAAGGTAAGCATGATGGAGAGGAGCAACAGAGTAGGTTCCCTCCAACTAGGATTGCACCGCAAACCATATTACAAGAAGTATGACTAGGAGCAACTATGAAAGGAGTATAGGCAAAGGTGCGTAGAGTTCACTCTGTCAGGATTGCTGTACTGTGCATTGCGCAAGTGCGCTCCACCGCGAACAAGTGACCGAATTTATTGCACAGCGGGGGAGGGAGTATTTTTAAACGCGATCTCCACGTGGGCATTCGATCGATGCCTTGTACGCCCATGATGGCACTGCCGTCAAGAGGGTTGAGCGGCAGTGGAAAGTGGCGTTGCTTCATGCGAGGAAGTTCGGAGGTCTAGTTCTCTTGCGTTGCGGGATTTTTGCATTTCAACGGAGTGGTTGAGCTTTGAGAGGTCTTTGACGTCTACATAATTCGCTGGCGTTTTCTGCTCATTTTCCAGCTGTATGCGCTCTTCGAGCGCAGAACTCAGCTGCGGACTTCCCCTGAGCGACGAAGGCAGTTTCCACACGAACAGCTCGGATGACACACACCCTGGAGCCCCTTCCCTAGCCTGGTCCTGCGCTCGAAGAATATACGGTTCCTGAGTGCCCGATAAGGGCGCAGACTTTTCTGATTGGAGCGTAAATTATTTGCTCGTGGGATGCTTGAAGCAGGAAAGACAGCTTATTTTGTTGGATTGCAGACTTCGTAGCAATCGAACGTTCGAATGCGACTGTTTCGAGCGTTCGAATTTGAGCATTAGAGCACGAGTATATTCCATGATCGACTGTCGTTGAATCTTGGCATGACGTTGATACCAATAGGACTGTTCGTGCTGTGGAGCCAAGATTGTTAACCACACTTTATTCGGCTGACGTTTCGGCGTAACCGCCTTCTTCAGAGCCTGGAAAAGTCAAGCGAGGTTTGAAAGGTTACTCGTCCAAGAACTATTTCAAGTTTCGAGCACTCGAATTCGAATACATTCGAAAATCCAATTCTTCGAGCAATCGAATTCAAATACATTCGAAAATCGCGATTTTTCGAGCATTCGAATTCGAGTACATTCGGAAATCGCGTTTTTTCGAACGTACGAATACGAATCTTCAAATTCGAATAGAACTATTCGAATTCGGATACTCGAATATTCATTCGGGCACAACTATAATGTCTTATCAAGCCGGACGTGCTTTGCGCGACAACGTTGACACGTCGTGTGAATCCGGAACACCTGGTGCGACATCGCTGACACGTCGTCTAAATCCGGACAGACCTTTCGCGACATCGGTGACACCTCTTCTGAACCCAGGCAGCTGATGAACGACGTCGGTGACATGTATTCTGAAGCCGGTCGTCCTTGCGCGACATCGTTGACACGTGGTGTGAATCCGGAACACCTGGCGTGACATCGGTGACACCTCTTCTCAACCCGGATGTCTTTGCGCGGCATTGGTGACATGCCTTCTGAATCCAGCCGACTGTTGAACGACGTCGGTGACACCTCTTCTGAACTAGGACGCTCGCTTTCACGACGTCGATGACACATGTTCGGGACTCGTACGCCCTTTGCGTGACATCGACAAAACGTCTTCTGGCCCCTATCAACACGACGTAGGTGACACTTCGCCTGAACCCAGATGACTAATGCTCTTTTACGAAAAGCCAGATGGACAGACGGACGGGCGGACGGAAGGACAGACGGAAGGACAAACACAACCGCTTACTCTTTTATATATAGTAGGATTACGTATGTTTTCCATAGTCCCATGAAGTTAAGCAGAGAACGGTCGCATGTGCGGGCGCCAGCAACGTCTCCATTCGTTCCTGTCGTATGTCAGAGTGATCCAATGGATTTTCCTTGCTCGAGCGCCAGGAAGAGCGTCACATCTTGCGTTCAGGGCATTCATGAAGAATGCTCACTAGCACGCTAGTGAGCATTCTGTTCCATGTTCTTTTGACATCTCGTTTAACTCAGTCGGTGACAGCTCTCCTCCAGCGTCCGGCATTAAGTTGACGCTCACCTAATTTTCGACGACTTGGCTCATGCGTCAGCGTGTCTGACTCCGAACGTCGTTGAAGATCGAAACAGTTGCATATAATAAGTAAGGAGACATCCTCTTTGGTGTCCATATCGATCGTTTCACAGAAGTCGTGTGGAAATGCGCCGTTGTTGGCGTGGTCACCTTCGTGGCGTTCTATCCTTTGACATGTTTCTTCGATTTCTACGAAGCCTCTGCGTGCACGGCGCACCCAGAACATGGCGCTCAGCGTTTGACGTGCGACCATTAGAAGAAAGTTATCCTCCATATTCCTTAAAGATGAGACGTAGATAGGCTGAAAGAAGAAATGGCTGAAGGGTTGTGATAACAGTTTTCAGACTTTCTCGAATTTGGAACTACTTAACTATTGAAGAACTAATTTTTAATTTCGTTCATATCTTTATTTTTATTTTGTTGGGCGCAGATAGGGTCGAGGGGGGGTCACCCCATACTCAGAGGTTTTTCGCCTTGGTAAGAAGGCACGTGTGTGTGAAATTACATCAGAAATGACCTACCTCCGTTCACTGTAGGGGTAGAACACACCGGTACTGCAGAAAAATCCGGTTTCAAAAAGCAAAAACCGTTTTGTAGGGACCCCGACCTTATTTGCGCCTTTTCTTGTTTACTCCGAAGTTCAATACTATCTCGCTGATGATGTTACCTTGTCCACGCAGAACCTGCTCTTAAAATGTACACCGAACAACGGGAATAGATAAGAAGTGGTACCGCGATATTCCGCATAACTAGAGTGTGTGGCGCATATGACGAAGAACTATTCACCGTCATTGTTTCAGACCAATTATGTGTTCTCTTTTCTTCAAAAAAGTAAGTTATAGAAGCCAAACCCTTATCTTATACCTTCTTTTCGGAACACGCCTTCTCCCTCCCCCCTAAAAGTGCTCCAGGAAGACGTTCCGAGACTTATGATGAAGATAACCCCCTGTGAAGAGACTTTCGATGTCAAAACAGCGATCGAAATCCCATTGTGTGCAAGTGCAAACACCACTTTATTATTATTTATTGAAAGCTTCCCGGCGTTTCCGACCAGTTGCGTCCGGGGGCCGTATGCATACCTCGCCCCGGCAGGGCGGACTTCCCACGCTCTCCCTCCAGCAGAACTTTACCCAGTGGGAACGGGTGCCCCTTCCTGCGATGCACCTCGGGAAATGTACGGTCGAGAAACTTCCTAGCCGTACTGAAAATGGTTCGAACACAGGCACAGGAGAAGCGTTGCAAATCACGGGGAAATTATCAGCTGTTTTCTAATCCGGGTGAAGGGACGACCGAGAAATGACGAAAAACGCGAGAGTATATTATCAATTGGATACAGGATTTGCTATGAGGCCTATTAAAACGCTATCGTGTCACATTATATGCACTTGTGCTCTGTTCATTCGCCTTTTTATTAATGTTCTTCTTTGTTCTTACGGGTTTTGAAACTCAGCTTGCAACAGAGATCCATAAAGGCTATGCGTCGCATGGCATAGGACAAAGTTTTGGTTGTTGGTTAGATAAGGGAATATATAACCTAGTTGAACGAGGTGGAGCTGGGAGTAGACAAGCATTTGCAAGCATTTTTTCCTCGGCTCCATTCGACAATTAACAACATGCCTTTATGCCCTTTTATTTGCTGACAGTATGTCAGATAAGCCTTTCAAAGAATTTGAGATGTGTATTAGTTCTCAACATCGATGAAAATAACATCGAGAAGCTGGGTAGTAAGCGGGCTGATACCCGCTGTACATGTATCTTAAAACGGATAAGTAAGATCAGCCACACCCTGGAGTTCCTCTCCTTGCATAGTTCTGTGCTCAGAAGCCGCGTTTATTTTAGTGTTCCACGACCATGGTCCCATAATGGAGCGGGCACCGTTCCGCTTAGTACCAAAAGCCGTAATTGGAATGGGCGAATGTATATCGCTACGGTAAAAAGAGGAGGACACAACTAGCAACATTCAGTCTTTAAAGTATTAATTACTTAACCAAAGGCTTCGAAAAATGTACATTTCATTAGATGAAAGCAGTAGCATAAAAACAACCTAGATAAACTTTGTTATACCCGCATTGAATACACACATACACAGAGTGGTCCAATCATAGCCTCAGTAGGCGTTTCGTATACTCAACAACTAAAGAAAATATAAAAAATGGCAGCACTTGGATATTGCTTAAAAATTAGCTTGAGTAAGTGCCTGTTTTACTTAACGAGTGACGGAAAGGTCGAACTCCTTATATGCTAAACACTGCTGCTCAAAAATCACCTCACTAAGCATCACATATACCAAAACATCAACGAAGTCGCCCTCCTGTCCTCCTCTGCTGCTCTTATGTGGAGGCATAGTTCGAAAGCATCGTCTTAGTAGCAGCACGTCCGCTCCAGTCAGCAACGTCACTGCTACAGACCGAATTCCCCTACCTCCGAGTAGGGGACACAGTTTCCCGCTAGAGCCCGGAGTACTGTATTCCCAGCTTGGTGTGCATCGTGGAAGTACGGTATTTAGTCGGTCGGCGCGTCGGGGCGAGGTATGCACACGGCCCTGGGTAGGCCGGGAGCCTCCAGCTATCGAAGCGAGAGCCTCCTTTTGCTTCCCGGCATGTTCATGAATACGAACCTTTGCTTCCCGCTCTGGTCGAATCCCGCGGGAAGCCTTGCACGTTCCCGGGAACGTTTATGAATACGGCCACTGGTGTCGTCAAGCCATCTCTACCGATCCTGCGCTTAATCAGAGGGATGTCAGTTACTTCCATGTGTAGCGCCAGTAGCGGGCAAGATGCTTCGCGCATCTTGCCCGCTACTGGCGCTACACCGAACTTTTGCCGAATAGCGTCGTTTCGGATGCGGTCGAGGCGCGTAACTCTAGCTGTCCAGCGTCTCTTCGTCTTCGTGACGCTGACAAAGGAACTATCTCAACGGTAGTCTCAACAGCAAGAACGAATACTGTAGCAAGGATCTTTGTCCTCCAAATAGTAATAGAGATGTTTTGTTTTTGCCGAATCCTTGAGGCAAACGAGTAAGAGGGTGGAGTGGTTAAGGGCTGCAGCGTCGAACTTACCGCGGCGGCCATCCCTCTCTTTCGGAAAAGCACTAGCGGTGAGCCGCAGCTTCCGTCCCGAGACAATCCAGAGCAGTGGAAAAGGCAGATAAAGGTGACGCTGGTTAAGCTCCGTGACATCGCTCGCGGCCTAGAGACTCCGAGTCTGCTCATACGAGTAGTCAGGCCAGATCGATCGAAGCAGTCCAAGCTAGGAGGCCGAGCTAAAGCGAGAGATAGTGGAGGGAGTGATCGAAGTGAGAAAGAAGAGAGTAGCGCATATTGATTAAAGTGATCAACTGCATACTTCTCGAGCTCCATTACGCGTTGATTGTGTTCGATCCGCGATCGCGTCGTGATTTCTTCTCGAGCCAAGTGCACATATAAGAACAGTGTGATTGCAGAGATAGCACGCTCCGTCGACGATTGTACTGAGGCGGTGCTGCTCGATGACGTGTGTGAGCGACAGGACATCCCTGTCGATACACAGGTGAGCATAAACAATAACAGTACTAAATTGATAAGGCGGATGCAGAAATCTTTAAGTAGAATATCGATTGAGTGGGAGAAGGTGCTCAATAGGACGATGCGTACATCCGACCAAGTTAGGAACGAAGTCTGGGAAACGGTCCAAAAGAAGGGTGGCTAGCATTCGAATGTGTTAAAATCCTGATAGAAGAGGCCGTATCGGGTACAGCCACTAAGGAAGTAGAAACAAACATACCGCCACAAGTAATGAAGTGCTAGAATTATTGAAAGTGGCCGGGTTATCCCGACTCCAGAATTTGGAGCAATTCCTAGAGGAAGCCATGCAAACTAAGGGGGCGCTAGAAACCCTTGCGGCTCTGATGCAGTGCCCTGGTGACGTGCTAACATAGAAAATAAGCGGCCTAATAACGTTGGTTGCAGAGCAGAATGACACTACCAAGGCATTGGAAGAGAAGTTGGATGCCAATAAATTGCAGATGAAGGATTTGTCGAAAATGGTCGAGCACATGGGCGGTCAGAGGACCTCGGCTCCTGCCGCGTCAACATCTGAGCGGAATGGTGAGTCCAGCTTCCCATTTCAGCTTGGCAAAGGTTCCGAGATATAGACAATAATCGAAATACGAGTTAGCCATTCCAGTACCAGACCTCTCTGCGCTTGATGACTGGGATCCACACCTTCTCATGTCCCAGCGGAAACTTCGTCAACTCAAGGGAAAGGGAATCTTCGTCGGGCACAGGTCATTTTGAACCACCGACTGATGATAGAAGGGCTGATGACATGTATGAGGAGAGCATAGCAACCCATTTTGGCAGTACATGAAACTGAATGCACTCCCGGAGATGGCACCTTTCTCGGTAGAGAAAGTGAAAGCTTTAAAGGCTTCGTTAATGCCTTCGATGTAAAATATCCTAGCACCATCTGGTATGACAGAAGTAGGATCCAGCTGTTTGATGGCTTGTTGCACGAAAATGCGCTACCACGACACATCAAGGAGGGATCATTTTGTGATATCATAAATGCCATGAAATCCCGACTAAAAATTGATAGTAACAGCTCGTGTATAAAGGCAATTACCCAGTTGGCCATGTTTTCATTGAGAGAGGGACAGTCGGTGATGGAGTTCTGCCTAGCGCTGGAAAAACTAGCAGCGAGAGCTAATTCGACAGCTAGCACATTGGAAAGGAAGTTACTGTATTGCAGAGGCGCTTGAAACGCCTGATAGAGCAGACGTGTATGAGAAAGTAGCTATAAGGCTGGAGAGAAACCGTGAAATGGCGAATAATATCGCTTCACGGTCGCAACAAGACCGAACGCGTCGTAGAATCTCCCGCACGTATCAGAGTACGTCGCAAACATTTGAGAGGGTTGCGAACAGACCTCCGTCTAACAGAAATGATACCAGTGATGATATCGCGGAGCTAGCGCTACCGACAAGGGAAACACCTCGTCCAATGCCACCAGTGACACGACCTGACCCGACAGACCAGTCCACAATTCCATAAACAGGAACACAGCGAAATGCTTCAATGGTGGGAAGACTGCTCATAGAGCGTCGGTCACCTAAGAGGGAGGTCGCATCAGCGGACCGGTCCTATTCTTCAGCTGAAGGCAGGGTATAGCATCAACAAGGCTCTTTTTCGGCGACGCTAGACCCTTATGTTTGCAACTCCTCAACGGCAAATGTACAGGAGCCCTGAGCATTGTTCGGTCGCAATCATTAACAACCATTGCTGTAATGGATATGGGGATTGACGCGCTCTTAGGTACCGGTTCAGAGATATCGATTATCCCAATACCTGTTTTCAAAGAGGCGCGTAGTAACGGTATAGACTTAGGTGCGTACGTCACAAGGATTCCCGGACTAAAAGCAGTGAGGGGTAGAAACGCCTCCGGTGATGTGATGAACTTTATTGACACCATGCGAATGGCTGTAACGTGCAATAGCGTGACAAAATAAGTGTCTTTCCATGTAGGCGGTGGCTTAGACCGGCTCGTCATAGGGGGCACCAATGCCCTGGACATGTTTGGCATTCGACTCACGGGTCTAGACGACCGGTTCCTGCATGAGAGTGACTGGGGGGCGTGCGATCTTCCCCTCATCCTCCTTGCTCACCCACCCCAACCCCCTAGGCTTCACCGAGAGTCTAACGGCTGCCTTACGAAACCTTTGACACGCAAAACAAAAGTTTCCGGTCCGCAGAACAGCGGCTGTACCTCCTGACGCCACACCCCCAGCAGGGGCGGGTGTAGCTCGTGTCGCGCTTTTCCCCTTGACTGGACCCCTCCCCCTCCCTCACCGCCCCCCCCCTTGACTGGACCCCCCCCCACGGTCTCCATTACTGGTCCTTTCCTCACCGGTCCTCCCTTCATCTGGTCCCTTCTTCACTGGTCAACCTTCTACCGGTCCCCCTTAGTGGAGTCCCATCCTTCACCGGTCCCCCATTACTGCCCCCCCCCCCTTCACTGGTAACACGTCGTGTGAATCCGGAACCTCTGGCGCGACATCGGTGCCACCTCTTCTCAACCCAGATATCCTTTGCGCGGCATTGGTGACATGTCTTCTGAACCCAGGCGACTGTTGAACGACGTCGGTGATACCTCTTTTGAACTAGGAAGCTTGCTTTCACGACGTCGATGACACATGTTCGGAACACGTACGTCCTTTGCGTGACATCAGCGAAACGTCTTCTGACCCCTCTCAACACGACGTAGGTGACACCTCGCCTGAACCTGGCTGACTACTGCTCGTTTACGAAAGGGCAGATGGACAGACGGACGGACAGACGAATGGACAGACGGAATTACAGACACAACCGCTTACTCTTTTATATATAGTAGGATGAGAACGAATCTGATCTCGACAGCAGGCGATACTTGATGGAGAAGCAGTCGTACACATTCGCCACGGAAGCAGGCGTCGAGAAGGCCTACACCTTTTTCAAAGGTGAGGAAGGCTCTTTTAGAGCGCGACGGCAGCGACGTATCGTTGAGTGAGAACGGCGGCGTCAACATCCAAATCTCCCAGCTAAACGACCTGGCCAACGCCTGCATCAGGTTCGCCCAAGCCCACTCATGGGATAATATTCCGGTGGAACGAGTTCAGCTCCCTTCTCTTGTTGTGCTGCCCATTGGGTTCCAGTCGTGTGACCGAGTCATCGAGAAGGCGGAGAATGTCGAACTTCTGTTTTACGACTCATTAAAAGATGTCCGGCACGCTCTTCAGAGAATGGATAACGTCAAAGACCGAGTGTCGTTGGTTCGTGTCGCCTCGTTCGGTTCGATGTTGTCGTTCGTGTCGCCAACATCGGATAGGCCCATCGACCAAAACGACCGGATGAGCATCGCATCCAGAATGGCAGCGTTGGTTCGTAGAGGGATAACAGCCATGGCAATCAGTGGACCGAGAGGCGACGCTGGATGGGAGTTGAACTGCCAGAAGACGATCGACGCGTTCAATGTGGTAGAAGATGTGGCCGCTGCCGCTAACGTGAAGATCCTGTTCGAAACGGTGCTGCAGGTGTCTAAGCCCTGTGCAAGTATGGGCGATCACAAGAAGTCGGTTGAAGGATATCCTACGTCGCCGTAAAGGCCTTCTTCGAAAAGCCCCAGGGTGTCATCGCAGCCTACACAACAAAGCTTCTCTTCGCGATGAGGAAAAAGTTGCGAGTCGCAGCTTCGGGTACAAGTTGAAGAAAGGACGACCTAAGAGCCGCATTCCTTTACATTTCGCTCGCCGAAGTTTTCCGCACAATGGGCCACAACGCGGACTCCACCATGGATCAATCCATAATGGACCACAACGCGGAATCCACCATGGATCGAACCACCGTCGCCAGCGACACACCGGCTTCAACAGTAGAAGTGGAAGTCAACACGGATCCCGACGAGGAAAAGCACGCAAACATGTCTACGATCGTCGCCGTTTCTGAATACCCTAGTTTCCATTGCGAGCGCGGACGCTCGCAACTCTAGGGTGGGGGAGATGTCCCATATCCATGCGTCTCTAGCCACGACCCACTTTCTCACGTTTCTTGAGGCTTTCCTGCCATTATGACTTACCACTCATTTGAATTTGAATATGACTTTGAATCTCGGAAGGATCTCTAAGTTCTTCCCGCGCTCCCGCAAAAGGGCGCGAACACAGGGCGTAAAAGCCGGCCCAAACTTGCAGCAGTGTTCACTTTCTACCCTCATTTTCGTCGTGTATCCTATTGCCGTTATCTCATTGTCGTTTCCGATAAAGGAGTCTCGGACTTCCGCGTTCTTCTCGGTGTCGCCCAGGTACATCCTGGTTTCATTTCAGCAAGGAACCACCAAGTCGGCCTTGAGCTGGAACACAACACGAAACAGCGGCAGGAAGCTAGAAAACTGCTTCATATGCAATGTATTAGTGTCAGTGAGGTGAGTGCCACTACAGTGTACTGACAATGAATTATAGGAGGGGCCTTCAACGTGCCACCTCGATCAATAAGCTGCTGCTAAGATCACCTCTACAGTTCTGCTACTCCTCGAGTGGTTATTCACTTCCTGACACTGAAGTGTAGATCTCCACTGGATGCTGTCACTTCGAGAGACGAGATGAAGCTAATTGAAAGGATAGTAAGTATCCTACGGAATTTCGAATTGCGACAGCTGGAAATCTACCACGTGTTTCTAGCCGACAAAACAGCCGACAACTGGCGGTAGTATTAGGAGACAAGGAAGGTTGCAAAGAAAACCGTGAAAAGGCCACTCATGGCAACAAAGTCTACGAAAAGCTCGAGTCGCGCGATGGTGAGCGGTATTTGTACTGATGTGCTAGTATCCGCGTTCAACACATCCGAGGATATTGAAAAGTTCTTCGGCATCAATGATGAGAACGGCCATCCTCTTATGGACCACAAAAAGTCAGTGTAGCGATGGCGAGATGGACGGGTCCACAAAGTTTTCGCTATGGTTCACCGTATAATGAGTGAAACCAAGATTTTTCAGAATCGAATAACCTTTCCAGGAGTCGGTATAGATGACGCTGCCGGGAAGTACGTGCTTTGTTATAATTCCATCTAACGTAGCACTATCACGGGTGGGCGTAATTACCATGAACACTTCTTTAGAAGTAGTATCTATACCTCCGACTGACCAGCTGTCGCGAACGTTCTTTCCCCTTTTGTGTTTCCTTTTCACGATGAATTTCTCATCGATTTGGACTATTTTGTTGGCTCTGCCTATTTTTTGGGGTCGCATTCTCGAGGTAGGATTCAAGGATGATGTACCTGAACCATTGATCCCATTGTGTCATCGTGCTCCTGCTGACCCCGCAATGGCGAGCCCTTTCCTCCAGTTTGCCGAGGTCGTCCACGAACATCACTGTTGCGAGAAGAACAGATTATTTGGAGCCGTTTAGATAATCGAAGAATGTGTCTTTCTGGTAGCCAATTTTATATGGAACCCCTGGTTTCCGACTTCTTCGAAAGCATTCGAATTTCATGCGCACGGTCTGAGCAACTCCTCCAGTTTGACGCGTTACCGAACGTGGATTGAGACAACTGGGACACTTCCTGGTTTTTCATAGTAATCCTTCGTCTGCGAGGTACCCATCGAATTCATCACATGACATACGATCTATCTCTCCAGCTGGGAATAAGGGCAAAGACCTTCTGATCAGTCATCTGGCAAAATATTTCTTAATGTCACAACGATGTTTTGTTGCGATCAAAACTTCTAGCGCCAGGCGGGACTCGAACCCGCACCTCCCTCTGACCGGGCGGGAATGCTCTACGCCATTACACCACCGGCGCCGTTTGATCGAACGCAACATCCACACCTCGTGGGACCGATCAGCACCCACCCGTATCCGGGATGAGCTGGCCGCTAATATCAGCATGGGACCAGTTAAGCTGATGGTCTTGATAGAAACAATTCAAATCAGTTTCTTTAAGCCTCAAGTGGCTGGTATCGAGGTTGTAAGCTGTCACAACGATGTTTTGTTGCGATCAAAACTTCTAGCGCCAGGCGGGACTCGAACCCGCACCTCCCTCTGACCGGGCGGGAATGCTCTACGCCATTACACCACCGGCGCCGTTTGATCGAACGCAACATCCACACCTCGTGGGACCGATCAGCACCCACCCGTATCCGGGATGAGCTGGCCGCTAATATCAGCATGGGACCAGTTAAGCTGATGGTCTTGATAGAAACAATTCAAATCAGTTTCTTTAAGCCTCAAGTGGCTGGTATCGAGGTTGTAAGCTGTCACAACGATGTTTTGTTGCGATCAAAACTTCCTGCGCCAGGCGGGACTCGAACCCGCACCTCCCTCTGACCGGGCGGGAATGCTCTACGCCATTACACCACCGGCGCCGTTTGATCGAACGCAACATCCACACCTCGTGGGACCGATCAGCACCCACCCGTATCCGGGATGAGCTGGCCGCTAATATCAGCATGGGACCAGTTAAGCTGATGGTCTTGATAGAAACAATTCAAATCAGTTTCTTTAAGCCTCAAGTGGCTGGTCCCGTCCCAGCTCATCCCGGATACGGGTGGGTGCTGATCGGTCCCACGAGGTGTGGATGTTGTGTTCGATCAAACGGCGCGGTGGTGTAATGGCGTAGAGCATTCCGCCCGGTCAGAGGGAGGTGCGGGTTCGAGTCCCGCCTGGCGCTAGAAGTTTTGATCGCAACAAAACATCGTTGTGACAGCTTACAACCTCGATACCAGCCACTTGAGGCTTAAAGAAACTGATTTGAATTGTTTCTATCAAGACCATCAGCTTAACTGG
>OX377205.1:51611864-51687060 GCA_947396885.1 Heligmosomoides polygyrus polygyrus
AACGGATCATGTAAGGAATGGATACATACGATAAATTGCATACTAAGTGTATTGATGTGTACGTACCATTAACAGTTCACAACGGTGCCCCCCCCCTTGGGATTGAACCGAATTCCTTGTACCCACTTGCCGCAATGAGCAAAACGTCCGCAGATACAAATTGTTAGTGAGCTAGCACAAAATGATAGCCACCAGCGAGACCTGATGCAACCGCTCACCACCAGAGATCGAGGTGAAAGTGGTTAAGGGTCCACAGCGTCGAGTGTACCACGGCGGCGCAAGGAACTTGTGCCGTCACGTGGGTGTTGCAGTGGTACAGGCGCTTCTTCATGATAGTGACTTCGAGGGTTCGGTTCCCACTTACGTAGAGTCCTTGCACTTTTACTATTATGTCGCCTTTTCATGGAGATTTCCATATCTGAACCTTTTTTGAAGTTTGCTGATGTTTTTGCCATTAAACAGTAAGACCGAACACAGTACGGGCAGCATGTGAAGGCTACAGTTTCATCGGGTGAGAAGACGTTTCGCTGATGTCACGCAAAGGACGTACTAGTTCCGAACATGTGTCATCGACGTCGTGAAAGCGAGCGTCCTTGTTCAAAAGAGGTATCACCGACGTCGTTCAACAGTCGGCTGGGTTCAGAAGACATGTCACCAATGCCGCGCAAAGGACATCCGGGTTGAGAAGAGGTGTCACCGATGTCGTGCCAGAGGTTCCGGATCCACGTGACGTGTCAGTGATGTCGCGCAAAGCATGTCCGGCTTGAGAAGACATGTCACCGACGTCGTTCATCAGGTGCCTGGATCAAAAAGAGGTGTCACCAATGTCACGAAAGGCTTAGCCGGATTTAGACGACGTGTCACTGATGTCGCGCCAGAGTTTCCGGATTCACACGACGTGTTACCAGTGAAGGTGGGGCCAGTAAGGGGGACCGGTAAAGGGTTGACCAATAAACGAGGGATCAGTGAAGGTGGGTGAAGAGGGACCAGTAATGGAACCGGTGAAGGGGGGAGGGGTCCAGTGAAGGGTTTTCACGAAACCTTAACGTATGTTGCTGATATCCTTGATGAGGACGTTAACTGTATAATTGTAGGAGATATGAATTTTCCACGATTAATTGGTCTCAACCTACCTGTACAAGAAATGTTTATGGATCACCTCGCGAGTTTCAGCAATTCTGTAATGAGTATGCTCTCTCTCAACTGGCTAATGTTCGTACTTTAGAATGCAACGTATTAGACATACTTCTAACTAATCACAGCGATTTCGTTCACGAAGTGAAAACCATTGCTCCTTTCTCCACCTCTGATCACAACGCGGTTTCTTTTAAAATCAATTTGGATAGCTTTAAAAAACACTCGAGTCGCGCATACTACGGCTTCAATAATGGGGACTACTCCGCCATTTGTGAAAATCTTTTACAACCAGCTGGCGCAACCTTATTTCCCAATGTGAATCAGCAGAGCAGTGTTACGCTATCTACTTGCAACACTGTCATGATCTTATCAGAGAATACATTCCATTGAAACATGCCAACGATAAGGAATCTCGCTATCCAGTAAGAATAAGAAAACTTGCTCTTAAAGCAAAGAAATTGTACAAGGTTAGGCTAACTGTTGGTATCCAGAAATACAATCATTTCTCAAGAAAACTCAAAAGAGAGCAGGCCTGCCTTAGCTTACAAAGAGAAGAAAAGATTGCTGATTCAAAGAATCCAAAAGCTTTTTATACCTTCGTTAACAGTAGGCTAAAGTCAGAAAACAAATTCTTTCTATTTTCAATGAGAGCGGTTAACTTTGTAAATCCGATCTTCAAAAGGCAAACGTATTTGCTTCATACTTTAAATTAATAAGGATAAAGGATAAAGGACGGCGTTACTCAATCCCTTCTGGGATGCGCCAGCGCATTCTACTTCTACGGGATGTCGCGGAGGCGACATGAATGCGTATTTAGCCATACAATGACTTGCGGTGGCCAGCCGATGAACAAGTCAGCGCTTTATCCTTCCCAGACAAGTCTGGTACCAATTCACCGACCCCGGAGGGATGGAAGGCTTGGTTGGCCTGGGCGGAAAATCCGAACCAGGAACCTGGTATCGGGTGCACGCGACAGTCGCGCCTCCTCCGACTGCGCTACACGCGCCCACTTTAAATTAGTTTACAAGAAACATCCGGATGTAGTTACCATTGCCCAAAATTTACCTCATCAAAATTGGATTTCTTAATATTAACAGTGATCTAGCATACAGAAAATTAACTAGCTTATCTGCTCGAAACTCCACCTCACCTGATGATATCCCATATATCTTTCTTTAAAAAGCCGCTGGTGGATCGCTAACGCTAACGCTTTTAACGCTTTTATTTAATTGGTTTCTACTTTATGGTGAAGTTCCTTCATTGTGGAGAAAAAGTATCGTTAAACCTATATTCAAAAAAGGTGACAAAACTGACTTCAAAAAATACAGACCCATTTGTCTGACCTCTTCAACTAGTAAAGTTCTCGAAAGAATTGCACGCGAACAGATTTACAATTATATGAAAACAAACAATCTCATTACGAATTTTCAACATGGTTTTATTCAAAAGAAATCTACTATTACAGCGCTTATTTCAACTATCCCTGCTTGGCAAATGAAGTCGAATATGTGAGTATAGTCGTTAAACGATAAGTCGATACTGTAGTCGCAATATATATACCGTGCCACGCGGGACTTCGATATTCGACCTCAAACTTGGGTAATTAAACTTTATTTACATACAAATATACCGACAATAACGAAATAACGAAATTCACCAATAAATACAACAATAATCAAAGGCTACCTTAATAATAATAATATGACGTCTTGTCCTTATTTACTTCTTATTGTGCAGTGCGGAGGAGGATGATAGCTTATAGTGTATTTGTAGTGTGCCTAGGGAATTAATGTAACCATATAACTAGAAGACGAGAAGAGGAAGAATAACTAGAAGACGAGAACAGGAAGAACTGGCTCACAGTTACAGCTCGCGCCTTTTATACGCTAGTCCCGCAGGAATGCGGCGAGGCGGAGCCTGAGTCATATCTGATAACGGTGCGAAACTGCGCTGCCGCCGAGCAGCTATATCAGATAACGGTGGGAACTTCTCCCCGCCGCGGAGCGGCTCATCAGATAACGGTGAGAACAGAACTACCGTAACTTCACGGCTTCAAAGAACAGAGCACATTCTTGAGAGAAATGAACAGTATTAGAGTTATCGTGTAATTGAGAGATACTGAAGTAATTCAGTATACTCCGGCCTAACCTAAATGAATCAGATGTTCCTTGACGGTCCTGGAGCCATGCTGTCGAATTGACGTCCTCCTCGCACTGTCTCACGTCCGGTCGTCGATGACGATGATGGTAGGCACCTCCTTGTTTCCAGTTCAGTCAGAAGTTGGCGGTAGTGGTCGTATTCTTCCTTGATCCTTATTCGATGCTGTTGTGCGTTAGTAAACTGTTCAGGCTTAGGACAGATGCTAGCATGATGATCAGAGTACTCGTGTTGAGACTCCGGTTTGCCGTAGTTGCAATAGAAACACTTTACCTTCTTTTTACATTTCTCTCCCTCATGTTGTTGTAGGCACGCTCGGCATCGATCCTCATCAATGAGGACATCAGTTCGTTCCTCAATCGTGCGGTATTTAGGGCACGCGTCTGAATAGTGTGTTCCCTTTTCTAGGCAGTACACACACATCAAATGGTACTCGCTATCCTTCATCCGTCTGTCGCCATAGTGTCGTTCGCGCATGATATTCTCGCTCAGGTATCGGTCGACCTCGTGCAGTTCTTCTTCGCACTGCCTTAATTTCTTCTCGTACTCGTGCTTGAGCTCCTCGGGGTCTTCATCAGGTTGCTTTCTCTTGGAGCCTGCTCGTGCGTTCCTTGGGTTGTTCGTGGGCTGCTGAGTTGGTAGTGATCGATTACGGTTTCTTGGCGTATCCTCGAGGCTCATCTCGTTGAATCGTTCTTGGAGTTCCTCAATGTTGTGCAAGATCCTTTCGTTCTTGTCCTTCAGGTTCTCTAGGATGTAGTTCGTGTGCTTTTTGTAGGCATTCTCCAAGTTCTCCATGCGACGTTTGACCTCTTGAATCTCCTCTCGCACCTCGAGTTGCAAGTTCTCCATAGCAAGCCGTAGATCGGTCAGCACCTCATCCTCTAGCCTTCTCGTGAGCTTCGAATGGGATTTTGCCTCTTCCTTTGCTGATCTCTCTTCCTCCAAGAGTGCGTCAATCTGGATCAACTGGAACCGAACCATTCTGGATACGTTGCTCCTTTCATAGTTCCTGTGTATTTCCAGAATCTTGGGATATTTCGGATGTCCTGGCTGAGTAGATTCGTAGAAGATTTCTCGATTGAGTTCGTCTAGGAATCCCAGTCGTGCCAGCTCGTCTGCTTCATGTGCTGCAACTAGAAGCTCGTACCACTCGTGCGCCATTACGAAGTTCTCAACGTTTCTCACTATGTCGCTCCTATGCTGTTGGTGTTCATAGTGCAGTGTCTTGAGCTTCACATAGAAGTGAAGGGCTCCCCCTCTTGCTTTGAGAAACTCGTCCTGGCTCGTCATGAGATTGACAAATTCCCTTTGTGCTTTCTCGATGATCTCTGTCGCCTCTAAGCATTTGTTCCCAGATTCTTTCAGCCTTTGTTGAACCATGGCTTCCGATGGTCGAGCCGGCGCATGTTCCAAAAATCGGATTTTTTGTTTGAGCTCTCGTTGAAGGCGTCTTTCCAAGTCGTCGGAGGAATCCATTCTGAAAGGGATTCCATGAAGTAAGTCCGAGAATGCGAATGGAGTGAGTTGATAGTCGTGCTGTAAGCTGGCAGAGTAGTTGGATGGTGTGGTTGTGTTGCTCCTAGTGCGGTTATAGTTGCTTCTCCTCCAGTTTTGAGTGGTGGGAGTAATGGTTCTGTCGAAGACGAAAAAACAGCCTTACTGGTGTGCATGTCACTATCGTGCAGAAGCGAACGGTTAGGCATGCAACTGTTAGTAGTAGGCGGAAAATTAGTCGGATTAGTGAAGAGAGTATTGTGCTGCTGATACAGGTATAAGTAAGCAGCAACGTTGCAGCTACAGCTGCTATTGTTAGCCATAGTGTTGCAGTCCACTGAAAGAAGACATCGATCATGTGTCCAAAATCTGGAATATTGATTTCCGAGAAGATTTCGCTTTCTCCATTGATTATTCGTCGAAGTGCCAAGTCGATGCTTCCAGTGTAGTGAAGTATTCCAGTTATTTCGAAGTTTGTGTGCGTTTTCCCGCACTGAACTGTGCATTTCGCGTGGAATCGTGCTTTGTCCGCGAAAAGACGAATTTTCGAAGATGTTCCATTTGAGGTGCAGGGTATTGTGAAGGAGTTCTCTTCGCATCTGATCTCAGCTTCTTCTTTCGGTGATGAAGACTTGCAGTTGACTTCTGCTAGTGCACCTTTTGCACAATTATAACATCCTTGACAGTGAGTGTTCTCAATCGTGCAAATGGCGTCCGAAACCACTGCTGAAGTTTGAAACGTCCCTCGGATTCGTAGGATGATTTCAGCGGTCGGCAGCTGCGGAATTCTGGCGACTAAGCGATTCTGAATAGTCCTTAATTCCACATTTGGACGGAGTAGCGGTAGTCTGGAATCGGTAGTGCGAATGTAGGATCTTAGGTTGACGTTTTTGCAGTGACATTTCATCTTCACTTCTGCTGGCGTGCATATGCAGTCTTCTATGACTTCGCAAGTCAAATTTTGAGCATCTTGACTTGTGCTGCATACCAATGGTGGATTGTAATGCGATGGAGCGAAGGCGGTCTGATTTCCATCCGTAATGAAGGTGTTGGCTAAGACGGGAGTGGGCGGAAATCCCACTGACGATAAAGCGATCGTTAGCCACGAAATGCTTTCCGGTTGGTTAGGTAGGGCTTGAATGAGGAAGGTCTTCGAGTTAGCCCTGTTGCTGGCAATAGTTACGAGAAGTTGCGCGTTCTCTTTCCATCTTGTGCACTTGTAGAACTCATAGATGTCGTCGTTGTCCGGGACCAAGTAGATTCGGTAAAACAAACATCCTGAGCTAGGATAGAAGCAGTCACATCCTGGTCCACCACAGCTTTCTACACATCCAGTAACTCCTGGGAAGTGATTCGCGTTCTGTAGTTCCGGTAGTAGTGTTGATCGATTGACCGAACTGCATTTATCCCTAGTGCATGATCCAGCGTGTGGGCATCTCTTGCTATCTAGTAGTTTGTATGTTGTACTTCGTGTGTACAAAATGGTATCCTTTTCGCAAATCAGTTGAAGAGTTTTCCAAAGTAGTCGAATCTCTGTTACGGTAGAGTCGTTTGACATCAAGCGAAGACATGCTTCCCTCTTGAAGGGATTGATTTGATTTTCACGACGTTCGTGGTATCGACTGAGCAAGTCGTGCCAATTTTTGATTGAGTGCATGATTCCATTTGCTGATGAAGTATGCTGACTTCTTGGCATCCCATCGATGTTGTTGCCAGTGTTACGAAAATCGCTAACCCTGACCAAATTCGTCGTCGTCGCCGGTGCCTTGTTCGTGCAAAGATATGCAGGAGTGCGTTGTAAAGGCGCGTGACGAGAGTAACCATTGTCTTCGCAATTAATATGGCGAATAGTCCCACAAGCCTTGCGAAGTTGACCATTGGTGTTCCAAGTACGATGGGAACAGCGAAGAAGACGTAGCATATTAGAAGAGTGACGTATAGTGCCAATCCAAATCCGATGATTGCTGCTCTTGGCCAACATTCTGGGTTGGCGATGTTGGCCACGCAAAATGTGCAGTCAATACTCGGGCAGAAAGGCGATGATTTGCAGGTAGTCTCTATGATGTCGATTTGTTGTCCGTTCGTTATTTTCCACTTCACCGTGTAGTCGTGTAGAGTTGCTTGGGGAGGGAATTTGACGACTTCAACCGCTCGAGGTGTTGGAAAGAAGACGCAGTAGTCCTCCGTGCAAACATCGTACGAATTGTTATTGACGGTTTGGGTGAGTTGTGCGCCACCTTCCACGCACAGCAGTTGGTGGCTTTGGGGTGGGTCGGAACTGGTAACGGGGAAGGGGGTTAGGAGTAGGAGAAGTGTCAAAATCCATGTCATATTGCGGACCAGATTCAGGTGCGTGGGGTTTGCCGGACTTCCGTTGGCGTTGGTCTCGTAGTCTTCTGCATAAGTGTGTTGCTTCCGTTTGCGAAGATTGTACGGAATAGCAGAGGGCATTGCTGTGGCAGGTGACTTAGCTGCAGGTGGAGTAGCCGAAGTAGTTGATTCTGGCTCGCTGTCGTCTTGAACTCTATCCATCGATGTTGAACCAATTTCCAGCGGAATTACGCGATTGATTGGACGTCGAACTTTTCTTTTACTGGGCAGCTCTATTATGACTTCGCGAATCGTTTTTGCCCGGTTTTGGTCCATGTTTGTAATTCGACCAATGCTCCAGGCATTCCTTGGTTGGTCTGGATCGCAGAGTAGAACAACGGCCCCTTCTTGTGGAGTTGTTGGGGTACCTCTTTTCGCATCCATATTCCGTCTGTGGTGCTCTCGAAGACTCGTCAGATATTGCGTACTCCAGATGTGCCAGAAATCCTCGGTTAGTTTAAAGGAAGACTTTAAGGCGTTCTCCACTTGGAGTTGAGTCGCGAGTTGTTGTGCTTCTTCTGGAGTATGGTATGTAGGGTCGTCTGAAGTCGCACCAACGTAGTCTAACGGATAGTCTAGGATGATATCCCTCTGGATAAAGTCTATTGGGCGAATGATGGGTTGTTGATCCCAATTTTCCTCTTGATGTGTGAGTGGTCTTGAGTTCAGCACTGCTTCAATTTCTGCAAGCATCGTTCGTAGGACATCGAATGACACTTTGCGTCGACCCAGCGTCTTGTATAGGGATTGTTTTATGGACCGTATCAGCCTCTCGTAGAATCCACCCTGCCACGGTGCATAAGGGGTGATATGGATCCATGCAATCTCTCTTCTTGCAATCGCGTCGGTCGCGTCTGAGTGTTCCATCATCTGCTTTATCGCCTCGTGTAATATCTTTTCTCCTAGTAGAAATGTGGGCGCATTGTCGCAGGTAATGGTCTTCGGTGTGCCTCTCCTTGCGAAAAACCTTCGTAGTGCATTCAAAAATTTCTCCGTGGTCATGTCTTCAACTAGTTCCAAATGAACGAGTCGAGTTGTGGCGCATGTGAGGATGCAGCCGTAGGCCTTATCCGACTGCGCTGTAGTATTCTGAATTGTAAGTGGACCAAAGTAGTCTAATCCGATATGTTCGAATGGTCGTGCTCGTTGTACTCGTCGTTCGGGCAGGCTTTCCATCTCCGGATAGCGGTAGGGTAGGTTGTTAAATTTTTGACATGGAAGGCATTTCCTGAGCAGCTGCGACACTTGTTGTCTCAGTTTTGGTATCCAGTATATCTCTCGTACTGAAGACATTGTGTGAGCTACTCCTTTGTGATACTGGTTGTGAGTTTCCCAAATGATGAGCTGAGCCAATGCCGTTTTTGGTGCGATGAATATCGGTGTTCTTGCAGATGCGGCTATATCTGCGTGTTTGAGACGACAGCAACAGCGTAAGATTCCTTCGTCCTCCTGCTGAATGTTAAGGTCCTTTTGTGACTTGACGCGATGCTCGTCAACAAATACTCGTTGATGATCGCGAATAATGGCCTTCTTGGCTTCTTGCAGCTCTAAGCTTGAGAGTTCGTGTCTCGAACATGCACATCTTAGTGCCGGAATGGAGGAGAAAATTGCTTCCTTCCGAGCTGGTGGGAAGTTGTGTAGCATTCTTCTTAGAAGTCGAAACACATATGCTACCACTCTCTGGGCTTTGTAGAGGCTATGGAAGCGGGATAGGTCGAAAGCAGTGGTCGCATCGAGAGTTTTCTCTCGTTTTGTAGACAGCGAGGTCACGGCCACATTGAATGTGATCTCGTCATTTTCTTCCTCGTCTTGTGTTGTGATTGCGAACATTTGCTTGAATTCTTCCGTTGCAATAGTGCCATTCCGAATGATCTTCGGTCCGTTCCACCATAGTTGAGGTTCACACGATCCGGAATTGAATCCGCGTGTGCCGTAGTCTGCGGGATTCTCATTCGTTGGTATATGTCCAAATAAGCAGTTAGCTCCTTTTGATTCCAAATCCTTCACTATTCTCCTAATTTCCTTGAGGCGATACTAGGACTCCTACAGCTTGTCGGTCAGGTGGAGCTTTAATCCATCCTAGCACAATCTCGGAGTCTGTGAAGAACAGAATTTGCTGGATTTCCTGTATCTTGTTCAACGATGAGTGAACATAGTGTGCCAGACGTGCGCCAAGCGTTAGGGCATTCATCTCCATCTTCGGAATTGTAATAGCTGTCTTCAAGACTGGGAGTTTCGACTTTGCCATAATTAGATTGGTTGCCGAAGATGTACCGATATACACACATGCTGCCATAGCGAATTGGCTAGCATCAGTAAAGACGAACATAGTGGAAGGCTGATCACGATCTACTGCCTGTCGCTGTAGTTCCTTATAGAAAGTAGATATCCCAGTCGATATGATTAGCCACTGTTCTCGTAGGTGTGGTGACAACGGTGTGTCCCAACTGTATTCGTCTTTCCACAGTGCCTGAAGAAACACTTTAGCCGGTAGAAGTACAGGGACCAGTAATCCAAGAGGATCGTAGACAGATGCAAGCTGCATCGTCACAGTGCGTTTGGTCACGATGCTTGTCGTGCTCATCGTGCCGCGGAGGACGATTGTGTCCTTGCTTGGATTCCAGCTGACTCCCAATACTTTTGGACAACTTGTTTTTGATCGGTCGTCGTCCGCTATCGTCTTGTTGAAGTCTTCATCGTTTGATAGGAACTCTCTTAGGTTCATATTGAGTCCTGTAAAGATGTCCTTCGCGATGTAATACTTGTCTAGTGCCTCCTCTTTTGACTCTGCTCCTATGATTAGGTTGTCAACGTAGAGATTCTCCTTGATTTCTTGGCCCATACTGCTTCCTGAGGTCGTATTGTCCAAATGAAATTCGATCGTGGACGCCAAGAGGAAGGGTGATGTATTTAGACCAAAGGTGACTCTGGTGAAACGATACACCACGATGTTCTCGGGTGTGGGGGGACGTCCTATGTCTCTCACCCACGTACAGCGCGTAGCGTCTCGGTCGATCTCCTGTAGGCGTACTTGTAAAAACGCCTTTTCGACGTCGGAGATAATTGCTCCTTATGTGCACGAAATCGTAGCAGAATGGACACCATATCTGGGAGTATAAGAGGTCCTTGATGAAGGACATCGTTCAAACACGGTTTGTCCTTGTAGTGCGCTGATGCGTCAAATACGATCCGCATCTTGGTAGTTTCCTAGGCGGGGGTTATTACCGCTTGGTGTGGGAGGTAGTGAATTACCATCCTTTCAGTAGAATTATCTTGCGAAACTTCTTCAATGATGCCTTTTTCAAGTTGGTCCTTGAATATGCGGTCGTACTGCTCCAACATTGGTTTGTCGTGTGAGAGCATTTCTAGAACCTTGTGAAGTTGTTTCATTGCGATGGACTTGTTGTCCGGGAGTGAAGCATAGTTTTCTTTCCATGGCAATCTAACGTAGTAACCGTCGTCTCTACGTTGTATGCTGTTACGAAATTCTTTCAAGACCTTGTCATGGGTCTGCTGCACTTCTGATCGAGTGGATCCTGTGAATTCATTTGTGCCCGAAGATTCTAGTGCCCAATATCGATCCCATGTTTCCTTCTGCTCATTGGAAGTAGTGATCGTGAGGGCTCTTGCCGGTTCCGTTGTCACTTCTGATTGACAACCGCTGACTATATACCCCAACTTTGTTGGTATCAGCTGGAGACCGGACGGGAGGATTAATCTCCCTATGGGCAACATAAAATTCCACAGGTAGTCACATCCTAACAGGATCTGTGGTTGTAGTGCAGACGTTTTCCTTTGCATGGATAAGGCAATGCCATGTTGGGCGATGAAGTTAAGATCTTCGTGACCGAGATCTGCTTGCTCAATCGCACCCGTAATGTATTCGCTCCTATATAGTCGTAGGTCATGTTGGCGACCTTCAATGTCACACAGCTGCAGTGTAGTTATGCCATATTCCTTTGATGCAGGCGACTGCGAGCTAAATGTGCTAATGACGAGTGTCGTATTGTCGATTATGGGTAATTCCAAATCGTCCGCAAATTCATTACTGATGAATGACAGTTCTGATTCAGTGTCCAGAAGTACGATTGCTTCGTGGATCCTATTCTGGGAATCAAGAACTTGTGCGGAACCCACTAGAAGAACAACCTTGTTCCGTGGAGTTGTGTTGTCCCGTTGCTGTCTGTATGTTTGCAGTACTATTGTATCCTGCTGCATCTCAGTTGGGTGTTCTGCTTCTGTTGTGACCGCCAATTGCTTGGACAGCCTCGTCGGTTTACGTTTCGGAGTGTCCGCTGATGCCTCTTTATTTCCACGCGCCTGGTGTTGCGTTTCTCCTCTATTGGTATCCTTGGCTCGTGGATGTCCTGTTTTGGTGCAAGCCGCGGTGTGGTGCTTGTCTACGGGATGTCCTGTTTTGGTGCAAGTTGCGGTATGGTGCTTGCCCTGACAGTTGCGGCAGTTGCCGCTCAAACACGATGCGACACGGTGCGTGTCCGAACCACAGTTCAGGCATCTGTTTGATTCTATGAGAAACGCTCTTTTAGCTGACGGTGTTGGAATTCCCTGGCAAGAATTCCATCTATGTCCCTTTTGTTTACAATATTCACAACAATTGGGAGCACGAATAGTGCTTGGGCGTATAGTATTTGGTCTCTGATGAGGTGTGTCCCTTAAGAAATCTGCGGACATCATCTCCTTCAGTTTCTCTTCTTGAGAAATGATATCGTCTATGGCATTCAGCCATAAATCCAGTGTCCAGTCGGTATGATGTGGTGCTTCTTCGGCTTCGTGGTGCGCGGAGTTTACTTCATGTCGAAGGCACTTCTCCATGGCTGCCTTCTGGATTCTGCTATGGAACTTCTGTAGAAATGTATGGATCGTGAGGTAACTGTCTAGATGTTCACCGTGATCCTCCAGTTGAGCTGCTATCGCTGATACCTTCTCGAACAATTGACGCTGATCCTCCGTGCGAGGGCCTGGTGCTGTACAGTTCTTCAAGGATTTGTGCAAGTCACGGACTATTCCGTCTCTTTGTCCGTAGCGCTTCTTTAAGTGTTCCAGCGCTTTGAAGTAGTTAGCTGCGGTAACTTGGAATCGTGCGATTGATTGCTTTGCTTCGCCTGTGAGTGAGGACAGTAGGTAGTTGAATTTATGCAGATCTGTCAAATCCTGGTTGTGCACGTTCGCCTGGAACAGTGCCCAAAAGTTGTCCCATTCCCATCGCTTACCACTGAATATTGGTATGGGAATTGCTGGGAGCTTGCTAAGTGGGAGTAGGCTCGTACGTCCTATCTCTTGTTGTGCGTCTTGATCCTTTCCATTGAGATCGCCTTCCAACTCGTGAAGAGTGCTTATCAGATTGTCCTTCCGATCCTGCAGCTTCATCACGGTATCTTGTGCTTTATCCACATATTTTTCAAACTCCTTGTCCTCCTCCTGTGAACGGTCTTCGACGTTGTCGTACGCTGCTGCCAGCGTGCTTAACGACGATTCCAAAAGTTCGATATAGTCATCGCACATTTTCAGTGCTAGACGACATTTGCTCGCACGTTTCCTTTTATCCTCGTCTGGAGGTGTATACAGCAAGGTTTCGTTATTGTGCAGCCACTCGGAGATCGCGTTGAGGCGTTTAGTCATGAGTCCTTTCTGCGTTCTAACCACTGTCGCCATTTTACGGTCAATACGCGGAAAGGCAATGATATAATACTAGTGTGACCTTAGGAGTCTCCCGTTATAGTGCACCAACTTCGATCCGTAAGGTGCGAGGGTGCAGTTTAGTGTCGAAGTTGTGAAGCAGAAGTGAATAGCAGAAAATAAGTGCGCACCTTCTCCAGTCGTCCTTTGGCCGATGCACCAATTGAAGTCGAATATGTGAGTATAGTCGTTAAACGATAAGTCGATACTGTAGTCGCAATATATATACCGTGCCACGCGGGACTTCGATATTCGACCTCAAACTTGGGTAATTAAACTTTATTTACATACAAATATACCGACAATAACGAAATAACGAAATTCACCAATAAATACAACAATAATCAAAGGCTACCTTAATAATAATAATATGACGTCTTGTCCTTATTTACTTCTTATTGTGCAGTGCGGAGGAGGATGATAGCTTATAGTGTATTTGTAGTGTGCCTAGGGAATTAATGTAACCATATAACTAGAAGACGAGAAGAGGAAGAATAACTAGAAGACGAGAACAGGAAGAACTGGCTCACAGTTACAGCTCGCGCCTTTTATACGCTAGTCCCGCAGGAATGCGGCGAGGCGGAGCCTGAGTCATATCTGATAACGGTGCGAAACTGCGCTGCCGCCGAGCAGCTATATCAGATAACGGTGGGAACTTCTCCGCCGCGGAGCGGCTCATCAGATAACGGTGAGAACAGAACTACCGTAACTTCACGGCTTCAAAGAACAGAGCACATTCTTGAGAGAAATGAACAGTATTAGAGTTATCGTGTAATTGAGAGATACTGAAGTAATTCAGTATAGCAAAGGGTAATGGATACCAGAGGCTACATTACTGCATGTTATATTGATTACGCAAAAGCCTTTGACTCTATCAACCTGTGTCTTCTGCTTTCAAAACTCCAGGCTTACGGCATTGAAGGGTGCCTTTTAAGGTTTTTGCAATCATTTCTTACTGGGAGAACTCAAATGGTTATGGTTAACGATGCTGTTTCGAATAACTATGAGACTTTGAGCGGAGTTCTTCAAGGAACATGCTTGTGACCTTTAATGTTTCTGCTCTACATCAATGATTTACCTAATTGCCTTCCCCTCGGCGTATCGTGTTCCATATATGCTGACGATTCCAAAATCTATTCCATTAATAATCCTAATGTACTTCAGCAAGGTTTAGATGCTGATCACGCATGGTCTATGAAGTGGATGCTCGACATCTCACACGAAAAAACTTTGGTCATGTGCATCGGCAACTCTCATCCTAGAGATTTTTTGTTTTTCTTAGGAAATAACATTTTAAGGAACACAAAATTTGTGTGAGACCTAGGTATCAAATACTCCGATTCACTTTGTTTTGAGGACTATATTGATGAAACAATAACTACGGCATATAGAAGATCCAACTTCATTTTGCGTGCTTTTCAAACTCACAGTATGTCTACACTTTTCAAGCTTTTTGCCACGTATGTAAGACCTCTTTTAGAATATTGCACACTACTGTGGTCGCCTACTAAGACTGTTTACAATGAAAAAATCGAAAAAGTGCAGAAAAAATTCACCGACGCAATTTTCTCAAGGAACGGTTTGTATCATGTCAGTTACAAAGAACGACTTGCAACGCTTGGTGAAAACTCACTTAAAATGAGAAGAATTTTGTATGATCCAAATCTCGTGTTCAAGATTCTCTTTGGCTGTTTTGATATTGATAAAAGAGAAATATTCGATTTCTTAGATTTTGCTGAAAGAACAAGAGGTCATCATCCATTTCGCATATTCATAGGAAGAGTTCGCTCCCAACAGTTCCTTGGCTCTTTTCTAGTAAGAGCTACAAAAACATGGAATAGCTTGCCTAATGCAATAGTTTCTTCGCCAAACCCAGCTAAATTTAATCATAAACTTGAACCGCATCTCAAACAAAACGGCTTTTTCTGACATTTTTTCTCTAAATTCCAGATAACGATAACGCAGCAATATTTTGTGATCAAATAATTTTGTATCTCTTTTGGTACGATAACTGCTCTTCACTTTTGCTGGAAAGGAGAACCAGAGCCAACTTTTGCAGTGTTTTTTTTTTGTGTGCAACTTGTTTTGCACCACTTTTGGCTCAATAAATGTTCTGTTCTGTTCTGTTCTGTGGTACCAACACCCTTCTGGAGGGGGAGGGGTGGGTCGGAAAATTTTGGCAGAAATCGCAGCCCACGCTTGACCTGGGCTGAAGGACGCCACTCCGCTCAGCTAGAGCCTGGCCGGGGCCGGATTCATCAGCGCTTATGCCCGCAGGTATGCGGTATATAGGTGGTAGCGTGCCCGCGGCATCTATGATAAACCTTACCAGCCACATCCTGCGCATATCAAGGTGTAGAGAACACTCGGCGATCGAGGGGCGGTCTTTATGTACGAATCGTCTCCGCGCACACGACGGCGACTGCCGTGTGCGCGATGAGCTCAGCTGTGGTCGTGCGAGTTGTGGTTCATGACCTGCTGCGGACGCTAGGTTTGAGTTGTTGATATCCCTTTTTGATGTTGCAGGAGCTGCGGGAAAACATGCTCTGGTTCAGAAATTGAGCTCGAGTTACAAAACTAAACAATGTTCTAATGCTCAATCTTATATGGTGCTTCTTCAGGAAGAACTGAAAATGTGACACACTATCGCAGTGAAACTGACATTGTTATACACTTTCTAATACTTGATGTGCCAGTTTTGATTCAGGTATAGATATCACTAGCCGTCGAAGTCACCCAGTTGCGTCGTCTTCTGCCGCGCTATTCGCCGCGTCCGCGGCGACCATTTGTAAATAATGTCCAGCAGCCCTCGGCGATCGTCGAGGATGTCGCGCCCCATAGACAGAACGGCGCTCCAGTGAGATCAGCTGTTCTCGCGAGAGGCCTAGTTCGAGCCCACTCTTGGTTTCCTTTCATGGGAATCGTACCCGCTAGCCCTGCTGGGAGTGGGTACGATCCCCTTGCGGTATCTCTGCCTGTACCGACTGCTTGACGAGTGCGGCTCCGCTTCGGCGCTCGACGGCGTGGTCCGCATCAAGTGCCACGGCCAGAAGGACACTGCGAGGGAGGGCGGAGGAGACGCGCAGACGGCGGCGAGACGCGTGCGTAGCCGGGGAGACGCAGGCGGCAGCGGCGCCGACAGAGCGCGTCCGCAGAGCTGCGGCAGACGGGCAGAGGCGGACGACGGACGTGCTGGGCGGCGGAGACGCAGCGCCGCAGACGGTGGCGGCAGTGCGGCGGGCGCGGAGGCGGCAGGCGCGCAGGCGGTCCGCGTGGAGGGGGACGCTAGAATTTGAATCTGCGCCGCCGACCGTAATTTAGCCGGAAGCCGTCCCCTGAACCCCCCCCCCACCTCCCGGAACCCGTCGAGGCTTTTTTTCCCCCGACGACAGGACGTTCGACTGCGTGTCGACGCTCCTCGGCTCCAGCCCAGCCAGCCTCCGCTTTGAAGCTGGACCGCGGGAGCCTCCCGAGCGGGGTTGTCTGGCATTTCTTCTTGTTTCCCTTCTGGCGAGAATCTCTCGTTGAAGGGTGTTGCTATCCTCATCTTCTCATCCTTCCAACATTGCAAGACAATCAGAATTCGGGCCTCTACCCGTAGTCGCCTCAGGTACGTTCTTCTCAGTAACACTGCGATGCGGAGAACTCATGGCAGAACACGTCCAGAGGTGTTTTATGGTTGAGAGAATGGGATATTGTCATCCGATGATAGAACCGAATTAACGGGAACCGTGGAGAAAATGCTTTCTTGGCCACTTGCTATCTTCACACTTTTTGGGAGCGTTGGGTGCCATTCTCCTCAGCCGTTATACAATTATTTCGGGGAGGTTGCTCACATCCTTATTTTTAAGATAAAGGGCAGCGCATACTGTCCCATATTGTTCATTAAAAAGGAGAGCTGCAGTAAACATCTTCATGTAGTTACTAGAGCTCTTGAATTAAAAAAAAATGATCAGTCATGATTTTACGAATAGTCGACCACGGTTGACTCTCTTGGCGAAGTGTTGCTTCAGTCCCATTTCCTTCTCTGTCGGACAATTGGCATTACTAGAGGACATCCATATCGGATAAGACCTGATAAACCTAATACGATTCAGCACAAAAACTCGTTCCTCGTAAGAAGCGTAAATCTGTGGAACAGTTTAAACAACGACCTTTTCATATTCAGAAACTCCCATGCATTCCAGACTCATCTCTCCCTGATATTAAGATAAATTTTTCTAGTTAGCATAGCAATCTTCTTCACAACCACTATCATAAACAATTCCTAAGACACAAGCCTTCACAAGTATAATTTAAGAATTTTGTTATTTCGAAATGCTAGTTACTGTAATCGTAACATTGAGGCTTCTCTGCACGGCTTTTGATATATCTCCATGTTCAAATGGATAAAGACCGACATACTTATACATATAAATATGTATGTATTATTGTATCTCTTATCACAAGCGAAGAACTATTCGCCATACCTTATTATCAACTATGGTTATATTATATGGATCTCTTATCACAAACCAAGAACTATCCGTCATATCTCCTCAACAGCCACGATTATCTCTTATCCAAGCCAAGAACTATGCCTAACTTCGTCATCCATCTATACTGTCAACTGCAATTGGGGAGCTTTGACGTACTGTGCTACAGTATTGCTACTTTAAATTTCCCATTTTATTCCCTTCCGCTAAACTGCGTGGAGCTGGGTTGAGGAGTCTGCCGAATTTGGAATAACACAAAAGCGCGGGTCAGTCGGCTCCTTGTCTTCACTATGAAGGTGCAATCCCTGTCCTAGGGGGGAGGGGCAGTCCATTCTGAATTGTTAACGATAGCTACGCGTCTGTACATACAACATGTAGTACAACGTATGAATGTCTTAACTTACCTGATCCCCTCCCTTGGAAATGTTCGAACGTTACGCTGAAACACTGAAAAAGTTTTTGTATGGGACTATGCACGGTGCAGGAAAGGGGAGCATTGTGCACGGCAGCACGGTTGTGATCCAAAACTCTGGAAAAAAAATTTGCTTTGGAAACAAATCGCAAACCGCTATGCATTAATTGATTAAGGTAATAACGTTGCTTTAACGTGTTTTCGTGGTTTTATAGTTTTGTAATTGTTCTAGGTTTCTGTTCAATTTGCTGTGTCCCCGACTAGGAAAGCAATTTAGAAAGCTGATTTTGGTATTGGAAGGACAGCAATTGATAATGTTAGCATACATATTTATTTATATGTTGTGGTGCATGTTGCATTTCTTAAGAAGTTGAAAATGGATTCCCCCCCCCCCCGCCTCCCCGAGACAGGGATTGCACCACTATGAACAATCAGCGCCATAACTAATCCCGAAATCTCGTTCGTAAGAATGTCGGTCTCTTTCCATTTGACTCCAGAACAAGTTTCTCCAAGCGTATCCCAGATAGTGATGGATCCGCACCATATATTTTCTTCAGTTCCTCAGTAAATTAGTGGACGCAGTCATAGGTCGAGAATAGTGCGCTATCAAGGCAATTTGCTGCTGCTTCATACTTTGGACCTGAGAGTCATTTCAGTGCTCCCGGGCGGAGTATAACAGCAGTAGCCGTGGCGCATCGCAATCAAAAATTGCTGCGAATGGCCTTGAAGAAGGTTGATGAGTGAACAAATGTGCATAACAGGCGTTCACCTGTGGAAAGTGCTGCGAGCAATGTTTCAAGTTTTAATAGCAGTTCAGTTATTGCCGGCAGAGACTTAACGCCGCTAGTGGTTCTGGTTGATGCTGCTTGAACTTGAAGCCTTGTTTTCACCGTCTGCGACCACGCTGATAAGAGCTAGACCAATTGATATGGTCTCAGCGCATAGGTGCGGTTCACGATTTCCGGAAGTTGTTTTTGTCTGTCAGGGGAAGTGAGTCTATAAGTAAGAACACCGCTAGGAAATATTAGAACAAGTCTTGGTGACTGCAGTGACCACCGATTGCCCCAAGATAGCTTGTTAAATTGCAATGTTCAAGTAAGGTGTTGGTTTTCTGCTTTGTACGTCCTGAACCACTTTTTCACTTGAGGTATCTAATTAAGCAGTGCTGCTTCACCTACTTTAGAGCAATACTCTTCACAGGTGGAGTAGTCGCTCGGAGCTGAGTGATTCCTGTGGATCTGAAAATGCCGTGTGCATCTCTTTTAAGAAAGGCAATGGGTTTCTCTATATCATCCTTAGGTTTTCCTCATTTGTCTGTGTTTGTAGTGATCTAACTCCTGCTCGGCTCGTATTATGTGCTAGTCTGAGTTGTGCGGTGTCTTTAGCTTTATTTAGCGCATTCTCCAATTTGCCCCTTCGCGGGGTATCCTCGAGTGCTTGTTTTTGTTCCTTTCTGAAAAGCCAGAGTGAATTCCAGGAGTCCAAATTAAAGTGGCATCATTGGCCGTTTCGAAACACTCGGAACGGCGTACCATTCACGAACATCTTTTGCTGTCTATGGATGCTCAGCGAGCGTACGATCAGCAGGTAAGCTCTGTGTTCCTTTCCGTTTATGGATCATTTTGTGCTCTACTAATTAATAGTTGACCAGTAGTGATACTCAAGAATTCTTGTTCGTTTGTGAAATTAGCTTTTAATTTGATTACTTTTTTAATCCCTGGTCTTCGCGCAAGCGAAACTGTCTCCCTCGGGACTGAGGGGGAATAACTTGGGAAATATCACACCAGAAGAAGGAGTTCGGCGAAGGGTTTATCCTACCGGATAAAGACGAAGGAAGTCGGAGGTGCCGACTTGCGTGTGCACTTCCAGTTGATTCAACTTTAGGATCTCGGTCAGGCCTTACATCCCTCCATCGTGGGTGAATTAGTTCCAGGTTTGTTAAGAAGAGATAAATCACTGGGTTGTACTTCGGGTGGGCACAACAAGTCACTGTGTTTAGGCTAAATATGCGTTCATATTGCTCCCACGACATCCCCTGGAAGTGGTGTACATCCGTATCCTTCCGAGGGAACCGTTAACGCAATCCGTTAGCATTTACTCTCAAGGACGAAAGCAGATTACTTTCACAAACAAAACCACTATTTCAGCAGTATCAGTAGCATTCTTATGCTGCAGATGGTCAGCCTTAACCATCTGCAGCACAATGATGATACTGATAATCAATAGCTTCCGAAGCCGATCTTCACATTTTAGCAACCATTTCTTGGTGCTGATGTATAGGATGACCACTTTTTGCGAGTGGCAAGAAAATTCCACACCCAATGCGGTGATCGAGCGATGAGTATGAACTGCGTTTGGCTTCAACGATAATAACGTCTTTGTCACACCTACACTATCTGTTCGCTACCAAGTCTCTGAAATTCCAGACCAGAACCCGCTCAGTTGCGCTTACCAGACCATGCTCAAGCATAGTCTTTACCTCTATATAATGAGTGGAATTGAATTCAGCGGATGTGTTGCTTTACAAGGGTAACATGAGGCTAAACGTTCTTAAATGGGATTGTGGATCGTATTTTTGACGGTCTGTTACAACGCGATCCTCTTTAGATAGCCTCGACTTCTCGTTTGCCTCAGTTTCCGAAGCCGGAAATGATGCAACAATACCCTCCGGCCTGCAGGCAAAATATGTAGGTTGTGTAACTGCTACTGTGCACTGTATATGACCGTGGAGTCAGCTGCGTGTCCACGACTTGAAAGTGAAACTTCCTAATTTCAGGCAGCATATGTATCCCCCTAATTACCCACGGTCCCCTTCTCGAATTGCGCAGTCGGATCATACTAGTCATTGGATCAATGGTCCTTATAACGCTATGTACGCCAGCTCACCGGTAAGCCCCTCCTTGTTCATTCGAAAGTAATGCCTCTACTTATTGTCTAATCCGCCAGGTCCCATCTACCGCTCCGTCTGTTATGTCCCATATGAGCATGCAAGATGACCTCGTTTCTGTAATGAGCGTGCAAACAACGTTAAACGCAAGCACAGCAACTTGTCCTCAGGAGTCTAACCTGACTGAGCTGGTACGTTCATTGTCAAGCTTCCCTTCGCTGTGGCATAATTGTCAGGATTTAGCGACCCCAGTCACAGTTCTCTTCGTCCGCATCGACACCACCTTGCACAGAAAATGTCGATCCCGCTACTATACAGGAAGTACGGAGGAATATAGCGTATTCCATAAACAATTTTTACAGTAACGAGGTGAGCCCGTCTGAGTTTTCTCATTGCTTGAGATTGTTCTATGCCAATAATGTCCGATTTCAGCAGTTCAAAATAATCCAATGTATTTGTCACTATGCTCAACGAAATATGCTACAATTTGTGGATATGGGCAGCGTACACAAACTGCTCCTGCTGATAACTCAGTTGCTAAAAAACACGGCAGATCCGAATGTAAGTGCGTTCGAACTGGACATATGTCTGTCCACTTTTAGGTAGTCTGTGAGGAGTTGTAGGAGAGTTCCATAGGTTTTGAAAGCTAGCACACCTATATCTAGCTCTTATGTTTTTCAGCCTTCGGTCGCGGCTGTCAGTCAGTCATTTCTGTTTTTACGTCTTTACGTCACATTCTCATTAAATCGCTGCCAAGATCTCAGCTCTACTACGACACTAAATTATCGACTTGTTCTGACTTTAGCTCAATACACGTCCTGTTTTTTGTTGCATTTCTGGTCAGCCCCTCAGGTGTCACAGCACAATTCCATACTCACGGTTCCCATACGGGCGGGCTGAATTAGGTCGTTTAAGTTTGCGCCATAACGCGACGAAGTGTTATCTATTGCAATTCCATTTGGTGGTTGGACTCCTGCTGCTCATTCTGCTCTCTTAAATTGTACTCTTCAAGCGAGACTTCCATCCCTGCAAACAGTGCTCACGAATGCGATGACTAGATTTTTAAAAACATTTTTCAGTTTCGCCGACAAAATTCCCTCCAAACGAGCAGTCTGCTACTAAATTCTATATTCTACTTAAGTCGGAATCCGACGACGCTAAGGGTGGTGATGCATGTTGCCTCCGATAAGAACACGTCGGAATTCATCTACATCATTGCTCACTTTGCAAAGAAAGTGTTTGTTCCTCCTATCCTTTCCATTTCACATCGGACAGAGAGCACTTATTGTAACATTTTAGGGTCAATCTAAATTGGGCTGCTGCCCTCACTTTGCATACGCTTTTCGACTATAACGGACCTGAAGGAGCGAAATGCGTAACATATGCGAAGCAGATCCAACCAGGAGCTGTGAGTTACGGTTAAACTTCTACCTTGAATTGAGATGTCACTTCTGTTTAAGGTCCTCGATGCCTTGTTACACATACTAAAGGAGAAACCGGACCGCAAAAGGACTTTATTTGTGCTTCATTCTTTGCAGCTCCTTGCACGGAAGGATAACAACGCGAAGGTATGTTTGGTCAACAGCTATAGATCTTGTCCTTCTCATCTCCTTATTTAGAGTGCATGTGATCTGTCCCATAATTCACTTGGTTTCAGCAACATATCGTGCAGTCTTATGGTGGGAGGTTTATTGAGCTGCTTGTGGGGTCGTCACAAGGAGGATTACTTGCCTTAGCTGACAATGCGAGGGATCAGGGGCGTTTGCTTTACCGCATTCTCGCGTTGCTTAACGTGGTTATGGCCAGCCAGACCGCTGCTGAGATGTTTGTTCGCTGCGGAGGCTTACAGGTTTGTTTCAACCTAGGTTAATCATTTTTCTTGTGTACGAAAGCTTATTGAACTAGGGACGTTTTTCTTTGTATTCAGAAAGTTTGCGAACGACTATATCAATCAACGGACGTTCTTCGGGAAGGAATTCATTTGGTAGCTTTAGCTAGTGATGTCAAAGCAGTGGATGATCAAGACTTGAGGGTCTCTATACGGCAGGTTTGTCTCAAGAAACACTGAAGATCATTGTAAGAAGAGAACACTAATATACAGGGTGTCCCAAAAATGTAAGCGCTGTCTGAAAGGTGATGACTTTGTTGTCAGTAAAGATTTCTAACATATGAGCGCTAGGAATTGTGTCATTCACTCGTCTGAATCACTGCATTTCACACTCGGTTGATTCTGTTTCGCTTAAATGCATGTCATAATCTTCATAGCGTAGCCGGATCGATTGAGTGTGCTTCTTTTAAAGTTTGAAACTTTAAAAAACGCTACAAATCCCGCCAAATGTGATGAAAATTTTGTGACTTACAGGTAGACAAAATTGCGCCCTGCATCCGTCTGCAACCTTACATTTTAGGCTCGATTGGTTGCTTAATTCTAGTTTTTTCTCAGTCTTGTTATGAATTGACCACGCTAAACTGTGCTGTGCTTCTTTTGAGGTTTAGAACTTTACGATGCGCTATAACTTGTGGCAGAATGTGGAGTATCCTACAAAAAACGTATTCGTTATATAAAAGCCATATCATTGCTGCTAGTAATGGTTTTGGAGTTTGGAGTTGTTGAGGTTCACGCAGAGTTGTGGCAAAATGGTGTTGTCCTAAAAAACGTAAGAGCTATATGAAATGTCATACCATTGCTGCTGGTAAAGGTTTTGAATGTGTTAGGGGTTCACATGAACCTGTAGTGCACTGTCAAGTTCTAAACGTTAAAAGAAGCACAACACAGATTAATGTGGCCAAGTAGTAACATGATTGTAACAAGCATTCGGCCCATGCACAGCCAGTCGAGTCTGAGATGTAAAGTTTCAGGCGGGTGCAGGGCGCAGTTTTGACTATCTGCACGCCACAGAAATCTTGTTATAGTGTGCTCGCATATGAGCATACGCATACAATCATCTTCAGAAGTTTCACTAGTAGCAATGTTAAAGTTTCTCAAACAGTACCAGCATTTTTAAAGGTTGTCCTGCATTTTGACGCAATTTGTAGTGTGTTTTCAAGCTTTAGGCTTCAAAGCCTCCATCGCAACGGCCACTTTATGGAAAAATTGTGACAAGCATAAAAGCGAGACACAATCAACTGAGTGTAAAATGCAAAAGCTAAGGCGAGCGCGTGGCGCAATCCTTACCGCTCATATGTCAGCAAATTTCCGTTCTCTTGCGCTTTCACATGAGCCCTTCACTTCTTTAGTGTCTTCACTGGCAGCAAGGTTATCAACTCAACCAGTGCTCACATTCTTTTGAGACTCACTGTAGTGTCTTGGAGGGCCATAAAGCCAAAATGTTTTTTTTTTTAATGAAAGTAGAAATAGGTCTGATTGAACAGAATTTAAATATTTCGGTAAAAGTCAAAGTCCTCAATTCGGAGTTCATTAGAAAAGAGATTGCTGCTTGTCTGTTTAAAAGAGAGCTTTTTAGGTGTTGGATATTTTATGTAGGTCAAACGACCGTGATCTTTTCGTAAGAAGGTACAGCTCGGGATTTCTGGTGAACATCATGGCCAATCGACCGGTTAACAAGGTGTGTTTATTGAGTTTAGAAACACAGAAGTCAAGATCATTGCATTAGAATGTGCGCTTCCTTCTAGCTCGTATTGGCTGTTATGGTTCATGATGATAAATATGTATTGTGCAACAGGTGCAATAATAGATTTAGTTAGTATTCAAGAACCAATATTTTTCATTAGAGGTGGACCACTTTTGCGGTAGTTATTCCAATTTCTTTCAAGTGTTTGCACTTTTTATTCCTCTGGAGGCAGGATAAGGCGGTTTTTATTCTACAGAACACCTAGATGTCCTAGCTCCAGATAGGTCCAAAATTTGAAAGATTTAAATTTAAAAAATCATGGGAAATCTGGAAGAAGGCTGAGAAAGAGAGCTTGGATGGGATGGATCGTTTCAAACCCCAGAAAGATCTTACTTCGCGGGATCGTTGTATGATCCATTAGACGTTATGGATCGGACAGACATATCTGCTACATTATCGAAAACAATTCCAGAGGCTTCTCATAGAGTGCGGCGCATTCGACATCTTTACAAGGTTATGCTTTCAGTACTCGAGGTAAGTACCCTGTTGTTATCAGCAGTTATCTGAATTGAATGAATCTCATCTAGTCTCGAGCAATGGAGTCAAACGAAGGAAATGAGGGGCATGCTGGAGGAGCTGGTGGACAACATTCTGCTGAGCCTAAACTCCTTGATCATGGAGCCCTTGAAACCTGACATGACAAAGGCTAGAGATACCTGCTTATCGCAGGTAGTGGAGTCTTTCGACCGTTGTGAAGCTCTCCATTTGGCTTCTCCATGTAATTCCATTCCAGAAGTCCTTCCAAACGTGTTTGCTCAAGTTGCTGTCAAATGGAAGTGCATGCATTCGCTCCCGAGTGTTGCGGGTTCGTTGTTTATCGTGTCGCGTGACTCCGTTTTGCAGCCCAGAACCGATTAAAAATTTGCATTAGGCGCTTTCTACGACATATTTAAATCTTGAAGCCCTAGGCGAAATGTGGATGATGGTTGTCGCCTTTTAGTTTTCTGTGCAAATGTTTTATATTCTTGATCGATGGACTATTGTAAAGAGCATTTTCAGCTACTTACTCTACTACTGACTTACTGCACCGGGTTTGGCGCAACGGTTATGCATGCGGTTCTGGAAGAGAAGGGCGAAACGGTTGTTGGTGTCGTTCTCAATGTAATTTCGGCGGCGAGGGCAGATGCTACGGTAATTAGTCTTAATTATTTATATTATTATTATTAATTCCGTTTTAAAAATTCACTGCATTCGACTTTTCAAATTGCAGGATTCCAATCGCAAGGAAACAGTAAACGTCTTGATGGCGTGCTTCCGAGTTCTAAACCTTGTGATGTTATGTGACGAGAACGCAAAAAAGACAGTTGCTCTGTTTGTAAGGTATGTGATTACTTATAAGGGATAAAGGACGACTGGTACTTCACGTAGTATATTCCATGTCTCACCGTTGCTAAATCTTAACATGATGTGAGTGCTTATCGTAGAAATGTTTCAGCCCTGTGACAAGTATTGTTATTAGAATCTTCCCCGGCTAAAGTTCAGCGCAACCGCCTTGAAAATGATTCTTGGGCGAGTAACATTTCCAACTGCCATTGCTTTTCGAGGCTTTGACGAAAGCGGTTACGCCGAAACGTTTGCCGGACAAATTTGCATTGCTTGATTTGCTTGCTTGCCAGTAGACGAGGCAATCTAGAAAAGTCTGTTATCATGTTGCCGGCCGCGGAGCAATGGAAAGCTTGGTTGGCGTGGAGGGATTGGACTGGTCAAAAACCTGAAATCGGGTCCACGCAATGGGTGCGTGGTAGCGCAGACGGCTACTTCGACTGCTCACCCACACACCCATTGCAGGTTATTTATATAACCTATTATTCAGCTACTTATGGTTCTAAATGGCTAAAGTGAACACGCGAAAGGGGTAGGCCAATTTCTGACCTTCATTGTATAAAAGAGTGCCTGCATCTATGTCAGAGAAGAGCTTCTGAGCATCTTTTCAGCAAAAATAATAGTGGCTTGATCGTGGTGCGTGTATGAGATTGTGGATTCAGAACTTACAGCGTTAACTTGTTTTCGACTGGACTTCTGCGAAGTAGAGAAATTTCGCATTAGCGTCAGTCTTCTTTGCAATCACAGCAGATGTACAAGAGCGTCAGTTCACGTTTTTAATGTTGATATTTAGAAATAGCCCTGTTTCAATGATGGAGCTTTTAAGGACATTCACAGAGGATAACTTGGTTGTGCAGGTAGCGTTGAGCGTTTCAATATCCGTATTCACCAGCTAACTGCTGTTCATTCAGATTCTGGAGACATGCGACCGAGTAGCCGATGACGAGAATCTGGCACAACAGTGGGCCAGTGATCGGACACTTATCGATGCGAATGCAAACAGTTCCCATCCGGAGATTGGTGAGAGACTGTTGCTCTTTGAGGGTCGTTTGCCTTTTCAGCGACATACTGGGTCTGCCGAAAGATGTGCGCATTATTGGGACAAAGTTCCTACCTCTTCGGCTGCATTGTAGTTCTGCAGCTTATTGCAAAGTGCGGCAAAGCGGCATCCCCTGTCATGTTCAATATTGAAATCGCACCACACTTCTGCCGTCAGTTCATCGCATTGTTTACTTGGCTGTGAATTCTTTTTGCATGCAATTTCGCAGTCGAAGAACGCATGTTAAGCTGTATCATTGAGCAACAGCTTTCACGACCTAGCATTTCACAGAATTGAAGCCGGGATTTTGAGCCACGGGCGGAATCGCTTCGAGGTGAATGTACAATCTTAGTATGTCAACGTATTGCTGGGCTGAACGAGGATCTAAGGTAGACCAATTTACTGAGCAGACTAACGTTTCCACCACCTTCAAAGGCCTAAAAGACATTTCTAAGAAAATGCTGAGTTATTACGAAGAGGGAGGTTGAAAAACCCAACATTATTTCCCATCAGGAAGGGATCGAATTGACTAAAAAGGTCCCTAAGTTTTAGTTACATCACTGGTTGAAGAGTTGCGCCAATAAATGTCTCAGTTGTCCACCTTATTCACTTACCTATGATGCCATGATACTATTTTCGGTGTCGCTAGGAGGATTTATGATAAGTACGCATGTGATTTACCAATAGTGCTGTAGTACTAAACGCTTATTCTCTAGCACATTTGAGGACTCAAGTGAGGAAGTTGCTTTTTCGATGGGAATAACGTAGTGTCCAAAAGTTAGGTTCAGCCAGAAGCGTTGATTCTGGATCAGAATTTCGTATGTGATCTTGTTTAGTTGTAATTTCACTGTAAAAATTCAGTAAAGTCTGACGCCAAAGTTCTCATGTTTTTTCAACTGCAAAATCTCATGTAAATAGCGTCTGTGTCGCGCACTGCTTGTGGAAGACGTCGAGGATGGTGCATTGAATGAGACAGCGCCGGGAGATGTGATGTCGCAAACATCCTGACAGGAAGGGGTGTTGGTGCAAGACAAGCTTGGTGTTGGAGTTTTGATCGCAGCTGAACACCCTTGCAGCTGTTTAATCTACGAATTGAATGGACGTAACGATACATTGAGCAGGTGTATGGCGCGACTTCACCATCTGCCATACCAGAAGATTTTCCCTTTTGTGCACTTCAGAGCGAGGTACGGAGCTCAGTCTAGCTAGGACTAGGTGGGAAACTTTCATCAGGGTTCAAACATTGTAAACGTTTTTTGGATCCAGTCTATCTGGAAGTGGTGCTGAATTGAAGTAGTTTTTTCTGTTGTGCCCTTCTTTGCACGTGATTCTATGCCTTTTCAGCACGCGCAGCTCAATCGCTGGTGTCGAAACTGAGTGTGGTGAACTCGGACTTCGAGCCGCTGGCAGGTGTCTTTGCATCAATGGGCTCCGAAAGCTTTTCGATGGAGATGTAGTCGTTAGCGATCGTCTAGGAAGACCGTCTCTCGCAATCGGTGCAGCACGTCCCAATTGAAATTGTCGCTTCCCCAGTGAGAGTTTTGCGCTCGACCTTTAGCGGACGGTTGTGCATTCAGCAATATGCCTGTTCGAGATCACTTACTCGCGCTAAGCAAGTTTTGGGATTGTCAATGTTCGTTCGTTTTCCAGTGTTTTCGGGCGGATCAGATCCGCCACGTGTGCTTTATTTCGTTAGTCTTCGTCTATTTTAGGATTATTGTTGTGACCCGCAGAGAAATCGTAGCTCAACCAGCTCACCCGCATATTCTCCTCCTGCCTTTCACGGTACTCAGCTGATCTGCCACTTGATCTACATGCTCGCCTCTAAGGCAGTGCTCACTCTCTCTACGCAGTGCATACAGGTTCCGCTCCCTCCGTCGCATGTCTCTGTCCCGAACTTCTCACGTGTACTTATTCGCTTGGTCAGGTAGCCGATTGATTTCCTGTGGAGGTGATTGTCGAAATACTGCTCTCATGTGTACATACATGACGATCCGTTTCACGGCACGATTTCTCGATATCTGTATAGTAATTTATGTTGCACTTTGATAGATAAAGAGTTATATCCTATGATGGAGTGCGAGGTTGAAACGGGACGGTCACCCCGTCGGTCGCCTCATGCAGGCGTTGAGAATGAGAGGCCTCTTTCTGCGTTCCCACTTTCCGTTTTCGTTTGCTGTATTGAAACCACTGGAATGGAGGGAACTGACACAACTTGGATTAGCTCCATCCACTCACCCTTTGCAAATCACGGGTGGGAGTCTTGTTCACGGCCTCGTCACTCGCTCGAGAAACGGCCGTAGCCGAGCTTCAGGTGAGGTGGCGCTGTTATAGTTCGTAGCTGAGGGAGAGGTTAATTGGAGGATACAACATTGGAACAGGCAACAAGCGAAAAAGGCAGGGAAAGCGTCGACCGGAAAACAGAGTTGGATAAGGCGATCGAGGGACGAAGGGAGTGGCTTTGGCGAGTCGCTGATCTAATGCGCTTGAATTTGAGCGTGGGAGGAAGCTGGTAGTACATCCAATGTCTGAATCGATGAACACTGGCATCTTTGACGTTGCAATAGACGAGTAGTTTCTTCAGCGTAGCCAAGATTGGTGCAAGGCTGAGCTTACAGGGAAAGGTTCCCAACTCCTGGTGGTCTTTTGCGGTGCTATTTCGGCAGGATTTAGGGCCCTGTGAGTGGCGTCTAAAACCACAGTCAGTTTTTGCTGAGCGCTTCTCTGAAGACCTGAAAAGGAGGAGACCCGAAAGCGTGCGCGCAACTATTATCAACCTCTACGGCACCTAATGAGTCGGTAACACTGCCGACTCGTAGGAGCACACCGCCAGCCTTTCCGTTCAAGTCCGAGTGCTGCCACTGTTCTTGCACGTATTAGTTTGTTGTTATTGCACTTCTTTTTGATCACAGGAGTTAATTTTAACCACCAATGCTTACAACAAACCAAGCCTCTATCAGGGGTGTAGAGCTGTTTTTTGATGCTCTAATGTGTTAGTATGGCAGAAGAAGCTATCCTGTGCATAGGCTTCTCGAATACGACTTGTCAGTTTCCTAGAGAGAGAGAGAGACGAGTTTTCTAGATACACTTCCTGTTTGGCAATAACGCCTAGTCAATTTGTTTGTAACAGATACACGCTAACCCTACCGAATAGAAATGACGCAAATCCACGATCGAACAACACCCTTGACTGGAAGCGGGGTTAGAAAGTTGCTACACTCATGTGTATGGGATAAACCACCTAACTGGTTTTGACAGTTTTGGTCTCCGTTTTCGATTGAGTTGCGATTGAGTTTATTGTGTTCACCCTATTTGATCCGTTTAGGACACCACATGCTCTCGGAGAGCAAACGTTCGTCGCAGAACTGGCAAAGAGTAGCCCGAGCGAGTGCAGAGAATTATTAAATAGTAGCGCCATATTTTAAAGACTTCAAAATCTGACAAGCACAGGCAAACTTGCATAGGAACCGGCACTCTAGGTAGGATTAGGTTACCGCTGGAGTTGTAGATCGTTGATTCAAAAGTTGAGAACACTTTTAAAGTTACGAAACGCCTTCGCTCCACTCTCTCTACAATTACAATTAACAGAGCTTCTGAATTTGAACATCGCGCTTGGTGATTGCTTGGTAACGTTCATGAAGCAGTGGATGTGTAACTACCCTCTTGAAGCGGCCTATTCACCGTTTTCACTTTCTGCGTTTAAAATAAATTCTGCAAACTCAAACTGAACCTGTTTCAACTTATCCCGCGTTCTTCCTAACTCACAACTCAAATGGGACTACTTCTAAGTTAAACTAGATACCTCCTAAATCGAAATTGTGCCGTCTATAGATCAAACCGAAGATGCCTCAAGTTGCTGTTAAGGAATGCGTTAACCTTCCCATTTTAAAGCGACTACAAATGGTGTCCAAGGAATATGGTCATACTGGTTCGGCAGCCTAAACTGTCTTATCCGTCTGCTATGGGGATGTTCCTGGACTAGTTTCAAGATGTAGAAAAGCGGAGATCTTTCGGTGCGTCACACGATGGGATTGCGCCATGCGCTCACTTAGTACGCATGGCGCAATCCCGTCGTATGACTCAGTATGTTTGTTAGATTACTACATGTGCAGTTGCTGTTTTCGCCCGCATTGGTCAGTTGTGAAATGATTTTTTTAAATTTTTAGCTTTGATAGCGACCTTTTCGCTGAATTTTGCTAAGTTATAGATAAACTAAAAAATTGGTAGGACGCTAGGAATTCAAAAATATTCAAACGATGGGTTCAGCTTGAGCTAAAAGTAACACGACAAACAAATAAAATTTAATCATATCTGGTTAACATTAGTAGAAAAACCCTTTGCAAATTTAGTTGCACGGCACTACATGTCAGGTGACTCTTACGATTTACGGTTTACGATTTACGATCTACGATGTTTTTTCGTGTTTGCGATTTACGATTTACGAAATTTCAAATTTTATTTACACACATCCCTGCTCTCTATATGCAACTTCATATGTGCTAGTTTTTCAACCATTCATTTCTGCACCATATCATTTCTCTGGGAATAAAAAGTCTTACATTATTAAATTTAAGGTCTTATGTTCATTATTTCCCTTTCAGTCAACAGTTATGGTACAATACTATGAAACAAGTAAAACACAAGCAACATCCTACAAAAGCCAGTGAGGAACAATCTTCTCTCTGGCAAGGAATGACCACTTCTTCTTCGTTGAATGTGTAATCCGTGGGTGTAGAGAAGGGTCCTGGGTGAACATCGACGTAGCCAGCTGCCACTAACGTGCATGACAGATACGGCCGAAACCCCGGAGCGCCGAACTGTCGGTAGGTTCGTTTATAATCTGCATTCAAAAGAAAAGTCACGGGTGGTACCCTTTTTGTGTAATATTTTATATCAGTTACCCACTTTCAATACGTATATCATCTCGGCTGCATATAACGTATAACGGTATTTTTAGCACACTTATGTACCGATATGGCCGGGTACATAATATTCAACCATAAGATGAGAGCATTTGTCTGCAGTTACGGTATCGTTGGTGATACGGTATGATATATGGTGGTGGTACGGATATGTATAGTTGAAAAGCTAGCACAGATGAAGGCGCAAATAGAGAGCCTTGGTTTGTTGCTCTAAAATTGACTCCTCATAAGAAAGTGTAATGACAACGAACTAATACGTGCAAAAGCAATGGCAGTACTCGGACTTGAACTGAAAACCACGGCGGTGTGCTCCTATGAGGCGACAGTGTTACTCGACTGCGCCAAAGCGGCACATCTCGTTGTGTGTCGTGGCACATCTTGTGTTGATAATAGTTGCGCGCACGCTTTCAGACCTCCTTTTCAGGTCTTTAAAGAAGCGTTCAGCAAAAACTAACTGTGGTTCTGGACTCCACTCACAGGGCCTTGCATCCTGCCAAAATAGCATCACAAAAGCTCACTATGAATTGAGAACCTTTCCTTGTTAGAAGCAGGTTGGTTGCGTATTTACCCTAAGCAATGACTTGCGGTGGTCAGCCGATGTACAGGCTAGTATTTTATCCTTCCCTGACGAGTCGAAACCATTTCACTGACCCCAGAGGAATGTAATGCTTGTTTGGCCTGGGCAGGAAATGCCTGCCGAGTGCCGCCGACAACTGTGGCTGCACTTGTGGCACGTCGCGGCATGCGGCATCGCGACAGCTCGTTCGTGGCGCAGCTCCCACCACGAAAGGAGCGAAATAGACGAGATCGCCGCGTGGTGCCGCAAGACTCTGTTTCCGGCCTTATACAGTGCGTTTCAAAAGTATGTAGCCACCTTAAATTCAAAACTTTTACCCTTCGCCTCTGTTTCTACGAACCGACGTTTGTCGCATTCAAATCCTCGTAGTCGGAAGTACTTATGTTGCTTTTTACAGGGAAAAGCCTGATCTTTAGCAAAAATAGATCGTTTTTGAAATTTTTTGTCTGTTTCAAAAGTATGTAGCCACTCTCAAAAAATACGATTTTTATTTAAAAAAATTAATGGTCAACTGGACCACCATTATTTCTTATTACATCAAATACCCTGCTGCGCATGCTACTAACAAGTTTCTGGATCACTTCGTCACCGATGTTGTCCCAGGCAGTCAAAATAGCGGTTTTCAGCTCTCCAACATTGTAGAACTGCCTGTTATTCAAGTAGACCTGCCGGACCAAGATACCTCACATGTTCTCCATTGGCTTGCAGTCAGATGAGCAAGCTGGCCATTCCATTACTCGGAGTCGACTACGTTGGAGCCGGTCTGTGGTCGATTTGGACACAAGAAGTGCAGCGCTGTCCTGCTGCAGAACATGTGTCTGCCGTTTTCCCCCGTTAGGAAGGGCAGCAGGCTGAACTCCAGTACGGCTTGACACCCTAGACTGTCCATACGACATGATGGGAATCTGAGCTTTAGCTTCCCCCTACTGCAGAAGCCTGCCCAAGTCATCAGAGACCCGCCTCCGAAGTTTCGTCGAGAGAAGGTGATGGGAGCCTGTCGTAGATCTCTCCGGTAACCATCGGGACCATCCAGATCAAATTTTTTGTCGTCACGAAGATGACCTGAAGCAATAAGCGTGTGAAATTCATGACGTCGACGAAACCAGAAAGTTCCTATATTTTCCCATTGCGTCGACGTGTTTTTGCGGGCAAACTCCAGTCGCGCCTGCTTGTGGAAGTTCGTGAGATGAGGTGCTTTCTGCATGGTCTATCTGCAGATGTGTTCGTTCGATCGAATACAGCGCCATATCGTTGTTCTTGATGCAGATAGACCCGTCTCAGCGCGAACTTGGTTGACGCTCCCCGTGGAGTTCGACACCATGCGACTGATTCGTCGACGATTCTGGCTCGAAATCACACGCGGACGACCCGGTACAGGTGCAAACCGATAACCATTGGGATTTCAAAGGAAGTGGTCGACACATCTTGCGAACGTCCGAGCTGACGAGCAATGGCGCGGTTTGTCAAGCCAGCATCCTTGAGCACTCGGATCTGAGCTTGTTCCTCGATAATCAGGACACGCCCACGGACTGGCATAGTTTGTATTTTTGAAGAACAGGTCAAGCTGGCTATCTATGACAAGAACTTCCTGCCAAAAAGAGCGCAAAATTTGAATAGGAGTGTAGAAATGCCCGATATCCTGGAGTGGCTACATACTTTTGAAACAAACAAAAAAAATCAAAAAACGCCTAGTTTTTTCCGGAGATCAAGCTTTTTTCTGAAAAAAGCAATCTAGCTATTTTCGTCTACGGGGAATCCAATGTTGCTAACGCCTGTTCGTAGAAACGAACGCGAAACGTGAAATTATCAATTTCAAGGTGGCTACATACTTTTGAAACGTACTGTAGATCTTCTCCAGATCCAAATAGGAAGCTTTGACCTCTTCGTCGTCATAGTCGGATCTTGGAGCGTACGCAACGAATGCAGTCAAAACTGGTATCGAGGCGTTTCGCTTCAGTCGCAAACGTCCGATTCGGCTTTTCAGAGACTCGTACGAGCCGTTGTTCGTGGCCAAGTGGGGTTGGCTGGACACCCTGTTGTTTGTTGTCCTAACTCATCATCAGACAGTCATCGTAGTGGACCGCTCGAATTCAAAAGAGTTATGTACTCAGAGAATCGTTGGCAGGACTGCCGGCGAACTGACGAGATGAAGATGGACGGTGAGGAGCAGGGATGGGCGGAAATTTTGAAAATTTTCCCAGAAAGCGGAAAACAGGAAATCGCTTTCGTCAAAAAACAGAAAAGCCAAAAACGCCAGAAGATCAGAAAACAGAAAATTTCGAAATTATTACACGACCTAATTATTCTACCCGAAGGCTCATTTTTCCAGTAGCAAATGCTTTTGTATGACTAGAAATGTAGTCGTAGGCCAGCGTTTTAATTTGCAAGCGCTTATAAAAATTCATAGTTCACTCCAGTGTACTGCAATCAGCAAGTTGCAAATCTTGACTGATAGACCGTAGGGATCTCGACACTTGAAATACACAACATTACTCATCAGCTTCGATTCACTGCTAACGCCTGAGTTTGATAATGGTCCCACTGGTAAGGAACTGGTCTTTTAGAGTACCGAACACGATGAAGGCTCAGTGATCACTTTTTGCATGTTTCAACACAACTGCTTGAGTTTGTAGACTCGAAAACGTCATTCGTGAACCAGAATGGGAAGACATGGGAGTGAAAGACGACGGACGGCACTACACCATCTAACATCGAGCGCTAGCCAGGCCGAGCAGATGCTTGCTGGCTTCAACCGTGTGGGAACGCTGGACTGCAGGCGTCGCGCAGCATGGAATCGAGAGGACAATGCTCGGAGTGACACGACTCATGCAATTGGAGAAGGCCTCTGGAGTTCCGAGCTTCGCCAATGTTAGAAGATCAGAGACGCTGTCGCATGGCCAAGTTGTCGAAAATTAGGTGGGCCACGTAATGCACTTCGCAGACACCGACTGGATTTCGCGGGATGACAAGAGAACACCAGAATGCCCACCAACGCGTGGGTCTTCGTCAAAGCCCTGAACAAACAATATGACGCTCTTCGTGTCTCTCGAGTGAAAAGGATCCATTGAAGCACCGTGGCACGCGGCATGAACGTATGGAACCGCTGCTAGTGCCCACTTAAACAACTCGATGATCAATGGGACGACAGATGATATACGTGATCAATGAGAAGTTTCTTGTATCAGTACTGTATCACTGCAGCAGCGAAATCGAAGGCAACTAAAACTTTTCTGTCTCTTACTAATTTGTGACACCAAAAACTGAGCAATCTTCAGAGTTAGAAAAGCGGCTTCGACAAAGGCTCTGCAGAAAGCGATTTAGGGATGACCGGCCAACAATGTTCAATTTTTAAACCGGGGTGAAGAATAATCCTACCCACAGTAACTCTTGGAAAAGGGGTCAGTTAATACATAATTTAACGCCCCTCGGAATACTAGTTTTGCAGTCTTAAAATAAAAACTTTAGTGATCGTAGGTGGTCCAAACTACTGCTAATATCGAAAAGAATACGAAGCCAAATTATGAAGGTCGAAAAATGTCCTATGAAGGAACTCCTTGCCAGCAGCACTTACACAGTCAATCAAGCAAACAAACGGCATAGTTCATGAGTATATAGCGCAATTACTACATGAGCACATTCAAAAACGCCACATGCTTGCCATTTAAGGTACTCTAGAAACACTATTTTGGAATGAAGCTCACTATTCTTTGATACTTTTTAGATTCTTCTCATTGGATTTCCTTCATAAATTTTGTTCGCAACTCTATTTTTTGTTTTCTGGCCATTTTCCCAGAAAACAGAAAACAGAAGTTCCGCCCATCCCTGGTGCGGAGTCGGGGGCTCAGGGTGGCGGAGGCTTGACCGCTGTCACCCTGAGCCCCCGACTCCGCACTGTCCGAAAGTGGGCTATCTTCATCTCGACAGTTCACCGGCGGTCCGCGGTGAGTACATAACTCGTTTGAAGTCTAGCGGTCCACCCCGACGATTGTCTGAAGAGGAACAGTTCCTCTTCGTAGGCGGCGTGTAAGGGGTTTGGCCTTCTCCTCTCGGTCACTCCCGTGGCGGCATACTTAATCTTCCTGGCTTGCATCGTCAGTTCATCAAATGATACTTCTGATGCAAGTGCTAGCGTTGTAAGCACAGATCGTGATCTCAATTTGCGCAGCTTGGTTAGACTCTGAGATTCCACTATAGAAATGGAGGCTTTTCCTGGGTCAGTGGAATGAAGCCCTAAATGCTGGTGTTTTTGACCTACCAGGAGAGCCTCCAGAATTGCCTTGAGCTTTTCCGATGCAATTTTTACAGAATATAGGAGCCCGTGTGGGCCGTCCAAAATCATAGCTAATTTTTTCGGAATGCTCTACTGTGTTCGAAAAAAGGCGTGTGAAAACGTGAGCGAAGTTTATCACGCCTGCTGCCACCCAATGAATGTGGACGTTTGGTAGTAATTCCAAGTTCTCTCATTTTGAAACCTCGGCATTGCCTCGTTTAATACGCATCTCTGACGACTCTACTCTACTGATCTCTGAGGACTTTACTGCTGCCATACGAAGGTGCATTCATCGAGCACAGCTGGAGGAGGATGTCGTTCTAGTCGACATACCTAGCGACAGCCACAGGAAGCAGCTTGTGAGGAATAGGCTTTGTGACAGGCAGTGTCTCAGAGAACTGCGTAGTTTGTCCCAAGGCTAGGGCTGGTGATTGTATAAGAAGTGGAACAATTTACGAGATTAAGTGCAAAGAATGTAGCAGTGTTTATATTGGAGAACTGGAAGACCAGTGGGAGTTCGCATCAACGAACACCTATCTGGTAAGCGACGCTGTAACGTTCTTACACCACTTGGTAAGAATAGAGTCGAGATTCATGATGGGAACGATTATGATATCGACTGCAAGATTTTGGCGTACGAGACAAAAATTTTGTCAAGAAGAGCGCTCGAAGCGTTCTGGATTTCTAGCAGGAGTCCAGGAACTGGAACTAGTGTGTATTAGACTTATGCTCGAATGACCTATTTGAATAGGTATTCGAATGATTTTCATTCGAATATTCGAAAAATCGCGCTTTTCGAATATATTCGATTTCGAATGCTCGATAATTTTTAGTAGAAACCGTTAGAATATTCCAAAATTTCTCAGGAGGCCAAAATTATTCGAGTATTCGAAAAGTGTCATTCGAAAAGAGAATTTGTGTAACGGTGTACTTTGAAGAGGCATGTTAGATTTTTTAGGTAATTAGGATTTCCAATACAGTTCTGTATCTCAAAGCTGTGGTGCGATAATGGCTCGCTGCTGGAATACTGAGCGCCTCATTGATTCTGGTCACTTCCCGAGACTTCCACAACGTCTCACAATATTGAACTGCTTAAATTTTTCCACGCAGATACTGCAGTGGTGAATGACCGATCCAGGGACGCCAAATCGTCATCGACAGAAAAATTATCAAATTATTGCTTGATCACGCAGTATATTCCATGATCGACTGTCGTTGAATCTTGGCATGACGTTGATACCAATAGGATTGTTCGAGCTGTGGAGCCAAGATTGTTAACCACACTTTATTCGGCTGACGTTTCGGCGTAACCGCCTTCTTCAGAGCCTGGAAAAGTCAAGCGAGGTTTGAAAGGTTACTCGTCCAAGAACTATTTCAAGTCACAGGAGTTTCCGGAATTAATAGGAAAAGGTGACGAAAAAAGAGAGCGATTGCTTGATCGCTCTCTAACACGTCTTCTGATTTACGTCTGTGGCAGGGATTCTGGATCCAGGAGCGCGTTGGACAATATCTGTAGCATGTTTTCTGATTCTCAACGCACGCTGGATACGTTCAAAGTATCAATAATATCGATCAATGGTGATTGTCTGATCGACCATTCCCCCCGCTGTGAAAACTTTCCATCAGCCGTCATAATCACGTTCTCGTACCCCGATCGGTTAACGAGGGAAGGGTCTGAAGCGTATGTTTGAACGGGAATAGTGAGTCATAGCATTCCACCCATCAATTAGTATAAAAATGTGTTCAATTTTGCCGAATCGTTAAACCCAAGGGGTTGGGGGTACTTGAATTTACAACGGAGTCGGAGCCTCACGAGTTTGGGTGTCTTGTACGCCTGCGATGCCGCTGACCAAGCGGCTCGGAGCGCAGTGGATTTGGTGGTTCACCAACGGATGCGTCTGTAGCGAATTGTAATGAGTATTTATTACATCACAACTATCAGAGCACAACACAAACAATAACTCACAGCGGTTTATATAAGGAATTCCTAGAGGAGGAGCCTAGATGTATGACATATATTGGTCAGGGAGGCTGATAACCTCTAGTCTTAAAAGGGTGTACCGCGGCTAGAGTGTAGTAATTGTGCATTATCTTATTTATCTTCTTGCGGTATCGTTAGGTCATACTAGTGGATGCTATGCAACGGTGCTTATCTTATATTGTTCACCTAAACGTGTTATCATTCATTCCTATTTGTTCTTATTATGATATAATAATACTACACATTTATAGATGTAGACCCTAGTTGGGTATTCACAATAGTGGATACTGTTGTTGCTTCATGCGAGGAAGGTCAGAGGTTAGGTTCTTTTGCGCTGCTGCACTTTTGCATTCCAACTGAGTGGTTGAGATTTGGAGGATTCTGACGTCTATGCCATTTTCAGACGTTTTCTGTGCATTTTTCCATCTGTATGGTGTTGAGAATAACTTTCTTGCGACATGTTGTTACTAACGGTTTTTTAAACCAAAACGCAATGCGAAAGCTATTCATCATAATGATGTATAAACGTTCAACATCGGTGATACACAGGCACAAAAAATGTGAAACAGAAGCATCGGTTACAATACGGACAGCGTATAAAGGCTACAGGCTGCTTATAGTTTGTTCCCCTACAATGGACAATGACCTCGCGAAAAACTATCCTGTTCGGATTTTTAAAAAACACAAGTGTGGTGTGACGTCAGAACTGGTTAGAATGTGAAAAAAGATCTGTGGATTCCCCAAATTGACCTAAACGACCATCGACACACTCTTGCCCTCGTCTTTGCCTGTCACCTGGAAATCAGAGGTCTGCTGAAGGTTTTGTAAAACCTAACACCAACAATGTCTGTCGATGGTCAAGTGATGATCGACCTGCTCACGCTGGGATGTCTCCCACCTTTAGACAAGGAGCCTTCGAGAGAAGAAATCAAGCTGGCCGAACGGATGGCCAGCATAATAAAGGACCTCGAAGTACGTCAGCTTAAAGTTGACGAAGACGAACAGCTGGAAGTGGTGGAGAAACAAGAAGATTGGGGCTTGCAAGATGAACTGACAGAAGTGGTGAGGCAAGCAATCGGTGGACACATGATAACGCTTGTTTCGGAGGAAAGGGTATGTCTTCAATTGGATTTCGTTTATAGAGCCGATGTGATTGGTGAGGAGCCTCCAGCTTTTGTAAACACCGTCCGCATCGTGACCAGTGATTTTGTTTCATGCACCTTGTGCCTGCGTATTATTGATGAAGAACGTAACACAGAAAACGTCTGGAAATCGTATAGACCTCAGAATCCCTCAAATCTCAACCAATCAGTTGAAATACAAAAGTGCAGCAGCGCAAAAGAATCAAACTCTCGACCTCCGTTACATGAAGCAACGTCACTATCCACTGCGCTCAGAGCCGCTTGCCGGCAGAGGCTTCGCGGGCATACAAGACCCGAACTCGAGGCATCGATTCCATTGTAGCTTCAAGGACTCCCTACCGCTTGGGTTTAACGACTTGGCAAAAAAGAAACACATTTTTATACTAATTTAGGGGTAGAGATTCTTCCAATAATATGACTCGTTCTCACCATTCAGACATATGCTTCAGACGAATGATCGATCTATGACTTTGGCGCTGACGCCCGCTGGAGACGTCTGGTTATTTTCCTGTATTTTGTGTATTTATTTTACGCTCAGTTCACCTGTTTTCTACTAGTTGCCTCTGACACAGCAGAGATCGTTAGCTCTTAGCGTAGTATGAGAGATTTTTCAGATCGTCTTAGAGTATGGAAATAAAGGTTGAATTGATCTGGACCAATTTTATATTCCACTCAAGCTGTTTTGGAAGCTATTTCAGCTGTAAACGTATAAGCATAAAGGATTAAGAACAGCAGTAGGAAGGATAATGGTAAATTCTTGTTCAGGAGGTGCCAAGCATTCCACTTTTATTGTTATGTCTGTGCAATGCGGCCGAGAAAGAGTAGGAATTCCTAAATGCGGAACATACTTGGAAATGATTATTCGGACGGGTTTTCAAACGGACGCTACCTGTCCTTCACCCTGCAGTTAGGAGTCTGAGACCACAGGCCATCAAATATCTGCAGGACGTGCGTGAGGGTCAAAAGGGAGCGCTTCGGTCTTGTGCTATGTCCGGTGTCTCCTGCTGCAGCACAGTGCCTCATGAAGTCGGCCTTGTGGCCTGGGCTTTACTCGTTATGTTCTTCTGCTCCTCCGTCGTCGCTGAATGCTCTGCTTCTGGTTTTTTGAACAACTACGGTTCCGCAAAAGCTATACTATAAGGTGAACGACGGCGTCAGTCAGTCAGTTTTGAGATTCGGCAGGCAATCTACTTCTACGGATGTCGTGGATGCAAGTTCAATGCGCATTTTGCCTAAATATTGACTTGCGCAACCAACGGATACAAGTAATAATAATAATTTATTATCAGCAGCAGGTTAAAAGAGAAGTACAACCTCAACTTAAGACAACGGCCGATAACTGTGGAACTGAACAAAATAATAATAACACAGAACAAGTGAAGAAGCGAGAGTTGAAAACTTATATACAGTCCATAAGATGAATAAAACGGCACTGCTGAGTAAACAAGTCGGAACCATGGGCGGTGAACTGATGGTGAACGGCAGTGGGCGGCCAGCACTGCAAGTCGTTTATGTGGCGCGTACGACTTCGGGTACCAACTTAGTAGGCCCGCCAACACCACCAAGGCCGCACGTTACGGATCCGGGAAAACTCTTCTGCTGTGTTACTCCTCAGCTGATTCGATGTAACAGATCGTACGTTCCAGAGCTCCCGCAACAAGACATAGCATCGTTTCAACAACCGAAAAGAAAAAGCTGCGTGAAATTATGGCGCAGCAGTTTATGTGAGTCAAAAGATAATAGAATCAAAGAAGATCCCTCTGTTTTAGAAAGCCTTCAAGATGCCGACTGAAGCTATATGGAAATGATGACATCAGTAAACACGTTGGGAGCTGGTTCCATATACCTATCACCCGGCACCAAAAGGACTCTGCATAAAGCTGCGTGAGGGCTCTTCCTGGAAGTAGTCGAAGACGGTGTCCTCTTGCTCTCATGACGGACTGTGACATTATTAGTGGGAAATCACAGCTAATGTCAACGTATCCCATAAACAGCTTAAATAGAATGCCTTGGTCGTACAACACCCTTCTCAGTTTTAGCGAACTTCCACCCAATCAAGTCAGTCGCTCACGGTAAATGAGGAGAAATTGACCGTTTTTTGCAAATATCTCTTTTGTGAATCTTTTTTGAACGTCTTCAATTTTATTAATGTACTGAACTCGAGAAGGAGACAACAGCGGCGTACATTACTCCAAGATCGGCCTAACATAGGTCACGAAAAGCTTGAAAAGTGTTTCCATATTTCGTGTTTTGAAAGCTCGCAGGACAAAGTTTGACTTTGCATATGCCATCGATACTATCTTCTCAATATGCTCCTGGTACGAAAGCTTGTCGTTATACGCAATACCGAGATCTCGCACTGACTTCTCGATGGCTAGGCGATAGTTTCCCAGGTAAAATGAGCAGTTGGGAGGGTGTCTGCTCCCAACGCACATTACTGCCGTTTTTTCAAAGGAAATGTCGAGCTTCCATTTCTTGGACCAGTTTAGCAGGGATATAACGTTTTTTGAAGAGCATCATTGTTATTTTTTGAAAAGATTTTGGAATCTCTGCATAAATAGCGCAGTGGACTTCTGAAGGAAGGCAGCTTGGCATATCGTTTATGTATAGCAGGAACATAAGTGGGCCAAGACATGTGCCTTGAGGAACACCGCTTGTAGTTGGGTACGTTGCAGACAAAGAACCGTTCACAGTAACCCGTTGGCTACGCCCGAGTAGGTACGACTGAAGGAAGCTTAACAGGCACCCACTAAGGCCGTACGCTCGAAGATTCCTGGTGAGAAGGCAGAGCGGAATGAGGTCGAAAGTTTCAGCGTAGTCAACGTAACAAACGGTCACATAACCACCGGAGTCCAGAACTTGATTTCAAGTGGAAACAGAGGACATGAGAGCTGTCGATGCTGACTTCCTCTGCAGGAAACCGTGCTGATGCTTAGTAATTAAGTTGTTTTTATGAAGGCAGTCGTAAAGTTGTTTACAAACAATTCTATCCAAGACTTTGCTAGTGGAACAAGTAAGGCAGATGGGTCTGTAATTTTTTACGTCGGCTTTTCGGCTTTGCATCCTTTTTTAAAGACAGGACTAACGAGACTGGAAAGCCACACATATGGGACTTCCCCATGAAGAAGAAACCTAAAAAAAAAGAAAAAAAGTGTAAGCACTGGCGTAAAAAAAAGTTCTTAATAGTACCAATAAATAAAAGTGTAAGCACTGGCGTAAGACCCAGTGCAGCTTTCTTAAGAAATATGTAGGGAATTTTATCGGGTGAAGTAGATGTACGTAGTGGAATGCGAGACAGCGTTCTATAGACTAATTCACTGTTAATGTCCAACTAGTCTAATTTTGCTTCGGTGAATGGGGTACAGACCATATCACTTTCGGTGCAGTTTTTGTAGACAGACTTAAAAAAGAACGCAAAGGCTTCCGCCTTATCCACCTTGGTCAAGCACGTTTCACCGTTAGAGTTCTTAATAGTGCCAATTCTATTTGTAGCTTTGATTTTGGTATTAACAAATTTGTAGAAAAGTTTTGAGTTTCTTGACTGGGCTATCTTCTCTTCGTTCCTTAAACTCAGCATTGCAAGTTCGCGTTTAAGTTTTCTAGAAAAATGAAGGTACTTTCCGAAACCAGTTATAAACCGAGTGCGATGCAGTCGAAACACTTTAGAAGCAAGCATGCGAATTTTAGCTGGATAAACATTGTACCTGTTTTGTCGACGTAGAGGGATGTATTTTTCAATAAGTCTATTGCAGATTTCAAGATATACTTCATAGCACTCATCAGCACATGAACATCTTTCAAATCTGACGCGCCAATCAATTTTCAGAAGTTCTTCACAAATTGCGTTGTAGTCACCGTGCGTGAAGTCCAGAAGCTGAACTGAACTTTTGGCAGACGAAAATGGATGAAGAAATTAAAATAGATGGCTTCGTGGTCCGAGGTGAAGGGAGGAAGGACGCGTACATCATGCTGCGTCTAGAGCATCGATGAAGGAACGAGCATCGCAAGATGGACTGCGGTAGATAGTGACTACATATGTGGGCAGTGGGTATGAGAGAATACAAAGAATTAAACATTGGCAATATGCCGAAAAATTTCTTAACAGAATGAGATGATGGGGAGGAGTATTCTTAACTAAAGCCGGAACACCACCACCTGCAATGGATCCCATTCGGTCACACCTGTAGACCTCGTATTTTGAATTTTGGGATAAAGTAGAATCGTGAATAGCATCCGGTTTACACCAGGTCTTTGTTATGCTCACAATCAGAGCATTTGTGGATAGTAAAAATTGAAGGACTGGAATTCTGTTACAGATTGATCTTACATTGATGAGCATCACTGTTTCTGACATTCCGATAAATGGGGAAAGTTTGTAAAATTTGGCTTGAGAAGGAAACAGCGTGCTTAGGTTGTTATCACTGAGGAGGTAGCTATGCGGGATAAAACAGGTTGGTGCATTTATGGGCTAAGCTTGGCTGGCAGGTATATGCTGATCGTGTCCAGTACGACCTCTGAGAGAAGGACGTGTTTCACTCAGCCCATCATTAGAGGAGGAGGATGAACTCTGCGGGGCATCCTTGGTAAGCGGACGTCTAGGCAACTCACGTGGCATTTTCAGTTTGATTATATTAAAGTCGCGCACAACGTATGCCAGCTTACCCTCTCTGGCGTTGAGGTCTCCAGCCTCCCTACGCAGCGCTCTGTCAACACTCAACTCCTCCGCAGTATAATCCCTACGGGCGAAGGAGTGGACAAAACCGCCGCGTAAGGCTCTGGCGACCACTCCGCATGTGGTCGAGCAGGGAACAGGTTCAAGCTTGAGGTTCGGGAATCGAAGGGGGGGGGGGGGTGGGTCGTACTGCGGCCTCGTCTGGAGGGGGGTCGTACTGTGACTCAGTTTCGAGGGGAGGGGAATTGACGTAGTGGTCGGGTAGGAGTATGAATGAAAAGTTAGTACATGTAATTGCTGTAATGTGCTTAACATTTTTAAACACTAATTCAGTATTCAAACCTTTCAGTATTTATAGTATATTTATCTGTTATCGAATTCTTCATAACCTGAACGGTTTTCAGTAACAACTCGTCTGCTCCGGCCATTATCTCCATCGATTTCTTTTCAATTTTTATGTGATTTTTGTACCCATTAATAGGTTCATCTTTCCAGGTGCGACTTCTCACGACACTGCTTACGACGCGCACGTGGATATTCGCTCGCAGCTTCATTCACAGATGATCTGATTGATTTATTGTATAATTAAATGACTTTTTTGATCAAAGCAAAAGGAATGAACTGACGTTCTGAGTTTTGTTCTACAACCAAGAATAAAAAACTTTTGCCGACTGTGTTCGAACTAATCACTTATGCTTAGATTTTTCGCGGTCTCATGACCATGCCACAGATATAGGAAAGTGAAAGACAAATTCAATGCAATTTTTTTATTATTCTAAAGAAACATTTTGACAGTTGGTCTGTCATGGAGTCGGATCGATTCTTCGTATCCCTTGTTTTAGTTCTTCGATCTGTTTTTCAGGAAGCGTTCGATTCTTTTGCCTCTCGTTTTAATTCTTCGACAGCCTGAAAATTAAAAACAACTTGACAGGAAATTGTTGAACTCCTATTCTTGTCTCAATTCCATTACTTACCCTTTTCACATCCTCGAACTGGAAACGAGGCGGTTAAGCACTCCCATGGCGATGTTTTTGATGTACATGTTTTGAATTTTTGAGCCACACTCTGAATCGCCGACGGAGACGTAACTGAAGGATGGACTTCTCTCGGAAAATTTTTCTACCATCTGAAGGAGGGAACATCTGAGAGTGAAATTGTACCATACAAAAACTTAGGTCGTGTTTACTGTCCAGTAGAAAACCCAAACTTCTTCGCAGTGATCTTCGATATGATTAGTGGAGATGACATTCAAAATTCTCGTTTTTCAGTTTTTCAAATTTTGAAAAAGCCAAGAGCTTTTTGAAAACGTGAGAAAATGCGCTTTCTTAAAGCGCTCGCTAAGCGACCATGTATAAATCGTTTTTCAACAGGGAGGTCTTCATAGGGGGCGGTGGGGGTTCGAATTGTTGCAGAAATACGTGCCAAAAATCGACCCCCCCCCCGCCCCGTATGAAGACCCCTTTTTTGAAAATTGGTTCTTGCATGGTTAGAAAGCATATTTTCTCTATTTTTCAAAAAGCAACTGGGATTTTTGAATTTCGAAAAACGAACCGAGTTATGATCAAATTTGTGAAATCACTCCAGCATCGACGGTGCAGAGTCAGCGAGCAGTTCTTCACAAATTTGATCATAACTCGGTTCGTTTTTCGAAATTCAAAAATCCCAATCTCAGTTGCTTTTTGAAAAATAGAGGAAGGACGCCTTCTAGCCATACAAGAACCAGATTTCAAAAAAGGGGTCTTCATACGGGGCGGGGGGGTTCGATTTTTGGCACGTATTTCTGCAACAATGGACCAGAATTCGAACCCCCACCGCATTCTATGAAGACCTCCCTGTTGAAAGCTAATTCCTGCATGGTTCGAAAGCGCATTTCCTCTAGTTTTCAAAGCGCTATTAAATCTTTTAAAAGTCGAAAAACTTACCGGGATATAATTGTGTTTATACAAAATCACTTCAATTTTTTTCGCTCAAAAATCGAACCCCCCGCCGCGCATGAAGATCCCCTTTTTCAAAACCGATTCATATATGGTAAGAAAGCGCATTTTCTCACGTTTTCAAAAAGCTCTTGGCTTTTCAAAATTTGAAAAACTTACCGAGTTATGATAATTTTTGTAAACGTCAAATTTTGCCGCTCCGATGACGTCGGAGCCAGATCGACCATAGGTAAATCCAACTTGTTCGATTCAGGAAATCATAGTTTTTTTGCTGTGAATTGATCGAGACTTAAAATTTTTGTGGGAAAGTTTTAACTATACAAGTGGTCTGTTTTCAGGTAGAAAATGATTTTATTTTCATGAGATACGAGAATTTGAATGTCATCTCCACTAATCATATCGAAGATCACTGCGAAGAAGTTTGGGTTTTCTACTGGACAGTAATCACGACCTAAGTTTTTGTATGGTACAATTTCACTCTCAGATGTTCCCTCCTTCAGATGGTGGAAAAATTTTCCGAGAGAAGTCCATCCTTCAGTTGCGTCTCCGTCGGCGATTCAGAGTGTGGCTCAAAAATTCTTGTAGGGAGATCACTCATGTCAGCCTTAGGAACTAACACTCGAAGCTTTATAAAGTACAATCTTTGATGTGATCTTTGAGTTGAAGTTCAAGAAACTCACCTTGGAGAATTATACTTGGAAAGAAGAGATGGGGAGCATCAACACCTCCGATGACTAACATCTTCTATTAGAATAATAGGAGAAAAATAAAGCTTTTGTTGGAGTGCTTTTATTAAATGAATGAGTTTTAAACTCCACGTATTGCTGTGTGAAGACTTTATTCAATTAAAAAGAAAAGCTCCTCAGAATGTCTAATCCTTGCAAAGCGAACAATCCTGAGTTAGAATCTGTAGGAATTTTTTCTACGTTCAATCTGAAAGTCTGCTCCACTGATGGGAATCGCTTGTTTTTAGGTCACATGCCGAACATTTCGCCTCCAAATCGCAGATGTAAAAAATGAGATAACTGGCATGGAGAAGGTTTGGAAAGACATGGACGAAGATTACATGTACACCAAAAACATCGCCATGGGAGTGCTTGACCGCCTCGACTTCCAGTTCGAGGATGTGAAAAGGGTAAGTAATGGAATTGAAGCAAGAATAAGAGTTCAACAATTTCCTGTCAAGTTGTTTTTAATTTTCAGGCTGTCGAAGAATTAAAACGAGAGGCAAAAAGAATCGAACGCTTCCTGAAAAACAGATCGAAGAACTAAAACAAGGGATACGAAGAATCGATCCGACTCCATGACAGACCAACTGTCAAAATGTTTCTTTAGAATAATAAAAAAATTGCATTGAATTTGTCTTTCACTTTCCTATATCTGTGGCATGGTCATGAGCCGACGAAAAATCTAAACATAAGTGATTAGTTCGAACACAGTCGGCAAAAGTTTTTTATTCTTGATTGTAGAACAAAACTCAGAACGTCAGTTCATTCCTTTTGCATTGATCAAAATTCATTTAATTATACAATAAATCAATCAGATCATCTGTGAATGAAGCTGCGAGCGAATATCCACGTGCGCGTCGTAAGCAGTGTCGTGAGAAGTCGCACCTGGAAAGATGAACCTATTAATGGGTACAAAAATCACATAAAAATTGAAAAGAAATCGATGGAGATAAGAAATAAAACAGTACTAAAGACTAGAGGGGGGGGGGTCGTACCAAATCCGTTCCCGAAGGGGGGAGGTCGTAAATTTTCGGCAAGAATCGAATCCCACGCTTGACCCTGGCAGGGAATCCCGAAGAGCCTGGCTTGGCAAGGAAATGTTGATTATGCGACCACGTTCGGCAGGCTTTCGGGGTTTCCCAGCAGGGTGGCGATGAGAGGTAATCCGACCTTGTTCGAACTCACGGATCAGCTGATCGTCTCCCGACGTCTCGATAGCCTCTCTCAGTATTTCGCGGTCAAAGCGGCTGGTCGATTCCTCGTTCGATTGCTCATCAATTCCTAGCCACGCTATCCTCATTGACTTCTCATCGATCCGTCGACAATCTGCTTTCACCTTAACCATTGTTGAGTATAAGAGACTTTTATCAAGAGAGGTAGAGCGCATGGAGTCCAACATAGCCTCGATCTCCGCTAAGCTCTGAATTGACTGAGAATACACGTTCGAAGATATCAGTGATGGAACTCTGCATATTGACTGAATACACATCAAACCTCTCGATTAGCTTACTGGCCCATAAGGGCATCGCGTCCTTGTACTCAGCTACAGCAGCCTTCTTTGATTGCTTCGTCATTGTAGTCCCTGCTTTATCCTTCGAAAGAAATGTGGTACGAGTTTATGGTCCCCGAATGGATGCAAGACTTGCCTGGCCTGGGCGGGACATGAACCAGCGAGACTGCACGTAGTCATGGAACACTAACATAAACACATCTTCTGTGCTCTCCCCGCTGACGCTTCAGCGGAGTAGAGCACAAGGTAGAGCACAACTCCAGAGTCTGGCTGATCTAACTTACCCGTTTTAAGATAGCTTGCCGGTGTGCAAGCGGGCACCAGCCCACTTAGTAGACGTTATTGTTTTGTTTCTTCTTTTACAGTGGCGCAGTGCATAGACTTGTTTTTCCAACCGGTTGTTATCGATCGACATTATCTATTTCTGCTCTGAGTGGCCATTGGGAGTGGGAGTCGCATGAATATGTCGGCTGTATGCCAGACTTCAAAAAGGAAGGCGGTGTACATAGATCAACCGGCTGATATTTAACGATCGATTTTTGTTAGGTTAACCGCCTAATCAATATATTGGCTGGAGAATAGGTACATTCGCAAGTTCATCGCAGATAAGAAATATCTGTTTCTACCACTTACTTGGGTCAATCACCAGAAAAAAATGAGACCGGCCCTCATGGCTGGCCCAATACTAGCTACCTGTTGTACATTTTGTGGCCGCAAAATTGACAATGTGATATTGCACGTTTTTAGATGAGCAGGACAGGTTTATATATAATATAAGGGTATCCGGAAGGTCGTGAGAATTTTTAATGCATCCAAATCAAATGATATATCTTCTCACAGGTTCCGAGTTATATCATGTTACTCTGCATCCTTGTAGATCAAAGCGTTCTGATCTAAACCTCAATCAATACAGGCGCCTTACCCCCTAGGTCACGAAAACCCGTCAGTCTTATCATGTCCAGCCGATCTGACTACCGCATCATTTTACTTCGATGCTTCCACTCCGGCTTCAACCCAACCGAAACTCATCATCAGGTTGTGTCGCTGAGGGGTCCCGATTTTCCCTCCACTGCTGTGCACCGCTGGTTCGATCGATTTGCAAAAGGAGACTTGTCCCTCGACGATGCTGCTCGATTCGGACGACCTCAATCAAGAAGTACAACGGTCGTCCTCGCGTCTGTTCAAGCTAATGGCTAAGTTTGTACGAGATATAGAGAGGAAGACGGGCTCTCCTAAATCCACCGTCCATGCTATCCTCACTCGATCCGGTCTTGTGGCAAGGCGTCCTCATATCGTACCTCACGATCTGACAGCCGCCGAGCAAAACACACGCGTGAAGGTCTGTTCTTCTCTACTCTCCCTCTACCGAACGACGGCATGGACTGAGACGACGGCATGGACTGAGACGATAGTGTCATAGTGTCCATGGATGAGAAGTGGATAACGTACAGCAACCCGGACAGGAAGCTACAGTGGCTGCATCACGATAAAGACCCACAGCTCATCCCAAAGAGAGATATTCACGGCAAGAAGCACCTGCTCTTTTTGTACTACTGTAGCAAGCAAGGGTGTCGTTCGCTACGAGGTCCTACCGGCTGGGCAGTCGATTGATGCCAACCTCGTCTCCTCACAGCTGGTAGAGATAGAGTCCAGGTTACCCGTTGACACGCGTACAAGGACAAGATTCATCCTCTGATGGATAATGCGAGGCCACACTCAGCAAAGAGTACCCAGAGCCAGCTAGAGAAGCTGAACATTGTGTAGCTACCCCATTCACCTTACTCCACGGATCTCTTCCCTGTGATTTTCATGCTTTCCGAAGTCTCGAGCACTTCTGCAGTGGACGACAGTTTCACAACAACGACGACATCGCGCGCGCAGTCGACGAATGGGTAGCGTCACGCCCTGCTTGTTTTTGGAGAAAGCCATTTGTCTCCCTGTCCGAAAGATGGAGGAAGGTTGTGACCACTACTGGATCATACATTGTCGATTGACTAGGCTTTTGTTCAGTTGTAGTTTGAATAAAATTAAAGTTTTGAATTTTCTCAAAACTTTCTGGGCATCCTGATACTTCGTAGGTCGTCAGTCCGTCACTAACTGCCATTGGAAGAAAACATTGTTTTATGAAAGTTCTTGAACAGTCGGTCGGTCACCAACTCCAAAAATGATGGTTTTAAACTGGCCTCCAATCTTACAGTGGCTGAAGCAGATTGCGTCGCCTTCAAATGTCTTGGAAACCTTTCGTTTATTCCTCACTTTACAACACACAAGCAATTCCTGGAGAAAAATTCGTGCTCCAGAAAACAAGAAATTTAGACGCTCTCATAAGCCCTTTGGTTCTATTATGTGCAAGTTTTCTATCACATTTTCACGATGTACAAGGCGATTTATGAGAGGCCTGTCGATAAAAACCTCGTGCTTAACTAGGAAGCGATCCGTTATGTGTTGCTTCCATTTTTTCTTCTGGGCCGCCGTCTATCATGTCTACCATGCAGCCTGGTTTTTCATCCCAACTCGAATATTCAAATTCGAATATTCAAGAAACCACGTTTTTCGAATATATTCGATTTCGAATGCTCGAAAACTTTCGATATTAGAAACCACTCGAATATTCGAAATTTTTGCGAGAGCATAAGTATAGTGTTTATCCATCACGAATGATCTTCTGCAGTTTGCACCGCTCCGCGAGCTATGAAATGACCAGGGCGACCGCTGTCCTTACCAATATGACAATGGAATAACGCCATAGTGAGTCCCAGTCGCTACAGGTCATCGATTAACTCTGGGTGGTAGCCACTCGCTACTCGCCAACGATGGAATTCTGGGTGAGTTTGCTCAACATCTTGGGGTTTCGTATTGTGCTCTTGGCTCTAGGTCAAAATGATAGCGCGGGTGGAGCACTTGGTTGGGTAGAGTACAAGTCTAATGTCTCGAGCCATTTTTAGGCCTCCGAAGACGATGACAGGGTCGAGACGTCAGGCCAAAATAAATATTCCACCTAACAACCTCGTTGGTAAAGAAAACACTATACGTATTAAACGGTTGGGTAGTGTTCTCGCTTCACAGGAACGTGGTCGTGGGTTCGATTCCACCCTACGCTGGTGTTTTTGCATTTTGCGATATGTCGTTAGTGAAACTCTTTACCTCCATTTCCAACACATTTTTGGGCAAAAACATGGCAACAAATGTCGTTTACGTTCATGGAGCTCTTTGAAAGTGGAAAGGTGAGAATTTTTGACTTCCGTGTTAACCAAGTCAGGAACTGATGCCAGATTCGTGATCAGCACCCCAAATAACCCCCAAGCACCCCTGAAGTTTGGTGTAAATTGGTGCTTCTTACCGCACCACCCTCAGATACGAACACCTCCCCTAACCTGTCATAAGAAACCGGAAACCGAGATACTGATGTCAGATCCGTGATCAGCACTCCAAGTAACACCCGTAACCGAAGTATGAATAACTATTTTTTTCGACCCCACTGGTACCAACCTTGTTCAACAATGATGAAAGAATGCAAAAGGACATCTAAGCGAAATTTACTGCTCACAAACTAGCACGCTTCCCTCTACCACCCGTTCAAAAAAGGAGTTAGTAGCACCGATGCTTTGCTTTCTCTGTTGCGCTCTACCGCTTAACGTACTCAATTGGTTTCCAAGTCGAATGGCTTCGCACCTTAATGACCGCCCTTGTTTAACAGTGATGACCGAGGTGCAAAGCCCGCTCTAGGCCCAGGCTCGAGTGAGGGTGGTGAGCTCAGAAGCACAAATTTCGCCTAAACTTCGTGCATGGAGGCTATTTGGGGTGCTGATCACGAATCTGACATCAGCTTTTTACTTGCTTAACCTGGAAGTCCAAAATTCTCACCTTTCTACTCTCAAAGAGTAAACTACATTTGTTGTCATGTTTTTGTTCAAAAATACGTTGGAAATGGGGACAAAGGGTCTCACTGACGATAAATCGCAAAATGCAAAAGCATCAGCGTGGGGTGGAATCGAACGCACGACCTCGTACCTGTAAATTCGCTCACATTTTCACACGCCTTTTTTGAGCACAGAAGAGCATTCCAAAAAGAACTAACTATGGCTTTGGACTCCCACGCGAGACCCTACATCCTGTAAAAATTTCCCTGCGAAGGCTCGCCGCAAGTTTGGAGGCTCTTGTTAGGTACACTCAACACAGGTCAGTCAGGTTTTGTCGTGCGGGAGGACTCCCGGCGGCTAGTTAGACTGCCCGAAAGGGCGCAGACGCGAACACACCCACGCAATCTGTACATATATGAACTAGTTCACGCTCACACAGAAAGTACGAGCCGGTGCAATAGAGTAGGAACACAGAGAACATCCCCGCAACACACGTGCTTCCCTAGGCAGGGTTCACGATCAATTTTGATTCATTTTTCGCTTCATTTCCCTATCCGCCATCCCGGGACCCGCCAATGGCCCAAGAGGTCCGAGATACCTCTAACAAAAGTCCCTAATGAAGGAGTTCCGTGGCTATGAAGGAAGGAAGGAACACTGATTTATTCATACGTTGATCACCCGGTCATTGTGTAGGCGAACTACCCTTTCAAATTGCCTCCACGACATCATGTAGAAAATACGTGGCACATCCCATCAAGGTGCTTAATTCGGCCCATACACTAAGTGTGCCAGCCGATGAACAATCCGATGCTCTACCTTTCGCTCATAGATACATTATGAGTACCAGTCCACCTACTCCGAAACAGGAAGTTTGGTTGGCCTGGGTGAGCGAGGATTTTAAAGCTTTCACTCAAAGTTCACTTGAGGGTCGAAACGTTGTCCAGTTTTCGATTTATTTTCCAAAGGGGGTGTCACCCACTATATGCCTGGTTGAAATCTGAAGCAGGCAAGCTGTTGAGCCCCATCGATAAGCATGGCCCAGTATTTAATGGCGTGCGGGCATTTCCCGTGGCTTCTGACTTGAGATTAATCATTGTGCAGCAAGAGTTGCGCGAGTTGACAACACTAAGCTGCCTATCCTCCCCCTGCAGGATGTTAGTCTCCGACCGAAAACAAACAGCTTTGTTATTAACATATTTGATCTCTTTCCTTCTCTTCGCTTCTTCTTTCAATGTTTGTTTGTCGGTCCTCTTTCTGGGAGACTTTCGCACTTCCTCCGTTGTCCTCACCTGGAGTCTGCGAGAAGCTTCTTTAGATAGGTATCTCCATTCGTTTTACGTAGGAAATATTATCATTGGGTTGAAATAGACAATTAAGGAGTAATTCGAATAGATTCCAACCATTTTATTTAAGCCTCAAACGGCTGTTCCTGGTGTTATAGGCTGTTGCAATGATGTTTGGTTGCGATCAAAGCTGTAGCGCCAGTCGGGACTCGAACCTGCATTCGTGCTCACCGAACGGGATGCCTCACATTAAGCCTCACATGATGCAATGGGTGGATTCAGAGGGAGCTTCAGCAACAACTGAAACGCCTTGGCTACCCCCTTTAATCAAACAAGCACGGCAGGTTCACTTCGATGCTAACGGCTTTGAGAGAAGCAGACTTCTTCATGAGAGGCCTGAAGGTTCCTTCCCCCCAGGGACCCTCTAACGCTTCTTCCATACCGTGCTGTCCCTCTTGTGCTGGACGTCTTCAATTACAAAGACACTGAAGCGTTAGTCCAGCTGTCAGCACCGTTCTTACGTGCTTAGCTTCACACGACACATTCCTCGCCTGTTTTTCTAGTCCTTTGTCACTCTATCGTATCGTCACTCTGTCTCACTTGATTAACTCAACTGACGTGAGCAGAGAGTGATGGTTGTCTATTTTCGACTTCGTTTTCGCCCTCCTCACTTGACAAGATCTGTGTAGGTGTTTAAACATGACTTCAGACAATCGCTTATTATACAGCGTCATTCATTAAGATGTGCTGGGATGTGAATGTTCGCTCCGTGATATTTTATTTATTTATGTATTTATTCACAGCATGGTGGTAGCCACGCATATAATAAAGAAACAAAAAAACACAAACATTAATAACTCAAACTTGAGGATTAAGTAGGCACCAATAAATGAGAACGGAAACAGTTATAACAATGCAACGCTGGACAACAATCAAGCGAGCGAATGCTCAGATAATCCTAAGAGATTCTCGTTTTGGGCTAGTAATAAGTTGAACTCCCGCAAGCTTCTATAGGTCAAGAATGTTGATCTGACTGTGGTCCTTGCTACCGGCGCATATAACTGAAGCTTACCTCTCCTTGTTCTAGACAGATGGCCTCGGAAAAATATGCATGGGTTTATGTGCACCTTTTGGGTGAGAATCTTTAAAAGCATCTTGAGATCGAATGATTGCCTTCTATATTCAAGAGACTTTAATCCCAACATCCTGTTTCTTTCTCGGCCATTTGGGATTTGCGAGTAGTCCATGCCGAAGCATCTCATTACTGCTTTGCGAGTGAAATTATTCTGAATTCTTTCGAGCATGTCAATGTCTTTCTTCTTGAGAGGGTTGAACACAGTTGTTCCGAATTCAGCTATCGGCCGTGATTTATAAGCCCGCAGAAGGAGATCAGGATTATTGCTCTTCAAAACTTTGAAAATGTTGTAGGTGCGAAAATTTGCCATTTTTACCAAAGATTTGTAGTGAGCGTCAAAATTCTGATTTTTGCGTATTAAAAATCCAAGATCACGAACCTCGTCAACTACTCTAAGTGTTGAATTCTGTAGTTTGTAGTCAGGGAGAGAGACAACATTTCGGCCACCAATTACTAAGCAGCAGGATTTCTCATGTGCAAGTGGTAGTTTCCACTCATTCGCCCAATTGGAAATGTAGTCAATAGCTGTTTGAACGCAAATAGAGTCTTGGTCTTCTTTGACAATTTTATAAATCTTTAAATCATCTGCATACATTTTGCATGTGACTCCAAACCTGGAAACTGTGTCTGGAAGTTCATATGTATAAATAAGGAAGAGGAGAGGAGAAAGCACTCCGCCTTGTGGAACTCCAGTACACGCATTAAAAACGGAGGAAAATGCTCCCTCAACTTTAACCTGATATGTCCTTCCAGTAAGGAAGCTGCGCGTCCAATTAATTACTATAGGGTGAATACCGACCATGCTCATTGTGCATAATAATTGTGGTATAGGGACTCTATCGAAAGCTTTGGAAAAGTCAAAATATACCACATCAACACGGTTCTTACTTTCCATTCCTTCAGTCCAGTCATTGAGAGAAGTAAGCATTGAAGTTTCAACAGATCTACCTGGTAAAAATCCAAATTGGTTATCTGAGATTATCTTATTGGCTTCAAGATGCCTCAGAATATGTTTCTTAACGATTTTTTCAAACGCTCGGGCTAGAACTGATGTGATACTTATTGGACGATAGTTACGAGGGTCGTTTAAAGGAAATTTCTTGGAAATAGGAGTGACGAACGCACGCTTCCACCTTCTGGGCACCTCAGCTGTAATGAAACTAAAATTGAAAATATGCTCTAATGGATAAGCTATATGGTGCAGAATCCTTTTGAGAAAACTCAACAGAATGAAGTCTGGGGAGAGAGAACTAGACCTTGGCCACTTTAAAAGAATTTCATAAATGTGCTCCTTATGAAACCACAAGGAAGACTCCATTTGAGAAACACTACGAGCGGGAACTGAATTTGTACTCACATCCGCTTGAGCCTGGCTTTGAGACGGTTGCGAGTACGAATTCGTGAACGTTCCGAATTGTCTTAGGAACTGTGAAGCTAGTAAATTGGCTTTGTCCTGAGGAGATGAGTGACACGCGTTCGTCAATCAAAGAGGGGATTGTGGAATTGTTTCCACTACGCGCATTAACGTATCGATAAAATTTGTTTCGATCCGTGGATCCGAGAAGTTTCTTCTCTAAGTAAACGTGATATCTAAAGGTAGCTCTTTCCAATTTTCTGCTGTACACAGCATACTTACTCCAGTCACTTACATCGTTGGTTGTGGACGCCTCATTCCATAAGCAGCTGCGATAATGGTTCATCCTCCTGAGGTAGTTGGGAAGTCTTAGATCATTCTTCTTTATTCTGACAAGAGGAACAAACAACTCTATAACGTGATGGAGAATGGCAAGAAAGGTCTCATATTTGTCGTCAACTGACTCTAAATTATATATGCTACCTATCCAGTCAACGTTAGAGAGGCATTCCGTAATTGCGTCATAGTTCGCACCCATAAAGTCTCTTTTACACACGAAAGTTGGGCGATCTGCCTTAAGATAGATTTTGAAGGATACTGTAGCATGATCGCTATTCCCTAAAGGTGGACCAACGCGACTTCGCCTACAAGATTTTGACAGTTGCATAAAACTAAATCAAGTACAGTTTGATTTCTAGTAGGAGTAGTTACTAATTGTTTAAGGTCATGCGATTCAAACAAATCGCGAAAAACATTTGACGTTCGACATGTGGTGTTCAATAGATTGGGGATATTGAAATCACCAAGAACAATACTTGGCTCAGAACACGAGGAAAAGTCGCTAATTGCTTTTGCCAGTTGAACAGAACCAGCTGAGTCGCAACTGGGTGCTCGGTACACTCCAATTACTCGGGACAAATTGGAGCGAAACCCTACATCACATACTAAAATCTCATACCTATCCTTAACAGATTCGTGGAAAACCAAATCACATGTTAAGTAATTTTTTACGAGCAGTAGTATCCCTCCGCCTCTCTTGGAGTTCCGGTCGCACCGCACAAACATATATTGACTACAGGCTATTCCTAGGAGAGGATTTACTTGGTTTTGTGAGGTCAGCCATGTTTCGGTAAGGAGGACCACGTCGAAGGTGTTTTCACAAAGGTTGAGAACCAGAAAGTTGAAATTTTTTACTAGGGACCTTATATTCGAAAGTAAGCATCTCAATTCACATCTGAATTTCCTGCGACATCTCAGTAGTTTTCCGATGGGTTAGTGGGATGTGAGTACCCAGGTCCATTGCTGGTGCTTTGCTGAGAGGGTGCAATCTGCTGCAGGTGAGGAGATTGTGTACCTCCTCCGCTGCTACCAGATGGCAGCCCTCGTTTGCTAAGGAGTTCGCTCCGCCTGCGCTCTCTCTCCTCCCAGGTTAGTGACGGGCGGAGGTAAATGCCCTTTTGGAAGGGAGAGAAGCGCAGCCCCGGCGCACGCCTCACAGCATCAGCTTGGAACCTACTGGCCGGAAGCACAATTTTTACTAGCCTTGGCCTATTTTGCTGCGGTCTTCCCATGCGGTAAACAGCAATGGGCTTACATTCAACTCCTAGAAAATCTAATATTTTAAACACACAATCGAAGTCATGAGCGTTTCTAGCAAGAGAACTAGAGGCCAGTGATTCAACAATATTAGACAATACTATAGACCTTCTATGTTCGCTGTCATCATGACTGCTGACAGGCTTAACAGCTTCAAGAGAAGGTTTTACCGATGATTGTGCCTTTAACAATTCTCCTTTCGTTTTCCGTCAAATTCCGCAAGCGATCCGGCTCCGAACTTGCCTCTCCAGCTGATGATCCTCTCGCCTTCTTAGCTGTAACAGACGAGACCCGAGCGGGAGATGGCATAATATCGATCGTTGCAGTGGAAATTGAGAACAGGTGCGACCGAAGGAGGCAACAGTTATACCTTTGAGAGTGGCAAATTTGAGAATACGCATGTTTCGCTGTCTCCTTGCCACTAGAGACTCCTTCTTAAGCTGCTGGTGGAGGCGAGACGGCTTAAGTGGCGAAAACCAGAGAAATACAGTTGGCAGCCGTGGGAAAACGCACCGCACAGCGTGGGAGATGAGAGTGAAAAATACATGGGTTCTAAAAATAAATATACATGGGTTCTCCAGGACGTTCCGTCTCAGAAATGCAATGTACTGTTTTTCTAGTGTTTTTCTACGACGACTGTTCTCACGAGCAAGAACGGCACTGCGAGGAGTCGCTTTGGGAACAGCGTGGTGGTAATGATTACCGGGAGCACTGCTACAGCCCAGAATTTAACTTGGTGCTGCAACTGTTTAGTTCCGGATGCTGTTGACTGACCTTTAATGACCAGGTGACTCGGGTAGTTTCGGTTATCATCCAGCCAGCCAAGCAAATTGGAACATTCGGTGCAGCAACCGCAATTAATTCGGTCGTCGGCGAAGATGCTTTTGTGCGTTTGCGTGAATTGCGCTAGCGCGAGCACCCTGTTCATCCCTACTCCACAATTTACGTTCGCGCAAAAACTTTGCTCTCCACTTTCAACACATCGGCAAGCCAAGCGGCTCAAAATCGCCATAAAAGTGAACTAAATTAATAGAAATCTGACATCTCTTTCAGCATCGAAAGAGCTGGATATCTAGCAGCTAGGTACGCAGTGAGAAAGCAGCGGATTGGAGTAGTATCCTAAGGGGGGTTGTCGGGCCCACGAGGTACGGAACTAGGAGCAGAGATCGCGCGAAGTTTGGAAAGCATTTTAGAGCAAGGTCACAACTTGGAAGCACGCGGAAAAAAAGGCTTCCTAGCTTTCACTAATCCACTAGCACTAGGCCCAAAGTTGCGTTTCGAGAAGGGGGAGGGGGTCGTACTCCCTCGGTTTGGCAGCGGATTTTCTCGTGTTTCTCAGACTTGTAGGTGATGTTTGAATCTCTTGATAAGTTGTTTATTTAGGTATGACGTCGACAATGTGGAGACTCACGTGCGCCTTCGTTTCCTGAAGGTAAGAATATGGAATTGAATATTTCAAAAGTTTTAGATGCTGATTGTTCTACAGTTAAAAATGAAGATTTCGAGACAATGAGAGGTTTTCAATTTTTTCAAATTTTTACAGCTTGCTGTGGACACGACAGTTTTCTACCTGAAGGAGCGACATCTGCATCCGAAATAATTGCACTCTCTGCAATTTCAAGTGACTAAGGATGACTTAAGTGCTTTCCCAACAAAACTTCTTAAAGCGCTCTTCGAATCGATGACAGAATGACAACCGAAGGAAGGACTTGTCATAGAATTTTATTTCTTCTGCAGGAAACAGCATCAGAAAGTGAAATCGCAGCCCATAAAGTTTTAAGCCCTGTTTGACACACAGTGATAAAACCATGTTTTTCTGAAACGATCATCTGTATGATCAGGCAACCCGATTTATTTATTTATTTATGCGCCAAAGAGTGCGCCAATACATCCAAGAACAGCAGGCACCCAACCAGCCAACACCACCGCAGGCAGAAGTAAGAAAATCAAAATCAAGGAAGACAGGTACATCAAAGTAGGCATAGATACCGCAGAAGCAAAGAACCGAAAAACCAACAGCCACTCCGAACTCAAAAACGACTAAAACTAGGGAAGAAGTGAATATAGAATTGAAGGACATACGCATTCTGAGCGCTCGCTTACAACGTTAACTTTATAGACAAGAGGCGACAGTGCAGTAGGAACAGATCAGATCAGGAGTCGATATTTTTTCGCAAAGGGACTTTGCATCCTTTTGCGACAAAAATAGTTTTTAAAAATAGTTTAGATCTTCTTATAGTAGAAAAGCTTTAAAAAACTTTCTGAATTTTTCAGAGGCCTCAAAAAATCTCCGAGTTATGGCAATTTACGTGCAGCTACTGTGTTCTCTGACATTATCAATCGCGACTGAAGGATGGATGAAGGATGGGTGGACTTCTCGCGAAAGAAAATCTACCTTCTGAAGGAAAGAACGACAAAGAGTGGAATTGCAATTTAATTAGAATTCTACTCTTTGATGTTCTACGTTCCTCCTGCCCCGTATGAAGACCTCTTTTTTGAAAACTGGTCTGAAAAGTCATTATACAGTGAAAAAGGTAAGAAAATACATGCTCTCTTTTTTAAAAGCCGTTAGCTTGTCCAAATTTCAAAGAATTAACCGAGCTACAACCATTTTTGTGAAGTTGTTCCCAGAGGTCGGTCGTACGTTGACGTCATTGGAGCGATTTCACAAAAATAACTGGTTGATTTTTCGAAATTTGAAAAAGCCAATTCCTACCATATTGAACCAATTTTCAAAAAGAGACCTCCATACGGGGCGAGGGGATTTGATTTTCGGCAAGCATTTCGGCAGCAATCGACCAGAAATCGAACTAGCCGGTGCCAGGACGAGCAGAGGTCGATCCAAGCTGTTCGATTCAGAAAATCATGAGTTTTTCACGATACATTGATCAAGACTTAAAACTTTTCAGAGCAGAATTTAAGTTGTGTGGGTGGTCTGCTTCAGGTAGAAAACAATTAGTTTCCCATGAAAAACGAGAGTTTTGGATACGATTCGCCCTATTCATATCGAAGATCGCTGCGGAGAAGCGTGGTTCCTTACTGTGTAGTAATCACGACTGAAAATTTCACAGTATACAATTTCAGTTCCTGACTTTCTTTATTCCTTCAGAAGGCAGAAAATGTTTTTCCTCGAAAAGTCCATCCTTCAGCTGCATCTTCGTCATCCATCCGAAGAGTGCGTCAAGAATTTTTGTAGAGGGATAACATAAGTCAGCTTCAGCAATTAACACTAGGAATGAAGAAACGAACACAATTTCGGATGCAGATATTACTCCTTCAGGTAGGGAAATGGGTCGTATCCATGAACTCCTCGGAGAATCTAAAAAGTTGAACTCGTGACTAATTCGAAAACATCCTGCACACTTCTTTATTTTTATGTCGAACAATCAAAATATTATTATCAAAATTTTGCACACTCAAACCGTTTATCAATTTTTTTTTCTAACAAATCATTTAATCAAACAATTAACCTATAACATCTACGAATCTTCTCTTTCTCTTCTTCTGTGAACGAATCTCCACAGTGACGATGCTGCACCTGGAAAGAAGAACCTATGAAATGGGTCACAAAATTGACCAAATTCAACACAGATAAGAAATCAAACGGTGATGTAGACAAGGGGGTCGTACCAAATCCGCTCTGGGAGGGGAGGGTCGTAAATTGTATTCAAACCCACACCTGACTCTGACTAGCACCTTCCTCATAACAGAACGGGTTATTATGGCTCTAGACGATAGTTACAGAAAAGAACACTCCTCCTATCTATCCCGTTGTCGGGAAGTCACTGTCCTGGCGCGGTGGTGAGCGGTCGATTTTCTTCTGCCGTCTTAAGAGTCGATCACCATTATCGGCGGTTTCTTCCTACACTACTGATTTTACTCAACACAGGGCTCGGAATTGTTTTCCTGTCTGTCTTCGGCTTCCCACTGAGCCAAATTCTTGGTCGAGCTACTGATATTCCTCTTTCTCTCTGTGTTCCGAGCCGATTTCGGTGCCGCTACACATCGATTTCTCTACTCAGTGAAATCAAGCGTTTTTCTTGGCTAGGAACGTCCAATTGTCTAATTAAGCCACCATCTCAGGTGTATTTGTTCTCTTAACAATTCGAAAGTAACTTGATAGACACTCCACTCGTCCCTAATCCTGTTCAGGATCGCCGTGGCAAAAAACATAGGTTGGATCTGTCCTCGCCAGTGGCCAACAATGATCTCACAAGGGAGGTTCCCAACTCAAGGTGAGCTTTTGCGATGCTATTTTGGCAGGATGTAGGGCCCTGTGAGCGGAGTCCAGAACCACTGTTAGTTTTTGCTGAACGCCTATTTAAAGACCTTAAAAGGAGGCCTGAAAGCGTGCGCGCAACTATCACCAATCCCTACGACACTGAAAAAGGTGTGCCTCGGCAACGCAGTTGGTAGGAGGGACGCTTCATAGGGATACACCGGAGGGGTTTTAAGTTCGAGTCCGCGTACTGCCGAAATTTTTGCATGTATCAGTTTGTTGTTATTACGCTTTTTCATGCTGACAGGAGTCAATTTTAGACCATCAATGCTTGCAACAAACCAAGGCTGTCTATTTCTGCCTTCATCTGTGCTAGTTTTTCAACAATGTCTATCTTCACCACCACCATATTGTACCATATCACCAATAATACCGTAATTGCACACAAATGCGCGTACCTTATGGTTGAGTATTATGGACCCGGGACTCCTCCTGTACGCCTTGAGATATCGAATGTCAGGAAGAAGAGGCGGTTCAAGTTAGAGGTAGTATAATGAAAATGGGACCTTTCCATGTCTGTCACACGCGTGGGTGGCAGCTGGGTACGGCGATGTTCACCCAGGGACTGCGTTCAACGAGAGAGAAGTGGTCATTCTTTGTCATGGAGAAGATTGTTCCTCACTGGCTTTGAAAGATGCTGTTGGTGTGACACGCGCTTGTGTTTTACTTGTTTCATAGATTTGTACCAGTTGTTGACTAAAGGGGAAGATCAAGGCAGTACTTATTTCCAAAGAAATAATATGGAGCAGATAGGCATTGTTGGAAAACTAGCACACATGAAGGCGGAAATAGACAGCCTTGGTTTGTTGTAAGCATTGATGGTATAAAATTGACTCCTGTGAGCATGAGAAAGCGTAATAACAACAAACTAATACATGCAAAAGTTCCGGCAGAACTTGAAACCCCTCCGGTATGCTCCTATGAGGCGCCCCCCTACCAACTGCGACGCCCAGGCATACCTCGTGCGGTGTCGTTGGGGTTAATCATGGTTGCGTGCAGGCTTTCAGACCTCCTTTTCAGGTGTTTAGAAAGCTGTTCAGCAAAAACTAACTACGCCTTCTGGACTCCGCTCACAGGGCCCTACATCCTCTCAAAATAGCATCGCAAAAGCTCACCTTGAGTTGGGAGCCTTTCATTGTTAGCCTCGCCGCAGACCTGATAACCAACGACCAATCCTTGCCGCCGCACCTAAAGCGGCTATGGATTGCATGCTGGAAATGCGCGAGCAGCTGAATGCCGTATTTGCTAAGAACGACGAATTAACGGAGGAAAGCAACGCAGTCTGTGCAAGAAATGTTGTGCTAGAAAATGGGGTACTTAGTCTGAAATCTCAAATTAGTGTTCTCAAACAGACATTGACTTCTCAAGCTGCTATTGCTCCCATGCCTTCTGTTGACATCTCGAGCTCTCATTTCCATGAAGATGTTGAGAGCAAACGCTCAGTTGTCATCATTGGAGTCAATGAGTCTTCTTCTCCTGTTGCTCCGGAGAGTGCTGTATGATGCTGGTTGCGTTAGGCGAATTCATCGTTTGCCGTCCTGTAGCTATTTATCGTATGGGCCGCCTCATTGCAGGAAAAGCCCACTTGCTGAAAGTTGTTTTCCCGGCCTCGTTTTTCGCATCGTTGTCTCTGAGGTGTACGAGCGATTTTGCAAAGTTCTCTATTCGGCTCTAGCTTTGTTCGTTCCATTGAAAGTAACGAGAGATTATCATACTAAATAACCCAAGCATATCCATAACCTTCTTTGTCAGAAAGAACGGTTGTTCCATAAAACCAGAGGTGCCCTCAGCATTCCCTCTACAAGAAGGTCTGTGCAGATATTAACTACCACTTAGTAAAATTTTGGATTACTATGAGCATCGCCTTTCACAGAGCAAGTCTGCTCGTCGTCTGTACCGATACGTTTGTAGGAGGATGAAGACTGACGGCTCTATTCCCACATTAGTGGATGGACAATCAAACCCTATTTTATCTGACAAAGAGGAAACTTCCCGAATTGCTGAATATTTCGCCAGGGTTTTTCCACAGAACAAGACTCCTCCTTACGGGATGACAACTTGGTAACCGCTAGAAACAGTTGTCCCTCACTCGAGTTTGATCCAACTTTTTACTTCTATCCGGAGGACATTTTCCGCATTTTGGATAAACTTAAGCCATCTCGTTCTGAGCCATATGACAGTATTCCACAAATAATCTTCCAAAAATATCGTGCTGCACTTTCGAAACCTCTTGCTCACATCTTCAATATGTCGTTCTTTCATGGTGAAGTGCTTTATTTGGGGGAGCAGGCTATTGTTACCGCTTTACCTAAAACTTCCGGAAGCTGCAGTGTAACCAATTTTAGGCCAACTCGCCTCGCACCAACCCTGTCAAAGTTACGGAAAAATTTTGAATGCGAAGATTCTCTCTTTCTTGAGAGATCGGTCCATCATTACTCCTGAACAGCACGGCTTTGTGTCGTGGGCCTCCACATTGACAAATTTGATCGATCTTTATTACGACTGTTGCAGAGCTGTTAATGATGGTGGTTCTCTACGGATCGTACACCTTGAATAACTAGGCGAAAGTAAGGCAGGCATTGAATAATGCCATTGAAAAAATGGTTGCATAGGCATCTGAATGGGAAATTCCTCTCAACTTGAATAAAAGCCAGGTGATGCATATTGGAACCTTAGAACCAGCGGAATATGAGATTAGTGGTCTGCTTTTATCCAGCTGTCGACTTGGGAGTTCTCTTTGAACCCACGCTCGAATTCAGATCTCACATAGACTTCATTGTACGAAAATCGTACTCAGCACTTTTCCTGACTTTTCGGAATGTTAAATGTTCTGATGCTGCAATATTGGTTTGCTTATATAAGTCATACGTATTTATTTATTTATTTATTCAAGGCGTAGACATGAGCCTACGCATTACAAACTAACAAAAGAACTGAACAAGACAACTAAAGTACGTGAACAACTCAATTAGGTATCAATTCTTGTGCAACGTTATCAACACATCTCATGGCACAGCATTGAAATATTTGTCAAGCAAGATACGTTATACAGGTACGCGAAGACAGACTCGCCAGATAATCGTACCTCCCAAGCAGCAAATTAAAATCCTCCAGGATCCCATACGTTAAGAAGCCTGACCTAACCCGCGTCCTTGCTATGGAGGTTCGAAGTTTGAGCTTCCCCCTTACGGATCTAGTCAGCGTTCCATCAAAAATTTATTGCGCGTTAATGGAAAGCTTGTTGGCAAGAATTTTGTACATCATGAGAAGGTCAACGGTTTTTCTTCTCGTTCTCAGTGACGAAAGACCAAAAAACACAGATCGTTGAGGGCCACGAGGTATTAGGCTGTAGTTCATCGAATAATACCTCATCATGAGTTTCCTGGTGAAGTTGTTTTGAACACTTTCCAAAAGGTCAGTGTCCTTCTTCTTCGTTGGATTAAATACAGTAGTGCCCGATTCCACAATAGGTCGCACATAGGTTTTATAAGCACGTATATAGACTTCAGGGAGCTTTGATTTCAAAGCCCTGAAGAGGTTGTGCAATATACGAAAATTGGCTTTTTTTCACCAAAATTCTGCAATGTTGAGAAAAACATAGGTCACTGGTAACATTGTAGCCTAAATCTCGAGCTTCATTCACTCTGTTCAGCAGGTCGCTGTTAATCGTGCACGTCGGCGTCCGAGTCTGGTTTTTGGGTCCAATCATCAAAAGGCGAGCTTTTCAGTTGAAAGTGGTAGTTCCCATAATTCCGCCCAACTACTAACAAAGTCAATCGCTGTCTGAAAGGTCTTAGAGTCTTAAGGCCCATCAATTCTTTTGTAAATTTTAACGTCGTCGGCATACATATTGCATTTGATGCCCAAATTGTTGATGAGTGCCGGAAGTTCATAAGTATACAACAAGAACAAGAGTGGGGAGAGCACTCCGCCTTGCGAAACACCACTTAATGCAGGGAAGACTTTAGAGAACTCACACTTGATCTTCGCTTGGTACGTTCTTCCAGACAGGAACTGCCGAGTCCAATCCATTATCATGGGATGGATTCCCAGAGCTCCCATTTTTATGAGCAATTTCTAAAGAGGGACTTTATCAAAGGCTTTGGAGAAGTCAAAGTACACCATATCCGTGCACTTTTTCTCTTCAAGAGCTTTGGACCAGTCATTGAGAAAGGTGAGGAGCGCGGTTTCTACAGATCTGCCTTTGAGGAAACCATACTGGTAATCAGAAATTATTTGGTGCCTTTCTAGATGTGCCGGAACGTGCTTCTTGAAAATCTTTTCAAAAGTTCTAGCGAATATTGGAGTGATTCTAACTGGCCTGTAATTTTTGCATCATTGCGGGATCCCCTTTTATGAATTGGTGCTACAAAAGCTGTTTCCACCTAACGGGGACCTCGGCTCTCATAAAACTCAAATTAAATATGTGTTCCAGAGGATAGGCTATATAATGGACAACATTTTTTTTATAAAGCTCAAAGGAACCAAATCTGGAGTTAATGAAAACGATTCGGGCCACTTACTCAACACATCAATTATTTCATCTCTTAGAAACCATACCGTGCTAATCATCTGAAGAAAATGGTGCAGATCCTTACCTATCTCACCCAAAGGATCGCTTCCCCAGATGTGATCCTTGTTGCATGCTTCAAGGAAAACCTCGCCCAACAAGTCAGCTTTGTCACTTTCCGTAGAGCCTAGCTCACCATCATCCTTCATCAAACTAGGGACCCCATTATCCTTTCCAATCCGAGAGCTTACGTATCTGTAGAATGCTGTTCTATCTTTAGACTTAGCTATCTTCTTTTCTTGAAACACATTGTATCGATAAAGAGCATTATTAGCCTTACTAGACAGTGCCTCGTACAAAACCCAGTCTTCTTCTCGACCGCTGGCACATGCCTTTTTCCACTGTAAAACAGAGCGACGATTCATCCATATAAGATATTTAGGAAACCCATTGCATCGTCTCCAATTTTTCGCATAGGAACGTACATATCAACTGCATGATGTAAAATTGCGAGAAACGTCTCATACAATTGATCAACGTTGCTCGATGAATTCAATATACCTATCCAATCTATGGCAGTTAGGTAACTTTCAATTTCGGCATAATCGGCCCTATTAAAATCGCGAGCCCATTTAAATTGTTCTCTTTTAGGCATTATACCCAACTGGAATGTGGCTGTAGCGTGGTCACTGTTGCCTGGAGGAGGACCAGTGACTACGTTACTGATAAAGCCAACATTGTTGCACGGAACGAGATCTAATATTGAATTCCGCCTTGTCGGAGCCTTGATCTGGTGCTGGAAACCGTGGGTTTCAACAACCTCAGAAAAACTCTTAGAGGCACCGCTAGGACGATGAGGCATAAGATCAGGCAGATTGAAGTCCCCAAGCAAAACGCTGGTCAAACTGGTTGATGAAACGTCGCTTATAGCTTTGCCAATTGATAGGAACCTGAGGTATTGCAAGTCGGAGTTCTGTATACACATATAGCACGAAATTCAGAAAGATCTATTCTCAGATCACATACAAGAATCTCGTAACAGTTCGCTACCGACTCTTTAAACACTACGTTGTAAGAGAACGACTTCTTCAGCAAAAGCAGAACACCTCCTCCTTTCTTCGATTGGCGATCACACCTAACCCCTAGGTACCGGCTTCCCACATTGCCCAACAGAGGTTTCAGATCGTTTTGACCGCTTAGCCATGTTTCTGTTAGCACAACCAAATCATAACTATCACCTGTATCACCTGTCGTCCCGCTGATCATCCACTTGCTCGAGCGGGCGCCAGCAGCGTCTCCATTCGTCCCTGTCGCGTGCCAGAGCGGTCCAATGGATCCTCCTCGCTCGAGGGACACGAAGAGCGTCATATCGGTCGTTCAGGGCTTTCACGAATGAAGTCCGACCAACGCATTGGTGGGCATCCCGGTGTTCTCTTGAGATCCCGCGGAATCCAGTCGGTAACGGCTCTCGTCCAGCGGGTGTCTGCGAAGCGCATTACGTGGCCGGCCCACCTAATTTTCGACAACTTGGCCCACGCGACAGCGTTTCTGATCTTCGAACGTCGGCGAAGCTCGGAACTCCGGAGGCCTTCTCTCACTTGCGTGAGTCGTGTCACTCCGAGCATCATCCTCTCGATTCCACGCTGCGCGACGCTGATCACGTGTTCATCCTGCTTTCGTAAAGCCCAGGTCTCTGAGGCGTATGTTAGGGCAGTAAGAACGGTAGAGTCGAATAGGTGGGCACGGAGTCGGACGTTCTTCGTCTTCTTCGCGACTTCTTCCACGCTCTTGAAAGCTCCCCAAGTCGCTCGTTTCCTCCTGCTCAGCTCCGGCGCTAGGTTGTTGGCCATATTGACTTCGCGACCCAGATACACGTAGCTGAAGCATTCGGAGATGTTCGTTCCGTTGAGCGAGAATGGGGCATCAGAAACTTGTCCGTTCCTCATGAAAATCGTCTTCGTAGGACTCAGCTGCAGTCCAACATTCCCACACACACGATCGAAGTCGGCCAGCATTCGCTCCGCTTAGCTGATGCTCGGTGTTATGAGCACGATGTCGTCAGCGAAACGAAGATGGTGCAGCTGCTGGCCGTCGACCTTCACTCCCATGTCTTCTCATTCTAGTTCGCGCATGACGTTTTCGAGGATGGCGCTGAAGAGCTTCGGTGATATGATATCCCTTGCCGAACCCCTCTCCTTACGTCGATGACGACGTCGTTGTAGAATGGAGAGATCTTGGTCGTGAATCCACTGTACAGCTCACGAAGGACTCTGATGTACTGAGTAGGAACGCCCTGAGTGAGCAGGGCTTGACTGGATGACTCAAGTGAACAGCTTGTAGACTACGGACAGCAGATCGGGCGATAGTTGCCAATGTCGTGCACGTCCCCCTTCTTGTGCCGCGCCAGGGTGTTGATGAGCGCTGGCGATAGGTTCTTCAGGTGTTCAGGTCTAATCCTGTCAGGACCGGGTGCTGTACGTTTCTTTACCGACGAGATGGCGTGTCGGATCTCGGAAGGGAGAACAGAGGGAACGACGTATCCATTCTGCGGAAGATGGCATGGGGGCAGGTGGACGTGACTATCGAAGAGATCGGAGTAGAAGTCGTGGATGACCTTCTCCACGGTCCTTCTGGAAGAGGTGACGCTTCCGTCAGGACGTCGGAGAGCGGCCGTCTTGGTGTTGAAGTTGGCGAAGTTTCGGCGGGTATTGCGGATGCTCAACCCTGCCTCTGCTGCTTCAGTCAACACTTCCGCCCTTCTCTCTTTGAGATCTTCCTTTATCGCCGCTCTGCATAGCTTTGCAAGCTCGGACGTCAGTTGGTAGTTGCCTGACGCTCGTGCTGCTCCACGCTGGCGTATCAGCTCGAGAGTTTCCGGAGACAGGCGTCTCTTGGTGGTCTTTAAGCTCTCGGCTCCCTTAGCACTATCGTGGAGATGTTGCACGAAGCGGTCGTATTCCTCATCGACGTTGTCCATGACGGCATCTTCCCAAAGGCCAACAAGAGAGGTGTAGAAGTCCCAGTTGATGGTCGTTCTGGGATTCCTCTTCTTGAACTTTGCGGCCTTCCCTCCTTGACGCGAAAAGCGAAACCTCGCGCGAAGGAGGCAGTGGTCCAATCCCGTGTAGAGCTTGGGGACAACGGAAACGTCAGTCAGGCAATACTTGCGATTGAAGATGATGTGGTCGATCTTGTTGTGGAGCTGGCCACCGGGGGATTCCCAGGTCCATCGTAGAAAGGGAGGCTTCTGAAACTGTGAGTTTCCATGGGTGGTCTTGGTCGACATGATAAACTCAGACAGCCTTTCACCTTGCTCGTTCCACTCCAAACCGTGGGTTCCGATGTGAAGTTCTTCCGGCGACCTTCGTGGTCCGATCTTGGCGTTGAAGTCGCCGACGATCACCTTGTAGAAGGTGTGATCTTCCTTATAGAACTTCTCCAGCTCCACGTAGAAGGCTTCGACCTCTTCATCGTCGTAGTCGGATGTTGGGGCATACGCGACGAATACAGTCAAAGCTGGCACGGAGCCACATCGCTTCAGTCGCAGACGTCCGATTCGGGTTGTCAGAGACTCGTACGAGTTGATGTTCATGGCCAAGTGCGTGTTGACGAGGACACCAACGCCGCCTACTCCCCTGCTGTCGCATGTTCCGATGAACAGTTCATTTCCGGAGTCGTAGGCGGCGTGTACGCGCAACTGTAGCTACGCGCAACTGTTGGAGGGCTGGGGAATGAGAGCTTCATGGGAGCAACTCAGCCTGACTGTCAGTCCCCAGCACCTTCCACAAACCTCCCCGCTAATCGCGCTACATCGGCGCCGTGCAACAGTAGCCCTGATATTCTAAATCATAACTATATAGGCTCAAATTCATAACAAGGGCGTTACAGTTCCTCATAAGTGAGCGTACATTCGTCACTAAGCAAGAACAGGATCTACACCGCTGACCGACCGCTCAACAGTTTCCCGTTGGGCTACTGTTGCACGGCGCCGATGTAGCGCGATTAGCGGCGAGGTTTGTGGAAGGTGCTGGGGACTGACAGTCCTCGCGAGGCTGAGTTGCTCGCATGGAGCTCTCATACCCCAGCCCTCCACCAGTTGCGCGTAGCTCCCGCCTACGCACTCCTCCCAAGTTGGTGAAGGGCGTAAATATACACCCTTTTGAGTGGTAGAGCAGCGTAGGCGTGGAGCACGCTTATCCGCTAATCGCTGAAATTCGCTGGCTGGTAGCACCACGTATTGCCTCCTTGGAATATTGCTCTCCTTTATGGAGCCCCAGAACAAGAAACTATGTACTCAAAATCAAGAAAATACAGAAGCTCTTTACAATACCTTTATGGTACCGTTGTTACAATCGTACGGATCGCCTTCTCCTCCCTAGCTATGAAAATCGCCTAAGTATTTCAAACTGTTACCACTTCAGGTCCGTAGGATAATATCTAACCTGGTCTTTTGCTTCCGCATTATCAGGAACGAGGTGAATCTCTCAGCGAGCAAGTTCTGGGTTTTTCGGCTCGTTATTTCTAGGCGAAATAGACTCTGCATCTCTTACCGTAGAATCCAACGCGCTGGCAGAGATAAGCTGTTCAATCTTGTGTTTTATCGGTGCTCTAGATGGTTCCGTCTATTACCCTTTGAAGTCTTCCAAGCCCAATCGGGCTCAGTTTTCAGACGCAGGTTGGTGAAAGTGCCTTTCGGTGCGATCTCAATTTCAATGAGAATTGCTTTTAGCATGCTGTTTTCTAGCGAACCAGTGGATCTTTCTCCCATGGACTTCGCATCGGCAAATTCTGCTCTGATCTACTATCTCGCTTCCTGCTTTTTTAAATCAGCAACATTCACATTGGCAAATTCCAAGAAGACATCGGCAGATAAAGATAACTTGCATTAAAGATATTTAAGAGTAGTACTATGAATTGTTGCTGTCAATTATATGAGTGCTTTTCGAACCGTCATTAAAATTCTCAGCTTGTAGCATTACCCATTGTCTTAACTCCTTATTCCCAACATTTCATACACTCTCCTCGCTCTCTCACATCGTTCCAGCTTATTGATTGATGGTGTAATGGTGATTGCAACGGCACTGAAGCAATGCCACGCAAAGATCTTTTTCTGTCTACTTTTCTTCTCGTACTGCTGCCGCCACATTCATTTCCTCTCTCTCCAATTACTGGCTATGAGTTTGCTACGATCCCAAATCGTATAAACAATTCCTAAATATTTATGGTCAAAGGTTCGAAAAACATTCAGACTGCAGCATGCACATGCAGCGCTGTTTTTGTTTCTGTCTACTGTTGTTCAGTTATTTATTTATTTTTTATTTATTTAAATACGTCCCAGGGACGTGTCACAAATGCAAGACGAAGAATGTAACAGAAATATGCCAGGTGACCAAATTACGAGTCTAGAAAGAAAAAAAAGTGAACAAATTTCCAACAGACAGGTAGTTACGGCGACGCTTAGAAATTTAAGGCGTACAACTTGTGCAATAAATGAAATGAAATAAATGAAAGCCTCATTTCTTAGGCACTTTCCAGAGAAAGGTGTGTACATCAGGCCTTCATTGTCGAAACCTGATCGTGATCGCTTAAAAGCTGAAAGATTGGTTTGATTGAATTACGCACATGCTACTCTATCAGACCGTTGTTTTGTCTCAACTGCTGCTTTTGGCAAGTTATGGTAGTAATGCAGGTTGCACGTGACTCGCTTAGATACCTCCCAACCTCCTAGCTCATCTTCAATGGCTATTATGCAATTGGAAAACGCGTGTCTTAGGAATTTCGATTCTTTTGCTTCTTGTATTGTGGCTAACATTCGATCTGTAGTTAGAAACAGTGTTGCTCTTACAGGATTTCTCAAAGAAAGCACTGACCTCATCATTCCAACGGAAACATGGCTTAAGCCTGAAGTAGACATGACGCCTTTAATGGGTAATTTCGGTTCTCAGTATGTGAGGAGTGACCGTCATGATAAAAGGGGAGGAGGGGTGGCTCTTATTGCGAAACAATCGTACACACCTGTTCTGGTTTTTAGCGAGTCGGTAAGGTGTGCATACAAAATTCTGTACGTTGATCTACTCTTTAATGTAATTTCTGTACGGTTTATCGTTGACTCCAAGTTGTGCAGTTCCTCTGACAGAGCAAATGTATTAGCGGTATGATGTCATGTGATGTGATGTAATCAGCAATGCGTAATTTCCGGTGATTTCAACTCTCCAGAGATTAGTTGGAGAGGTGTCCCACAGCTCATATCCCCTAGTGCCATGGCGCAAGCTTTTCTTAATATGTTCGGAACTCATGCACTTACTCAAAAAGTGCATTCGAGCACATTAAGTGACAGTACACTTGATTTATTATTATCGAATGGCAAAAAACTTATACGGTCGCTAGTTATAAATCCACCTTTGGGTTCAAATGACAACTGAGCCCTAAAATTTTAATTAACACTAAACGATCTTTTAGCCGGACTGTACTCCGGCGCGACTTTACTAGGGCTATTCTAACATAATAGGATATTTGGAAAATCGACTGGTATGGCTCTCTCAACAGCGGTGAAACAGTAGATGAGAAATATGAACTCTTCATAGGAGTCCTACAACCTGTGTTGAGCTGTTTGTACCTACTATAAAGACCAGGTCCAAGAAGTCCTTCCTTCGACCTCACATAAGCAGGACACCAAGAGACCGGGCATGTTTCCGTTCTAGGCAAACAGATAACCCGGTTAACTGGGAGCGATTCCGCCTTTTAACTGCAAAGGTTGAAAAGACGCTAAAAAATACAATGCCTTAGTTGAAATGAAAATTGTAGATTCGAATTGTAAGTAGGCATTCTTTAAGCAGCTGAAGACTCGTTTGCGAGAAAAATCTCGCATAGCAATTCTGCGTTATTCCAACGGAGTAGTCCTCTACCATGACAAATATAAGGCCGAGCTTCTTGCGAACACCTTTGAGAATAACTTTGTAGTTAGCGAGGATGAAATTGAAGGCCTCCAGCCTATAGAGACGATTTTTACCATTATGGAAGACTCGGTTTGGTTCCACACGAAAGAATTTCTTAATTTGCTCTTGCGATGGCCGCAGTCAGAAACTTTTACACCTGGTTATATTCCATTGTCGCTTATTAAAAGGGTGGCTCTAACTATAAGCATTCCGCTGGCCTTCATTTTTAATCTCACAAGGGTAGGATACTAGGTGACGGGGGTCTTTGAGATGAGACGTACATCGCTGGATGCGGTTTCGAACGCTGATTCCAAATGTATGTTCCGTTTCTGCTGTGCATATCTGTGAACGGAGTTATGGACCATTTTCGTAGCAGGCTCCTTTGCCCTCTGGGTCCGCGCAGAGCGGGCCAGTCACAAGAGAGCGAGCTCAAGTAGGGCTGAAACTGCGCTGCCGTCCGAACAGTGGTGGCGCAGGGGTAGAGTGGCGGCGTGGTGAGAGGCGGGGTGATTTATGGTTCGAGTCCCCTGTGTGCAGGTTTTCTGCACTTCCTAAAAAAGATCTGCCACGATCAGCCAAAGCTCTTCATGTCAAATTGCAACGGAAAGATCACCAGAAAGGACTTGTCTTCATAGTGACAACTTCATACTGGCATGAAGACACAATTTATCATGAATAGTTGCTAAAAACATGGTGAGAAGACAAACAATGCGTTACACTGGCAACTGTGAAATAACACTACAAAGTCTTCAAAACATAACAGCTGTTGGCAATGACCGCAGCGGATAAAAATTACATCAGTGCAGCTGCTGTAGGAGCAGTGTTCTACGATGTCAGTATGGAAGCAATATTGAATTGGTGTATCATACGTCCCGGGGTGACTGTGTAGGTATCCTGCAGCGTACCATGAATACGTGAGAAAAGTTCTGAATCTTGGGCAGAAAATTGAGTGTAAGTCAGCGAAACAATCGGAAGAATTGAGTCGCGAGAGTGAAGTGAGAACTTTATACCTTGTGTCAATACATTAGAGGTGAAACGTTGCTTTTGAATGGCAAGAAGAAATGTACGTCTAATGGTTGTATTTGTGATGTTGTTCATACCGGAATGTTCATCACTTTCCCTCTAGTAGGATCTACAAAAACTGATAAAATGGTGCCGTGATCCTTGAACGACTTCCAGCTGTCGACCAAGAGCAACGTTTGGGTGCCGCTGATACCTTCTTCTCTTCTGATCCTCTTCTGATTCCGCACAGATACCTTCTTCATCCTCTACCTCGTTGTTCCCGCATTGCGCATCTCACAAGATGGATGCGAAATTGCTTGCCATTTTCTTCTCTTGCCTTGTGGGAACGCGTGAAGTATCGGAAGGACCTAACTTCTCCAAAACGCACGCCAACACAACAGCTGGTGAGAACATAGCTTGGGAGACAAGTCGGCAGTATTGACCTAACTGACACCGTGTGTCGAAGAAGAATTCGCCCAAGAGGGTTATTTAAGACACTGATCACCTACTTGTAAGTATGGGTGGTGGATCATGGTAATCGATTTCGCCCAAACGTCGCCGCAGATCTTTTTTAGGAAGTGCGAAAAACCCTGCACCACAGGGGACTTGAACCATAAACCGCCCCGTCTCGCCACGTCGCTCCTCTACCTCTGCGCCACCACTGTTCGGACGGCAGCGCAGTTTCAGCCCTACTTGAGCTCGCACTCTTGTGACTGGCCCGCTCTGCGCGGACCTAGAGGGCAAAGGAGCCTGCTACGAAAATGGTCCATAACTCCGTTCACAGATATGCACAGCAGAAACGGACATACATTTGGAATCAGCGTTCGAAACCGCATCCAGCGATGTACGTCTCATCTCAAAGACCCCCGTCAGCTAGTAT
>OX377205.1:51687260-51915566 GCA_947396885.1 Heligmosomoides polygyrus polygyrus
GACGCATTTTTTCCGAGTTCGGTGGACCACTGCGAGGAGACGCGGGGAGCTAACGGCTTCAGAATGCGTATGCGAACAGAGCACTTAAGGTACCTTACGGAGACGTGCTCAGAAGTTCTCACCTGCCTAAACTGCCTTAGCCCATCTGCCGTTTTAGGGCAGCGGACTTAGCGGTTGAAGTTTCCTGCCCTCTCACTCGCCCATATTTGGGTTTTCGACACTCCCAATAACACCTTTCTGTTCTGCTTGAACATCTCTATCGAATGCTATCAATTTCGACCGTTTTTGGCAATATCGATTTTTTGACAATATCCCATCGAGGACGTAAGTGCGCAAGGCCGAGCTGCGCGGATGATGACGTCATCGAAACCGATATTTTCGAAATTGGCCAAATTTCCTCGTGCAAACTGCGTCTGAAATAGTCTAGGGTTATTTGGGGCGCCCGTTTTTTTTTTTTACTAATCCGACGTCCGTTTTTTGAGAATTCCGTCGACTTCGGTAGGTTTTGGATTCTTTCTGGATAATTGAGGGTGGTCGGGTCAGGATCATCGATTTTGCTCAAAATTCGTATAGGGCCGGGGACTTATTCGGGGTGCCGAACACGATGCCGAAGAACATTTGGACGAATACGGCAGGATACCGGTCATACCGATAATTGAGAGTGACAGGTGATCCTCACCCGACCACCCTCAAACGGGAAGTAACCTGCTGAAGTCGGCGGAGTTTTCAAAAACGAACTTCAGATCCGTAATCAGCGCCCCAATTAACCCCTAGATGATTTTCGACGAAGTTTGCACGAGGAAATTTGGCCACTTTCGAAAATACCGGTTTTCGATGACGTCATCGTCCGCGTAGCTCGGCCTAGAGCGCCCACGTCCTCGATATTGCCAAAAATCGATTTTTTTTTGAAATTGGTCGAGAGTGACACCATTCGATAGAGCTTTTCGTTATGAAGAAAATGGTGTTACGGGAGTGTCAAAAACCCAAATGTGGACTAGTAAGAATGCAGGAAACTTCAACCGCTAAGTCCGCCGCCCTAAAACGGCAGATTGGGCTAAGGCAATTTAGGGAGCTGACAAGTTCAGAGTCCGTCATCGCAAAGTACCTTAAGTGTTCTGTTCGCATACGCATTTTGAGACCGTTAGCTCGTCGCATCTTGTCGCAGTGGTTCACCAAAATCGGAAAAAAAACCTAAAAGCCTCACCTGCATATTCGCTCCGCTGTAACATTGCTCCCTCCTAAGGTAAGCCATTCTACTTTAGTATACTAATATACCGTTCTACTGCCTACAATACCCAGAAGTTGCAGCCGAAACGATTCGAACTCGACAAAGTTATTGTGTTTCGAACACGCCCGTGCATGCAATTTAGCGCAACAACGGCAGACGCTCTCCGAGCTGTTTCTCGCCCAGATTACAGTTTTTCCCACTCTAAAAGACACGATTCAATTCAGCATGAAAAGCTCTATCGAATGGTATCAAGCGTGGCCCAACTCGAAGACATCGATTTTTCGATGACGTCATCGTCCTTCCGCCGCGGCCTCGTCCTCGATGCGAAACAGTCAAAAATTGATGTTTCCAAAATCGGTCGAAATTGATACCGCTCGATAGCGCTTTCCATGCTGAACGGAACGGTGCTATAGCGAGTGTCAAAGACTCAAATCTGGGCGAGTAGGAGCGCAAGAAACTCTAACCGCTAACTTTCGCCACTCTAAAACGGCGGCTGAGGCTAAGGCAGTTTAGGCAGGTAAGAACTTCTGAGCACGTCACCGTAAAGTACCTTAAGTGCTCTGTTCGCATACGCATTCTGAAGCCATTAGCTCCCCGCGTCTTTTCGTAGTGGTCCACCGAAATCGGAAAAAAATGCGTCACGCAAGCCTCACCTGCATTTTCGCACCGCTCTAACATTGCCCCCTCCTAAGCTAAACCATTCTACTTTGGTGTACTAACAGACCACTCGACTGCCTAGAGGAACCACAAGTTGCAGCCGAAACGATTCGAACTTGACAGAGCTATTGCGCTCCGAACACGCCCGCGCGTACAATTTGCGAGCGGTCGCCCCCCTCGATTAAAGGGTGCGAATCTGTATGCATTGTTCATGGTGCACTCCAAAGGCTCGCTGGACAGCCTTGGAGCAATTCCTGACTAGGGCGGCTGCAAATTTCTGATAAAACTCCCCAAACGCTCAGTCTACAAGCTGTCCCCCCCCCCCCTCGATTGAAAGGTTCGATTCTCTGTGCATGTTCACGGCGCACACCAAAGTTTCGCTGGGACAGATTGGAGCTAATCCTGAGTGGGGTGGCGGTGAATTTCTGATAACATTCTCCAAACGGCTCGAAATAGCCTTGAAAACGTCGCAGTTCCCAGTGAGAGAAGATAGAAGCGCAGGGGACATGCGCTCGCCCACTCGATTGATTGGTTAGGTTCTGTGTGCATTGTGCACGGCGCACTCTCGGGGCATTCCTGGCATGACAGAGCACTGGCGACGTACACCATCTTTGAGATACTTTAAAAGCACGCGTATCCTGGGAAATAAGCTGCTCTAATCGCCCGTCCAGCCAATTTTAGACCACCCATGGCGAAAATGCGGGTGTTCCGGTAAAGTCTTACACATGTTTGTGTAGATCTCGAAGAGGCGAATCGAATGGTACCAACCTTTATTCAAGAAACCTAAAACTGAAGGAGTTATGAGCGTGCGACGCTTTGCGACGCTATGTTGGCGTTTTTTCGCCCACTTTTGACCGTGCGGCGCGAGCGGTATTGTATGACAAAGCGCTGGAAATATATGGAAATATAGCGCTGGAAATGTACGTCAAGCTTGCGTTACTCTGGAAGCATGCATGTGCTGGGAAATAAGCTGCTCTAGTCGCAACTGTAGTCACTTTTTGGACCACCCACGGCGAAAGTGATGTGTTTTGGTAAAGTTGTACACATGTTTGTATAGGTCACGAAGAGACGAATCGAACGGTGGTTCCTCTTGGCCCTCAAGCATTCTAATCCCCCGTCTCAGCCAACAATCTCGAAGACTACAGCTTCACCTCGAACACCTCACCTCGACTGCACGCGTCCGAGAGGGGCAGCTGAGGCGAGGTGTTCGAGGTGAAGCCGCTGAAGCTCGCTGTCGCGGGGTCGAAGACTCCCACAGAACTATAGGAACGGCTGCCCGCGCTGCGCTCGGCGCGACCTCTAAAAGCGGCCATTTCGCTTCCTTTTTTCTCTGCTTCAACTCGTGTTGAGATGGAGAGCGAGACGTCGATTGCTGTGGTAGTGGTGGCTGCTCTGAAGCGTCATGTTCCCAAGTAAGTTGGTGCTTCGAGATTGAGTTCAGACCCGTGAGTTGACGGCTAGTAGCAGTGTCGACGGCAGCTGCCTCGAGCGCGCTTATTTGTTTTTGGGCTGACGAGGCCACGAACAACAAGCATTGTCCTCCTGAACGAGGAAATGGACGCGTATTTTGTGCGAAGCGATCGCCGCCTATTTGGGACTAGCAGGTTGGCGCCGATGTCTTCCTGCTTTGTGCCTGAGAGTGGTTTTCGGGAGTTCTGGCCCGTGTGTTTACGGCTCACGCCTTTGTGGAACTCCTCAACCCGAAGCCCTCTGCAACAACTCCGCCGCCGGTCTTGCGAAGCGCCGCCTTTTTCCAGGTAACTAATGTCTATAGCATAGTCTTTATGAATTATCAGCTATCGATATATTCTCACACACGCGCCTGGCGAAAGCAGATTGCCTTTTTCAGTTGAGAAGCATTCAGCACCTATTCTTCGCCGAATATTCGACGCAGGGCCGCTTATATGTCTTCCACGTGAACGGGCCCCTCTCTAATTGTAAGTAGAGGTCGGAGAGAAGCAAAGGAGCGCAGCAGGAGCCGTTGCATTCGCGCCCAGAAGCGGACTCAGATTCGTCCATTATTCCGGCATTCCACTCAGTGAAGCGACCGTCACATACAGGCCTTTTCAAGGCCGTCAGACACTCTTTGGTGCCGTCTCGATCTGAAAGGCCATTGACGGCAGCTCCTCCGGATGCCAAGGCATTGCTACCACGCTCGGTAGAATCAGTCCCAGGTGCTTGCTTCATAGATCGTCTCCATATCGCCTATGTGAAACATCTTTCTCTTCTTCCTTTTTCTGGGCTTCTGAATCTTTTTCTCTGGATCAGAAAGCATGGAGTGAGCTGATTGGTTTTCCGTTTTTAGTTGTTTCTCTTTTTTAGCAGACATTAGTTGACTAATGTCCTCCATATGGACCGATAGGTTGCACATTTGGGGAAGCAGGTGGACTGGAAGAGCATTTTATGTTTCGACACCTCCCTACTCCTTGCCTGTACCCAGTTCCGTATCGACCCTAGGGAAAGCGTTCCACTCAGTCGTCTTGCTAAGGCAGCAAAATTGAAAGGGAACTATTTAGCAGAGACTACACATTGATCTAATCTACAAAAGAACCTTTCTGTGCTATTCCCTACCGGGTTAGGCCAGCCTGTTTGTTTCAGTTTTCTGGCGGTGCCCCCCCCCCCCTCCGACTAAGAGCGGTCACCAGTTCCTTCTATGGAGTGGGATGTTCGAAGACTTGCTTCTTGAAATAGGTCTCAATGCACTAAGTCGAGTAGCATTTCTTGTTGTATGCACACTCGGATTGTTAATCTGCTCTTTGTCCAGGCAATGCCATCAGCTCAATGAATACTAACCACTAGGTGGTTCGTTTTCTTCTTGTTTTGTGTTCCCTAAAGCGTCTATTGCATTACAGAGCAATAAGACAAGCAAGATAAGAGCCTGCTTAGGTACGGCACCAAGGCTACTCAAAGATTATGAAGCCTTCACTGCGCAAGAGGACACATAGTGGATCTAGAAAGATCTGGCAGTTTTCGCTCAGCTTGCATCGCCTTGTCAGCCTTCTGCCACCGAACTTCTTCCACCCTCTTAACTAGGAGTTTTCGTCTGACTAAGGGCTTCGCCCCACACACTTTCCAGATCTAGGTCGCTGCTTCGAATTAGAAGACTTCCACCTACTCAGTTCTCCAAATGACCTGCGATCCAGCACTCAACTGCGCGGTAACGCAACTCCTAGTCGCGACAGCCCTTGCCTTCACCTGAGGGCTTACGAGATGCGAAAACGTTTGAGGGCTTCGCAGCCCCCGTCGCCGTTCTGATAAGACTCCGTCCAGAAATGATGCCATTTTTGCGCCGCCTAATCACTTCGCATACACTCCTTCAGTTGCCATCTCGATCTTATCTATCCCCTTGCACAACGGCTTTCCAGAAGGAGGGCTCGATGACGAGCTGAGCCTGTACTTCCCTCCAATTACTGAGACGTGAAGTGTCAAGCACTAGCTGTATTTTCAGCACTTACACGCCTCTTTTCCTGCTAGTTTCAAACGTTTGCGCGGTTTCTACTTGGGTGATCATCGCCCTTCAATCCTTTTAGCAATACTCGAGTGCGTGGTGCACATTCCGAGCAGCCCTCTTCTCAATAACGGCAGAACTCACGTTACCAGTTGCAACCACGACTACTACGATCAAATAAGGGTGGGGGGGGGGTGGGTGAACAGCGTCTGTATTTGGCGCATATTCAGAGCCACGAGGCTCAATGGTAGCAGGAACGGGATACTCGGACGATCTCGTGTTCGCTTCAGGACGATGACACGCCACTCTTTGGGAGAGCGCGAATTCAGTCTGAGCTCACGATCGAGAAGGGCTGTCGGACCAGCGCCGTCGCAAACGCATGCTCGAAAGTGCAGTCAGGAGTCAATATATCAGGAATTTCGGCAGCATTCTGTCCGTTAGATTGCTGTAGGTCGTCGATGAATCCCACCCATGGTCGTCACGCCTGTGCGTGCCTTATATCGGATGACCAAATCACAAAGAAAGCGGCCAAAGCCGGACACACAGTGCCTCAAGAGCTCGTTCCATAGGAGATGACACCGCGTGAATGATGAAGAGCCAGAACAGCTCGAAGAGGCAAGTGAAGATAAGTAGAGATAAATGCGGAATCGCTGAGATGGTAAACGACCACGGTTTTCATGTCTACGCCGCCTTGTTCTTGCTGCGGGAGAGCAAAAGGTCGACTATACAACAAGATCTGAAAGAGATAGGCTCTAACGACTGTCTGATGTCCCAATGAAAATTTCGATGAAGCAAAGGGCGAAACTGTGATGGTTCTGGGGCCGGATTCATCAACTATTAAACCCGCCGGCATGTGGGGCAAGAGGGAGAAAAATAGCCGCGATCTGGTATTCTTCATATAAGCCAGGCACTCATTCGCGGTGTATTGCTATGTGGAGGAAATTCGACGATACTTGTGATTCGCTCGTATACTCGGCCGCCTATTCGCGATGAAGGATGCGGGTGGTAGTGAAGAGGAGGGGGCACCCTCATGCTATGGCACAAAACTTGAACATCTCATAGTCAACAGAAATCTCAAGAAGAAGGATGACGTCGAGAAAAGAGGGGTTACGTCAACGGGCAGGAAATGCGACTAACCGAAAGAGGAACCCGCTCATTCTAGCAGCTTGGAGCATTCCGCATGTCCACAAGGAAGGAAAGAGATGTATTTGATTGAGTCCCATGAGGAAAGCGAGACGTGGAAGTTATCGATGAGTGCCTTGGCTAGTAGAGTTGCTCAAGAGGAGAAGTAGGCGAAAGCGAGTTGGTTGGTTGGATGAGCAGTCCTGTGGTCCCCTAATATTAGGAAAAAAGAGCGAGGAGACGCGTAAAAGTGCGCCAACGACTGCAGGACCAAACTCGCGCACACCACCGAGATCCACGAACGGCTGTCCGACGTTCCACGCTGAGGGGCTTCAGCTTACGTGCACTCGGATGGTGGAAAAGCAGCTAGGTGCTAAGAGAGACCTCGAAGGGGTACTCAATGGGATGACGTAGAGAGCGATTCTTGAAAGCTGCGTTCCAGGATCAGTGGGTAACCAAGAGACGTGACTCCTCTTCCTCCTTGCACGCGTGCACGTAGTAAAGCAGCTGGAAAAGGTTCGCTAGACCCCTGCCTTGGCAGTATCGTATCAGTCCGTAGCTAATAACCACGGAAAGCTACAACACAGGATACAACCGTGACAGGAAGCTATTAAGCTGTCCGCAGAGTAATGCACGTTTTCCGTTCGCAATTTTCCTCTACGTTTTGCCAGGGCGAACATACCAGCAAATATGCAATGTCGCCTCCCTGCAAATTACATTTTAACTTCCTGCATAATAATGCCCCGTAAAAATAATGCTGGTTTTCATTCAATCTGGTTAACGTCGAGGTATCGGAATTCTCGGTGGCCTTTCTTTGGCAGGCCAGGATGGATCCAGTGCAGTATGCAGAGCTCTCGAACTTGGTGGTTTTTATCCCCAGCCGCGATCTGCGAGGATTTTCTTCCATTTTCCCCAGCTCCCTTCGGCCGCCGGTTGCAAGGGTCATGCCATCCGCGTAGAAGGACCGCACTAATCGCGCATTTCTTTAGCGGCTTTCACACTGCCGTTGCTGCTGTTCCAGCAACGAGCAACGAAAAAGGGGTGGGGTTTGATGCATGCTGCAGCCGCAACGCGCGAGATAAGATAATAAGATAAGACCTGTGATATACCTCCGTGGCGGGCATCAGCCACAAGAAATGATGGCGATCATTATTGTTGCTGAGCCCGGGCAACCGTTGTGCAACCGATGCCGGTGTTGCTAATGCGGAGTTGCGGCAACAGCAGTGTGAAAGCCCCCCTCGTTGCTGTTGTTGCTCCTCTGCGTCTCTGCGGTATGCTTCATCATTACGGCAGCAGTTGCGCAACAGCAGCAACGGCAGTGTGAAAAGCCGCTTTTGGTGAACTCGCTAAGCAGTCGAGCTCCAGCAGGAGGAAGGGACTCACCATCAGAGATGACCCCTACAATTAGTGAATGCTCTGTGTTGTGTCCACACTCTTCGCTGTCACATGCATTGTTCACATAGTCGTCTCATCCTCGGAGGGCTTTCGGAGCATCAGCAACTTTCTCAATGGCGTTGACCAGCTTCAGGAATCTCAGGTAGTACGGCTATCTCCTGTCGCAGTTTTCCCCATTATTTGCCAAGATCTGGAGATCGTATCTGTGGTGGACTCTTCGGTTTCCGAAAGAATGGGGAGCATCTCTCCCAGCCTCGACTGTCTCTTCGCACACTTTCATCGTGTGCAAAATCAGTTTCATTTCTCTGTAGATACCCCTCCAGTTATTCAGCGTCTTACCCCCCCCCCCCCGGGAAGGCTCCGTTGAGGAACTGTGTCAGCCGCTACGCTTCGTGGAATGCGAGTACTGGTTGTTATATAGTTCTGCCAACGCCGTACGTCTTCTTCCGCTTCAGTATCACTTGCAGGTCTTCATTTTAGAATCAGATCGCTCCATACTCTACCGTTCCTCATTTGTTTCACGTGGTTCATTCCGAAAAGGATTGGTTAACGTCGCCTTCTATTATAACCATACATTCGCCTCTAACAAGGGAAGGGTCTGAAGTTTATGTCTGAAGGGGAGAGCACTCTTGTACATCTGCGATGCCACAGCTACGGCTCGGAGGGGGGGGGGGGGCACTGGAAGGTGGCGTTGCTTCATGCGAGGCAGGTAGGCAGGTCGGGGTCCGATTCTTCTGCCCTGCAGCATTTTCGCATTTCAACCGACTGGTTGAGATTTGAGTGATCCTCACGTCTATAACATTTTCAGACGTCTTCTGCGCATTTTCCAGCTGCTTGCCGTGGAGGGCAACTTTCTTGCGACTTGTTTATTACTAAGCGGATTTTTTTAAACCCAAAGACGATGAGAAAGGCATCCAGCATAATGATGTATAAACGTTCAACGCCAGTGATACTCAGGTACAACGTGCATGAAACAGAAGCATTATTCACAATATATGGGCGGCGTATAAAAGCTATAGGGTTTCATAGCTTGCTTCCCTACATGGACAAGGACATCGGGAAGGCCACCCTGCTTAGGTTTTCAAAGAAACCAGAAACTGACGTCGTATAACAGTTTTGAACCAGGCATAAGCAACCACCTTTTCAACGCGAGGATGGCTCAGATTTGGTACTCCAGCGAAACGACCTTCAATGTCATTGTAACAAATTCGTTCTTCTTCAGCTAACCGACATTTCGACACTTACCTTCGGGATGTTGTCTCCTTTTGCAGGTCAAAAAGAAGGTCGTGCACAATGACGTGGGAGTGAGATTGCTTGTGAAGCATGTAACTGAAGAAGCCTACGTCGGCTGGCTGAACCTGGCCGGTAGCACACAAAGGTATAGTCCTAATACTCAAGGTCTTCCCTCGGTATTTAGTAGTTTGAATCGTTACGTGGCCATGATGAGGGGAAGTGTATCGATGGCTGTTTAGGTCAACTTGCGGGATCCACAGACCTCGCTCCACATTTTAACCACTTATGAAGTCACACCACACTGGTCTTTTCGAGTCGCGAGAAAGTTATTCTCCACAGCATACAGATGGAGAAATGCAGAGGAAACGTTTGAAAATGGTGCAGACCTCAGAATCCTTCAAATCTCAACCAATTAGTTGAAATGCAAAAGTACAGCAGCGCAGGGGAGTCGAACCCCCGACCTCTCTCGCATAAAGCAACGTCATAATCCACTGCGTTCCTTATACTAACTGAGAGGCGGGGATTCTTCCTATATGACTCGCTTTTCCCGTTCAGACATACGCTTCAGACTCTTTTCTTGGGGCACTCCCTGCTCTTCTTCCGCCGTTTCGCATCTGACCGTTCATGTCCGCTGCATATAGGTGACTTCCCTTTGTAGCAGGGACCTCACAGCTCCCCAGAGCGCAAGGTAGAAGTTGTCTTTTTCGTGCTCCGGACGTGCGGATTGTTGTGCATGTAGGGGGAGTCCGTCCCTTCATTGAGTCCAACCTCAGAGAAATGGCGCAGTCGCTGCTACCGAGTGCTTGGGGGAGTCCGCGACTGCACTATGCCACGCTCTTCAGCTCTCTTGATAATTCCATTTTCAAGTAAAATGCGAAAACTTATCGGGACACTGCAATGAGCTCATCACTCCCAGAAGCCTGTCTTTGTGGGCAAGAGGATTCACTTTCCGCACTGCTGACACTAACATGCAGCCTTCAGCGCTTCTTACAGTGTCGAAAAAGCATGCCTGGAGCTCTAAAATTTCGCCATGAACACGGACGTCGGACGCCTGCGTTACTCTGCAGACAGATTCGTTCCCCTTATTTCCCTAGACATTCCCTTAGAATTTTCATACTGTAGTTGGAGGGCGCTGCAGTCCTCTCCCCAGCCCTGCGGAGCCGAATCCGTGCTGCCATCGCCATCAGCCACTCTCTGTTTAACGACGCTCCCGCAGGGGGATGCGGTTCTGGCTGACTATGAAGGCGGGTGGTGAGCGTGGCCGTCGTCGCCTCGCCGATTCGCGTCTGTTCAATTAGGCGAACACAGACAGTGGTTGAGGGTCTGCCAGGCGCATTCGCGCTCCCGCTGCCGCCTTTACGAGCTCTCCCTCGGCCCGTCGCTCGCGAGGGAACACCTCCGAATCTACACGAAACCCGGCGCTGAGAAAGTCACCGCCTGGTTGCTCCTGCGCTTCACGGCTCTTGGCCCACCCTTTACAGAGCACTGTTCGCGGATCTAGTGGTAATGGAACAATGGAGCAGTAGATTGCGATAGTTCGCAACGAGACCAGGAAACAAGCTGGAAGATTCGAGCGGAATCCCTCATAAGAATCAACGAAAAAATTATGGCAATCTCTTGAGATTCTCTTGCTGTGGGAAATGAACTGCTCTTATCCAACCAAGCGGCAACCCCCAGTAACACATCGTCAGATTCATCCGTTAAAAAAACTGTAGGATTTGGAAGTCGTATTTTACTCTTCGCTGTTTGAAAACTTATAGCTCTCACAAGGCTATTTTCTCGCTTTTCGTGGAAAGCCGTCAGAGGAGAATTATCATCGTGGAGAATGTGAAATATCTACTCCCACAGTTCATGAGCTCCAACTGTCTAATTGTGCTTTGCTGCTTTCTCGCCTGTAACATGCCAATGGTGACTGTTTTGATCAAACGAGATGGTTTCTAGAGAACCAAAATGACCATTTGAAATTAAAAGTGGAATACGGCGGAAACTTTCGGGGCGCTATGGTAGTTAGGGAAGGGTCACCATAGCACGCCGCGGCGGACTGGCGTTTGTTCAGATGTTGACCAAGATTGCCATCAACTTTATTACGGCTGATGTTTCGGCGTCGTCGCCTTCCTCAGAGCATGGAAAAGTCGGAGACATCCTGGTCCACCTTTCTCATAGTGAAATTGAAACTAGGTGGTACAGGAAACCAGTAGCATGGACATCCTTGCTCACTATTGCCCTGCTCACCCTCCCAGTACCAAAAGGGGCATTGTTAAAAACATGTTCCGGATGGTACACAACATTGCAGAAAGTAACGGGTATCCAGCAAAGTTGGCAGAAAGGACGGAGGGCGCAAGCTACAGCGGTAGTCCGTCGAGGAGAAGGAAGAAGCAAGATACCTTTCTGCGCGCCCTTCATCTCAGACGAAGTGAGTGCAGAGATACGCAGATGTATACGCAGAGCGGATCTCCAAGACGTTGTAAGGGTTGTAGATGTCCCTCCCACAACCTTGAAGACAAAGTTGGTCCGGAACCGTATCTACGATCGAATGTGCCCAACCCCGTCCTGCGTAGTTTGCCCCAGTGGGAAACAGAGGGATTGCAGGACATCTGGTGTGGTTTATTTCGTGGCGTGCAATGAATGTGTGGAGCATTATATAGGAGAAACAGGCAGACCCCTTTGCGTCAGGATCAGTGAGCATCTGGACGACCTCGAGAAAGCCAATGTCCGCACTCCTTGGGGAGAACATAGGGTCCTGCGCCATGGGGGCACGATGATTCAGGTGTCCGTCTCGATTCTGGAGCGCGAAAGTGACATTTCGGCACGCAGGACGCTAGAGGCACTTTGGATTGCGGCGAAGAATCCGCAGGTCAATCGCAAGGAAGAGTGCATCGCGATTACTCAAGAACTGGCACCCTTTGTGAAGCTCTGTGGGTTTTGATCTGCTTGATCCGACCCCCGGGGTACTTAAGTCGGGTGGTCCCTAGGACCACAGCTCATTCACTCACGATTCCTCCCAACTACGGGTGTCTGGTGGTCCAGCGACATCCACCTCGGACGTTAGTTGTATCTCGGATATCGGATCCTGCCTCTATTTTCCTTAGGAATAGTACTCTTGTAGTAAGAAATTGTTTTAGGAACAGTAGTTCTACAAGTGTCTCCGGCTTTTCCAGGCTCTGAGGAAGGCGACGACACCGAAACATCAGCCGTAATAAAGTTGATGACAATCTTGGTCAACAGCTGAACAATCTCATCTGTAGTTCAAAGGTCTTGAACGGATTTGAACCTTTACCTCCTGCAGGGGTGTTCTCTTCGCTCATGCTGAATTAACGATCCAGGTCGTTTCTGCAATTGAGGCTTCACTTGAAAGAGCTGGAAGACCATCCTTCAACTCCACCCAGGAAGCACTGAACAGACAGCACTAAAGTGGATAACAGAGCACCGACGCAAAAGCGATCGACGACTACGAAAGCCATAACGTTTCTTGGCATAGCCAAGCAAACACAAGTGTGCCACTTCTGCAGGGGACCCTTTTTGTTTTGTCTGTTGATGCCTTACAGTACAGTGCCTTACATATGTAGTTCGGCCATCATTGACCACAGAATGCGCTAGCTACCAAAACGTCCATCAAGGTATTGCCACTAAAGCACTGCGTACGTGGAAACCGTTACACTTAGATTCCACTTACAAGGACGGTAGGCCGGAACGGCAGGAACGAATACTTTAGGAAGAATCTCCGTCCTCCAAATAGTAACAGAACATGTTTTGTTTTTGCCGAATCGTTGTGGCAAACGAAAGGAGGGTGTACTGGTTAAGGGTCTGCAGGGCAAGTTTACCACGGCAGCGCAAGATGCCAACGTTGTGCACTGGCTGGCGACGTGGGAGAAGCTCTGCCTCATGTTCGTGAGGTCGAGGGTTCGCTTCCCATGCTATGTTGCGTTATTGCACTTTTACCACAGTATCGGATTTCCATAGAGATTTCCATATTAGAACTTATTTTTGGCTTCACAGTTCCTGACCAGTAGTACTCCGCTGCAGCCCAAGCCTGGAATCGCGACACTGTCTCAGTACAGTCCTTTCCCCAGTCCTCAAACTTGTATAGGACAACAATTCCAGTATAGCAAACCATTTCCTCCGAAACGATCCGTTCTCTCGAAAACGAAATAGTGCCTTCACTGGTTAGTGGCGTCGTGACCCGGCACAATCATTTTCTGGTTGAAACTCTTGGCCTCTTCTTCCACTACCTCCGCTTCCTCGAATTCCAGCTGTCGCAGTTCGGAATCCTGTAGGATACTTGCTATCCTTTCCGCCAGCCTATTCTCGTCTCTCGAAGGAACAACATCCAGTGAAGATCCGCACTTCGTTGTCGGGACCGCTCGAGGGTTAGCAGACATTGTAGAGTCAGTGTTGGAGGCAGCAGCTTATTATGACCGCGCGACTTTGTAAGCATAACAGAGGCGAGAATATTGATCGAGATGGTAGGTCTAGTTGAAGATCATGTGGTCCTCTCCTATATTGTGAGTACACTGGTGGCACTCATTTCACCAACACTAATAAATTGCATTTGAAGCATTTTTCTAGCTTCTGCCGCTGCTTCATGTTGTTCCTGCGTCAACATTTCTTACATTGACAATGAGAACAATTTGTTGGAGTAAAAGTTTCATACAAGATCGCGTTTGGCATATTTCGGACACTGCTGGTGAATTACGAGATGTCGACAAATAATAGGTAGCAAAAACTACTACTCTCTATGGAAATCCGATACTATGGTAAAAGTGCAAAAACTCGACGTAACATGGGAGCTGAACACTCGACCTCACGAAAATGAGGCAGCTTCTCTTTCACTCCGCCACCAAGACGACACCAGCATCTTGCGCTGCCGTGAAGAGCTCGCTCTGCGGAGCCTTCACCGTTGCACCCTCCTACACGTTTCCCTCAAGAATTCGGCAAAAGCAAAAAATGTTCTGTTGCTATTTGGAGGACGGAGATTCTCCCTATAGTCCTCGTTCTTGCCGTTCTGGCGTACCGTTCAGACAGTTCCCTTGTTAGACAGGGGTATTTGAGCGTGGTCCACTTCCCATTTAAAGGTGACCAAAGCGCAAGAAATGTCAATGTGCTGTCTGCTTCGCTATTTTATCTGTTCCAGGTAGAATGTGTGCTGCATGTTGTTTGCAAACAAGACACAAATAAGGGACAACCAAAACCAAAGCGGAATGCTATCGCGGAAATACCTGGCTCGGAAGGCGACCAGAGCAATGCTGCAGCTAGAGTTGAACTCGAACTCTAACCTGCAGATTAGCCAATTACCTGCAAGAAGAAAAGTTCAGGCCGTGCATTCGCTACAACAGGATGTTCAGAAAAATGCCCCGCAGCTCGCACAAAGATCGAATTCTCAGCCTTTTAGCCACTAAGAAACGCTCGCGTTTGTTTCAGAGTGCGAAGAAGCGCGGATATTCTTACCTGCTGCGCGTTGGAAATTTCTCAACACCTGCTCCAGCACTGAAGTCATCCCCTGATTCGTGGCGTAACCGTCGCTTGCATCTGGTTGGTAGTAGATAGCTGCAATTGGATTTGGATTTCTGAAAATTCACCCTGAGCGAGAGTTACGCTTGCCTAGCACTCACCTCGGGCGTTCGGTGAACAGGGAGAACGGCAAGAAGGACGAGTTGGACAGGAGAAGAAGTGGGTCGCTTTCCGACCACTCAAGGAGTGGTGCAGACCCCGACGATCGGGAAAGTCACTCGTCTGCTCTCCCTGCGCTTCTTTACACGGCGAAGAGCTGGGTCGACACTGCTGTCTCGTCAGAGACGCTAAGCACCACACACAGTGCGACGTCTTCTGAAGTTCGAAATTTCGTAACTCCGAAAAAGCCGTCCTTAATCGTAAATAGTAGACCGTAACTCGTAAGAGTTGCCTGACGTGTTGGGCATTACAACTGAATCTGTGTAGGTTTTTCTGCTAATTCTGTGATAACCCACCGGCTCCGGACCGGTGTTTCTGCTAATGTTAATAAAAGATGATCCAGGGTTACTTATCGTACTACTTTAAGCCCAAGCTACGCAGTTTTCTGGTCATTTTTTCCTTTTTGGTTTACCTTTTATTCTGGTCATACATCTTTCAAATCAAACTTTACACGTTTTAAGAAAGTCGGAAAGGTTGTTGGTTTAAAAATTTAGCTAAACCTTAAAGCTTGCATAGTGTTTCAACCAAAAGCTTTCATTTTTTGAATGACCGCATTAAATTTCCAACCTCTTAGCAGTTCCTTAGATGCGTATAAATCTACGACTTATCAGCAGAAATCATAAAAAGTCATCATCAGAACGAATTTTTTTAGTCATTTCACCGTTCATTAACTCGGGAAAACCAGCAACGGCGCATGCAGCTAGCAAACATCGCGAGCTGAGCCAATGCATGGCGCAGCTCTATCCTATGACGTACCAAAAAAACCTTACGCTTAAGCTGTTACAACGATGTTTTGTTGCGATCAAAACTTCTAGCGCCAGGCGGGACTCGAACCCGCACCTCCCTCTAACCGGGCGGGAATGCTCTACGCCATTACACCACCGGCGCTGTTTGATCGAACACAACATCCACACGTCGTGGGAAAGAAACTGATTTGAATCATTTCTATCTAGACCTACAGGTTAACTGGTTCCATGCTGATATCAGCGGCCGGCTCATCCCGATATACGGGTGAGTGCTGATGGGTCCCACGAGGTCTGGTCTAATCGTATGAGTATTCTATTTAGAACGTAATGCCATTCTGGTATATAAGATTCTGGAATATTCTAGAGCATAATAAAGGTGGTCTCGACTTAAGTGGCGCACGATCTCCGTGACTTTGATCGGCCGTCGCGACTGAGCATCGCTCAGTCTCTCCTTCTCCGCTTTCGCATTAAGAACTTTCTGGGGAACGTATTCACAGGAGATGAGTCCAGGGTCTTCTACGTCAACCTTGCCCGGAAGGCCCGCACCCCGAAGGAATCAAAGTCCGATCTCCACCAGAAGGTAATGCTGTGCTGTTTGTGGACTCTCAGAGAATGCCCTACCATGAGTTCCTTGGAGGTGGCACCTCAGTAACTGCGAACATTCGCGCTGTTCAACTGCAAAATTTGAGTGAAGCCACGCAGCGGAAACGACCATGGCCGAATAATGTTTATCTCCATCACGACAATGCTCAGCCACGTGTTGCAAATTGCGTTTTGTTACGAGTTACGACTCCAAAATGTCGTAAATCGTAAAAAAAATTGCCAAAAAATCGCCGCAAATCGTAGTTGCGCACACCCCTAGTATGAATGTATTGGGTTGTTCGGTAATTAATGTCATTTTTTCTCGTAGATCACGTGAACTGTATATTTTTGTGTAGTAGTGATTGCGTGGCTTACATTATTATACACTATCCTCTTCCAGAAACATAGCGCTTTTAGAAAAAAAAACAAGTTGGTAAAAAAAACTAAGTTGAAAATGGGCAATTAAGGAGACTATTCATGATTGGCGTATTTAATTGCTTTACTTCCGATTAGAAAAAATGCCGCGCAAGCTCGGGAGAAATTATGTGAAGGGACTGCCCTACTGAACGCCAGTGTCAGAGTTGGCTTGCCCGATTTCGCTCTGGAAATTTCAGTGTGCAAGGTGCAGTACGTACTGGTGATACCGTCCCTATTGATGACGACAAGATAAAGGCGTTGCCCGGCGTTCGACAACTCGAGAGATGATAGAAAATCCTTGTAAATCGAATTCAGCCTTTTACTTGCACCTACAATAGCTGATTGCGTAGACAAACTGGATGTTTAGGATCCTCACGAATTGAAGGAAAGGGAAACCCACTTCACCGAACGCCGGGGTATAGTCTGTTTTGAGCCGCTTCCAAGAACTGAAACATTTGATTCGTATCTCTGCTGCCGCCTGCTACCACAACTGAACGAAGAAATCAAGAAAAAACGCTCCAACTGGCCAACTGCAAAGGCTTGACGTTCCATCATGATAACTCCTGACCCGACACCTCCTTGATAACCCGTCAAAATTAACCTCGAATTCAATTGGAAATGAAGCCACATCCACCCTGTAGCCCTGGCACCGTCAGCTTACCACTTGTTTGGCTTAAAATCCTTGAAAACCATTTAAATGGTAAAACTTTTGGTTCCAATCAAGCTGTTGAAGGAGTTGTACCAGTTCTTCGCTTCTAAACACCAATACGTCTTCGAGCGTGGAATTTTCCAAACTACCGAAAGATGGCAAAAGGTCATCCAACAAAATCGCCAATGTATCACTGATTAGTGTTTGTTATTGATATATACTGTTTGCACGTCGAATTGGTCGCTTTTCAAATCCAACTGGACACTGTTCTAAGCTAGCATAGCAGTTTTAAAAGCAAAGCGAACTTTTCCAAACCGAAACGAGCTCCTCCTGCATAAAATTAGAGACTCTCCAAAAAGGTTAGAATAATTTTTTGTTCAAAGGAAATTATAGTATAACTTTCTTTGCAGTTTTAGTTCACTTAACCAATAAGTGCTAAGCAGATTGCTTAAAATTTTATAATATTCTTCTTTTCGGGAAAAATGATGGTTTAAAGCTTGTTTTGAAGAGGAAGGCGGTCAGTTTTGAACACCAAAAAAGAATGCGCCATCGCAAAATTTCTGATTGCATGGAGTTTCACACTTGTGAACGATACAACAAAAACAACTGTAAAGAACACAGATATCTTCATTTAGACGCTTCGTGTACGCAGCATTTACACTATCAATCAAATACAAATCGCGATTAGTTTTCCAGCGCATAGCGCGATCTGATCTTTTAGTAAGCTGTATGGTTGCACGATTGCTGTGCTTTAAAACAAATATTACTTTATTACTTTTTCTTCAAAAACAAAAATTTTAAAAAATTATTGCAAGATTTCAAAAAAAATTATACTACATTTTCCTTGAACAGAGTTTCTTTTTAACCATGTTATTGAGTCCGTAGTTTGAGCTGCTTGAAGATCATTTCGAATTGGAAAAGATCGCTTTGATTTCAAAAGTCTTAAACTAGCTTAGAAGAGTGTCCCATTTGATTTGAAAAGTGTTCAATTTGAAGTGAAAATGGAATAAACAACCTGTACAACATCTCTGTAATCTTGTAAAATACGAAAAAAAACCTCATTAATTATCGAACAACCCAATATATAATAAGCTGACTATGAGGGCTGGAGAATCAAAATATGCCTGTTGCGAGGAAGGTACTGGAATTGCTCGCTCGACTGTTCGAGAATTGAAACGAGAATTTCGTTCGTTCGCTCGATTGCTAGGGAGAAACTGAAGAAAGAAGAAGGCGAACTCCACCGCAGACGCGAAGGGTCGGGTGAGGTGTGCTTCTGTAAAACGATTCAATTCCAGCTACTGCGTTGACGTGGCCCCTTCGAGAACACAAAGCTGGACTTTCTTTCGTGAAACCCTGGACCAGGAATATCTTCACATCCGCCAAAGAACTGAAGGGAATAGCAGGCAGGAATATTGTGAGCGAAATACTCAACAGATGCAACTTCGCCAGAATTGATGAAAAAATCGAAAGGTGACGATTCGATAAACAGAAAGCGGGCGCAACCAGTAGGAGATGAGCCTTGTAAGTGGTGTAGAGAGACGGCGAAACCGCCTCTGAAGCTTGGACAGGGATCGCAATATCTCCGCTCAGCAGAAACTCTCTCACTCCCCTAACCGGTCTAGATGCCCGGACGAGGCCCAAGACGAATACACCTCGGCCATTACACCCCTTATTTACCCTTATTTCCTTTCTCATAGGCCTTGGAAAATCGATGCCACATAGATGATCATTCAGATTAGGATGTGGGGCGTGAAGTTTGTATGATTTCAGAAGCCATCGCCCTACTCTTCAGCGAGCTCTCCTGATAATTCGCGGTGTCAACCATAGTGTCAGAGGTGAAAGACTTTGGCAGGACAGTTGAGGAGAGGCGGGCCCCCACCTTGACAGGAGGTGCTAGGCTCCCGTGAAAGTCCGGGGCAGCGCACGCACGTATTTCGCTTCCTATTCAACCCTTTTTCATGACCTTCTCCGCCTTCATTGAACTTCCAAAGCACATAGAGCACAACGTCACGGCTAGCGTGCGCCCACTGGTTGTTTTTCCTCTATTTTGTCGTGGAAACTGCCTGCTATTCCCTTCAGTTCATTGGCGGATGTAGCATTTCCCTACTTCACCGAAATGAGCAAACTTCGTCCGCATTTTGCGAAACCTTGAATCTGGCATATTTTGACCGAAATACTTACGTAAGAGATGTAACTTCGTCAGACTATCGAAGGGGCTGAGGTGGGCGGCAGAAGGAGACTTCCTTCAGGCACAAGCGCCTCTACGAGGCGATGGCGCTGTTGAATTCCGTGGCTGCGAGCGGCGGAAGACGATCCCGCCAGTGCGAGAAGTCCAAAAGTGCGAGTGCTGCAACCGAACTCGCCGAGCTAAACGGCTACTGGAAGCACTGATGGCACTGATATCGGCCATGGGAACTACGGGGAAGCGCGACAGCAATGGACAACTGTATCCACGAGAGGTGCTCACCAGGGGTGCACACGAAGTTCTGCGCGTTAAATTTTTTAACATTTCGCTAAATTTCCGATAAATCGTTAAATTTCGTTAAAAAATGCAATTACGTGCAAACTTCTATTTCAAGTGAAAAAAGTCAAGGAAAATGTTATACGTTCCAACTTCAACAGGTAATAGCTAGAGTTCAAGGAATGTAGTGTGACACTGCAATGTAAAATACACAATTCAATATCAACAAAGTGTGGACAACAACATAAGCAAGACTTCAGCAATAAACTGTCCACAGGGTTTGCAATAAGAACAGGTATGGAATTATCAGTCAAGGTAACGGTACCTAGTGGGCTGGTGCCCGCATCAGACCGGGAAGGCATCTTAGAATGCGCGTTCAGGCAGACCCCGGATTCCCCTACCTAGTTCTTTGCGAAACCGTTTTGTATTCTGCGAACATATACAATCTCTATATAGGCACCAGCGCACCAAGTACAGAAAGAATTAAGAAAAATACAACAGAAAGCCTATCAGTAGAATGTTAACGCGTTGTCGAATGCACGGTTTTCGCGTGCCTTTTGCGCGGGACCAACCCATTTTTTGCACCGTCAGGACCGTGACACTACGTCACGTCACACGGTCCCACACTGCAAAAAGGGTGTGACACGTCGTCAAGGTGTTAAAGGGAAAGTAACTTTCCAAATTTTCGTTATCACTGTCATTCCTGAACATATACTATCATAAAATGTGTTGTTAGCGTTTTTGTAAAATCGTTTAAAAACGTCTAGCACCAGAACACATTCTTTCCCTCTCGACTGTTCCTGGATGCGAGCAAAAATTTTCTAGGATAATGGTTTAACACATTTGTTGTAGCCTGGAACGGGTGATATAGAGACTACATGCTGCTACAGAATGTTTTGTAGCGACTGAAACTGTTACGCCATGCGGGACTTGAACCCGCACTTTCTGCTTTCCGGGAGGCGATGCTTACACCCTGGAGCTGTCTGGCCGCACGTAAGATAGGCGGCATCCTCGAAGCGCACATCAGCTGTCACCCGTCACATTGTTACTAATAGGTTGTAACGAAATAAATGGCACTGAACCACTGTAAATTTGAACAGTTAATATCTCGGCTTGTAGGCAAGTTTATTAATCGAAATAAAATCCTTCTGATTCTACACATCTTTGCCAACGTGACACAAGCTTTTTTATCCCAGTAGCATAAAAAACAGAAGTTCTGGAATTGACGAAATCTTCGAAGGCACTTTCGGCATCCTGTTGGTATTCGAATATTTTCCCTACCAAGAAGTCGCCAAGATGCTTGAAGAAATGGTAGTCTGTTGGGGCGAGGTCGGGAGAAAACGGAGGATGTGGTAGAGTTTCAATGCTCAGCTCATTCAATTTCTGCAACGTCATCCGTGCTACATGGGGCGAGCATTGTCGTGCAGAAGGAGAACTCGCCTTCGGTTTACCAATATCCTTCAACTTTTTCATCATTTCTTCAACTTCAATGCAGTACTTCTCTGCCGTGATGGATTTACCGGGAGGGAGGAAGCTGTGGTGAATAATTCCCAGCGAACACCACCATACTGTTACCATTACTTTCCTTTGGTGCAATTCAGGCTTCGCAAAAACCTTGGGGCTCTCATCGCCGTCCACCCACTGTGCCGATCGTCGCCTGTTGTCGTACATTATCCATTTCTCGTCACAGGTTACGATGCGATCAAAGAATGGGTCCGTTTCGTTCCGTAGAAGCAGTGCGGACAAGATCTCATATCGTCGATTTCTTTGCTCCTCAGACAGCTCGTGAGGCACCCATGTTTCCAGCTTTTTGGTCTTTCCAATTTCCTTCAGATGCGGGGCAGCTGTGTTGTGACTGACGCCAAGAACCTTCGCTATCTCCCTGGTACCTTTGTGTGGATCCTCCTCCACCACATCTCTCAGCTTGTCCTCGTCAACATCACTATGCCTCCCACGACCTTCATGTTCTTCCAAGCTCTCATCTCCATTCCGGAACTTCTGATACCAACGATACGCGTCCGAATTGTGGAACATCCTTGACCGAATGCGGCGTTGATCTTCTCGTCCGCCTCCTTAGCTGTAGTGCCCAGCTTGAATTCATACAAGTAAATGCCTCGGATTACCCTTTTGTCCAAAAAAGTCAATAAAACTTTAAAGTTTTCCCACCTTTACATAGAAAGTTTGGTACTCGCCGGTAGAGCAAAGTTTGCGCCTCTAAATGATATGCCACATGTTACGGTTTGTTCTTGATCAAACGCGTAAAGACGCGCCAAAAAATGGCGCGAGCCAGTGCCATTTAATCCGTTACAACCTAATAGTAAGGCGTTCAGCTTTACCGGCTCCATACTGATATCAGCCGCCTGCCCATCCCGATATCGCGATGAGTGCTGACGCGCTCCGAAGAGATCGCGTATGTTACTTGCGGTCAAACAGCGCCGGGGTGTAAGGCGTAAGATCGCTGCCAGGAAATCAGAAGGAACGGGCAACAAACAGCATGTTCTGAGATAAGCAACGCCAAGTGAGGATAGACATATCTTACGAAGAGGTTAGATTAAACCACTATCTTTGTGGCTTCGTTGATGCTGGGGGCTCGACGAAGAAATTTCTGGTTCCAAAAAGCATTATTTCCAAAAATTCAAACGCACCATAAAAGACATGAGAACAGCCAGAAAACAAAATATTCTTGCTGATTGGAACAGTTTTTCAGGATATGACCTAAACGGGAGGATGAGGCCTGCAACAGTAATGAGGACCAAGGGTGAATGTGATAAACTCACTGAGAAAAAAGTCCGTTAAAAATTCCGTTAGATTTCCGAAAATTTCCGTTAAGTCGTTAAGCCAGATTTTAACGAAAAATTCCGTTAATTCGTTAAATTCGTTAAATCGTTAACCGTTAGATGTGCACCCCTGGTGCTCACGTTGGACATGTTGTCTGCCCGTTTGTCTGTTGTTTGTTTGTCTGATTCTTCGTCGGTGGCATGCATGTCATACTCCGCCACTATTCCACTTCGATGGCTCCAGAGATGAAGGAGAGATCGAAGAAGACCGATCACTCCTCGACTTCTAGAGTCGTGAAGACAAACTACGCCCAATTGGACTATTTGAGGAGCCGGTCACGAATCTGGCACTCGTTTTTGAAATTCCCGTCGGTTACGGTAGGTATCAGGGGTGTTGCGTAAAGCTCTGGTCTTTAAATTTTTCGAATCAATTTTTATGAACATTTTTCGTTAAATTCTACTCAACCGTTAAACTGCGTTAGAAGTACACCCATCTATGTATTCATGCATAAAATAGGCGCTTTTCAACGCAATCAGTACACATTTCAGTGCGGACTAGGGACTTCTGAAATCAAACTGAACATTCTTGAAATCAAGAAGTGGATGTCTTCTAAATTAAACAAGGCTTTAAAAAATTCACAACAAATTTGTAATTCGCCCAACCCAGGATATGAATACAGCATATAAAATCTCATAAAATTTCCACTCTTTTAGCCAAAAAATGATTTGAGCTTATTTCAAAGTGCAGAAAACAGCAACGAGCGTAGCAAAAAGAGGTCGCGCGCCATGCACTCGTCTAACACGCTGCGATTTTCATTCGATTGATTCCAAAAGCTTCCCTTGCGTACAGTTACGCATTAGAAAACGTTAAAAAAGAAATCTAGCAAAACACGCGTATTCCTCTTGGCATCCTCAAGCAGCATTTACGCTATCAATCACGTGCGCAGAAAGGTGTAATAAACTCAAAAACTGATGCTTTCTTGCACTTTAAAGTAAGTGTAAAACCCGCTTTCTGTTTCTTAAAAGCAAGCTATGAAATTTAGACACAAAATGAAGCATCCAAGCGCTGTATTCGCTTTTTAGGGGATATGAATTACAAATGCTTAAGAAAGTTCGTTTAAAAAGTCATGGAAATCAAACATCTATTATCGCCTTCTTGGAGAGGCTGGCTTGATTTGAAAAACGTCCGTTTTGATTTGGCAGGTGTTCAACTTGGCTCCAAATGTATCTAGTCTGCTTCGAAAAGAGCCCAATTTGACATGTACAGTTCGACTTAACTCTACCCCTCCTGAATTTATCCGACATCGCCTGTGCTTGTCTGAGGATAAAGGGGCGTTTGATGGGGAGAGGAGTGCTGGAGCATGGGAGACAATGTCACACACAGGAATGCCCCTTTCCCGACATATTCATGGGCGCCCTATTCCGTCCCAACATCAATTTTTTCCAGCACCTTCTGCTACTTTATGGCGAATTTTTTCTCAGAATATTCCTCCACAAATTACTAGACTCCGAACGGCAAATTTATCGCTAGACCTTCGATCTCTGTAAGTTTTCGCAAGCTAGCAGAGCAGCAAAGAATGTGGTAGCCCTATCGAGAAAAATGCGCAAAAAAATCGAACGTCGATAAGGCAAATTTCAACAGAAAACGCCGTTAGTTCGTTAGAAACATTAAATCGTTAACCCTTAAATGTACATCCATGGTATGTGCACAAGCGGAGTAGGACAGAACACAGTCACCGTTTCTGCCTAAACTTCATCTAGAGAGTCTTGGAGCGCCTCAGGAGTGTGTTGATGGTATTGCGATGGTGAACCATGTACGGCGTACCGGCAAAGGGACCTAATACTATTCTACCTGCTTATTCTGTGGACGAACTAACAGAGCAAAAACAGATGACGGAGATCGAATCGACGTCCCAAACTAAATCCATGGACGAAGTTTGGGTGAAATCGTTGATCCCTCACCCTACTATTTAATTACTACCGAAATTTCCAAAATGGACCTCATATTCGTGATCAGTACACCGTATAATTCAGTTGGGCGAAGTTTAGGTGATATTTTTTCGACGTTTTAGTTTCTCGCAGAGATTTTACATGGAAAGCTGCAATTGATCGCATTGCATTGATTTTACGACGTTCGTACCACAAAGCGCTTGCCTCTCAACCCACTGCGCCATCCCCGCTCGATGGCCACTAATGGCGTAACTTGACACAGGCGAGGTAAAGAGAAAACGGCCCGTCATTCGCTAACCGATGTCCGCTGTAGATAGAACACATATTTATTTATTTATTTAGCGTCTGAAGACACAATCCACAATGCAGATCTCCACTCTATGTGCTACTGCGAACTGGTGTCCTTCCCTAGTGGACTAAAGCTCTTGGTGCAACCTCCTCTAGAAGCTTTCAATAAAATACCTGAAGAAAATCGCAATTTTGGCAGTTCGATGCAGTTGGTCTGCATCGAACCGGCTTAAAGATGAGCCATTCTTGTGAGGACCACTGTCACTTCAAGGACCTCTGCAGGTTGCAGATGACTGAGGAAAAGGAGGGCGGTCAGATGGCGCACTGCTTGCTTAGTCCAGGGACGCTTTTGGGTCGATGCTGATACGAAGTACTTTGAAGACGGAGCCCGCCAGCCCTCTGCGGATCGGCGAGTCATCAGTTTGGGTACAAGGACGCCGTGCGAGAAGTCGACGGCCAAGCGAGGAGAAGAGCACTCGATTCGACGGCAAATGGCGACGAGATCACCGCCTCGCCGTCATCGCCGTTGACAGCAGTGCTGCTGGCATCTCGACAGAAATCTGCTCACTTCCCGCAGTTGGCGACACCCTGTCACCGGACGTCGGCAGCGGTAATGCTTCGCTCGACCATTATTGAATTATGTGAGTCGTCGAGTGATTAGAAAAAGCTGTCGAGCCACCACCATACGCCATCACCTCCGCACATCTTCCTCGCAGCGTCCTCGGCTCTGCTCCCCTCACTTCGCTCCCTCTTCCTCGGTGTCGGAGGACAACCGCTTCGCTGTTCTCTCGCGACTGTGCTTTCCTTTCGGCTTCCCATTTTCCCGTGACAAATCTCCCCTCTCGGCTTACTCGCTCTACTTCCTTCTCAAACTCCACTTTCTTTTTTAAGAGTCTTCTCAACAGTGACGCGATTAAAAGAGTAAGGGGTAAAGGATAAAGGACGACGCTACTCAGTTCCTTTAGGAATGCGCCACGCATTCTACTTCAGCGGGATGTCGTGGAGGTGATTTGAATGCGCATTTGGCTATGCAATGAATTGCGATGGCCAGCCGATGGATAAGTCAGTGCATTATCCTTCCCAGACAAGTCTTGTAGCAATTCACCCGAGGGATGGAAGGCTTGGTTGACATGGGCGGAAAATCTGAAACAAGAACCTGGTATGGATGCACGCGACAGCCGGCACCTCTTCCGACTGCACTACATACGCCCACGATTGAGAGGAGCGATGTTAAACGTCTTCGTGTAGCAAATTCGCAGAAGCCTCAGCAATTCCACATGACGTGCTCCTTCTTGCCATACTTGTTTGCCAAGCACATGCCATTGTATGGAGAACTCTTTTCCTCTCGACAAGATTCTAGATCGTTTTGGTACTGCGCCTTGTTTGAAGAATGTGTGGGATACTAGGTGTGTCACTGACAAGGGAAGGGTCTGAAGCGTATGTCTGAACGGGGGGAGCGAGTCATATAGGAAGAATCCTCACCCCTCAATTGGTTGGAAAATGTGTTTATTTTTTGCCAAGTCGCTAAACCCAAGGAGTAGGGGGTCACAATGGGATACGGCGCAGCACGCGTTTGGGGGCCTTGTACGCCCGCGATGCTTCTGCAGGCAGTAGCTCGGTGGATAGAGGGTTGATTCATGCGAGAGAGGTCAGGGGTTTGGCTCCTCTGCGTTGCTGCACTTTTGCATTTCAACTGATTCGTAGAGATTTGGGGGATTCTAACGTCTATACTATTTTCAGCTTTGCTCCGTGGATGCTTTGCCTTCACACATACCTCACACTGTTTTCTGAGCATTTTTCCAGCTGTACGCTGTGGTATTCAACATGGTGATAAATGTTCAGCACCAGTGATACACAGGTACAAAGTGCCTGTGGAGTGAATCGCGGTGTCTTCCCCATGGTTATGAGCACGCAACCGAAATCCAATTGAAGACGTTCCCTTTCCTCCGAAACAAGAGTTCCACCCGAAAACGTTATCATGCCCACTGCTTGCTCGCTTCTCCACGTCCATCAGCTCATCTTGCGGATCCCAATCTTCCTCTTCCTCTTGCTCTTCCACCGCTTCCAGCTGTTCGTGTTCGTCAACTTCAAGTTGACGTGCCTCGAAGTCCTTGAGTATGCTGGCCATCCGTTCGGCCAGCTTGATTTCTTCCCTCGAAGATTCCTTGTCTAAAGGTGGGCCACACTTCAGCGTGAGCAGGTGGATCACCACTCGACCGTCGGCGGACATTGTTGCTGTTAGGTTCTAGAAAACCATGAGCAGACCTCTCATTTCCAGGTGACAGGAAGTCATGAGGGCAAGAGTGCATTGATGCCGTTTAGCTCAATTTGCGGGATCCGCACACCTGGTTTCTCATTGGAACCACCTCCGACGTCACAACGTGGTCTCCTTTGAAAATCCGAGCAGGATGGCTTTTCGCGAGGCCTTTGGCCCATGTATGGAAACAGACTATATGGAGCCTGTAGCCTTTATACGCTACCCGTAAGGTGCCTACTGGTGCTTCATGCACTTTTTACCTGTGTATCACTGATGCTGAACATTTATCACCACGCTGAATACCACAACGTACCGCTGAAAAAATGTACAGAAAACGTCTAAAAATGGTTTAGATGTCAGAATCCCCCAAATCTCCCAAATCTCTACCATTCCACTTTTGCGGGCGTACAAGATCCCCAAACGCGTGCTGCGCCGTATCCCATTGTGACCCCCTACTCCTTGGGTTTAACGACTTGGCAAAAAAACGCATTTTCAAACCAGTTGAGGGATGAGGATTCTCCCTATATGACTGGCTCCCCCGTTCAGACATACGCTTCAGACCCTTCCCTTGTGAGTCCTGTCCGCCGAAATCCAAAAGTTTCCAGGATGCTTTTTCGTGACATCGCCGAAGCATACCATCGTCTGCTTGTCTTCCTCTGTCATGAACAAGCGTCGTATAAACAAAGCTGCGCTCCTCTATTATATGTTCCTATCGAGGTAACGAACGGCAACTTTACAGCGCCCATATGGAGAAGCACATTCGCCTTTTCGGTAATCAGCCTTACCTTGGAGACGCCGATAGGAAACTTTGTCGGGCTCAAGAATAAACTGCGAGGACACCGTTTTAGACCTATGTACTTTGCGTCAGTTTGAAGGCTTGCTTTTCTCTTCGTATTCTTAGCAGAGAGGTGCCAAGAGGCAGGTCTGAACGGCCAGAGGGGGGTGCATGTTGAGAAGCGTCTCTGCTTCAGAAACAAGAAATGCAGAAACCCGAGTCTGCTGACCGACGACTAAAGGAGTATGGTACAGCAGACCTCGGCGACTAGCTGAGCGCTTGAATCTGGAATTGGCTGCCAGCGTGAGCTCCGGGTTCGAGTCAGCTCGACGTTGCTTTGTATGCCTATAGGAAGACCTATTTAGGTGCAGCTGATGGTATCATTGCATATTTTCCCTCATGGCTTTCCATGGCTAGAAGGCTAGGCAGAACCGACTGTGACTAATAACGAGAACCGTTCTGAGGGAAGGAGAACAGAATCGAACACCTTCCTGGATACTATTCTGACGAGCGGGGCCCCTAGTGCGAGCAGGCGTCGCTCGCTTAATAGCACGCTCCCGCCTCAACGAACAGCAACCACTACAGAAATGCCGTTGACTTACTAGTTAATTCCCTGGCGCCGACAGCCTCAGCAGTTGCATGCTCTTATTGCTAGCCCTAAAGAGTGCTGTTTCGTTGCGATTTTGATTGCCCTCTTCTGATCGAAGGTGGTTGCGCGCAAATAACTCAAGCGTTGCGGCTCTCGAGAATGAGGCCGGTTTTCAATCCTTGCATTTCCCTGCATGGGAACCGACGTCGAGGAGTTTGTTGTCCGGCATTTCTCTCCACTAGCCGCCGCTGCTGCTGCCACGCGAAGTGCCCTAATTTGTGAGTAGGCACAGATTACTCGCTGCCTAGCCATCCGCCTCTGCACGCGGCGCAGATGAGCCCTCCACTGGTCCCTACCTCACACGTGCCCGGATGCCTACACTTTCCCAGCTCTGCACTGCTTGCAGGTCTACAGAGAATCCGCCTGAGCAGTGACGTAGGTCGTCTCTCTAGCTGCGCGCCGTCTTTTTACCCATCTACGCTCAATTAAGGCATCTTTAGTCAGTGTTCCTACGATAGAAGACGAAGCTTCTGAAGACAGAAATTAGGCCGAGTCAATACCTGGCATTTTCTGTGCTTGCTGTTCTAGCTGTTCAAACTCAGGGAGAGGAATAGGATTATGAAAATATGAGCGGGTCGTAGGCGCTTCTTGTAAAGGGATTCTCATGCCCTACAACTGCGTTACCTTCTTTCGACACCCTTGCCGCTTCACCAGTGCTCTTCCGCGTGATATCAAGAAAGTAACCAGCAGGTGTCAGCGATGTCAATTATCTAGAGTCCTTGGGAGCTCCATGAAAATGCCTACTTCAAAGCACCGGTGGAGAAGCACCCAACTGCTGGGTTTGAAGGTCCGATGTGCTCTTGTGCCATTGTTCGTGTGTTTTTCTGCGCTGTAGATCGCTTACAGCAGTCACCGCACCCTGTGCATCGTCACCTACGACAGCTGTGCACAACTGAGTGGAGCTTTGCCCAGAACTAGGTGATATCGAATTGGTTATGAAGACCGCTCCGCTGTTGTCACTCTGCCACTCGCTCACAATCAAGTCGATAATAGGGAATGGCCAGATGAATCCGTCTTATACTCGCCCGCTGCTATTATTTTTACGCAGATAGACGGCAGACGCATGGACAGGTAGACAGATGGACGGATTAGTAGCACTCATATAGCAAGGCAGGATGAGAATATGGCATGACATGACAAGGAAATAAGCCTCGCCGGCCTGATCCTCGGCCCCTTTGAGATACTACAAACATTGCTAAAAGAAAAAAGAAGGGCCGGCGCTAAGTCGTCGTCTCGAGAATAGGCAGAGAGCCGGTAGTATCCATCTGCTGACTTCCCAACGAAAGTCTCCCACCTATGCTGCAACTCGCATGGCTGTTCAGGCTGAATTTTTTCAGCGAACAACTGACCTGATTTTTGGTGCGCACACGCATGCTGGGGTGTCTCCAGGAGAGGATGTTTGACATGGACTAACATTGCTCAAAGCTCATCGAAGTCGCTCAGACTTTTGTTAGGCACCTCTTTGGCACTATCGCAGTGCTCGAAGTGCATGGAGTACTGGAAATTACTGCTAATATATTTGTGCCACATAAGGTTCTTAGGTGGACAACTTTATTCAGCAGGCCTGAGGTTTTGATGTTCCGTCGTCTTCAGAGGCCAATGTCCACCGTTGAGGGCATATGTTCGCCCTGTGACCAGTAAAGGCGAACAGGCGATTCGCCTCTATAGTCCCCACAGCGAATTCATGGCAACATCCTCGTTGGATGCGATTCCGCAGAGGACTGCTTCTTCGAAACTTGGTGGCGAGCATTTACTCGAGTATTGGGCTCCGTGTGTCGCGCCTCAATGATAAAGCGAAATTCAATCCACGGCGTATCCAAGTGTAACCTACTTGGAATTCGATTTGCATGTTTGTGATTCTCTTCTATTCTAAGACGAGAGGAACTCAACGGTTATCTTTCCACTGTGCGCGTATGTTTCATGAACAAGCCCATGATATCCCGAAAGCCATCCCAGGACTGTCGTGGCTGCACATTTCATATGTACCTGCACACTTCATTCCAGGAATTCATCAAATTCATATCCATGGATCATATCAACTCGGTCGATACACGCGGAGATCAGGATTGTCCCTTCTCCTTCCTATTAATCTCCCACTCCCACACCATGTGTCATCTATGTATTACACTGCAGTTATCCGTGCGAAACCATTTTCCCAAACAATCGTCCGTCTCCCCTTCTGTGTGTCCAACCATCCGTCAAAAGAAAAAGCTTCACATGTCGTTCTCCGATCTCCGTTCAGGTTGTACACGAACGTGACGGCCACCTAATAGGCTTCGCTGCAAATGAACAGTAGTGCTCGGACTGCCATCATTCATTAATTAAATCGATTTCTGTGAAGCCTTAATTTTCTATTAGGAAGAACCACGCTAGCATGGTAAACCTCCGAAAATAACCGATCGCGATCAGCACGGTTCAATTTTGTGAATTAAACTTCACAGTAAGTAAACCATATTGGTCGGCTAATGCGGATCTTTGGAACGAAACCCAGTCAGCAACCACTGTGGCCTTAAGGTCGGATAACTGCTGGTTCTCAAAAACTGCATTCTCATCCTTTGATTGTGGACCGTCTGTCTTTAGCACAGGTGCTTCTCAAACAGTCGAAGCGCCTGAATTACAGGCGATCCGAGCACCAAGATCTGTTCAGAGAATCTCCGGAAAGACAAACAACGCTACAGTGCTTACATGCGCGAAGCACTGCAGCAGTATTCTTTCTTTTTGTGGTCTCCACTGAATCACTGTCTAGACGCTTCTACGACCCATGCGTTCATCTTCGAGATCCTCTGTACGACGTGGGCAGATTCGTCCTTTTAGTCGCCATACTTCGATACGACGAAACATCAGCGCAGACAACCGACAACCGATAACGTGTGTAGTTCGTCGCATGTTCCAAGGAGCAGTTCTCTTCCGGAGGCATGGGAGGGGGCGAAAGGGGTTAGTGTTTACTCTCCTCTATCAGTCCTATGACGTCGTACCTTCAGCCTGCTTCACAGGGTCCTCGACAGATGCTTCCGCTGCAAGCGTCCAACTGTTGCAAATGCAGATCGTCGCTCTGGTTCGTCTTGTTAGGAGATTGACATGTTAGCAGCTTCACGCATTCGCCTTTCCTATCGCTGCAAACCTGGCGACTCTTTTGTGACCACGTCGGTGAAAAACAGAAGAGCGCTGCTGTTATTGTTTCCTGCTGGCGAAGTACAACACGAATACCTTGCTAGGCACCGTAGTGTGGGCAGAGGTGCGCGTTCAACGATTAACGATATACCGGCTATCGGATTTACAGCCTTTTCGTTTAAAAGAAAATTAATGAAATTTAACGACGAAAATTAGCGTTAAGTTGCGTTAACGACATTTTATGCATCATTTGTAAAATCTTCTCCATCTTTTTTCACCATGTGAATGCATCTCGGATGACCTTTTTTGAGGACCTTCAGCAGGCAGTATCGTTGCGCTATGAGAAACCCTCCATTTACTTCAATCAATGGAAGGAAACAGTAGGATATCGTTATCATACATATTTAAGCAATTGTTAACATTTTTCTTGTATTTGTTGATTTGGGCCACCACTTTTCTCTGCAGTCGTCTCGCATTCTTGAACTCTCTACGCCGTTGCTCGCACTTGACTGCTTCATATTAGTTTCTCATAATTCTCAACCCTTCAGTTCCCTTTCTATTTTGTTATATTTGTTTCATAAGTGGGGTTGAAAAGGCGTAGAAAACGCAAAACAAAACGCCACGAAACACGAATAACGCGAGAAAACAGGAGAAGATGCGAAACAAGGAAGGAAAATGCTCCTTCCCTCTTTTCCCACGTTTTCCGGAAAGTAGGACGGGTTCTTCGTGCAGCAACAAACGATGATGGTAGGACTAGTTAAGGTAACGTTGAGCTCCGCCTAAATGATGGAGCGTGGATGCTGGTGGTGTCTCTGCTTCGCCTTTGCTAATTGTTGTGCCGTGAACGTCGACGATCTTACTTAACCATCACACCTTCGTCGAGGGCTCTTCTCGCAATTTTTTTTTGAGGAACCACGCGTAAAAGTGGACATATGTATGTACATGAAAGCAAAAAAGTAAGAAGGAGAAGGAGGCGGTTACCACCTTTCGTCAACTGTATGACGGCTGTCTACTGAAGATTTTTAAGCACTTCTAGATCTCGCGCCAGCAAGAAATTCCCTTTATGTCTATGGAGTTTGTATCAAAACTGCAAAATTGCCATAGTTCCATTCATCAGTCCTCTACAAGAATGGCGACAAATCGGGAAACACATTCCGACCGCGAAGCTCTAGCAAATGCGCTGCCCAGTCTGGTATCAGCTGCAAAGTGGTCAATTACGGGAAAGTCGTAAGAAGGTGATGGTACATTGGCAACAGGGATGTGCGGAAATTTTTCTGGAAAAAGCGGAAGACGAAAGACGGAACGGAAACGCTCAAAAATGGCCGGAAACCGGAATTCGGAACGCGGAAACGGAAATTCCGCACATCCCTGATTGGCAAGTTCTATCTAGAGGGATAAAGGACCTACCACTATATAATTGAGTTAGCTCCCCACCCTGTAGATGATGAGGCGTATCTCACTCGGGTTAGAAACCTGGCTGAGATACGTCTCGCAGAACCACGACCAATCTCAAGGAACCCCTTACGACGCCTCTGCGTACCTCGCGCGGGCAACGTTTGCCGTTCAACATGGGATGTTATTGCAGCAGAGGAAATGCACCCTCCTGTTTGACACAACGTCGTCTGCGCGCGTTTCTGAGTGCCTGAATCCAGAAGACGGGTCTCTTTCATTGCACCACAACCGCCTGAAGTCAGAAGAGCAGACACCGTCGTCCTACGAGGGATCGCATTAAGAGTTGAGCATGAGATGCTACTGCAGCTGAGGAAGCGCAGCCTCTTTCTGCTCTACACAGCGGCAACTGCACGCGTTTCTGAGCGTGCAGAATCAGAATACGGGCTCCCGTCGTCGCACCGATACCGCCTGAAGTCAGAAGAGGAAACAACGTCGTCCTACGACGAGGGATCGCGTTCAGAATTGAGCACGAGATGCTGCTGCAGCTGAGGAAGCGCATCCTCTTTCTGCTCTACACAGCGGCAACTGCACGCGTTTCTGAGCGTGCAGAATCAGAATACGGGCTCCCGTCGTCGCACCGATACCGCCTGAAGTCAGAAGAGGAAACAACGTCGTCCTACGAGGGATCGCATTAAGAGTTGAGCATGAGATGCTACTGCAGCTGAGGAAGCGCAGCCTCTTTCTGCTCTACACAGCGGCAACTGCACGCGTTTCTGAGCGTGCAGAATCAGAATACGGGCTCCCGTCGTCGCACCGATACCGCCTGAAGTCAGAAGAGGAAACAACGTCGTCCTACGACGAGGGATCGCGTTCAGAATTGAGCACGAGATGCTGCTGCAGCTGAGGAAGCGCATCCTCCTTCTGTCTGACACAACGGTGTCTGAGCGCGTTTCTGAGCGTGCAGATTCAGAAGCCACTTCGTGCCATTAGCATTAGAAGACCAATAAAGGAGTAAGAGTAGAAGGAGGACTTCGAGGGCAGAGAACCGACAGCGATCAGGAGGGAGTGACCTGGAGAAGGGATCGGGATGGTCGGGGTCGATAGCGGGAACAATGAAGCAGGACAAGAGGTGGCACCAAGAAAGGTTCAGGCAATGAGGAGAGACCAGTAGAAAGTTACCAACCAGGGGGGGGGGCGGGCAGTAAGGAGGATCAGCAAGGGATCCATTACCAGTAAGGGAGACTGGATTGTGGGAGGGCTACTTAATTGAGGTAGATTAGTAAGGAGGGTCCCGAGGGGGGAAGAATCTACCTGGAAGAAGAAACCTGGAGGCGGGACCAGGACGGGGAACCAACAAGTAGGGAGCCGTCAGGGAATTCATACGGAGAACAAGGAATCTGCCATGTGCATAGCCTCGACCAAGCGGCGACTGCGCGCGCTTCTGAGCTTCTAGATTTGGAAAACGGCTCTTCTGAGCTTCTGGATCCAGAAGACGGGCCCAATACGTCGTGCAACAAGCGTCCTGGTTGTGAATACGTGTCACCGGCGTCTGCAGTGAGCATGGGAGAACCACTAATGGGGTGGTAGAGAAGGGCAGCAAGGGGGACCTCTAGGATGGACCAGAAGAGCGACTAGGAAGGAAAGGAACAACCTGGAGGAGGGGCCAGGACGGAGAAATCAGCAAGAAGAGACCAGTAGGGGATCAATAGTGGAAACAAAGAAGTGGGCCAGGAGCTGGGACCAGGAAGATGGGGGAGGGAAGACCAGTAAAGGCGGACCAGCAATTAGATCCAGTAAGAAGAAACGAGTGGGGGACCTGGCTTCGGAAGACATGCCAACGATATCTGGAAACGCTAGCTGTTGAGCATGAGAACGGTTGCGGAGGAGCAATCTGAGGGAAAGAAGTACTGTACAGCACAAACCAATGACGTTAATGGCCGGTACGGAGAGAATGTCTGTGGCATCTGGCATACCTCCGAGTCGCTCCAGCGATTGTCCGAATCGCTGCGCCTTGCACAGCGATTGCAATTGCTGCAGCTGAGTCGGTCCGCGAGGCGGGCGTGGCGAGGTCGGAGCACTTGTATGGATAAAAAACAAGATGGGCCACTGTTAATATGACGAGCATCGCCTTTTCAAATGCGCTTGTTCCTTATTCACCTCTTCTGAGATGTAGAGGGGAAATCAGCTTGACAAGCGAAATACACTTTACTTGGGTAGCAGAGAGAAGACTACTCGAGGCAGTGGAATTCGAATTCGACTCGATTCGGAATTCTGGTCAATTGTGGGTAGCTATTTATTTGATGCTCTGTTATCGACTTCAGTGATAGCAGGACCTTTCGCGACAAGAGGTACCGTTCTGTGAAGCAGGCGCATCTGCGGTTTTCGGAAATATCTTCCAAGAACCAACTGTACCAAAAAATTCGCTGTGGTAACTGCCTGACCTGAATCCTTATTAGAACATTTTGCAATTCATCGAAACAAATGACAGTACAGAACAATCCTTGGGCTGTGAAAGTGTATTTAGCGACTGCAAGCTCAGTAGACAGTTTTGTCAGGGCCCACGAAAACGTTCAAAAATGTTCAGCCGTGCAATGTTGCACCGCTGCTTCGATTTTTCTAGAAGCTGGACGCCTTCCCACAAGCTAGGCGAACAAGGCCTAGCACAAAAACTCTCTAAGAAATTGAAAATTCTCTTCTAGAAGTCCTGTTGTTATTGTTTCGTTTTGGAGCTTAATGATTTGTATCGTTCAGCAAGTTCGCTGATCACAGACGGAATACTGCTACGTGCATTGAAGATGAAGGCGTGGTTGCAAACTCTCAGGTAGACGGACACAAATCAATAAGGAGGAGGATCCGGTTTTTTGAAACAAACTGACTGCAGCGGCGGGAAATTTAATTTAACGAATTTACCACAAAAATTTTCCGTTAAAAAATATCGTTGAAAATGTAACGACAGGGATTTAACGCACATCCATAGTCTGTACGGCCGCATTGCTAGTAACAAGTCAGTTAACGCGGAGGAACAACGAGACGTTTCAGGAGGCTTCCATCTACTTCTAGCACCATCGCTGTCTAATACCAGGTGCAGGTCAGACCAAAATACAGGGCAAAACTGGCGCAGAAGCTTATACGACATTTCGGCGACGTCCTTCAACGGGGAGGGTCCGTGGACCTCAAAAGTAGGCGTAGGATACCACAGGGAAGAGCGATGCTTGTGAGCCGACCCCACTGACATGAAGTCAGCAGAGTGGCGTTTACATGACCGCTGCGCTCTCAGTTGGGCCTATCGCCAGTACCACTAGTCCTAGACAGTCGCCCATGTACCAGCCTCAATCGATAGGCGATGGTTCAGTGTAGAACTGGCACTTCTCCACAGCTACGCCGTACTGCCACCCACTGCATAATTCACGACTGCCTTGGCCGAACAGATACAGTCGGATCAAAGCTTTCCTCAGGGCGCCAGATATGCGACACAATTTTGCGTCTCTGGCAAAACGGATAAGAGATATTCGTCACCATGCGAATCTTTCAATAGCAGGCAGGAATTAAGGTGTGACGGACCAAAGAAATGGATGGTGTGGGGCAGTCTGAGAACCTTTCCAATGTCGGCTGTGCCCACATACCAGGCGAGCATCCAAAATAACGACGCAAACGTTGTGGAGGCTGCCTCGCTCCATGTTCCTGCATTTCCCATTTCCCTGCGCATGCCACAACTTCTGGTTGAAGGCATTTGCGCGCAGTGAGCTCCATTGGGATAGGGGTTGGGAGCCATTTGAGGCGCATACAAGAGATGCGGTGAAATGGTGCCTCATCGCATAATGAGGAAAGCTTTTAGACTGCATAAGCGCGCTGTTGCGTGACTCAGAACGGGACACATTTAGTGTCATATCCCAGAGTCGAAACCAGTCCCATCACCCACCCCCCCCCCCCATATATCTAACGCTACTCAAGCGTACTGTAACATCCTGAACCACATAGGCAACGCTTGTGTGTAACGTCTACCTGTTTATCTCCCAAACATCACTCTTCTCTGCGAAATCCTGCGCCTACGTTTAAGGCCCGCAGACCTTCCGCATTGGGGGACGGCAGTCGCTACGTCGTCGAAAGTCGAACTTTTTTATAAGGTTCTGCGCCAATTTTACCCTGAAATTTGGTCTGGTCCCTGCTTGATAGAAAAAACGTCTACGTCAAAAGTAGCTGTAAGCACCCTTAAACGCCTCTTTGAACCTTCGAGTAAGTTAACTTGCTACCAACAATCTCGATCCCACTACAGTGCCTGACAAGGTACCCGTATTGCAGGCGGTAGACAAATCTTGGAGTGTTCGACATTCCTTTCCACTTTGTTTTTTGATTCAGCAATGGAGTTCACTCGACAACATTACTAGCTACAGTTTGCCACCTTATACGTAGGCAGGTTACCGCTTCCCTTCTCCCAGAAATGGGGAGCCTGGGAGTCCAAGAATTCGCTGATCGCCATTTCGACATCTTCAATTTCGGTGATGTTTTCACTAGGAATGCCTTAAGGGGACGAAATAAGAGGCAATAATCAGGGGGAATAGGGTGGATGGGGGACCGTGTCCCACCCCAAATTCCCTAATTCTTCACGTGTCTCTTGGTGCTATCGCAGAAAGGGGGTTGGTAAATTTAAGTGAGCCTCCTAGGATGTGGCAGGGCACGTGCTGGGTGGGGGGAGGGCGGGGAAGGGGGGGGGGGGGGGAGTGGATGAGAAGGAGAGGGTCTTGTTAACACAGGAGTATCTGTTCTGTGCTCTCCTCCACTAACGCTGGGGATTATAATCTTTAAGACTATCTCCAACCCTCCGGTTATGGGCTGTCTGGGTGACCCCTCCAACCAGCATGGCGCCGGCGCGGTTGAGGTCAAATGATAAGCGTTTTTGTACTGCTTACATAATTCTCTGATTGGGTTATATATTTCTTAAATTGGTACTTAGCGGGCTGGTGCCCCCTACGAGATTGCACATGGTCGTGGAACACTCCCATAAACACGGTTTCTGTGCTCTCCTGCGCTCACGCGGAAACAAGGAACAAGGGAGGTACTCCGAGGTCTGGCTGGTTTAACTTACCTGTTTTAAGATACCTTGCCAGTGTACAGCGGGCACCGGCCCGCTTCGTAATACAACCTTCCTCGCGAATCCCAGAGGCAGCAAGGGAGACACTTTTCGAGGTGAAGGCCCATTTTGGCTTGTGCTGGCGAGTCTTCTCCTCGAGTTAGCCACTGGCGCGATGCGTGTTAGAATCGTAGAGGGCCCAACTCTCATCTTAAGTAATCAAGTCCTCCAGAAACTACTTTCTGTGCGGCGCAGAAAGAGAGACTTACAGATGGATACCCGGGTGAACCGCACGCTATTGTTCAACACGTGAGCGATCCGTCGAGTCAGCACTTTTCTGTAGCCGAGGGGATGGAGGCGACCGAGGACTGTTGGATGGGTGCACACGAGACTCGTCTCAAGGCTGCGGCTGCTAACCTCCGGACTCGTTGGCAGCGTCGAGAACGGCGGAGTCTTCCACTGTGTGGAACCTTCTGGATTGTCTTCGAAGATCGAATCTCCTTTGGAGCGAGCGACCGCTTGACCAGTGCTGACGGAAATGGTGTCCTCTCCCAGTGAGCTGCCGTCGTTTCGAACGGCTGCTGCCGCTCCAGTGCCACGACGCCATTCATAGAAGACGCTGGCTCGAAGGTGGTCTTGTGGAATTGACATCGTAACTACATAATGCTAGGCCTATGTTATGCCATCGCTCACCCCGAGCGAAGCCTAATGATAACCTCCCGTATCGATCGTGCGACGCGATGAATCGATATGGGAGCTTATCATTAGGCTTCGCTCCGGGTGAGTTGAGGTGCAACACATGCGTTATGGAAGGCTTCGTGGCTATACACATACCTTTCACGGAGAAGTCTCCAGAATGCCAGGTGCCACGTGTTAGATCACGGGCACCTATCAGTAATGGAGAGGTGAGGATTTTGCAAAAATATCGGGAACTTCTTGCCACTCTAGCGGTTCTGCTAAAACAGCAGCAGTGCTGTTTTGGACTCACCGACGTGGTCACGAAAGAGCCACCACCTCTGCAGCGACAGGACAGGCGAATGCGGGCATGTCAGTCCTTACAAGGAGAGCTGGAACGACGACTTGCGTCCACTACAACGCCTGGACACGTGCAGGGCAAGCATCTGTCTGCCATCTGTCTGAGACCTTACGAAGTAGGGCAAGGATTAAGTACGACGTCCTAGCACTGACAAGGATGAAAAATACTTACCCATTTCACCCCTATCACTCTGGAGGAGACGCTTGGGGCATGCGACGGTCTGCTCAGTTACGAATCGATTGTCTGTGCTGATGTTTCGTCGTATCGAAGTATGGCGACTAAGGAGACGATGCTGTCCACGTCGTACAGAAGATCTCGAAGATGAACGCATGGATTGTAGAAGCGTATAGAAAGGTTCAGTGGAGGCCTCTATTCAAGAAGTGCGTAAGCACTGGTAGCACGGCATCTGGAAGTAGGTCGGGAACGGATCAGAGTGATTTCATTTCCTTAAAAACTATATGGTGTGCACGGTAAATCGCGCACGTGCCCCCAGGCGACAGTCAACGCGTGCATGATCTGCCCTACACGATGCCGCGTATTTGCTACATAATCATTTGGTTGTTCTATTATTCGTTTACTCTACTATTCCATCCTTTAAAACCAAATGGCATCCGATCGATAGAAATTCGATCTTGGTAGCCAGACTACATTCACTTATTCGAAAATGCTACCTTTTCCGAAGAAGGGTATACCTCCCACACTCTCTCCTACTACAGCGAACGGGTCGTGGGATACCGCGTTGGTTCCATGTCGAAGCGAGGAGTTTAAAGAGGACAGAGGAGTATACCTTCGAGCTCGTTCCTGACAGCCTCACGCCTCCACGAAAAGTTGCTTCTCTTCTCAGTCCCACTTCTGGGAGAAGCCCCAGAAAGTAGCTAGAATGGCCGTTGAGCTCTATCCGTCACTCGTCAATATAACATCCTACTCATCTTAAGAGTCCTCTAAACATGTCAGCATATTGTTTCACCCCTCAGCAGTTCGATGAATTTTATCCGAGTCAAGGTATCCAGCCACCGCTGAGACAAAGCGATCTGGAAGACACAGTTTTCTTCCCGAACAACACGACGACAACACGCTCTTAGGCCTGTGTTAGGGTCTCTATAGAGTCTCGCGGCAACATCCCGAGAACTCGTCCATATCGCTCCCGCCGCAGTGGAAAGCACGCTGCCACTGTGGTGGAAGCGCGGACGAGTTGTCGCGGAGTCGCCGCGCACAGAGGTTCCCGAGGGCTGCCGCAGTCCACGGCGGCTCTCATCCGCAGCGCCAGAAGCTGCGAGTGAGATCCGCAGAGGGGGGATGGATGGTTGTCGATCATGGTTCATCTATTTGGAAACATTTTTTAAAACGAATCTACATGCTAGGGATATAATAGTTTGGTGCATAATTTCTGTCCATAAAGGAGCTTGACAACCAACAATATAATCACCGGTAGTGTCGACAAGTGGAAGCCTATGGAATCCTGCACTCAAAACGTAACGCAAAAAACCTTAGCACGATATTAGGTATCTTAATTGCACTGGAAACCTCCGTGGCGCTCCAGTCACAAGTTAGTGGTCTGAGGTTTAGGGAAAACCTTTGCACAGAAATGGAGCAACAAAGCAGACCGTTCTTTTTAGTATGAGCTATAACTGCATCGAAGAGGTCTTCCAGACTCCTCGGAAGGAATGCTGTCATCACAAGGGCTACCACATTATCTTCGAGCTGTTTGTCAAGCAAGGAACTTTTAGTGGAGGTGGATCGACAAAAGTGAGAGCAAGCGCAAAATGCCACAGAACTCTCGAGTTATAAGAAGTTCTATTAGATTTCGGGGCTTAGATTCAAGAACTCCTAGCCTGACTTAGAAAACGCTTCTTCACAAATGAAAAAGCGTTTTGCTTACTACATCTTTGACATTCTCAGAGGTCACAGCTGCCGGCAAAAGTACGCAGTATTGCGTACAGTAACCCTCGCAGCGTCGCACCAACCGCCGTTGTCATGGCGAGTTCGCGGCACCCGCAAGACTCTGCTGCCGGCCTTATACTCTCGCGGGAGCATGCGCGAAACGTCCGCAGACGAAGAGTGCACCGCAGACGGTAGGCGTGGCGGCGCGGCGATTGGCCTGGTGAGGAATCTCGGCGCGATACCCGCCCTTCCGCGGATGCCCCGCCGGGGTATAACTCAGGCCTTAAGGCCCCCACAGAGTCATGCGGCAAAGTTGCTCGCCGCTATGGTTAAGGATAGGGCAGGGACGCCGCCAGCGGCGAGCTCTGCGTCTCTGCCCTATGGTTAAGCAAGGGCCGCGGCGCTGCCGCAGAACTCTGTGGGGCCTTTATCCATAGTGCCGAGCGGCGTTGCCGCAGAACTCTGTGAGGGCGTTTAGGGCCTCTAAAGAGTCTCGCGGCAGCACCACTAAAACTCGTCCATATCGCTCCCGCCGCAGTGGAAACCACGCTGCAAATGTGGTGGAAGCCGCGGCGAGGACGAGTTGTCCGGAGCCGCCACTCGCAAAGGTACCCGAGGGTTACCATAGTCCACGGCGGCTCTCACCTGCAGTGCCAGGAGCTGCGAGTGAGACCCGCAGGAGGGCGTGGTCGATTGGAAGCTTGAGGGGAGGGGTTTTTCTTTGGTTTTCGGTTCTCATTTTCATGCTTCTTCATGCTTCTAGGTTGTTAGCCATTTTGCTAAACGTAAATAACACGAGCTCTTTCGAATGTGCTAACACGAGCCGTACGGTGGCCTCATGATAACGCAGTCGGAAGAAGCGTCGGGCGTCGCGTTCACACCGAATCGAGGTTGTTGGTACGGGTCTCGCACAACCAAAACAAGTTCTCCATCCTTTCAGCGCCACTGAATTGTCACCAAAGTTTTCTGGGAAGGTCAAAACATGGCTTCCCATTAGCTGACCGCTGCAGGTCCTTCTTACGTCCGAATATCCTTTCAGACTGCCTCCACGACAACCCGTAGAATGGTTGGTGGAGTGGTTAGCACAAGGCTCTATGCTTTACCTATACAGCGGTACTGAAGAACTTTTTTTTAAATAAGTACTCGTTATTAATGAGCAGATCAGTTACAGTTGCCATTGAACGCCCTTTCGCAGCTATGACGCAGGTCAATGAAAGAAGTGCTTGAAAGCTCAAATATTCGAGTAAATTTGTTAAGTGTCAACATTTTCAATTCTCCAACAACAGGGAGGAGCAAAGTAGTGAAGGCACACTTTTTTTGAGAACAGTGCGCTTTCAGCTACATCAGAATTCGCGCTTTACTGCAAGTTTACTCGAATTATGCAAGTGCTATGGCTTCACGTTCTTCTCTAAGCTAGCCCAAGACATTTGAAATCAAAGCAAATTCTTCCGAATCGAAGTGAGCTCTTTCTACATTAAACTAATAGAAACTCTCCAAGAAAGAAAATTGGTATAATTTTTTGTTCAAGAAAAATGTTAACATAGTTCTCTTTAAAGTTTTAATTCACGTGCCCAAAAAGTGAACACTTGTTCGAGTTTTTATAAATTTCTTATGGTTGAGGAAAAATAATGGTTTGAAACTAGTTTGAAAAAGCGGAAAGGCGGCCATTTTTTATTTTTAAAAGAAAGGATGACACCAAGCCCTCATTCGAAACGTCGCGATTTTTATTCGATTGATAGCGAAATTTCTGTTTGCATGGAGTTTCACATCTGTACGCGATGCGACAAAAATAATTGAAAAACACACACATACACATACATGATGTCTCATGTAAGCAGCATTAACCCTATCAAACAAAAAAAATCGCGACGACCTTTTCAGTGCTTCAGCCGGCAAAAGTACGCAGCACTGCGTACAGTAACCCTCGCGGCGTCGCACCACCCGCCGTTGTCATGGCGGGTCCGCGCCACCTGCAAGACTCTGCTGCCGGCCTTAAACAATAGCAGGCAGTAGCGTTTTTCGGCTGACAGATGAAACAGTAGCTCTTTAGGGAATATTTGGAAAATCTGGACCGCTGTTCAAGTCAAAACTTCGCCAATAAAATGCGAAATCCTGCATTGGACAAGTAGAGGCAATCAAAAACCAATTAAACACCATATACTGGATGAATGCATTGCGCAAATACTCCGACCACCTTCCAACCCTCTGCACCTGAACACTTCTGTCCTGTGCCTTGAAACAAGTCTAAAATCAGCTTTAATCCTGCAAAGGATAACAGAAGGACAACGATCGAGCATTCTACCTCCACGGGACATCGTGAAGGCAATCTGAATACGTATCTGACATGCACCATCACTTTCGCCATCCATGCGACTGACAACAGTGTTTTACATTTCACAAACAAATCTCGCACCCACTCCAGTGAGCGGGAAGCCTTGTCGGTTTTTTCGGAACCCGAACCAATAACTCTTGCAATTGCCCGCGATGCAGGGATGAGCGGGTAGTAAAATTTTGAAACTCGGATAACGGATAACGGGTAATTTTGCCCGAAAGTGGCCGGATAACGAACAAACGACAAAAATTGAAACTACTTTTAAACCATTCTTTCTATAATAGTAGGTGGATAGGTGGGTAGTTGTAACGCTGTCTATGTCACATGTCAGATAAGCCACTTATAACATTCTGATTGGTGTTTTTTCTTCAAGGCACGTGATAGTGGAGTCGGGAGGGCCGCCTGCCGCATGCTCTCCGACTCAATATTCTTGGTTCGGATTTCTCCTCCAGGTCAACCAACCCCTCCATCCTTTCGAACTCGATGTATTGGTACCAGGCCTGCCCGGGCAGGATAATGCACTGAATTGTTCATCGGTTGACCAGTGCAAGTCATTGCATTCGCCAAATACGCATCCAAAGTGCCTCAGCATATCACCTAGGAGGAGAATGCGTGCTGCGTGTAGCACTACCATCGTTTATACCCTTTATTCATGTTCTTCAGCTGCAATGAAAACACTATGGATAGATCTCACGGAAATTTCTGGGCTTGGGTGGAGCAGTCGTTAAAAAGAGTCGCTTTTTGCTTACTCTCACAAAAAACTTTCTATCGTTTAAATTTAACACTAATTCTTGCCCAGATCGAATAAAACTCTCTCTCTCTATTGCTTTGGAAAAGGTGAATTGTAAATTTCTGCCAGTGCCAAGCATAGTTTCAAAGAGCGCTAAAAGGTCGTGTAGATGCGGTATCCGACACATCCTTAAATCGTATGGACGCTTGTCCTTTTCTCCACTGATCGACTGGTTTTTTCCAGATCGTATATTAAGCTAGAAGAAATTTTGGTGAAAACCCCACAAATAGAAATGAGCAAGGCATTTCAAGGCATTGTTCAGCATTTCAAAATGCGCTATGAGCAATTAGATGGTTTCGTCTAATTATATAGTTGAGAACTCTCAGAAGGCACCGACCTGGCATTGCAAGCGTACCTCGACCCAGTGGAAAAAACAAAAAAACGATTTTTTTTTAATCGTCGTTATATTCAACTAAGTAATCACAAGCCTGCCACATTTTGTTGCTCGTTATCCGGCGAAAAATCCCCGGATAACGAACAGCAAGACGGATAGGCCAAAAGCATCGAAAACCGAATTCCAAATAACAGATAACGGTTAATCCGCTCATCCTTGCCGCGATGGTCGGCGCCTTCTTTGACCACGCTACCACGCTGTCTGCACCTATGGGGTAGATGATTCATGAGCGCCTCAAAAGGGTGAAGAAATTGGGATATTTTGTCCAATGAAGCCGCTCCATTCTCTTGGCATTAGTAGGGCAACAAATGAGCTCCGACACATAACGGATGATCCTATACTAGTGGGAGACTCTCATTTCTAGTGATCTTATTCACAGGAAGCAGCACCGGTGACGCCTAAATATTCAGCGTTGTTTTTCAGATGGCATGGTCGTTTGTCGGACCTACACGGAGAAATTCCCCGATCCAAGCAACCATCCGGTGACGGTAGCGCTATTCGCTGTGCTGTACTCCGTTGTCTTCGTGATCAGTTTCGCCGGCAATTTGGGTGAGTGAAGGCCGCGCGGGTGTGTCGTGGGGCACTCTGAATGGGAACTGCTTCAGGAGTGATCTACGCCACCGTGAGACATCGCAGTCTGCAGACGGTGCAGAACATCTTCATCGTGAACCTGGCCGTCAGCGACGTCATCCTCTGCGTGCTCTCGATCCCGCTCACACCGGTCACGCACATCGCCAAGCAGTGGTGGGTTGGTTGATGGCGCAGAAAGTGCAGAGATAAACGGGGAAGTTGGAGCGTACGCGATTTCTACGCTTGGGGGGGGGGGGAGAGAAGGACGGCCCGCTTACCGAGGCCATTTTGTTATATAAAGCAGAGAGGCATGAATCACTGACTGCCGACACTTGACGCTACACTCAGCCGTTCGTCGTATCTCCGCCGCCAACCGTAAGCACCACAACATGGCAGCGTGGTTTGCAGGCAGCCACGACGCCGGTGTTGACTACATCGCCGCTTCCACTGCCGGGGGGTCACCAAAGAACACCCACTTGATGAGATTTCGCAAGATGTCGCCACGTGCGCCGCGGCACGGCTCAGACCCCATGATCTGTGATGGAAGACGTCGCTGCGCCGCACCATTCGCTTCTGCTTCACTCCAAGATCGCTCCGTTCCCTACGCGTTCTTGCTAGCATGTACTTCTTCCCCAAACATTTCCCTAAACATTAGCAAGAGCAAAAATGATGAGCGACGGTGTTTTGATCGGGCAGTCGGTCCTATTAGTCGCTCTGACAATCAATATCGATCGATTTTATCCGTCGCTTGAGCGGAGCTGTTGGTTCTCTCCAGACTTTATCGATCTGGGTGGGTGTTCCATGATTATGATGGCCGATGAAAGGTCGATCAGGTAAAAGGCAGTCGATCCTACCAAAGCCGCTCAGACAATATCAATATCGATCAATATTATCGATTCTTGAGCGCTATCGATTTTCTCCAGAATTTATCAATTAGGTGGGTGTTCCGTGGTTATGATGGTCCACGGATGGTCGACAGGAAATCAGCCACCATGACGAAGTTTCGCACAGCAATCGATATCGGCCAATATTATTGATATTTTGGGCGCTGATATCGGTTTCCTCTCAGACCTTATATCTACCGCTATTATTAATCGCTTCACCTGTTCTCTCTCAGACTTAATCGATCAGGGTGGGTGTTCCGTGATTATGATGGCCGACGGAAGGTCGACCAGGTAATCAGCTATTCAATGTCATATCTGGGAGAACGCTTGTTTGATTTGGAAATTGTTTACTTTGATCTCAAGAGCATGCATACTTCGCGCGCTGGGTTACTAAGCTGTTTCTATCTGCCCAAGTCCTCCAATTTTCAGCGGTGGACCAGTGCAGGTCAGCGAAGAAAGTTGGTGGGAACTCGATCCGCCTTTGCTCCTTTGAGCACTTCCCATACTACTATATGCAGAGGAGGATAGTTTTTTTTTCGCCCGAAGTCATTCTTTCCGAAACTCTTCACACCTCGTCGCTTAAAGCACGACGACTGGACAGTTGTCGACGCCACACCAAGCCCTTGGAAACACCCACTTGATGAAGTTTCGCAAGGCGTCGCCACGGCTATGACGAGCCGCCGCTGCCGGGTTTAGACAACACGTAAAGCGTTGCGGAAGAGATCTCTTATAGAAGATGTCGATGCGTCCCACCGTTCGCTTCTGCTTTACGCGTTCTTGCTAGCGTGTACTGCTTCTTCTAGCTCCCTACACATCGGCAACAGCACTGTGAAGGTCGCTCAGACATTCAGTGTCGTTCGATATTGTAGATCGTTTGAACGGTGCTATCGGTTCTCTTCCAGACTTAATCGATCGGGGTGGAAGTTGCGTGGTTTTCATGGCGGACGGAAGGTCGATCATACATATATCGACCGATATTATTGATTGTTTGAGCGATGAAGGTCCCTTAGACGTATATCGAACGATATTATTGATGGTTTGAGCGGTACTGTCGTCTGTTTCTCTCTTGATCGATCTAGGTGGGTGTTGCGTGATTATGATTGCAGTCGGAAGGCCGCTCAGACATTCAATATGGATCGATATTATCGATGGTTTGAGTGATGCTATCGTTTCTCTATCAGACTTCATCGATCGGGATGGGTGTTGCGTGATTGTGTTGGAGCTCTCGAAGGTCGCACAGACATTTAATGTTGATCGATATTGCCGGTGCTATCGGCTTTCTCCCCGACCTAACTGATCGGAATGGGTGTTGAGTGATTAAGATGGCTTATGGAAAAGCTTCACGGCATGGAGAAGCTCTGCCAATATCGATCGATATTATCGATAATTTGAGTGGTGCTATTGGTTTTCTCTCAGACCTAACCAATCGGGGTGCGTGTTGCCTGATTGTGTTGGTCGACGGAAGCGCTTCACAGCAATTGAGGCGCCTCGACCAAGCAGTCAATATCGGTCGGTGTTCTCGATCTTTTGAACTCGATACTGAATTTCTCTCTGTGATACATTGAAGAAAGGAAAATCAAAGGGAGACGGAAAATCCCACCACCTACTAAAGTGGAAGGCATGAGTCACTTCCTGTAGTGGTTCTTCAATAGCAAAAATAAAGTTCCCATCCTCCCCTCCCCCAATTCTTCGACTACACCAGAATCTCTTATATAATTCTTCCCGTACGTCTCCTCAAGATTAGTGGCCAATGTCATGATCTGGAAGACGCTTTTTTTGACTTGGAAATTGTTCACTTTGATCTCAAGAGCATACTTACATACCTCGCGCGCTGGGTTACTAAGCTATTTCTATCTGCCCAGGTCCACCGATTTTCAGCGGTGGACCAGAGCAGGTCAGCGAAAAAGTTAATAATAATAATAATAATAATAATAATAATAATAATAATAATAATTTATTACGGCCGCGTAAGACAGTCGTGTGAAAACAAATTGTAGTGGATGCATGCGAAGGGTGCCGCATTCACAACAACAACAACACAACAACAAAAACTTAGCTTATGAAACATGCTAATACCTGAAGACAACGATGAGAAGTATCTGAGACAACCTAAGAACTGCGCAGAATTCTTCGACTTGACGGTCACAGATGGGATGTCTAGTACTGTTGAAGAGCTTTTTTAGCAATTCGTTTAAAGATTCCAAAGTTTTTGGCGGAGTGGTGGATATCACTTTTCAAGTTTTGGTACTTTGACCCAGCCCTTACAGTGAAAGACTGAGCTCGAATGTTGGTTCTTGGCCTAGCGTATACTGTTTTCCAGATGTTACCTCTTGTTTTTGAAGGAGCAAGTCTGTAAAAATTTGTGGCCTTGATTCCAAACATTCCTGACAAGATTTTGAAAACGCTGCAAACGTCATTTATGTTTCTGCGTGAACTGAGAGTATGTAGGTCCAGAAACTTGTTTCGAATTCTAGGGTTCGGTGTGCGTGCACAAAAGAAACCTTTGTACCGAATAATGGTCTTTCGTGTAAAACTATTTTGCACTTTTTCAAACAGCTCTATATCCTTCTTTTTCTGTGGCGAAAAAACAGTGGTACATGACTCCACTACTGGCCTAACGTACGTCGTATAAGCTCTCCGTAAAACAGAACAGTTTTAGTGGATAACCTTTTGAAGATTTGGAAGGTACTTCTTATTGCTTTCCTACAAACTCTCTATAATGTTCTGAAAAATTTAGTTTATTGTCGTAGTGAAAACCTAGATCTTTGATTTTGTCTACCATGTTCAAGAGTTGATAGAGTAACTAACTGGTGCGGTGGAGTCACCAACTCTCATCATGAATTTCGTCTTTTCTGGCGCCAACGGCAACCGCCAATCCTTGGACCACCTAGCAATTTTGTTAATTACAATTTGGAGATCTGATGTCTCGCCTTCTACAATCTCTTCATATATCTTAAGATCATCGGCAAACTGAGCGCATTTAACCTTAGTGTTGGCCATAATAGAAGGCAAATCTGATGTGTAAATCATGAATAGGATGGGCGATACACTACCTTGAGGAATTCCACTCCTGACGTCTCGGATGGACGAAAAAGTCTTATTCAATTTGACTTGAAAATTCCTTCCTGTAACATACTCCCTGATCCAACTTACTAACAGGGGATGGAATCCAAGGCGCTCAATTTTGCCGATCAATTTCTGGTGGCTGACTCTGTTAAACGCTTTCAAAAAATCGAAGTAAACTATGCCACAACACTTTTTGCCATCCAAAGTGATTGTCCAGTCATTGATACACTTAAGCATATTTGTTTCAATAGATCTGCCACTTACGAAACAATGTTGACTTTCTGGGATAAGCGAATTTTTTTCTAAATGCTCAGTAAAGGATTTTTTAACCAAATTTTCAAAAACTCTAGAAAACAGGGGCGTGATGCTGACTGGTCTGTAATTTCCTGGGTCCGTAGAAGGCTCTTTCTTTAACAAAGGAGTGACAAAAGAAGGCTTCCATCTATTTGGTATTTCTGACAACATCAATGACTGATTGCAGATGTAAGCGAATGGTTCCGCAATGACATGAGCGACTTTTTGAACGAATATCAATGGAATAAAATCTGGTGTTAAGCAAGTTGACCTCGGCCATTTTTGGATAACTTCGAATACATCCTTCGGTACTTATGAAGCAGAGGGCCCGTGGTGCCGTGGGGTTGCCGGGAAGCATGTTAACGCGGCAACGGCAACGGAAATGCGGCAACCCACGGCACCCGAGGACGGGTGCTTCATAAGTACCGGCACCGTGGTGCCGTGGGTTTGCCGCGTTAACATGTTTCCCGGCCACCCCACGGCACCACGGGCCTTTTGCTTCACAAGTACCCATCCTTCTCTTGTATCCATGGAAGTGTTTCCATGGGGGTATTGGTGCTGGCTTCGAAACGGGGAAAATTTTCATCGTCCTCTAAGTATTAGGGGGGGGGCAAAAGTAATGAGACACCCATGCCGTGTCCATATCTCTCGTGGCTGGAGTCTGGTTTCGTGCTTATCGTATTTGTATGTTTGTATGCTATTTACTGAAGCCCATCTGAAAAGTTCCCACTTCCGCCCTTTCCAGAAGCATGCGAAAACCGCAGTCTGTCTCATGCCGAAACCCCAGCCTGACGAGTCGACCTGTGTCGCGCAAATCTCCCCCGATTCGCAACCCCGAGCAGCCTGGGCTCAATATTCACGAAAGAGAAGGAAGTACGTCTTCTACCTTAACCCTGCCAAGCAGCGAGTCTGGGTGAGGCTTGGTGACCTGTTACCGACCTTCGTTCGGCGAGATGTTCACGGCGAGAAGCATCTTTGGAGCTTTTGGGTCTGCGCCCATGGATCGGTTTACCGGAAGCTGTTTCCCAAGAGCACTACGATGAACTCCAAGGCCATGGTGAACGAAATAGAAGAGATGGACCGGCGACTCGCACTTATTCGGTCTCAGCGCTTCAAGAAGGTTCTCCTCTTCGACAACGCCGCACCCCATCGGGAACAAGTGACCACGGATAAGCTTGGCCAGCTGGGCTACGTTCCTCGCCCACCGTATTCGCTGGACATCTTTCCATGCGACTACCGCTACTATTTGAGCCTACAGGACTTCCTAGTCGGAAGGGACACAAGAACCCAAGCAGTCCTTGACAACCATGTCGAGCAGTTGATCAACACCAGGCCCAAGCAGTTCTGGAAGGATGGGATCAGGAAGTTGGCTGAGCGATGGCAGCAAGGTCCTTGCCCTTAATGGCAAATACATTCCTCAGCATCGTTGAGTTGTAATTGAGTTATAGAAAGATAAAGATTTTTTTTTCATTTTGTCTCATTACTTTTGCTCCCCCCCCCCCCCCCAATACACCTCACAAACTGGTCCGCCAGTAGATTAGCCCTATCAAGGTCAGAAACGGCTCTAACTGCTCCCTTAATAAGAACGCCTGCCTGCTTTGTTTCTCTAAGCTTGCTATTTAGAAGACGGTAGAAACCTTGCTTTTTACCTAAGTTTATTATAAGCTTTTCTATTTGGTTATTGTACTTAGTGAGCTTTCGGGAAAATTTTTCGGAGAAATCTTCGTATTTTTTCCAGTCGTGAGAAGAATTTGACTTACAAGCGCTGTTGAAAAGACATGTTCTGTGATCTAGCATATTCTGTAAGTAAGGCGGTAGAACGGAGCGATTTGCCTCTACTTTACCCCAAGGAACAAACATATCAATTGTGTGCGAGAGAATGGTTATAAACATTTCATAGGCATCATTTACGGATGCCGTTTGTAGAAAAGATTCCCTCCACATTACGGACGAGAGATAGTTGCATGCTAGATCATAATCCACTTTGGAAAACAGCCTCCTGCAGATTTTCAATGGCTCGCCTGTGCGCACGTTTATCCTAAATGAGAAGCTGCAATGGTCGCTGTTTCCCACTGGAGGAAGAATTGCAATTCCGTTTAGAGTATCATTGTTGTTTGCCAGGAGAATGTCAAGAATGTTAGCGCCACGGGTCGGTTTTTTAATATGTTGTATGAAATTGTGACATCTGACAAAATCGATGAAGTTTTGGTAGCCTGTATTAATTCCACGGTTGTTCCAATTGATTTCCGGCATATTAAAGTCCCCGGTCAAAATTACTGTTTTTTCGCACGAGCTTAGGTCACTCAACGTCTTCACAAATTGATTCGTGAGAGAATTGATACAGGACGGTGCACGATATACCGCAATGTTTCGAAAACTGTCAAGAGAAGTGAAAACATCAACTCACAAGAGCTCGTAGCCATAGCGAACACTTTCGGAGTAAACAGTTTCATATAAAAGCGTGTTTTTTATGAAAATAGCCACCCCTCCACCTTCACGTTTGAATCTGTCGTAACGAAGTGCATTATATTCTTGACTAATACCGCCAAGTGCAGAGGCAATTGTGTGCTTTTTCTTGAGCCAGGTGTCACAGAAAATATGTATAGGTATCAAAATTTCTACCAAGAGCTAGCTCTATATACTTGGCGTTCTTAGGCAACGATCTAACATTAGCATAAAAACACGACATATGTGGTGACATCGCTGACCGCCCAGCCAAGTCTAGTTTAAACGCTTAGCATTTGGCTGATCTTTTGCGACGGTCAGATCACTACGTCCAATTTGCTCCTCAGGCCCACCGTATGGATGGGGCACCGAGAAGTTGGAAGAAGTGCTCATACCGCTGCGAAGAGATCGTTGCTCCTTCCTTCGATTTCTCTCGATCAAGGTGAGAGATTCCCTAAAAAACACTCCCTGAGCCGGGAAGGACCGAAGTCGAGGTGCCCTCCTGAGAGCGAGAGTTTGATGAAACGTTGAAGGGAATACAATATTGAGCAAACGGTTCTTGCCCGGTATGGGCTTACCTAAACGATAAATTGCTATAGGATATGACTCTACGCCTAGAAAGGTTGGAGTTGGAAGAACATACGCTCGATCCAACTACGCTTTCGACCAAGTTTCGCCTCTAGGCCCTCAATTTTCGGCAGTGCTTTGAACAGTTTCCATACTACTACTGTATGCGGAGGAGGATAGTATTTTTGTCGTAAGTCATCTTTTCCGAAAATCGCCACACCTCGTGGCATAAAGCACGGCGACTGGAGGGAGACTGTCAGACGTAAGATTAGGCTTGACGAGCTGCAATAGGTTATAACACAACCCCAGACGAAGCAGTAGTGCTGTCGGCATTTTCTTGAGTGCTATTCAGGGATGTGAATGATACTCAGCAAGGCGTCAATCTGTAGCAGGCATACGTTTCTATGTGATCGACTTAGACTCTAGGAATGATTCCGTACCCAGCGTTGGTTGCCGGCGAAGCTGGCGATGGACGCTGGGTGAGTAAGGAATCCCATCTAGTTTGGGCTACGTTCCTAGCGTGGCCCATCATAGCTGAAGCCGGCAAGCCTGGCTTGGCCCGCACTCCCAGTGTCAGTCGCCGGCGAAGCCCGGGCGCTAACAGCTTAGCAGCTAACGTCAATTGGTCGGAGCAGTTCCGAACGATAATGGCTACATGTCGGTCGTGCCCGCCACGACTTCCAATAGCATCTTCACCTATTAGGAGGTCCGAAAAGTTCTTAGCGCTTTGTGTTACTACTTTTCATTCGTCTATTATTGATTAAAAGTTCAACTTGCATTGCGCATTAATGCTACTTTCTGTGCAGAATTTTTTGCTCTATCTGACTCAATAATTCATGTTTCAGCGTTGTTTTATATTTCTGTTCTTGAACGGCTTGTTGAAGCATGTCGAACGAGCAATTCCGAACGATATTTTTTTCAACTTCAAATTGAGACGATTCGTAACGGAGACAGCTCAGCAGATCGATCAAGTGTGGGGGCCTAATAGTGTTGGAGAAAGCACCGTACGCCAGTGGTTCACTAAATTTCGGACTTGAGATTTCAACCTCGAAGATGACACCGTGGCGGTCGACCTAGAGCAATCCTGGACGACGAGTTGAAGAATTGGTGGAAGTTGAAGAATTTCGTGGATTTTGTCGAATCTCGACCAGCTAATTTTTTCGCTGATGGAATAATTCGACTACTGCCCCTTTGGCAAAAGTGTTCTGATTCGAGCGGTGCTATATCGACTAAACCTAATAAGATTTGAGAAAGTTATGGCAGTTCAAAGTGAAGCACTAAAAACGCTGAGAACGTTCTGAGTAACCTAATAGAAAGCCTCACTATGATCTAACCAGCGTCCGTCGCCAGCTTCGCCGGTGCCGTACGGCCGTGCGGCCCACCCCAGGCTTGCCGGCTTCGGCTATGGTGGGCAACGCTGGGAACGTAGCCCAAACCTAGCCTGGGATGCTTTCTCAGTTAGCGTCCGCGCCGGCTTCGCCGCTGCACGTGCGGGCGACGCCAGGCTTGCCGGCAACCAACACTGGGTAAGGAAGCATCCCTAGCGTCGACTGGTCGACTTTCCGTCGGCCGTCATAATCACCGAGCACCCATCTAGATCGATAAGGTCTTGAGAGAACCAATAGCTCCGCTCAAGCGATGGATATTATCGATCGACATTGATTGTCCGAGCGACTAATAGGACCGACTGCCCGATCAAAACACCATCGCTCATCATTTTTGCTCTTGCTAATGTTTAGGGAGATGTTTGGGGAAGAAGTACATGCTAGCAAGAACGCGTAGGGAACGGAGCGATCTTGGAGTGAAGCAGAAGCGAATGGTGCGGCGCAGCGACGTCTTCCATCACAGATCATGGGGTCTGAGCCGTGCCGCGGCGCACGTGGCGACGTCTTCCGAAATCTCATCAAGTGGGTGTTCTTTGGTGTTCCCCCGGCAGTGAAAGCGTCGTGGTAGTGAACACCGGCGATCGTGGCTGCCTGCCACGCTACCATGTGTTTACGGTTGGCGGCGGCGGTACGACGAACGGCTGGGTGTAGCCTCAACTGTCACCATCAGCGAAATTGTCACCAGTCAGTGAGTTATGCCTCTCTGCTTTATATAATAGGATAGGATAGGTCTCGCTTAGGAATTCCATCTTAGGTTGAAGGATTCATATTGGGAATCAGGGTTTCACACTCTTCCACACGACATAGGTCACTGTACGAACTTCCATGAGATGCTTAAGGCATTCCCTGCTGAGAATACCTATTCTTCCAATTTTGAAAAGTTATGGTAGTTCGGGGCGCGTGTAGAGCGCAATCGGAGGAGGCGCCGACTGTCGCGTGCACCCGATACCAGGGCCCTGGCTCGGATTTCCTGTCCAGGCCAACCAAGCCTGCCACCCCTCCGGGGTCGGTGAATGGTACCAGACGTGTCTGGGAAGGATAAAGCGCTGACTTGTTCATTGGCTGGCCACCGCAAGTCATTGTATGGCTAAATACGCATTCACATCGCCTCCACGACATCCCGTAGAAGTAGAATGGGCTGGCGCATCCCAAAAGGGATAGAGTAACGCCGTCGTTTATTCTTCATTATTTTCATGGTAGTTCAAAGTGAAGCACTAAAGAGGCTGAGAGCTTTCCGGGCAACCTAGTAGAAACCCTCAGTGTGACCTAAGGGGCTACTCTGACTACTGCACTTCGAAAGGGCTCACATCGTAGCCCATCGTGAACAATGTACTTACAAGGAAAAACAGCTACTACAGAGGAGAGGAAATGAAGAAAAGGAAAATATTGGGTTCTTCGATAATTACTATCGTTTCCTTCACATTTTTCATAGTGGGCCAAACTCTGGTGTTGAACCTCTATTTCTAATTTTTTCTTTTATTCTGATCTTAAAGGACTGAGGGCATTTCATTTTTGTTTTCGGTGATAGGTGGAATACTTGCTGCAATACGTGAAAGAAAGAGTGTACCAAAGAGACCTATCACCAAAAAAGTGACTCAAGAGTGTGAAGTGGATAGAATGCAAGGTGCCCTCAGGGGACTCCAATAGCCATTTCGCTCCTTTCGAGTTCACTACAGTCCCCGTGATCCACCACTAACTTGCACCACTTCATGTTTGGCGAGATATACTGCTGGCAGTTCTCCAGTGTAAAGGATGGTAGCAGCCATCAGTCAACACCTTTCTCTACCAAAACGATGATGCCTTGTGACAGCCGCAGCAGGGATTCCCATCACCCTTCGAAACTGAACCAACAGCTGACATCGACGTCTTCCTTATCCTTCATCATATTCTTTTTTGTTAGCGCTGCTCTACACACATCACAGCAAGGTAAGCACTAGAACTTCAGACGTGACGTGTTTCGCTGCATTAAACAGCAGGACTACAATAGGCCTCAGTTTAAGTGTTCCCATGCTTCCGCAGCGGGTTTCAATGGCAGAGCATATGCTCAAGGTCAAAATCTGTTTAAGAAGCGGCAAACTCGTTGATACCGCCGAGAGCCGAGTTATTAGACCCTCGAAGAGTTCCCTAAAGAGGAAGGCGATTGCAGGTACTTCGGTTCGATGTTGTGCCGAGTGGTGGGCGGCATCCAAGCAATCGGTCTCTTCATCGGCACGTTCTCGCTCTGCGCGATCGCCATCGACCGGTACTTCCGACTCGTGATCGCTCCAGGTTCGTGTAAATTCATTAGGTGATTTGGAACGCTATTAGGTTCCGCAGCTCCGTTTCGAATGGAAGACAATTTCGAATGCGCGACAATTCCGACAGCACTTCAGAACCATTTCCTCAGTTTCGAATAAAGGACTACACCAGCCCTCACGATCTTGGTATGACCGCTTTCAGGTAGCCCTTTGCGTAAGGTGAATGCGATTCGAATCACGGTGCTGCTTTGGGTGATCTCCATTCTCGCCACACTACCCTACGTATACCACATGAAGATGAGGAAGTACCCGTCCATAAGTGAGTCGCATCGGGCGTGCACATCGCCCATCCTCTGCGCCGAGCGTTGCCTCTACAGATGTGTGCGGCGAATTCTGCACAGAAAAGTGGCCGAACGTCCACTCGAAGCGGATCTACACGCTGTTCGTGCTGGCCATCCAGTTCGTCATTCCGTTCACGATAATGACGATCTGCTACCAGGCGGTGAGTGGCACTCCACCCCCTCGAAAACGCAGACGTTCTCATTCGTCTTAGGTGTTCTCATTTCTTCGACGACGGGCGAAATCTCGCCTCACCTCCATCGCTCAGCAAGCGAACCTCCTCTACGTGGTTGCAGCCACTGCCGGCAGCGACACGCAGCAGCACAAGGAGCAGGTAACGAGATGGACATTGAAGGCGTGAACCGGACACAACACATCCCGTTCTTGCAGCAGAGTTCTTAATTCGAGTATTGTTCCTCTAGCATCCTCGCCAGCATGCCCAAACCCTGAAAAGGATGACCTGAGGGGCCGCAGTCGTCCATGTGATGTGGTTTTTCTGTGCACGAATGAAGGGCATTTAAGCAGATGCGACAAAACTGACGACTGATCCGAAAGTAACGCGTTACGTGCGCAACTACGGCGCTCAGTGTTTCGTGACTGATGCTGCAAGTGCGGCGTAGCCTCTTCACGAGAGGGTCCCCGTAAACACCTCATAACAAGTGCTCGAAAAATACGTACTATAGTTATGCCGACTCCATTAAAAGATTTAAAATTCACACGTTCAGTCCGTTGTAGATGCCTTTTACTTCAGTTGACTCATCTCATCGAGCAAAAGAAACGAGTGATGCACCAACGACGCCGCGTGACATTGATTCTGGTGTCCATGGTAGTGATCTTCGGCATCACTTCACTTCCGCACAACATCGTCAGTACTCTCATGGAGTTCACCGACAGTCGCGATCTGCTCGCCTACAACGGGAACGACTACACATATCTCCTGAATCTCATCACCCACTTGTGAGCAATTTGATCTTTTCAGAAGCATCTTAGCTGAGGCTGCTTGTAATGAGTCACAATCTAACACCCTCGCACCTTGCGGAGAAGTAGGAATTCTCCCGGTCGAGGACAGCAGCAAGACCCTGTGCCTTTTCAGCCTCGCCATGCTGTCCTGCGTCGCGAACCCGATGCTCTACGCGTTCCTGAATCCGGAGTTCCGCGAGCTGATTCTGAACGGCTTGGCCGGCTTCAAGTGGGCGCCGCGATTCGTCAGTCGAACATGGCAGCCTACGCAGACTACGGTAGTTTGACCTCCGCCGCGCCCTCGCGTGCTGATTCCACCAACTCTCGAACTCGTCCAGCTTTTGGGGTCGCGAGGAAATGCATACGTGCCTTGAGTAGCCATAGCTCCCTTACCATCAGCGACTGTTTCCGCCGATGTTGATATTAACCGAAACCGCCTTGCAGACAACGCCGCTGACGACTTAATAGAAATGATTGAAGACGTTTTCTTTAAGCCTCAAGTGGCTTTTACAATATTTTGCTGCGATCAAAACTCTAGCCGCAGGCGGGACTCGAACCCGCATCACCTGCTAAACATGCAGGAGCGTTCTACGCCATTACACCACCGGCGCCGTTTGGTCGAACGCAACTTCTGCACCTCATGGGACCAGTTAGGACTCAACTGTTTATCAAGATAAGCCGGACGTTGTAATTAGCATGAAACGAGCTAAGCAGATGGTCTCTATAGAAAACCCACTTGGGGCTTAAAGAAAATGACTTGGATCATTCCTATCGGCCATCTGCTTAACTGGTTCTGATTTCTGCGGCCGGCTCATCCCGATACACACGTGAATGCTGATTAGTCCCATGAGGTGTGGATGTTGCGTGCGATAAACCGGCGCTGGTGGTATAATGACGTAGAGCATTAATGCCTTGTTAGTAAGTGGTGAGGGGTTCAAGTCCCGCCGGGCGCTGGAGCTTTCATCGCAGCCAAACATAGCGGTTGCAGCATCAGACGTCGTCTGTACGTCTAACGGACATCTCGATATAGGCGCAGCCCTGGTGTGGCTCTTACAGGCAACTCTACACTACAAAAGAACGGCACCGCCATCATATGTTCAACCCTTCCCTGGGAATGTTCCTAACACAACGCTGACAAGCTTCCCCGTGTATGCATTTCCTCGAGACACACGTCACGCCAGTATTGCGCTGTTTGTCCGGTCGCGAACTTCGGACAACTGCTTCGACGTCGAAGTAGTAGTTCGGAGGAAACCTGTGCTCAGGCATCATCAGCACTTAGTGAACATCACCGAATGAGTTCTTAGTGGAATTCCTGCGTATGATGGCATGGTGTTTTAGTCGCTCTCTAGGACAATTCTTTTAGTGTTGCGGAGCGAAGCCCTCTCAGTCGGTCCTCGTAGCCATTTGAGGCGTCCGCGGCCTGCTGCCTTCATCCGATCATTTCAAAACTCTGGGAACGCTCTGTGATGCGATGCGGGCGAGTGGGATACCAAGCCGCAACTGCGACAACTACACTGTCAGATAGTAACTTTATTCAGACACGAACAGAAATAGGGATGTCAGAGCCTGGAGGGAACAAAGGTTAGAAACAATAAGCCCTGTCCGGTGGTCCTTGAGCCGCTTGCACGCCAGCCTACGCCAACTTCCTCTTGGATTCCGCAGCACTCTGAGGTGCAAGGACACAAGAACCCCGCCCGCCTGGGTAACACGGCTACGACGCGGGGGCCGAATCTTCCGCTAGCCACATAACCATAACAGATTAGACTCAAACAAGTGTCTGAGCGTGGACAACCTCAGGCATCACCGTTCTTAGTTCCGGCGTCTTTGGTGGCGACCTCCTCGGATGCCGACGACGCTTGCGCTGCGGCCGCTCTCATTTCGTCCCTCTTCCTCCTGGCAAGGCGCTTTCGCTGTTTTTTCGATAGCACACGGTACACGGGATCGTTTGCCGCCTGTCGCTCCACTTCCGAACACAGCGCATCACTGAACGACTTCCTAGAGATTTGAAACGAGTGCAACGCCTTCCACTCAATGCTGTTCGTCTAATATTCCGTACTGTCAACTCCCTCGATCTCAGTTCTTGGCTGCATTTGATCATCCCGAAGATCTCTCTCAGAATCTCTTCATTATTCGAAGGTTGTGCTAGTTGGAACGACAGACTCCCCGTTTCGGGTTATTTCTCCAAAGCTTTTTTCACATTGTTTACAGAATGCTGACAGAGTAAACAATATTTTATAAAGTTGCTCAAGGCTCTCAGCCTCACAACCACAGATCTCCGCAGCAAGGTCGCCCTTACACAGAATTAGGCGGCGCATTCACACACTCGGAAAGAAAATCAGATGACGCAAGAATCAAAGGGAAACGGCTTCAACGGAAAACAGTGACACGGTTAGCCTGCTGAGTCTACCGTCCAGCAATGAGGTAACGGTGAACCTTACGTGGCTTTAGAACCAGATCCATTTGAGCCGCTCACAGGCGCCTGCGAGGAAGCGCTGCCCGTCACGGGGAACTGCCGCCACGTCGCTTCAGTGTTGCTGTGGTAGACAAAGCTCGTCGGGAACGTCGTTCCGAACAGCGGCGCTGGCTGCACTCCGTCCTAAATAACGCTGTTAGACGTGTCGCACCTGCAGCAGTCTGAAAACTGAATCGAGAACGGATAGGGCGAACGACCTCGTGCGCAAACCAGTTTTAGGCTGTCCCAAATAGTGCACGTTCTTCGACATTGCTATCCCTCCCAAGCCTAATGCACAGCCAGAAAAAGAGGGAGAGGGACGTTCTGCCTGAAAGCGGCGCGGGCAAAGCCGCGGGACAGTGCCTGCGGAGACAATTAGCGTCGACTCCCGCAGTGACACCCACCGCTTCGCACTCAGCCAGACAGCTCTCGCCGCGGAGGCGATGCTGACCCTGCCAACTACAGGAGCCTGTAGGTCGACCAGATTTGGTGTGATTACAATCGATAGAGGGATAGGAGGCTCAGACGGCTCGCATTGGCAGTCCAGAAAATCGGGTTGATCTGAACCCTACCATCTACTATATTAGAATTTCAAGCTCTATCGAATGAGCCAGGAAAGAATCTTGCCTCAATAACCCTTACCACTTTTTTCAGGCGCAGTTAACTTTCGGTAAATATCAGTTTTTATTTATATCAGAATTAACTACGAGGCATGCTTCCAGGCTACTGAAGTGAACTCTACCATCTTCTGTACTAGAATTTCGATTTCTATCAAATGAGCTAGAAATTATCCTGTCTAAAAAACCCTTAAGGCGGCTTTTAAGCGTTGTTTATTTTCCTTAAGTATCAGTTTTTATTTACATCAGAATTAATTGCGAGGCATGCTTCCAGGCAGAAATTGTGCGAGAAATATACTTAGATAAACGAGAGACCTTCTAAGAGCACCGTAAGTGCTCAACCTTCTTGAAAACGACATTATGATCCTTCAGTGCATAGAGCATGCTCACGGCCTGAAATTGCCCGAGGAGTTCGATTTGATAGTCGGTGGACCTCCTAAGAACACCGAAGTACTCCAGTTTTTTTTTTCGAAGCATTTCATGAGGGTTTCCTAACTCGTTAATTGCTGGAGGAGACATTGGCTATGCAGATACATTGCCTGTGGAATGCGGGGTCAAAAAACTGACAGAAGCCACGAACGACTGGACGAGCAATTTGAAGCATTGTGTGATGAACTTTATTCTCATTGAACATTAGATTTCATGAACCATCTATCCAGTCTTAGTCTCGATATATATGGTGTGTACATTATAAAGTTCCATAGAAAAATCAGTTACGAAATTTAAAGAGATGTAATGTTGAAACTAATGCTTTAAACTCCTGTTAAAAGATCCTCGTGCAATTTTAGCCTGGAAGCAAGTCTCGCATTTAATCCTGATATATGTGAATAAAAGCCGATACTTAGCTAAAAATAAACAACGTCTGAAAAAAAATCGCTTTAAGGGTTCTTGAGGCAGAGCTCTTTTCTGGATCATTCGATAGAGCTCGAAATTCTAGTATAGGAGATAATATGGTTTATCTCAGTAGTATGGAAGCATGCCTCGCAATTAATCCTGGTATAAATAAAAACTGCTAACTAACGAAAATAAACAACGCCTAAAATGTCGCCTTAAGGGTTATCTAGACAGGACATAATGCAGGAGATGGTAGAGTCCCATTAGCCTGGAAGCATGCCTCGTAGATAATTCTGATATAAATAAAAACTGATATTTACCGAAAGTTAATTGCGCCTGAAAAAAAAATTTTGTAATGGTTATTGAGACAAGTTTCTCTCCTGGCTCATTCGACAGAGCTTGAAATTCTGATATAGAAGATGGTAGGGTTCAGATCAGTCCCATAGTCTGGACTGCCAATGCGAGCCGTCTGAGCCTCCTATCCCTCTATCGATTGTAATCACACCAAATCTGGTCGACCTACAGGCTCCTGTAGTTGGCAGGGTCATCATCGCCTCCGCGGCGAGAGCTGTCTGGCTGAGTGCGAAGCGGTGGTTGTCAGTGCGGGAGTCGACGCTAATTGTCTCCGCAGGCACTGTCCCGCGCCTTTGCCCGCGCCGCTTTCAGGCAGAACGTCCCTCACCCAGAAAAAGAGCCGATTCTCGTGTACACCCTACATCTATCCAAAATTCGGCCTCACTCATGCCAACCAGATCTTCCAGGTCTATTTTCATTTGATTATTTATTTCATTGCACAGCAGTGTGCACCATAGTAAGAGTAGTCACAGGTATAGCTTTCAGAGCAATTTCAGTCGAGCAGTTAACGAAGTATCTTGCAGTGCTTCAAACGGCTGTTCAGCCTTTTTCACCCTGTTTATTTATTCAAAGCGTGCACACGCAAAACCGATAAATGAATAAATGGAAAACGCAGTACGATTCGAAAAGCCGTCAAGAGGCACGTTACGAGGAGAGTCACAAACTTCTAACAAGCGTTTTGAATGCGCACATGGACAACCTAAAAAGATTGTCACTCTTAGCCATCAACACATTAAACATATAAACATTAAGACATCTATGACAACTTGTGTATAAATAAATAACTACTACGTGACGTGGATCCTATTTTCATTCTTCGCAGCAATGTAAAGCAGATCTTGTCGTCGTTCTGGCACCTGTTGATCAGCGCTGGCGGCAGGTTCTTCAGGTGTTCGGGTTTGATCCTGTCGGGACCGGGTGCTGTACGTTTCTTCACCGACGAGATGGCGTGTCGGAGTCGTGTCTCCTTAGGGAGAGCAGAGGGGATGCATCCATCCTGCGGAAGATGGCACGAGGCAGGTGGACGTGGTATGACGGCGTACTTGACCTTCCTGGCTTGCATCATCAGGTCCTCGACAGATGCTTCTGATGCGAGCGTGCGCGAGTTGTAAGTACAGATCGTCATCCTAGTCCTTCTCAATTTGCGCAGCTTGGTTAGGCCCTCAGATTTCAACAGCCCCTTTGTACTCGTCCTTCCCATCGCTGCAGAAATGGGGGCTCTTTGGAGGTCAGAGAAATGGGGCCCTTAATGCTGCTGTGTTTGACTGAAGAATGTACTACACTTCGGACCGAATCGAATAATTTCGAACGAATATTCAAATACATTCGAATAATCATTCAATGAGGCCCAAAATTCAAATATGGTCATTATTCGACTGTTCGACGAGGCCCAATATTCGAATATATTCGTTATTCGACTATTCAACGTAGCCTAAAATTCGAATATATGCGACGCCACCAAGTTAGATTATTGGGAGTCAATTTTTGCGTCTTCTGGATATAACTTGCCTAAAGTCAAGTATATGAAAACAAGGATATATTAGAGCTCAGGAGCTCGTCCGTCGCAAGCGCGTGCGACGCCGCCTTTTGTGCCCGCCACTGGTCCTTCGCAAGTATGCGTCCGTCCTCTTTTTTTGTGGTTTTTTTTGGTGTCTACTCGTTTATTCGTTTCGCGAACTGAATGTCCACGAAATAATAAACGTCGTGAGTGTCTCTAACTGCCTCTGGGTGAAGGGGTCACCCTCCTAGGTTCTGTTTATACTGCGACATCGAGCGCAGTATTATAAAAATCCGACTCCTGACTTTGACACCGTAACCCGGCGTTCGATTGGGCGCGGTCGTTCCTTTAAACTCGTGACGTAATGAAATGAGAGTTTGGAGCGGTTGTCGACAGCGCCTCGACCATCCTACTACCACGATATTTCAAAGGATCCTAGCAGTGGTGCGGGATACATGTTGGGACTAATCGAACGGACCTCGAATACCTTGGCTTCCTCAGCCGAAGTTCCTGTACTTGTTCTGATGGTCAACTGTGACGTAACACTGCTCCTTAACTTAGCATGCTTGCAAGCGCACTGGCGCGAAGGATATTTTGTAGGTTTTCAAATAGACCTCGTTCAAGAAGCTTATAGCGGCTGGAGCCCCTCCACAAGATGAGTCTGTTAGATGGTAGGCTTTGAGTCCTGGGCGTTTTCAGGTATTTCGCGAGGTTCTTTCGAGGCCTTTGTGGATCTGTCAGGATCTTGGGTAACATATGGTGCATGGCTATAGGCACAAATTAACTCGGGGAGGGGGTGGGTCACCATGTACTCAGTGGTTCTCTGCCTTGGTATGAAGGCATATGTATTATATTTCGGACTAAACCGAATAATTTCGAACGAATATTTATTATTCGAATATTCTATGAGGCCCAAAATTCGAATATATTCATTATTCGAATATTCGATAAGGCCCTAAATTCGAATATATTCATTATTCGACTCTTCGAAAAGGTCCAGAATTCGAATATATTCATTATTCGAATATTCGGTTTTTCATAAAACCGAATGTATTCGATTATTCGTTTATTCGAAAAAATTTTGGAAGGCACAAGTATAGTACACACGGGTAGCAGCTAGTCAGGCTCTGACGTGCCGTCAAAGAACTCCAAGGGACGGGCGGGACTTTTCACTCCCATTATACCGAGTGCAAGACTTTGGCCGGACCGACACAGTTACAATCCGCGTAGGGGCGAACACAGCCACGCACTCTGTGCATGAACACATCACGTCCACACGCAAGATATGAGCCGACTTGACACTGGAGGCGCAAGCAGCCTATCCCCTGCATCCCACCTGCGTCCCCGGGCAGTACAGTGGTCGCCGACCAAGGGTGTGTATAAATGAAATCCGAAAAATCGTAAATCGTAAATGGTGCCTGACTTATGGTGCATCTGAATACTTAAATTATCTTCTATTGTTATATTAAGGCTAATCGAAGCGAAATATTATTTATTGAGTCGTTTTCAGTTAGAGATGGACACATTTCTAATTAAACTGGAAGCCACTAAAATCAATCATCACCTTTAAGAGCTGGACAAGTTTCAGGACGATCAAAATAAACTACTTGTTCATAAACGCCATCTCCTAGGACACCTATACACGGTGCGCAAACAAAAGCTTGCACTGCTTGGACGACCAAAAATGAGCATCATAATGGCTAGGCTTTAGCCTGCATATAAAACTATGGTTCTGAAGAAACAACCACAACAAACCAGAGTCAAAACCAATAAAAATCGTTCCATCCACAACCAAAAAATCATTTCATCACTGACCAACTCGACGAAAACAGCATTCGCACAAAAAATCCAACAAGCATCGCCTACTGAATGAGCACATGGCACATTCCCATCGCATGACACACGTGAAGTTCTAAGCCTTTCCACATTCTGAAGTGTACCAAAGAGCATTTCTGTAGCAGACGAGAAGGAACTGTGTGACGATTAAAACAGCACGATCATTTTTTCTTTTGGTACACTCATTATAGTCCGATGTTTGAACTTTAGATCACAAAAAAAGTATCTTATGGGAGAAGAGATTTTTTAGGAGTAGAGAAGAGAGAGTGTTGTTTGAATTGAAAAGGGCTCAGCTGATTCGTAGGTGCAAGACGCGTTTCAAGTATATAGGGAAGACCCATGGTAGAGAAGTCGGAGGACGAACGACTGTCGCGCGATTCAGAATAGAAGTTCTTGACTCGGATCTTACCACGGCCAACCAACTTTTTCATACTTCCTCGGTCGGTGACTTGTCCGGGAAGGATACAACACTGAACTTTACATCGGCTGGCCATCACAAGTCATTCTATAGGTTAACCCACAGTCAAATGACCTCCACGATATCCCATAGAGGTGGAATGAGTGCCGCATCTCAAACAGGAAAAAACTGACGCCATGCTTTACCATTCATCATTTTTTGAAGGCATCCCAACTTCTGGAATGAAAGAACGTCGTTTAGCGATACCAGGCAATGACTTTCGGCATTCACTTCGCCCGTATGTTTGCTTGCACTTGGTAGATTTCGGAAAGTCAAAATATGAAACCACTAATCAATGACTGCTTGCATCCGCCACTCCTGCTCTCCACTAACCTTGTGAAATCAAACCATTGAAAAAGGAGACCAAAAATGTGATAAACACTTCACTTTTTTCTTGAAAAAATCAAAAGTTTTGTTTAGGTTGCACCTTGTATACAAATACATTCTGCACCATGACGTGCTGTGGTAATCAGATCGAAACATGAGTGTTTTATCTTTCCATCGGTTTAGCTGTTATTCCACAACCTGCCTGGAAACATGTCCAATATTCCTTGATGACTTTGCATCAGCTCCACTCGCATGCATTGAAAAGAGCCGTTTTAAAAAGTGCTTAAAAAGTCACAAGTTGACAAGGCGGTGATTGCAGAATAGAATATGGTTCAGCAGGCAGTATATTGCTTCCGGTACAAGGCGAATTTGCATCATTTTCTGTGGACTGGAATGTAATGTTCCCAGGCAATTGCAACGACCAAAAAGAAGGCCAGTATTTTATACAAGGCTGTCCAATAATTCCTTTCCGAAAAAATTCAAAATTCTATAATTTTCCTTAGAAGGTTTATAATAACATATCAGGCAAGTGTAAAAACCTCCTAGAAGGTTCTCCAGAGTTCCACGCTAGGGGTGTATAAGGCGCAGTCGCCGCGTCTAGCTACCAGTGCAAGCTAAAATGGACCAAGGTCAAATTCGTACGTTCGTGTGCTACGAGTGTCGTCCGCATCGCAAGGAGTTTCTCGAGGACCTGTTCACTAGGGATGAGAGCTGGGTCCTCTACTACAACGTCGCCCTCCGTGCCGTCTGGATCCCGCGCGGAGAAGAGCCGCCGACGACGCCGAAAGCCGACCTGCACCCGCTGAAGATCATGCTCTGCTGCTGGTGGGACGCCAAGGGCATGCTGTACTTCGAGCTGCTCCCGCAAGGCAGGACGGTCACCGCCTCCATCTACATCGATCAGCTCGAGAAACTAGCCGCAGCCATCCGAGAAAAGCGTCCTCGATGGGCCTCGGTCCACCTGCTGCACGACAACGCGCGCCTCCCCGTGGCGAAGGAGACCCAGCAGAAGTTGGCGACGCTCGGCTGGGAGACGGTTGCCCATCCGCCGTATTCCCGGACCTCGCCCCCTCCGACTACCACTTGTTCCGCCCGCTGAAGCACCATTTGGCCGGAAGAAAATTCACCAACTACGACAACCTCAAATCCGACATCGCGAACTTCTTCGAGTCGCAGCCCCCGGAGTTCTTGGCGAAGGGCATCGGCGACCTGCCCAATCGATGGGGCACTGTTGCGGATAACTGTGGTGATTATATTGTTGATTAGACCTGTTTTTCAATAAAGTTGAAAAAAATTAAAAATGGTGAAATTTTTGGAGAAGAATTATTGGACAGCCTGGTATTTCTAATCAATTACTGTCCTCGCTTCTTCTCTAGTATAGCTCTGATACTAACTCGGCAGCCCTTGAAGAGGTGAAAAGTGGGGTAAGCAGAAGAGCCAAACCCGAGCGGATTATACACAAAGCTCCGTTTTTCTGCCACAGTGCCACAGCTGAACATAGAGGAGTAGATAGGAAATAGCAATGAGCTATGGGAGAACACTTTAAAAGCGGGTGCCTCGTTACAACCCAAATTGTATCACGTTATGTGGACGCCTGCTATCTCTGCACCGAAATCAGAGTTACGAAAATCGTAAATCGTAAAATCGTGAACCGTAGATGTATTAAGTTGGAAAAAAGTGTCTTCGTTATTTTTTCTAAGATTTATTACTTTACAGCTTCAAATCAATTGAGATAATCTCCATTTTGTTCCACTACACTTCTCCAAGTACTGGGTACTTTTCTAATTCCTCTCGCTTAAAGGACTGCAGTTCTGGAGTTCAGTTACCATTGCTGAATAAAATTTTTGAGGTCTTCATCCGCTTCAAAATATTTCTCTCCAATTTCTTGCTTGAGAGCACGGAAGAGTGGTAGTCGGTAGGAGCGAGGTCAGGGCTATACGGTGGATGTGGCATTACCTCCCAGCCCATCTCCTTTATTGTTTCTCTTGTGAGTCTTGCAACATGTGGTTTTGTATTGTCATGCAGGGCAATCACCTTTGACTTCTTAGACCTCTTGTCCTGGAGAGCTGCGGCGACTTTGTGAAGTTGGCCACTGCATGTAGAAGCAGTAAGGGCCTCTCCACTTCTGAGAGTTTCCCAGTAAATCACTCCTCTGGTACCCCACCAAACACTCAAGAGATCTTAGTTTCGTGAACATTGGGCTTGACATCGAGCTTAGGATTCTCTCCTTTTTGTACCGATTGCCTTTTATTCGGAAGTGGCATACAGAACCCAGGACTCATCGCCTGTCACGCCGGTTGACCTTTCTGAGTGTCTGACAGGGCATGTGGAATCTAAGCTCCGAATTTCCATGCAAAGCCAAGATTCTTCAGATGGATTCCCACTATCCTATGAGACAATTCGAGCTTCTCTGCCAGTTGACGTGTCGTCTGCCTACTATCGGTACAAAGAAGATGGAGTAGTTCAGTGTCGTCCAATTCAGTGGGACTTCCTGACCTTGCTTTGTCCTCGAATGAATAATCTCCCTTTAAAAACTTTCCGAACCACTCATAACAGGCGCGATGAGTAGTAGATCCCAAGCCATAAATGTGTTTAATTTGGTCGGCTGCCTGACGTGCTGTAGATCCTTTAGTGAATTCATGAAGAATGCCGTGCCGAAAATGGCCATGAGGTAGATCTGGCATTGAGTCCGGAAGATTGGATAGATAACGAAGTACAAGAAGGGTCTTGACCTATGTCCGCGGCGAACGGTAGACAAGTGTGATAGGATTATGAAATCAGCAATCAATATTGGCTATGCGTTTACAAGGAGAGCGGTGGAAAAGTTTCGAAGTGTGAAGAGACTTTCTCCAACCTAATAATTACGCACACCCCTGATGGTCGCATTTGGTTCGTGATCCATGCTCCTTCCACCACCCGGGGATGCGCCACGTGGCACAGCGACAGAAGTCCAGCGGCCTACCGGACACCGAAGTCTGGGTGGAGGATTCGCCCCTCCACCCCGAAAATACAACGCATCTCCGACCGTTTTAGGCCACTTCAGTCCCATGAAAGAAAAGCCGTTATCGCTTATTACACAGGGTAAGATAGTGTAGGATCAAAACGAGGCGTGTCCTATCCTAGCTCCATCACATTCGTGCAATCCCCTCCTAAGTGTCTGAGCTGCTGAAAGAACGACAAATTCGACCAATGTTGTACGGTCTGCCGATGCTGCTGACCTGCACTGAATCCTGTCTGGTCTGAATGTCATTATACTGGAGCAATTCCTCCCTCCCCTCTGTCCATATATTTCCCCGTTTACGGACGCTAGCTCTGGTTGGGGCGGCATCCGTAAAATATCAAGGGTTACTGCTTACAAAGGAGGGAGGTCAATGAGCTTCTCGCGGAAACTTCCAAAGTGACCTATTTGATCTTCACTTTTCTGCGGGCATCTGGGTAGGTCAAAAACTATGAAAAACCGCAGCACTACACAGCGGGCTGACAAGGCGAAAATGACGCGTTGGGTGACCTTGCAGTGCTCAGGAATTATTAGGCCGTTACCTAAGTTCTGTAGTTTTTTGACCTCTAACTTCAAATGTAAAGATCTTGACCCAAACATAACTTTATTAGTCGAAATAAGAACCATTACAATCTACATATTTTTGCCAACGAGATACTAATTTACTTATTTTAGTAGCGTAGAACTCCGGAGATCTAGAAGCGATGAATTCTTCGAGAGCATATTCTGCATCATGTCGGTTCCTGAAGTATTTTCCGCGAAGGAAGCCGTCGGGCGATAGGTCGGGCGAATATGGTGGATGGTTGAGTGTTTCGTATCCCAAAGAATGGAGCTTCGGTCTGGTGATCATCAATACGTGCAGTCTAGCGTTGTCGCGCAAAAGTATCGGTACCCTTCTGTAGATTAGTGCTGGGTAGATTTGCTGGAGCTTCTTGTGCATTTTGTCCACCTTTGACAGTACTTTTACGCCGTGATTGTTTCACCAGGTTTGAGAACGCTATAGTGGATTAAACCGGAAACACACAACCAAACGGTCACCATCACCTTTTCCAGGTGCATAATCGGCTTTGAACAGTGTTTAGGTGCTTCTCAATATCCAACCATTGAGCATTTCGTCGTCTCTTGTCGCAGACAATCCATTTTTTGTCACAAGTCACAATTCGCTGCAGGAACGGGTCGTTTTTGTTGCGTAGAAGGAGCGCTGACGAGCAAACGGCGAGCTCGAAGGGCGAATCTGCTCTCGAAGAATTCATGACTTCTAGACCTACGGAGTTCTATGGTACTGGAATGAGTAAACTAGCATCTCGTTGGCAAAATGTGCAGATTGTAATGGTTCCCATTTCGCCTAATAATGTTATGCTTGAACCGAGATACTTACATTTGAAGTTAGAAGTCAAAAAACTACAGAACTTAGGTAACGACCTAATAACATGTACAATGTGTGGGCGTTAATTAGTCAAATGTTAGAACTATGACTATTCGTTAGGTTCCCTGAAGGAAGCTGCATCGTATATTCAGATGAATTACTTACTGGAACTGCGGAAGCGACTGGGTGGCCGAGTACATAGCGATGCTTACTTACTTACTTGCAGGGGAGGGGTAAAGGGTTCAAATCTAGGGGTGGGGTTTACGGACTACTGCGCGTGTTTAAATGTAGAATACGTCCCGACATCGGAAAGACACCGTTTTCATTCTCTAACCTTATTTTTAACCTCTTGCCAGATATGAAAAGCCTGGTTTTCGTTGCGCATAGTTATGTCTTGACCTCACTCAACCATGTCTGTCTCGCTGGGGAAGCTCCCGTTAGCCGCTATACCTATATGATCACCTACCGCCTTGAGGGTTAATTGGGGTGCTGACCACGGGTCTGGCAACCGCTTTCAGTGTTACGGTGTGCAGTAGATGACGGTTAGTATGTACAGCTGAAGGGGTGAATCCAGAATAACCGGCAGTACTGTACTATCATGACCAAATATCGAGGACAGGACGAAAAAAAACTGCACAAACATCGCCCAGTACAGTTATTTTGGTTGCTGAGCACGAATATGGTATTCATTTCTGAAAAATTGGCTGAATACCGTAGGTTACAGTACGTGTTTGTGAGTGAGGATGGCGGGGTCATGTCCACTGATTTCGCCGTTTCCTCGCTTACGAAAATTAATCAACCTGCCGTCATTCCTTTTCTAAATGATCAATTTTTGTGTACTACTTTCCATCTCAAAGTGGAAGATTGGAAAACAAGTCTGACCACACAGGTGAAGAAAGCGATTCTACGTACTGACATCGTAGTCCGTCGGATTTTGAAAAATGTACATAATATTCGTGATTAGCACCCAAATAACAATAACAGTACAGAGTGATGTATGGGCGAAATTTTTTCTCGACCTCTCTCTGATTTCTCGAGTCGTGGTAGTCCATTGTGCCGGCTGTTCTGTATCCACCAATTCACTTACACATACTCGCCGTCACCTATTGTAGTCGACAGTAAAGCAGCGAAAATGTTTGCCAGAATTGTGATCAGTGCCTCAATTAGCCTTCCATTGAAGTTTGGAAGAAAGTTTTTTCGACCTACGGAGACGAGGGAGTGCAAATTCCCTATCCTCTACCCCTACGACTGGCGGAGAGTGGTCGGTAAAAACAGACAGCAAGGCGATCAATCCCACGAGATGGATTAAAAATCCTACATTTTGCAGCAGCTAGCAGAATTAGTAAGCTTAAGGAAGGGCATCCTCTAAATGAATCCGAAAAACAACTTGTTGCACATTCTAGAGACTGAAGCAACACATGTCGATCCCGTTCGTATTGTAAGGGTTTGGAAATATCGGAATCGTACTCCCGATCCCATGGTCTAGAGTTGACCAGTCGCGATCATGCCACAGGCTTTAACGGAAACTATTTAAACCGCTGCGGCAGCCCATGGGGGCTCCGGATATCGATACGCCACCGACGCCATCCAGGCCACGACGACCGCCGCTCCGGACACCGACGACGGACGACCACAACCAGCGCGCCGCCGACGGTGACCCTGCCGGCCCGGCCAGCCGATCCTGCCGTCAGCACCGCCTACCGTCCCGTCGAGACACCGTCCACCTGCCTCCACCGACGTCAACTCTGGGCCTCTCCGTTTCCGATCACCGTACATCAGCCCGTCAATAAACATTAAATCCGAAGTGTGTCGCTCCGCACCAGGGTGGATCACCGGATCTATTACTGTATTGTGAGGATACAATGAAAAAGCGAAAATTGTGCCTTTCCCACGTCAACGACGTACCGTAAAGTTACAAGAGCCGAAGTAGTCTACCCAGCAATCAGGGGCTGTCAAACGCTCGATCGAACCTGTTCGGCACTCAGCACCTTCAAACCTGTTCAACAAACGAGAATATAGGGTCTGCGATATAAAAGCATGAACAACATGAGTATCAGAAACTGCTAAAACATCGATCAGAAGCCGTCACACACCTGGTATTAACATAGCCAACACTTCAGATGGTAAACCAAAGAGAGCGAACATAAGGATTATTATTAGGAGACCGGAAGCGTTGGAAATCAAAGCGGCTCTTCATAGACAGGACGGTCACGATATCGAACGGTTCACATCAGTAAATCAGAGGCCGGATTCATGATTGAGTTTACCTTGGGTTATGTGGGTAGTGGGTAGAAGTACGAGCATTTCCTGTGATTCACGTGAGTGAAGCGGTGGGTGAAGGGCAAGGTAGAATTTTATCATTCAGCGATTGATAGCAATTATCACCGTCCATACCGCTTGATAAGCAAATACTCAGAGGACGACGAGGGTGAGGGGTAGAATTTCATGCGCAACTCAGCATTCATGAAAACCGGTTTAGAGTAAAGGGTAGTGAAAAACTCTACCCGACTCTAGAGGTGGGGTAGAGCCTTTACCAAACAGAATAACGTTGCCGGTTTTGCTTTTAATTCCTTTCTTTTCCAAATTTTTGTCTTTATACCCATATCCTAATACATTTTGATCAACCACGTCTGCGTACAACTATTTATTGTTAACGATCGCCCCATATATTCAAAAATAAATGCGAAATATCATTCAATAATGAACTCTTGAAGAGTCCTATCTTCCTCGACCTGATCCGCCAGATTAACGTCAGCAGCTTCAGGACAAGCTTCGCTTTCCTCAAACGGCAGTTCTTTAAGCTATCTATCAAGTTATCTAATTCTAATAATATCTATTATATATATTATATATATACTATTATTGTATCTAATTATCTAGTGAAGGGAAGAAAACAGTACGACTCAACAATTGCTAAGTTAACCTCAAATAAGGGCTGTTTTCAAATTCTTTTCCTCTTACGCACACCCTTCTAAGATTCAAAATGTTATGCGAGATATCGTTCCACAGTGGGGGGGGGGGGGGACGGGCACTGTCGTGATGACACCTTTTCTTACTTCTTTTTCTTGCTATTGATTTATAATCTAGCGGAATCCTAGAACTGAGGTAAACAAGCCTAACGTGTACCTTTGGTTGTACGTTGAAGAAATCCGCGACTACGAGGACCTCCCTACCCCGCAGTGACGGGTCTTTTTCCCCTACCTGGTCCGTCACATGAACGTTTCCAGCATCAGATAAGCGCGAAAGTCGAAATGAAGCTACACATCGGCTTATTTAAATGGCGGGTCCATTCTGGTGGACGGTCACCAACTTCTTTTAACGAGGAGTGTAAAATACAAATGGCACAATCTTACAGAGACTACACAGTGAGCAAGTCTACGAGAGGTCACGTCCCCTTTCTTTGCAGTTTTCTCGCTTCGGCAGGACACCGTGTTTGTGTTTGTTTCTCTTTTCTACCCGTGCACATCCCCAACTTGCAGAGTTCCTATATGTCCATAGTAATTGGGAGCTGCTACAACCGCTGAAACACGTAAAATGTGAAGCGAAACTTATTACAAACAATTCAATATCTTCATTGGTCCTTCGATATGAATATGATCAGCTCGAAATGTAGTCTCCAGAGATAACATTACCTACTCTTATGAATACCAAATCTACCCTACACCCATCATCCTCACTAAGCAAGCTTATCAGTGGGTAAGTTTTATCCAGTGAGGTTCACTCGTGAGCAGTTCTTCATGCAATCGTCAAGGGCCCAATTCAACAACAAATTCATTTGTTTTTGGTTTTGAAGCAACAACACAACAATAAACAACTCTAAACATACGCGTTATGGTGTTAGTCAAAGCGAACTGTGTTGAAAACACCCTAATTTGGGGATCGAAACATATATTCTGCTGGAGAAATAATATTCTTTGAGTATCCCTGTATTATCTCTGTATGGGATTATTATGAACCACAGCGAAAGACGATAGTCTTTCCTCCTTTTCATTTGCGAACAAAAATTTTCTGTGGTCACTAATATTTTTATGGCCTAGAAACGCAGTTTCGCTAAAAGTACACATGTCGCACCACACATAAGCGTTTAAGGATTAATTATTTTTTGGGGACTTCTACTATTTATTATACAGAGTAGAAAAGATGTCTACAAATCAACTTCAACTTGAATCGAAACGCTACCACTGGATGAACCGCTCAACGAATTTTTCTGCATGAAATGGCTACGCTGATAAGCTGTTCATGAATACCAAACTTACGCTCTACCCACTATCTTCACTGGGTCAGCTATTTTATCGATAACCTTACCAATCATGAATCCGGCCTCAGAAGGGTTACCCTACACCATCATAGGATAAGAATAAAGGATGATCAAACCGTTTAGGAGAGCGCTGCGCATTCTACTTCTGCGGGATGCCGTGCAGACGATTTAAACGCGTATTTGGCCTGTGCAATGGCTTGCAGTGGCCAACCGATGATCAAGTCAGTGCGTTACCCTTCTCAGAGTCTGGTACGAACTCACCAGCCCCCGAGGGATGGAAGGCTTGGTTGGCCTGGGGGAAATCCGAATCGGAACCTGGCATAGGGTGCACGCGACAGCAGGAACTTCATCCGACTGCGCTCCACGCGCCCCATCCTTTTTCTCACAGTAAGGACAAAATCTGCGTTATCCACTGCACACTGTAACAACGAAAGCCACCTCTTTTTCTGCGCCAATTAATGTCACGAAAACAAATATTATATCTTGCTGAGGGAGAACTGCACCTGATTCCAGCAGATATTTGAAAACGATAAAGCAAAAAAGGAAGTAATGAAATCTGAATGTTGTTAAGAGCGGCCCATAAGTACTGCAGCAAAATTAGGGGATTTTCTCAGGATACATTTGTCAGCCATTGCACTGAGATGTATAGTAACTGTTATCTAGCATATCCCTAGTACTATGCTCCTTACAATTATCGCGGTTGTGGCTCCTGTTATTAAAAAGTTGTGGGCTCAGTTGGAACAAATAGCTGTCTTCCCCTGGTCCGCGATGGAGCACACTCATTCCGAAGCCGCCAAACTTCTAAAGATTCATCGCCGAACATTTCGTACTATGGTGGCGTTTAAGGCACTCAAAGGCTTTCCCCAGAATAAACATCCGAATAGCTGCGCTCCAATTAGAAAACGCGTCAGTTTACCGATCGCGGGCAAAGCAGCAGTGGGATGGAACACATCCACCACGAAGCCATGTGCGTGGTGTAACAATGCCCGGTGTTTGATTGAAGAAAAGACCGCTCTACAGTACTGTGAGTAAGGTGAGGATTCAGCTATCTGCAAGAGCTTTCACTGTCTTATAAACATAGCCCCTCATCGTTTTAGTGCAAAAAGAGTGAACATTAGTATAAACCTTCGCCTACTAGGCACAGCAACATAACGCCATCTTTTCTCAATCCAACCCCACTGTTTAGGAAGGTACTCTAAGCTCGGGTAGAACGACGATCATAACGGCAAAAAGAAAAATGTGAAGTAGCGGTCTCCCATACGCTTCCCAACTTCGTTCCCCCAAAGGCCCTTTTCATACTTCGAGCGACTCGAGCGACTGAGGCGACGGACGTAGTGTGGTGTACGTAAATAATTACGTAGTCCACACTCCGTCCGCGATGAACGTCCCAGTCGCTCCAGTCGCTCTTGTCGCTCGAAGTATGAAGAGGCCCAAAGAGTAGCCATGAATTCTCCCAACCTCGTTCTTGCAAAAAGTAGTCATGAATTCTCCCAACTTCAGCTCCTTGATGTTCGCTCATTTACCCTCTTACAGGGGAGGTCAATGAACTTCCCTGGCAAAACTTTAGCAAAGATGGCCCCTGGCAAAGAAGAGCAGTGAGCAAGCCCAGCAATGCAGAACCCCAACCCCCGGATCCGAGCCCATGACCTTCCTCCTGCAAATTCGTCCCCACAAACACTCGGCCATCAACTCGCTGCCCCCTGGCTCGTGAGCGGTGTACCTCAATGTTCCGCTTTGGTTACTGTATCACGAACAAGCAAATTATGAGTTCGCTGTAATTCCGCTACTGCTGCAGTACCTGGATGTCCTCAGGAAATTTGAAAACTACTACGGTGTTTCCCAGACGACCCCCTACAATCCTCAATAGTTCACTTTGAAAATTGCCACGGGACGTTCATTGACCTCCGTTGTTAGAGAAAAAACCCTGCTCTACACAGTACAAGAAAGCGACGAGCGTCCAGTTTTCGGCAAAATCTGAGTACTCACAAGGGAAGGGTACTAGGTGATCATGAGACTTTGAGATGAGACGTACATCGTTGGGTGCGGCTTCGAAATTCTATTTGCCATGCGCATCTGTGAACGGAGTCATGGACCATTTTCATAGCAGGCCCCTTTCCCCTCTAGGTTCACCCAGAGCGGGCCAATCACAAGAGAGCGAGCTCAAGTAGGGTTGAAACTGCGCTGCCGGCCGAGCAGTGGTGGCGCAGGGGCTAGAGGGGAGGCGTGGTGAGACGGGCTGGTTTATGGTTTGAGTCCCCTCTGGTGCAGCTTTTTTGCACTTCCTAAAAAAGATCTGCCACGATCAACCAAAGCTCTCCATGTCAAATTGCAACGGAAAGGTCACCAGAAAGAACTTGTCTTCATAGTGACAACTTCATACTGGCACGAAGACACAATTTATCATGAATAGTTGCTAAAATCATGGTGAGAAGACAAACAATGCGATACACTGGCAACTGTGAAATTACACTACGAAATCTTCAAAACATAACAGCTGTTGGCAATGACCGCAGCGGATAAAAAATACATCAGTGCACCGCTGTAAGAGAAGTGCTCTACGATGTCAGCATGGAAGCAATATTGAATCGATGTGTCAAACGTCGCAGAGTGACTCTGCAGGTGTCCTGCTGCGTACCATGAATACGTGAGAAAAGTTCTGAATCTTGTCGCAGAAAAATGAGTGGAAATCAGCGATACAATTCGAAGAATTGAGTAGCGGAAGTGAAGTGAGAACTTTATACCGTGTGTCAAGTGTGTCAATACATGATCTCTTCTTCATCCTCTACCTCGATGCTCCCGCATTGCGCATCTCGCAAGATGGATGCGAAACTGCTGGCGATCTTCCTCTCTTGCCTTGTAGGAATGCGTGAAGTATCGGAAGGACCTAACTCCTCCAAAAGGTACGCCAACACAACAACTGGCGAGAACATAGTTTGGAAGTTAAGGGGCAGTATTGTCCTTACCGACACCGTCTGTCGAAAAAATTCTCCCCAAAGGGCACTTATAGGTATGGTGGTGGGATCATGGTAATCGATTTCGCCCAAACTTCGCCATTTGACACAGAGAGCCTTGGTTGATCATGGCAGGTCCTTTTTAGGAAGTGCAAAAACCCTGCACCGCAGAGGAGTCGCCTTGGGACGTTTCACCACACCGCTCCTCTACCCCCTGCGCCACCACTGCTCGGCCGCCAGCGCAGCTTCAACCCTACCTGAGCTCGCTCTCTTGTGATTGGCCCGCTCTGCGTGGACCTAGAGGGCAAAGAAGCCTGCTACGAAAATGGTTCATAACTCTGTTCACATATGCGCGCAGCAGAAATGGGGCACATATTTGGAATCAGTGTTCGAAGCCGCATCCAGCGATATACGTCCCATCTCGAAGCCCCATGGTCACCTAGTATCCTACCCTTGTCAGTTCCTTATTCCGCTTCTCTCAACATCCCCGGTAACGACTATTCACAGAGCATGCACATATTCAAGATATTACAATAAGCCTACCGTTGGTGTTCGTTCACGTGGAAACAGAGACTGAGGCTGTGTCGCAGGAGAGGCTGATTTTTCAGGACCTTCTTTCGGAAGGGCATCAGGAGAAACAGGAAACAGCCCAATTTCCGATAGCGAGTTCTGCTTAAAAAGCAAAGTCAGACCACACATTCAATACTGGCCCACATAACTTCACAACATAGATACTTCTGTGCAGAGACTCACGTTCCTCACCTGTGCCTCCTCAATCTTTTCTTCCGTTTTGTACAACTTCATACGATGAAACTCTGTCAGATGGCACAGCAGCGCCCAGGCGCTTTTGAAACGACTGTCACAGGAGGCACACTTCAGGTGCGTAGGCTCGTCTACAAACCGATTATCAGACCAGTCGAGGAAGAACAAGAAAACAAGCCACCAACCCATGCTTTTGGTGCTCCTACAGCCGGCAATCCTATGGTCCTTGAAAGCCTCGTAGTCAGCGGTGACGTAGCGGCAAACTCCGCATATCATAGTGTCCGCCATTTCTGAGCAGCTTCTACAGCGTGATCCTACGCTAGATCAGAAGTGGCTTACCGCTACTGACGAAGTCATCATTTGTTGTGGGGTCACTGAGCGCCACCGTTCTGTTGCGGCCATTCTGTTTTCGAATGTCGTCTAACGTGGCACTGTCATCTCGCGATATCTTCAGAACTTGCGATTCGTGGAGCTCGTCATCAGTGCCGCGTTTTCGAGTGCTGCAGGAGCGTAAATCGATGATCACGATTGATCCTCACGAACACATTTTTCCTCTTGAATCCACTACAACTTCAAGGGCAAAACTTTGGAGGGGGAACCGCAAAAACAGGGGTGCGAGAGAGATCACTAAGAGTCTAGAGAGATCACTAAGAGTAGACAAAAGCTTCAGGCACGTAAAACATCAACGAGATCACTTCAACTTAACGGATGACATTTAATAATAAGAAGAGGGCGTCATCGATTACCTTTCCTGCTGATCAGTCCTCTTCTTTGCGGCATTTGGATCGACGAGGTGAACATCTGCAGTTTAAACATTACAGAACAGGTTGAAATACACGGTAGAAGATTAACAATCCAAGTTGAATAAAACGAAAGGAGAAAAACAAAAGGGAGAGCGTTGAAAGCCGAGCGCTTCACAAAACGCCCGCTGCACCGCGTTGAGGGTGCAAGACATAGTTCGTACTTCGCTGCCGTAAAACACTTCATTTGACAAAATTACTGTATTCGGCGAACCAAGATGAAAGGGCGAGGCGCGATGGCAGACAGCTGAGTGGCGCTGCAATCGCGAGCGAACCCTTCTGGAACGCCAGTGAGAAATCTTCACAGGCTTGAGAGCACTGGCGTCTCAAAAGGAACACACCTTCTCGACGGGGTGCAGACTGCTGCCAGAACCCAGATGATATGCCGGACATAGAAAGCGGCAACTGCAACAATGCGATCAAAGTGCGAATAACCCGGAAATGATGAAGTGATTGTAAGTCGAGGTCGGCATCGCCATCAACACTCTTCAGCAGCGATCAGCGGTCTCTCGAAAAAAAAAACAACCACGGAAAACGGCTGAATTTGCCTGAAGATAAAACCTTCGTCTGTCGAGATGAAAGAGCATTTCGCGGATGGCTCATACTTGAAGCTTTCTTCATAAAGATTTGAGGAAGCGAAAGGCTATGCGCCTTTATCACCGACGGCTGCGCAAAGCCACACAGGTTCCTTTGCCTGTTCTTACAAGGGAACTGTCTGAACGGTACGCCGGAAGGCAAGAACGAGCACTATATGGAGAATCTCCGTCCTCCAAACAGTAACGGAACATGTTTTGTTTTTGCCGAATCCTTGAGGCAAACGAGTAATTGGGTAGGGTGCAATAGTTAAGGGTCTTCAGAGCGAGTTTACCACGGCCGCGCAAGATGCCAGCGTTCTAACTGGGTGGCGCAGTGATAGAGGGGCTGTCTCATGCTCGTGAGCTCGAAGGTTCGGTTCCCATGCTACGTCACGTTTTTGCGCTTTTACCATAGTATCAGATTTCCATAGAGATTTCCATATCTGAACTTGTGTTTGGCTTCACAGTTCCTGCCCAGTGGTACTCCGCTGCAGCCCAAGCCTGGAATCGCGATACGGTCTCAGTACAGTCCTTTCCCCAGTCCTCAAACTTGTATAGGATAACAATTCTAGTATAGCCAAACCATTTCCTCCGAAACGATTCGTCCTCCCGAAAACGTAATAGTGCCTTCACTGGTTAGTGGCGTCGTGACTCCGGCACAATCCTCTTCTGGTTGAAACTCTTGGTCCTCTTCTTCCACTACCTCCAACTTCTCCACTTCGTAGATTTCCAGCTGTCGCAGTTCGAAATCCTGTAGGACACTTGCTATCCTTTCCGTCAGCTTCATTTCTTCTCTCGAAGGCACAGCATCCAGTGGAGATCCGCACTTCAGTGTCAATAGGTGAATGACCACTCGAGGGTTAGCAGACATTGTAGAGTCAGTGTTGGCGGCAGCAGCTTGTTATGACAGCGCGACAGTTCCCTTGTTAGCAGCGCCGAAAGCACTCCATTCGCCGATACTGCGCCTTAGCTGACCCTTGCAGTGCTAATACTGAGAGTCTAACACAGTTTCCAACAATGAAAGTAATAACGAGAAACCAAAACAGCAGAAACGAGAAAACCACGAATAAGGATGAAGAGATTCATGAGTGAGCCGGGTTCTTCACTATCTCGAAGTTTTCACCGTTTAGAATAAAATCTGGACACCTACAACACTAAAACGGATAGTGTGGAAGACCTCGTAGATCTCAAACCACTTATACCTAGTCGTTATCTAAGAATGGCGAGGTCAAGACGGGATAAATAAAAATTCTGTCCATCGGATGGCCTCCACAATTCATTTCACAGTGGGGAACCACTTATTGAAAAATTCTGCCTAACAGAGGCATAGTGACTAGAGATGTGCGGAAACTTTTTCGAAAAAGAGGAACACGGAATGCGGAACGGAAAAGCTCAAAAATGGGTGCAAACGGAAGCATGAAGCAAGAAACAGAAATGACACAAAACCCATTACTTCACTTAAATTCTCATAAATGTATCCAAAATGGTGCAAAAACTAAATTACAGCTAACGAGTTTAGGAAGCAGACAAGACAGCATATGATCCTTCCCCAACAACAAAATAAAAGACCCTTGTATTCGCATCTTTATTGGCATGACATTACAAATAATACTAGTGTAACAAATCGAAGTTTATGGCTAACCTTTCCGAGAGTATAAACAGATATTCATAATGCAATGCAGATAGCATTTTCTGACGAGTAAGATGGCAGAAATTTCGCTACTAATAACACTTAATTGGACTTATTAGCCTCTCGTAAAGACAGCACTGCTAGCAACCTAGGATTTCTTACAGAATTCAAAGCTAAAATTGGTGTTCCAAGCCGGACCTACGATTGTGAGGGGAATTAGGGATATGCATGCTCCGGTTAAGGAATTAGATACTTGGTTCAAACACTCTTAAGACCTTCTGAGGCCTTAGGCTATTCGGTACAACATCGTTTCCAAACTTCCCTCCGAATTAACCAACCCTTTCATTTTGAAGCCAAACCTATTATTCAGTTCGATATCGGAGGTGAATAGCCAATGACTCACAACTAGTTTAATGCATGACTCCTCACTTTTCGCGAACCTCCAAACCTTTCGATCGTGTGCAACTACTCGCTTCAGAAGTTGTGTGACAAATCATTTGGATGTTATGAATAATAAAGAGGCTTCGCTCTGACTTGCACAAATAAATCCCCAAACACTAGATATTTGCCAGATGGTTTATATTCTCCAGTAACCTCTGTTCAAGAGCAAAACAATAGCGGCGCTGGTCCATAGATGCGCCTCTGGAAAAGCACAGAATTCAGTTGATGAATTCTTCGCTCTCGATTAAAGAAAAAACGGACACCAATCACACTGACATGAATAACAATCTGGGGTAGGATTCATCAACGACATAGAGATAACGCGGCTTATCGCTCACCATATCGCTTGATATCAGGGATTTCGGCTGTAATTCTCACTGTTAAATTGCTACCATTCGTTGATGAATCCGGCCCCTGATCCGCGCAGGGGTGTTGTAGCACACACTTTTGTGTCAAAACTGTACATATAGTTTTAGAAAATTTGAAACGCTTGCAACTGCTTGTATTTCCTGCACAAAAATAAACAGTCGTCTGCCTGCAGCGCTACAGCGTCGCGCGGTATTAGCACAGAGAATCCATTTAAATTCGGAAACGCTTAGATGGTACCGTCGACAGCGATGATGGCTCCTTATCTACGCCCTGCCCTCCTGTTGGGAGGTCCTCATCGGCCGCCATGCAATCACCCTTCACATATCTTTCGCCCAATAAACACGTTTTGTCCACTTCTCTTTACTCTCAGTACGGCACAATACATTCTGGTGCATTGGCCGGGAATATCATCGGTCAGGAGGCCTCCGACCTCTCAGGGCTTGAGCTTCATCATAGACGATAGACGACGATATTCCCGGCCGATGATCTTATATATGCAGCGGACGCACATCAGTTCCTGTACATAGACCAGTCGGTCTTGCAATAAACCCTTGCCTCATCTCTTACACTCACTATTAGGGCATACAAGTCCTACGTCGCATCGTCCTTGACAGATCGGAAACAAAACAAATGTGCTAAACCTGCGAACAATTCATTGTGAGGAAGGAAGTGAAGGATGAGTGCAGCTCCAGCGTGATGTTTGGCGGCATAGTGCAGCATCTAAACACCCACTCAGGAACATTCTCCGTCGACCCGGTAGCCACTGCTCATGATGATGCAACTGGTGTACGAATCGATCGCAGACAACGACAACCTACGGCCCGATCTTAAGAAGGCCAGGGGAGGAGGTCATGCGTGTGTGGAGGGATTTCAGAGCGCCCAACTCTCGGAGCATTGCCCACCTGACGGGAGCAGCGGGAAGTGTGTTTCTTTTGCAGATCCGCTTTCAGCTCAGATACCGATACGGTAGGGACCACAACTCATGAGCATCCAAACTTTGGGTCCTGTACATTGAATCTCCCTTGCATGTTAAAAAGCGAATATTTCCATGCATGATCGACCCGGTTAGTGGAACAATGACATGTTATCCGCACACATAAAATACTTTCTTCAAGCTACAAATCAGTTAGCAGAATCACTCCTAGAGGCTGAGGCAATTTTCCATACTCCACAACCAAATACTGCATCAGGATCGCTATAGCTGAGTCTCGCTCGTGATGGGGAACGAACTCGCGACTAAACAGAGAAGGGTAGCAACAAGTTGCCTGCCTAAAACTGCAGGAGATTTTCCACAGTACTCGAGCAGCCGTTGCGCGACAACACGAACGCTTCCTCTCTGTCTTACCCACCCAACTGATGAACACAGCTAACCATAAGGAAGTTCAACTCAACTAAACGCCCTTTACATTACCTGTGCGTCACTTTTCGAGTTTCCTTGATGCTCTGTGCTATTCCTTGAATTCCTTCTCGTTTACGCTTTCCAGTCTACATACTCAAAAAAAAAACATGAAGAAAAGGGCCAAAAGCACAAAAAACGCGGCGGAGAAAGAGAATTTGGAGGAGTGATGACGACGTATTCAAACCAAGTAAAATTGTTTCGACTATGTAAAGAAATACGCATGATTAACACTCCAGACGAGGGCAGTGAAAAGATTTTCTTTTAGGATGTTATTTGAACATCCAGATAGACGTTTTTGATAATTGTTGTTTTATTTTCGATGAAAAACGTTCTTTGGATTTACTCTAGATATTACTGGCAGCAGCATAAGATATTAATGGAGAAGACGAGATATAAAGGGGCCGTCTCATTTAATTCTCTACAGTCCGATATTGATGTAACTACAGCTGTGGCTAAAACATTTCGAGCAAAGAAACAACCGGAGTCACGGTGGAGAAAAAAGGAAAATTTATGTAGAAGCGGAGGTCAAGTCGTCCCCCGTATCTCTCACGCAGCTCTGTCAGAATAAATAGTGAGATCAGGACTCCGAACTCGTGGAAAAAAAACTACTAAAAAGGACAAAATACCTATTATATTCCCCATCCATTTTTTGCCATTCAGTCCAGCCACCGCGGCATCAGCTTCACTGGCTGAGGAGAACTGCACGAAAGCAAATCCTTGCTGGAAATAAAGGCTCTAGCTCCACTACTTATGGTTGGTCAGAAAGGTACGTCGCGAAGTCTACCTTGAAGTAATTCAACCCAAGAACTGTCCCGAATGGCTTGAACAGATTGATGAGATCTTCGCGTGTAACAGGAACATTGGAAATGCGTCCTATGAAGACTCGAGATCTGACCATAACCGGGTCCTTAGAGTTTGTATCATAGCCAACTTCACTGGTAGGTCCCGATGGTCCAGCACTAAAATAGTATTTTTAGTGCAGAGCACTGATTATTCTTTTGCTTCGACATCTCCGTAAAATCGAGCATCGTTTTAGAATGTACAGCGAAAGTGAATCAGTCTACACAGGAATCCCAGCTCTCATGTGCAGTGTGAGGATCGGGTCACGACCAAACTATGCAAGATTCCCGTCCTTCACGGAGATGTCACCACGCGAAAGAGTTAAAAGCTGACCTGACTGTTGGAATACCACCCTCAAGTCATCGCATAGGCCAGAATACGCACTCAAACTGCTCATACAAAAAAGACCTTACACAAATTGGAATGCGTGGCGCATCTCAAAAGTAGACGATCAGGCCTTCACCGTAACGAAACTGCAACTGCCATACCATCAATCGCAGTAGGACAGTATGAGGTTTATCGAGAAGCCTTGGAATACTTTGCATTACTGCCTGATAAACGTGCTAAAGCCTGTACTGCCGAAATCTTGTCTGGTGAAGTGACAGCACATTCTTGAAACTTCGTTGAACACATTTTATAAATCGGAAAGGATCAAGTGGTGACACTCAGCTTTCGAGGAATGCGCTTCATTTTCTTTGTCTCGGACCACCTTTTTCCCGCACACAGATCAGTCGCCGAAACGACCGAAGAGCTGTGGGAATCCTGCATCGACACGGAGATCCACTTTGCTGCAAACATGGGAGTAGTCCGATTACGGTAGATGGTAAGGATGGAGGGAAAATGATGCTAACAAGGAAAGGTTCACGACTCATGGTGAGGTTTTGCGATGCTATTTTGGCAGGATGTAGGGGCCAGTGAGTGGAGTCTAGAACCACCGTCAGTTTTTGCTGAACGCTTCTTTAAAGACCTGAAAAGGAGGTCTGAAAGCGTGCGCGCAATTATCATCAACCCCTACGACACCCAACGAGATATGCCTTGGTGGCGCAGCCGGTGCCACAGCCGCCTCATAGGAGCACACCGGCGGACTTTTCAGTTCGAGTCCGAGTGCGGCCATTACTTTCGCGCGTATTAGTTTGTTGTTATTACACTTTCTTATGATTACAAGAGTCAATTTTAGACCACCAATGCTTACAACAAACCAAGACTCTCTATTTGCGCCTTCATCTGTGCTAGCTTCTCAACTATGAATATCCGTACCACCACCATATCATACCGTATCACCAACGATACCGTAACTGCACACAAATACGCTCATCTTACGGTTGAATATTATGGACCCGGGCCATATCGGTACAGAAGTGTGCTAAAAATACCGTTTACAGCTGAACGTGTTGTCGGCCCACTACTTTCCACCTTCACACCGGTTTCTACTTCTCCGACAAGGAGAGAGATTGCGGCTGCGGATGCCATAAAAGGAGTCCTCCTGCACGCCGTTTATGGAGATATCGACTGACAGGAAGAAGACGGTACAGGTTAGAGTAGTATAATGAAAATGGCACCTTTCTACACGGATCGTCTAGGTGGTTCCATGGGTGCGTTTCGATGAGGAGGTGGATGTCGACTGGACATCTGATGATGACTGTGAGGGGGAAGACAACAGTTAGGTTACATCGATGTTCGCCCAAGGCCCTTTTCTACACCCACAATTACGCCTTCAATGGAGAAGAAGTGGCCATTCCTTGTCAGGGAGAAGATTGTTCTTCACTGGCTTTTGTAAGATGCTGCTGGTGTGAGAAGCGCTTGTGTTTTACTTGTTTCATAGTTTTGAACCATTGCTGGAAGAAAAATAATGAATGTAAGAATCTTAATTTAATAATGTATAAGACTTTTTATTCACAGAGAAGTCATATGGTACAGATATGCATAGTTGAAAAGCTGGCACATATGAAGGCGGATATAGAGCTTTCGTTTGCTGTAAGCATTGGTGGTCTAAAATTGACTCCTGTGATCATGAGAAAGTGTAATAACAACAAACTAATACGTGAAAAGATCATGGCAGCACTCGAACTCGAACTGAAAAGCCCGCCAGTGTGCTCCTATGAGGCGGAAGGTGTTACCGGCTGCGCCACCGAGGCACATTCCGTTGTGTGTCGTAGGGGTTGATAATAGTTGCGTGCATGCTTTCAGACCTCCTTTTCAGGTCTTTAAAGAAGCGTTCAGCAAAAACTGTGGTTCTGGACTCCTCTCACAGGGCTCTACATCCTGCCAAAATAGCTTCGCAAAAGCTCACCATGAGTTGGGAACCTAAGATGCGAACGAAAACGTTTTCGTTTGTATCTTAACATCATTTTCCCTCTATCCTCACCATCTACCGTAATCGGCCATTCAAAATGGCACCATCTGTCGTCATCTGGTGATGCATCGTCAATATCTTTAGAGAAGCTTGGACGAAATTTTATTTCGATCTCTGAATTTGTGGAGGAAACACATATGCAATTTGTCAGCTACTTTCAGTGCTGTCAAAGTGTGTTCGCACAGCGGAAGACCTTGGCTAACTTGAAGAAACTGTTGCCTTCATAAGCCGTCCATTGTAATAGGCCCGTATTCTTTTATACACTTTATGCACCTGTCTATGTTTACACTGAAGATCTTCCAGAAGTATTCCATGAATTTTTGTGCATTACAGATTCGAGATATTGATGATGCATCACCAGATGACGACAAAGAAGAGAGCAGTAAAAAAATCGTAACGCGGCAAACGCCCAAAAGATGTCCAGTCGATTCTCTATGGAAACTCGGTACTAGAGCAGGAGTACAAAAAAGTGTGACGTAGGGCAAGAGTCGAACCCTCTAAGTAATGTTTGTGAAGCACAACCTCTAGCACAGCACCACCAAATTCATGTTGCCAGTGCGGCTCTCCTGATCGTATAATCGTCCCCGAGCGTTTCCGAGACTCGATTGCAAGCGTCGAGCGCTTGGCGATGATTGGTGAAGATCGTTGTCGCCGCTAAGGAGCGACTCTTCCACTTCTTCTCTGCGTATGCTCCGCAGACTGGCTGCTCCGACCAAGCCACGGATGAGTTTTGTAGCTTGCTTGATGAGGGGTGAGAGCAGAGGTACCACCGAAGGACGTCATCATTGTCGCTGGTGACCTTAATGGGCACGTAGGAGCAACGAAAGAGAGGTACAGCTGTCATGGTGGATTCGGCTATGGGTTGCGTAACACAAATGGTGAGCGTATCCTTGAATATGCGGATTCGCATAACCTCACCATAATGAGCACCGTGTTTTGTAAACGCAACTCCCACCTTATCTCGTTCTATACGGGGACACCAAGACGCAGATAGACTTCGTCCTTGTGAGAGACCGTGACCGAAATCTGGTCACAGACACGAGGATCGTGCCGTATGAAACGGTCGCCCCACAGCATCGTCCGCTGACCTGTACTTTGAAGATCGCCCCTCCGAGGCTGCAGCAGATTGAGCGATGCTGTGCAGCAAGAATCAAGTGGTGGTGAATGAGAAAGTAAAGCAGCTGTGATTTCTCGCGTACGGTTACCGACAGTCACGACTGTCAATGAAATTTGAAAGAAGGCGACCGACGCGATTCGTCAAGCTGCACAGTCGAAACTCGGCATTATGAAACCTGGACGACGCAAGGTCGACGATCAGGCATGGCTGTAGACAGACGACGTGAAAGCAACAGTTCGAGAGAAGAACCATTCCGGTGCTTGCGGTGTTGCCGTGCGGTCGTTCAACTCAGCTCGCTCCTACTCTCCACCGCAGTTACTTCCAGCCTCGATTTCGCTGACATCCGCTTACTACATATATTGAAGAACCTTGTGGCGCACAGTGTGCGCACAAGTGTTGATCGTTCCCCCGGCCGATCCGTGATCATCTGTTCCCGCGCCCACCTATAAAAGGGCGCCTCACCACCCGACAGTTCGTTCGTCATTCTCCGGATTCCCCCTCCCCTTTTTTTTTGTAGTGTTATTGCGTTAGTCGTGATAAACGACTATTTATCCGCCGTTGTTCTCAACACACAAGTAGTCCGGTCGCTGGGCCATTACATGGGGGCCAATCCACCCCGGATTGAGTGAGTGGAGATTGCAACGACGGACTTCGAGCAGCTAGTATCCACGGGATCGCTGCCGAAGGAAGAATAGGGTGGTTTGAACGGAAAGTCGTCACCACCAAATAAGCGAAAGAGGAGATAAGCAGCTAGCATCGCAAGGATCGCTGCTTGGAAAAGGAAAAGGCTGGAACCGCACAGGTCGCCATCTGCAGTGACGGACAATTTATAAGGGCCGCATAAAAGAGCCGGATCGATTGCGTTAGAGAAGGGGCTTGAACCGGAAGGGTCGCCGCCTAGTCGTCAATCAATATCGGATTGCGGGAGTCTGGCGTAACACACATCGATCTAGAGTACCCTAGGACTTGGAAAAGTTTCTGATTTACTCGAAGCGTGTCGGGTACTCGTTATTTCGCCACTCTTATTTCGATTTCGTCCGTTGCGATTACAAGTCGCGTGAATAGCCTAATATCTGAAAGCTGATTGCAGAATGTCGGTGTTCGACGAAGATACATTGCTCAGATCACCAGCCGACGACGACGCAACAAGAGTAACCGGCGGAGGGATCGAAAGCACCGAAGAGGGAGTAGCGGCAACAAGCGAAAGAAATGTAAGTGATGAATTAGAGAGAATTTGTAAGCAAATTCAAAAGTCAATAACCCTTATGGTGGTCGAGTGTGATAGAATGTTGGGAGCATCCCTTAGAACCACGGACCCCATTAGGAACTCGGTGATGGAGGCGGTCGAGCAGCAGGCTAGAGTAGCAAAGGAGACTCTTAAGAACGCTCTGGACGAGGTCAGTAAGATGGTTTCCGCAGCCAGTCCATCACCTGTAGAAGTGGGCCCCAAGGATATTCAGAGCGGGGTACTGGATATCTTGAGAATAGCTAACTTGACCGAAACAGAGAAGCTCGAAAATTGCCTCGATGAGAAGATCGAGGACAGTAACCTCATTTTCAAAGCCTGCAAAAAACTGGAATGCAGCAAGCACCAGCTATACACTAAGATAGAGAATCTCCTAGATGAATTAAAAGAAAAAGATGGCTGTGTGCAAGAGTTAAAAGCCAGCAATGAAAAATTCAAGTTTCAGCTGATGGAACTGGCAGAGAAACATCGTACGCTTGCATTTTCTGGACAGCACAATGAGCTCGAAGGTGAGGATGATCAGTCTAATAAAGAACGGTGGCAAAGATTTGTAAGTATTGGAGCAAACCGTGTAAATGATGTACTCCCTTTCCAGAACAAGCGAAGTGGGCCCGAATCGACACGCTGGACGCACACGTCCTCATGGCCATCGCAAGAAAGAAGCTCGAGAGAGACAAGGGAGCCGACCACGTCTTCGTGGGACACAGGTACGGAACCGTTTAAAATAAGCAGGGGAGAGCGAATAGAAGATAAATGCGACCATGATAGAGCATTAGTTGAGTACATGCGCACTGCAGCCTTACCTGTGACTGAACCATTTTACGGCGGCGAAAAACAGAGCTTCAAAAGATTTGTCAACTCGTTTACAATCAGGTACCATAAGCCACAATGGGACGATAAGAGCCTGATCCAACTTTTCGAAAGTTTCTTAAGGAAAAAAGCATTGGTGGCTTTCGAAACAATACCAAGCGTCATAAAAGAAAGTACTTTCGAAGAAGTGGTACAGGCTATGAGGGACAAATTGATGGAAGATGGTAACGCGGCAAAGGTAAGGGCGATTTCACAGCTGCGAAATCTGACTATAAGGCCGGACCAATCAGTTGAAGAGTTCTGCGTTGTTTTGGAAAGACTAGCCTGCAAAGCATATTCAGACGTGCCTGCAGAAGTGGTCTCTTTGCAAAAGGCAGAAATTCTGTTCAGACAGCTCGCTAAATGGCCTGGTAGCTATGCATTGTCCGAGGCTATAGAAACATCCAAAAGCCACGAAGCTTATGAGAACGTTAAAGCAGTGGCATTAAGGTTGGAAAGAAATCGAGCCGCAGCAGTAGAAATCACGCAAGGTAGAAGACATATGAGCCCAATTAAAGATCCGGGAAATAAAATGGTAGGAAGTAGACCTATAAAACTACCAGAACATAACAGGTTAAACAAATCGGCTCTACAAGATCAGAGCAGGAGCAGCCCAATAGTAGGTCCAAGTAACCAGCAAACCGCAGCGGAGTCCTTCAATGCACGTTCCCCCACCAATAAATTGCCGTTACAGTGCTATTCATGTGGAAAAAGAGGGCACATAGCCAAGGAATGTCGAAGCACGACTAGGCATGATAGCAGTGACTCGGAAAGACGTCCAACAAGTAACGATGTAAGACAAAATGGTGCCTTCTCAGCTTGGGTTGATAACTTGGTATGTGAGTTAAGCACTGATGAAAGACAAATAGGAAGAGAAGCATTATTTGGACCCAAGTCGACAACGACTATTCACATGATGGGTATGAATGTCACAGCTTTACTGGATACAGGATCGGAAATGTCCATTATACCAGTGAACGTGTTACGAAAAGCCAGGAAACTGGGTATTGACTTGGACGAATACGTCACAAGGATCCCTGGAGTAGATGCGGTTGTTCGGAACGCATCGGGAGAAGTCATGAGCTTCCTAGACACAGTATCCACCGCGGTAGTAATGGAAGGTAAGACAATTGGAGTACCCTTCCACGTGGGTAAAGGCGTTGATGAAATAGTCATTCTGGGAACGAACGCCTTAAAGCTTTTTAATATTAAACTCGCATGGATTGACGAGTACGAAGAACATCCAAGCAGCCCTCAACGTGATGCGGTTAAGGACGCGATCGTGAAGGAAAGAATTTTTATTCCACCGCATAGTTCAAGAATCGTAACGTTAACAGGTGAACTCCCGCCAGGCGCTTACATGCTTTGGTCGAATAACAGCGTAGTTGACCACGGTGTGTGCTCAGTTGTGGAAGACGGTTCCACGACAATTATAGCATGGAATGCGTCAGATGAGCCAAAGGCGCTGCATAAAGGAGAAATAGTGGGTGAACTGGCGCAGGAGGAATGGATGCCGATCAATGCCTTCGAAACAAGCGCTGACATGTTAGAGGAGATCCGGAAAAGTCCAGGCGTTGATGACGAAGTTAGAATCCAAGAGCTGATAAAGATCCTGAAAGAAAAGACTACAATGACACCAACACTGGAGCACATGGTGAGAAAATACAATGACGTGTTCGCTATAAAGGACTCGGAGCTCACTCAAACAGACTTGGTGGAACACGATATCGACACGGGTGACAGTCAACCAATCAAGCAAAAGACTCGTCCAGTCCCAATAGGAGCCCGTAAGGAGTTTAAAGCAATCCTGCAAGGTCTGTTGGACCGCAGAATCATTACGCGGAGTAGTTCAGAGTGGGCATCCCCCGTAGTACTTGTCAGAAAGAAGGACGGAACCCTTCGCCTTTGCATTGACTACAGGGCTGTAAACAAAGTCACGAAACAGGACTCGTACCCGTTGCCAACGATTGATGCAATAATCCAGAGTCTAAGCGGGAAGAAGGTATTCTCCACATTAGACTTAGCATCTGGATATTGGCAAATAAAACTTTCGGAAACAGCTAAAGAAAAGAGCGCTTTCACTACAAGCGAAGGCCTCTTCCAGTTCGAGGTTTTACCTTTTGGATTGTCGACAAGCCCTGCGCGCTTCCAACGGTTAATGGATTTAGTCCTGAACGAATTGGGTCTCAAAGATAGCGAGGTGTTTGTATACATAGATGATTTGTTAGTGGCAACAGAAACCGTGGAAAGGCATGTCGAAGTATTGACCTTGGTGTGCGAGGCGTTCAGAAAAGCCCATCTCAAGTTCAAACCTCAGAAGTGCGAGTTCTTCCGAGACCAAGTAAGGTTCCTAGGACACATTATTAACGCGCACGGAGTAGGAACAGACCCAGACAAAGTTTCTAACATCCGCCAGTATCCCAAACCGAACAATGTGGCCGAGTTGAGAACGTTCCTCGGAATGGCATCTTATTACAGAAAATTTATTTTGGGCTTCTCGAAAATAGCAAAGTCGCTGTATAACCTCACTAGCCCAAAGACTTCGTGGCAATGGACCTCAGTCGAGCAAAATGCTTTTGAAAAGCTGAAAGATGTCATGACGAAGGCGCCAATTCTTGCACAGCCGGACATAGTGGCAGCAAGTGAAGGATCCAGACCGTTTATCATATACACCGACGCCTCAAACGAAGGGCTAGGGGCGGTACTATGCCAGGAGGGGTCGGATAAAATGCTCCATCCACTTTACTTTGCGTCAAAAGCCCTATCGAAAGCAGAGAAAAACTATCATGTTACCGACCTTGAAGCCCTAGCAGTTGTATTTGCGCTAAAGAAATTTCATTTTTTCATATACGGTCTGAAGACAATCGTAAGAACTGATCACAAGACGTTAACTTGTCTTTTCAAACAAACCAATGTTTCCGCTAGAGTATTGCGGTGGGCACTGGAAGTTCAAAAATACAACCTTGAGATCCAGTATGTCGCGGGAAAAGCCAACTCTGTGGCAGATGCCCTATCCAGAGGAGCGGTTGCAGGTGTGTCCGAAGAAATGGAAGTTTGCCCGGAGCACAACGCTATTGTAGGCCAGGTAGACATAGAGAAGGATGGTTGGCTAATGGAGTTGAGAAATGATCCCGTCTATAAGGAAATCGTAACGGTTGTTGAAGATGCCAAAGAAAGTAAAGAAGTTCGCCTACCGAGGTGCAACAGAAAGTATAGTACTGCTGACTTCGTTATCGAAAACGGAGTACTAAAAATGCAGCATGGAAATGTAGCAGTGGTACCCAGAAAGAGAAGGAGAGCAATCTTTGACGAGGCACATGCTGGGATGATGGCCGGTCATCTCAATGGCAGAAAGCTTACCCGAAAACTCAAGAAGTCGGTTTTTTGGGAAGGGATGGAACAAGATATCTGCAAATGGTCAAGGTCGTGCAGGGAATGTTTTCTTACCCGTGCCCACGAAAAAACTGTGCCACCTCTTAAGCCCATTACTACATCACGGCCATTCGAATTAGTGGGTATTGATGTAGTCGAACTTGGCCTAGCTGAAAGTGGTAACCGTTACGCTTTAGTAGCCATAGACCACTTTTCTAAGTTCGTAGGAGCGTACCCAATCCCAGACAAAACGGCTAGGACCGTAGCCAAAACGCTGTTCGAGCGATGGATTTGCGACGGTTGCAGGTGGCCAAAATGTTTGAACTCGGACCAAGGCCCCGAATTTGTTAACAGCGTTTTGTCAGAAATCTGCCAGATAGCTGGAATCGAGCAATCGCTGACAAAGGGATACAATCCAAGGGAAAATGGGATCACCGAGAGAGCGATAGGGACTATATGTCGCATGTTGAAAAAGAAAACTGTAATCCCAGCGCAGTGGGATGTTCTTCTTCCAATGGTTGTTTTTGCCTATAATTCGGCTCCTCACGAAGCTATAGGGGACAGTCCCTTCTTCATCCTACATGCCTTTGATCCCAATATCCCTTCTAATGAGATACCAAGAGACGTGCTATCCTGGAATCACATCGATTTCGATGACTATAAAAGTGAACTCATGGCAGGGATTCAGCACATTCGGGATTGTACCAAGGAACTAAATGAGACGTATAATTTAAAAATGAAGGAACGATACGATCAAAGGAACAGGGTAGATACGGCAAAACTACCGAAGATAGGTGACAGGGTCTACATGAGTCTGCCCAGGGAGAAGGCACAGTCGCGACATCCAAAGCTGACGGAATGTTGGAGTGGTCCATACAGGGTGCTGGATGTTAGTGAGAATTCCGCCCTTGTTACCAATATTAATAGTAGTGACGAGCCTATAAGGGTGCAGCACGATGCCCTCGTTGTCATACCACACGAGATAGACGACACAGCAATAGAAACAAGAACGAAGCGTGTTAGAAGAGGCTTTACAAGGAAAACAGATAAACGTGGCAAAGTGTCGGAAAACAATTCGATCTCTTTCAGAGCCACAACGGACTCGCGCCACTCTGATAACTCTCCACTGGGATTGTTCTTTGTATGCCCAGGCGAAGGAAGACGCGGAGACGATACAGAAGACTATTGCTGCTCAATTCGATCTAAGACATTTGCTGATGTGGTCCCAGACGAGCGTGATCATGTCATTCGTTCTCTCCTTGTGCATTCTGTATTCTCTCTAGCGCGAATGCTCTCCATCTATGAAAACGAGACCGACGCGGACAAGAAACGATACCTAATGAGGTCCCCATCATACAGTTTCGTCACGATGTCAGGAGTACAAAAGGCTTATGCGTACTACAAGCGGCACTGCGACCACCTGCTACGTGCACTGATTCTTCACGACGGCACGCCGATCGCTATGACGCACAAGGAAAATGTGGACATCGATATCGCACAGCTAAATGATCTAGCAAATGCAGGAATCCGCTATGCCCAGACGCACTCGTGGGACGATATGAAGGTGGAAGGACCGGTTCGGAAGATCTTATTAATCTTGCCGGCAGGATTCCGTGGATTCGGCAGGGTTATCAAGCCGTTGGACAATGTGAGCGTCATCATCTACAACTCCCTGTCCGATGTGGTTCATGCCGCCAAAGCAGCAGGAGCCGTAAAAGCGTGCATATTCGTAACGCCCACGACAGAGGAGCCTGTTGAAGCATCCAGTTGGCAGTGTTTCGCGATGGCAATGACGAATTTGGTGCGAAAGGGAACAAAGCTAATAGGAGTGAGCGCACCAAGAGGAGAAGCTGCATGGAGCACAAATAGAAAAAATGCGAGCGAAGCCTTCGATGTGATAAAGGAATCTTCCGCGGCAATGCGTTCGAACGTTGTCGTCACGTATGGAGCCGTACCTTCGATCACTGAACCGTTCGCATGTCTGGGCGAATCAACACGGAACACGGCAGTATCAGTCTACCCAGCACATGCCGCAAAAGCTTTCCTAAGTTCGGTTCAAGACCTGCTCATGCCGATTGTTAAGGAGGAGCTGTACCAGATCCTGGAGCAACCTCAGAGCCGGAAGTTCGCCTACAGTCTGAAGAAGAAAATGTCAAGTACTCGCAGCTCGGAGGAGGTGTCGAAGCAGCGACAACTGCAACATGGCAACGACAATTATGGGAATCGCAACTACGCTCGAGGACAATACAGTGGACGTCGCAACCGTGGAAGCCGTTACACGTCATACCACAACAAGAGAGCATTCGGTCTCCATAACTTCTGAGAACTCGATCTTCGTATTTCCTTTCACTATTCTCGGAATCATCGTCGATTTCTAATCATCGACTTTCCCTGCTTCATCATATGATTTCCAACTCAAACAATACGTCGATTTGACATGATCTGTTCTGTACGTGTTACTTTTTGCTATGCCGGTGTACCAAAGAGTTGTTGTTTTGTTTTATCCCAGTATTTATGTCCTGTTCTTATGTCCTGTTCCGCGACAGGGACGTCGCATCCGGAAGGGGGGAGTTGTGCGCACAAGTGTTGATCGTTCCCCCGGCCGATCCGTGATCATCTGTTCCCGCGCCCACCTATAAAAGGGCGCCTCACCACCCGACAGTTCGTTCGTCATTCTCCGGATTCCCCCTCCCCTTTTTTTTTGTAGTGTTATTGCGTTAGTCGTGATAAACGACTATTTATCCGCCGTTGTTCTCAACACACAAGTAGTCCGGTCGCTGGGCCATTACAGGTTCTGTCCAGTGAAATCTACTGCTAAAGCCACCTTGTCAGGTATATCCTGTGTCTTCTGTCTGTCTGTTTGTTGCGCTCAACGACTCTCTAATCGATTGCCATTTCGCAACATTCTTGTTCAACCATGTCGCCGTCGAAGTCCTCTCAATCGCAGAAGACGAGCAAAATTGCGACCACTGGTGAAGATCCGGATGCTGTACATGGAGCAGATGAAGTGGCGCTAGCGCTTGAACAACTCCAAGCAGATAAGAAGACTCCTGCCTTTGTTAAAATTCTCTTCAACCATATGCTTACTGTTCAGCAGCAGCTCAATCTGGTATTAACCAAAAATCAAGAGCTGCAGGAACAGGTGGCTAATCTGCGTGAAGAGAATGGTGCTCTAAAGGCTGCCTTAGCTGAAGCTGGAAGAGTGAGCAGTGCGGCTCAGTTCTCCCCACGTGATTCTTTTGCTGCTAGCAATTTGTCGGCCGTCGATGAAAAAGAAAGACTCCGTTCCGTTGTCATATCTGGCATCACTGAGTCTATTGATTCTAGATCTACAGAACGGGCCATCCACGATTTTAATTCTGTGAGAAATGTTCTTGATCATCTAAATGTAGAATGTGTTCCGCAACTAACATATCGACTTGGAAAGCCTCAAGAAGGCCGTCCACGTCTTTTAAAGGTTGTACTTCCTAACACATTCTACCAATCTTTGGTGCTTAGGAGAGCTTCCTGGTTGCGCTCTTTTTCCTGCAGGGGTGTCTATATACGTCCCTCCTTAACAAAAGAGGAAAGGGAGCGCAATCGGGAAGCTAGGTTAGCCCGAAGAGCATCTCTGGGGGTGACCGTCACTAACAACCAGCCTACTCAGCTGGATATTTCAACGGGAAACTGCTAAACTCTCCTCGGATATTGGTCAAAGACCTAAGTTTCCTTTATTGCAACATACGATCTATTCAGAAAAACATACTACCGTTAAAGTTCACCATCAGGAAATTAAACTCAGACATTATTGTCATCACAGAAACGTGGCTACATGATTCCATAAATTCAGCCATAATTCTCAATGATTTGTGTGGCCAGTTTTGCCACATAAGATGCGACAGGACTCTCAAGAGAGGTGGTGGTGTGCTCATTCTCGTTAGGTCTGGCATCCACTCTGAGACTGTATGGTGCGAATCGGTAGCTGACAGCTTTGAAATACTGTGCTGCGATTTGAGTTTAGCTGATACAACCTTGAGACTTATTGCTGTTTATAGGGTTCCTTCTGCATCTCTAAACAGCACAATCATGCTTGTCAAGGTATTAAGTGATCTCTGCTCTTCTAAAACCCAATGCCTTGTTCTCGGCGATTTCAATTTTCCAGATATTGATTGGTCTAAAAATTATCCGTCTTCAGTTTCTATGGCATCAAAATGTTTTGTTGATATGTGCCAATCTTGCAATCTTCATCAGAACATTGTGACACCCACTCGACATAACCATCTGCTTGATATTGTTCTCAGCAGCAGTTTGGGACTTGTCAAAGACATCAATATTGGGCCACCAATAGGTTCCAGCGATCATTCTAGCATTTCATTTAAAACTGATTATTCACTGAGTAAACCAAGGTATCGAATTCAAAAAGCATTTCATAAAGCAAACTACGACATTATCTGTCAGTATTTGCTTTCAATAGATTGGAGAACACTCCTTGAGGAACAAGTTACTGTGAATGACAAGTACGAGTTCTTTATCTCAATTCTCCATAAATGCATTGACCAACTAGTACCTACCGAAAAGTTACCAGTACACTTTAATAAACTTCCTCCCAACCTAGTCAGACTTTTTGAACAGAAAGAAAAACTATGGTCGACATATCAACATTGCCCAAGTTCTGAAAACCTTCACCGTTTTCAAAAAATCAATAATAAATTCGACCGACTTTTAAACAAATTCCACAAGTATGTTGAGAGAAAAACTCTCGATACTCCCAACAAGTCATCTCTCTATAAACTGTTAAATTCTGTACTGAAACGTAGCGAGCGAATCCACACACTGAAGGACGAAACCGGCGTCGTAGCATTAACTGACTCAACAAAGGCTACCATGCTAGCTAAATATTTTCAAAAGACCTTTGCAGAACGTCCTTTCAACATCGACTCCTTTGCTGTTAATAATAATAATTTCAGCATGGATAATTCGGTTTGGTTCTATAAGGAGGAGATTTATAATGAACTTTGTAAGCTACCACCTAGTTATGCTACTACTCCGGATGAAGTACCGTCCTACTTTATCAGGAAAATTGCCATCGCGATTGCTTACCCTCTTGAGCACATATTTAATGCCAGTTATATGACTGGTGAAGTACCATGCCGTTGGAAACATGCGTTTGTTACACCTATTCCAAAAAAGCCTCCTCACCAACTTGTATCAAACTTTCGTCCAATTAGCATCACATCAGTTTTTGCTAGGGTCTTTGAAAGAAAACTCAAGACAGCGCTTGTATTATATCTCGAGTCCAATAATCTTATCCCTAATGATCAACATGGTTTCCGTTCAGGTAAATCTACTGAAACACTGATGTTATCTACGCTTAATGATTGGACGAAATCTCTTGAACAAAAAATTGATGTGGATGTAATTTATTTTGATTTTATGAAGGCCTTCGACAAGGTCCCTTTGGATAAACTAATTGTCAAGCTCACGGATATAGGTGTCCATCATAGAATTACTCTATGGATAAAAAACTTTATATCTGGTAGATCTTTTCAAGTTAGGGTAAATGACGCATTCTCTGAACGTCATTCTATTAAAAGTGGTGTTCCTCAGGGTGGTGTTTTGTCCCCAATCCTCTTTTCTATATATACCTCTGAAATTCCGTCCTTAGTTAATCAGCTTGGTGTTTCATGTAAAATGTTCGCTGACGATATAAAAATTTATAAGAATATTGCTCTTCGAGAAGACCATCTTTCTCTTCAATCAGCAATAAATGCAATTGCGGACTGGTCATCAAAATGGGAACTTCCACTATCTCCGCAAAAGTCACAAGTACTTTATCTAGGACAGCAGGTAGGTAGATATCCTTACTACCTTGACAAGATGCATATTAGTAGTACAACTTCCCTGCGTGATTTGGGCTTTATTTTGGACACCCAACTTTCGTTCAAGGAACATATTGAAACAATATCGAAAAAAGCTGAACGAATTGTGCACAGCCTCTTCAAATGTTTGCGAACAAATTCAATACAACACCTATTAATTGCCTATAAGTCGTATGTTAGACCAATTCTAGAATATGGCACCACAATTTTTAGTCCCAAATATAAGCGTGAAATTGCCAGGCTGGAATCTGTACAAAACAGCTTCACGAGAAAGCTATGGATACGAGTACATGGGTATGATTACAACACCATCCCCTCACCGGCTTCACGAAACAGATTCTTCAATCTACATACCCTTGAACGTCGTAGGAGAAGAAATGATTTAATTGCGATATATAAGATGATACACGGTCTTACTCGTATTCCCCTCCAGGAGTTCTATACCTTTTCTTCATCGAACACAAGGGGTGGTCAGTGGAAGATTCAGTTTCCTGGAGCAAAAAGCAGTGTAAGGTCTCAATTTTTCACTTGCCGTGCTGGCTCTGATTTTTTGAGGTTATCAAAAAAACACATCATACCAAATTCCTTAAAGAAGTATAAAAAACTTCTTGACCGATATCTTCAGGATGCAGTTTAGTAGCTTTCAACTGTATTATGTTGATTCTTGTTGCCTGTTCTGTTTTTTTCCTGTTTTTTCCTGTTTAGAATTACTTTAACTTGTTTAGTTTTACCTTGTTTTTCTTTTGCATGGTTATCCATGTAGTGAATAAATAAATAAATAAATAAGAAAGCGCTTTATCATGTGTTTGTCGGCGACAAGACCGCCAATAACTGGAAAAAAGTACCACGAAGCGAAAAAAGCTGCCAAGAAGGTTTTGGCCGTTGCAAAGGCCACTCATTACAATGATGTCTACGAAAAGCTCGATTCGCGCGATGATGAGCGGTATTTGTATCGACTTGCGAAAAACCGTCATCGCCGGTCCGAGGATATAGAGAAGTTCTTTGGCATCAATGATGAGAACGGCCATCTTCTGACAGACGAAAAAGGCCTTGAAGCGATGGTGCGACTATTTCGAGGGAATTTCGACTGAAGACTTCCCTCATCCGGCCGTCCCTTCTGTGGCTCCTATCCACGGTCCCGTCCACAAAATCACTGTGGAGGAAACTGACGCGGCCCTGAGGATGATGAGAGCGGGCAAGGCGACTGGTCGAGATGACTTGCCAGCTGATTTAAGGAAGTCGAAGTTCTGGCACTCTGCTGAGTGGTCGGCCAAGTTTTTCGACCAGGTTGCAGCGGAGAAGAAGGTGCCTGATGTTTGGCAGGAAAGTACGACGATCCCGATTTGGAAGAAGAAGGGCAGCTCTGCAGACTGCTCAAATTACCGTCCGATTCGGTTGCTTTCGCACAGCATGAAGATCTTCGAGAGAATCCTCGATAGCCGAATTCGCGAAATCGTCAAGCTTTCCAGCAATCAGTGCGGCTTCGTGGCTGGTTGTGGCACTATCGATGCCATACATGCCGCCCGTCTTCTGGTAGAGAAACAGACGCCGGTGCATCTTACCTTTCTCGACTTGGAGGCCTTAGATCGCGTATCGCGTGAGGTTATATGGCACGCCCTACGACAGCAACCCAATTCCCGAAGAACTTTTAGAGTAGGTGCGAATGCTATACTCTTGTCCAAAGAGTCGTGTGCAAGCTACAGCAGGAACCTCGACGGAGTTTCCTATCTCTGTTGGGGTGCACCAAGAACGTGCGCTTTCCCCACTCCTCTTTGTTGTCGTAATGGATGCCATTACGCGAGATCTTCAGAAGCCCGTCCCTTGGACGTTGCTATATGCTGATGACGTGACGCTCGCCTGCGAAGACAAAGGTGAACTCGAGCGAGAGGTGCAAGCTAGGTGCGACCGCCTGGCGATCTTCGGACTCAAATTGAACGTCAAGAAGACCGAGTATTTCACAACTAACCTAAATGAGTCCGGCTCCACTAAGATTAACGGTACTGAGCTTGCACGCACTTCGGTGTTTAAATACTTGGGATCAGCAATAGCCTCTGATGGCAGTCTGATGGTTGAAGTGAACTCACGTGAGTGCAGCTTTTTCCAAGTGGCGCTCGTTGAGTGGAGTACTCTTCGACAAGAAGATGCCAGAGCTCTTAAAGTCAAAGATCTATAAAACCGTCCTCCGGCCGGTAGCGATGTACGGAGCTGAGTGTTGGCCTACGACAAAGGAAACGGGAAGTCGCCTCAGCGTAATAGAAACGAAGGTGCTGCGCTGGATGACTGGAGTCACGCTCCCAGACCGCATCCGAAACGAAGCTATTCGGCAGACGTTTGGTGTCGAGCCGATAGCTGACAAGATGCGAGAAGCTCGCTTACGATGGTACGGCCACGTTCTGCGTGGAAAGGAAGACAGCGTCCGTAAGATAGGCCTTAACTTTAAAGTATCTGGAAAGCGGCCTAGAGGGCGCCCGAAGCGCGCTGGGCTGATACGTTACACAAGGACTTTAAAGTAGCTGGTGTCCACCCTGATCTAGCATGGGATCGGGAAAGATGGCGACATGGGACCAGAAAAGCGGACCCCGCCATGAAGCGGGACAAACGCTGAAAAGGAGGAAGAAGAAGAAGAAGAAGAAGTGCGGCTCTCCTGAGTGGCGAGTTCCAACGACATCTTGCTTGACGACATGTCTGCAATCCTTTGTCGCGAGACGTGCTGTACTGGGAAACATTTTCAGAACGACAGAGCTATGAAGATGGTGAGAGACGTTAGTGCTGCTAAGAGCTTTAAAGATAGCAGCAGAAATGGATATGCGATGCCACTTCAACGCCACGAAAAATTCGAGGTCGAAAAGTTAAAGTACAGAGGATAAAGGACGGCGCTAATGCCCTTTTGGAATGCGCAACGCTTTCTACTTCTACAGGATGTCACTGAGGCGATTCGAATGCGTATTTGGTCTATGTAATGAGTTGCGGTGGTCAGACGATGAACAGGTCAGTTCTTTATCCTTCCCATACAAGTCTGGTACCCACTCACCGACCCAGGAGGGATGAGGTTCTTGGTTAGCGTGGTAGGGAAATTCGAACCAAGAACCTGGTATGGGGTAAACGCGACAGTCGCGCACCCTCTGGCTGCGCTCCACGCGCCCTCTGGCGCCTTTATGGTACAACAATGCAGACAACATATTTGTCAACAACTTCTTATGAAGCGAGTCGCTCAACGCTCCTAACGGCATCCCGCAGTCACTCCAAGGAAAACATTGAGGACACCTGCTCATTTGATTTAACCTGGCTAAAAGGAAACATACTATTCTACAAATTGAAGGGCAGGGAATCTTCCTCTACGACTAGCTCTCCCCGTTCAGGCATATGATTCGGACGCTTCATTCGTATCACGGCACAGAGCGCTAGAGCGGTACTCCTGAACTACGACCGGGGAGGTCAAAACCAAGCCAGTCTTCGCAGCTCCTGCTTTGGAAGCCTTTATGAGCGCGCAGAATACGTGTGGAGGGCTCGGTGCCGATGGAATTTTAAACCATGAGTACACAACGCGACCGATGGACGAACAAAGAAGTGGAATGGGTTCCCGAAGGGTCAAGTGGCTTCGTGGGATACCTTTAACAAGTTGGCCCGATACTTTCGCCGAACGGCTGAACTAACAGGCGTTTCAGTCGAAAACGAATCAACTTTCTCGCTAACGTCACCAAGTTCGAACAACAATAACGCCCTGGGTGACAATAGCAAGACATCGAAACCAATGGTAGCGATGCTGTGGCCGAACAACCAGTGAAACGGGCAATTTAAATATGAGGAAGAAATCTGCGCAAAAGGGGAGGTGTGCGTTCACCTTGTCGCTTCTTTATGTAGGCCAAACCTGCCCGTTGAGTATAAAGAAGATTCAACGTCAGGTTGAAATTCTGGAAAGCATTTCATTTAAAACTGTAACAATATTTTTATGAGAGCTTACGCATTCATCATAGAGCTGAACGTAAACACTGGCGTAGGCTCGAGCGGCCGTTGACCACCGAATATTGATGGAACAGCTGGAGGAGGAGTAGCATTTATTTGAGATAAAGGCGTAGGTTGTGTACTCGCCATCGCTTGAGGACCGTAGTTGAAATTCATGCCCGTCTGCTCTGAAATAATACTTTCTTTCTACTGAAGGAACAATTGCAGCAGCAAGGAATGCTCGTATTTTCTATACTTTAGAGGACGCAATAGGGGTTAGGTGGAGGAGAGAGTTTGCACCCTCATGATGGTGAGTTTCTGTGACCTTTTTTATGGATATAGTTCACTATTCGGCGCAATGTGGCTCGGGGGGAGGGGGTCACCTCCAAACAGATTCGCCGGCCTTCCTTCCGACGTTATTCGGTGTCCCTCTATCGAGAATGAACCTAGCAACATATGTAACGTCTGGCAAACACAGATTCGAGAGAATAAACGATAACGAACGACGCACTCGCTGGCGAGCTTGAACAGGGCGGATGTCGACGCGACGCGCGACGCGCCGCTGCGCGCTCCTATCGATCTGGCGAGTCGAAGCGGCAGTCGATGCGGCGACGCACTCTAGCCCGTTATCGAGCTTTTTTCTTTATTCTCTCTTTTAGTCGTTTTTTAGCCAACTTTCTCTGCCGTCGGTGCAAATCTAGTTGGAGTGGACGCAACTTAGTATTCCTCCCCCCCCCCAACTAGAATGCAGGTCACGGCTGCGGGACATTATGTACGAATGGTCGCCGCGGACGCGGCGACTCGCGCGATGAGCGCGGCAGAAGACGTCGCAATTGAGTGACTTCAGCTTCCAGTGGTATGTAAACCTGCATCAAAACTTGCACATCAAGTGTTAGAAAGTGTGTACAAACTCAGTTTCACAGCGACAGTGTGTTATATTTTCATCTTTTCCTGAAGAAGCATCATATAAAATTGAGCATCAGAACGTTGCTTAGTTTTATAACTCGAACTCAATTTCTGAACCAGAGCATGTTTTCCCGCAGCTCCTGCAACAGCAGAAAGGGATATCAACAAAACAATTCAAACCTAGCATCTACAGCAAGTCATGGGGCACAGCTCCCACGACCGCAGCTGAGCTCATCGCGCACGCGACAGTCGTCGTCGCGGGCGCGGCGACCATTCGTACATAAAGACCGCCCCTCGCAGGTCACCGACGCATGACAGAAGAGCAGGTTAGTGTTTTTTTTATTGTTCTGTTGCTCCTCTGCATTCAGCATAGGTTTTTTGACGTTATATACATATTTGAATCTGTTTGGAGATGACCCTCCCCCGAGCCATATTGCGCCCACTATTCTAGCGGGATTCCAATGTGGGGATTGGCTGTTGCTAGAAAAGTGAAACATTCTAGCCTATCGTAGGTTGTATATCTTGAAAATACCCATGTGTAGGAGGATGTGACCCAAACCCGTAAGTTATTCGTTAAAGTTAATATATGATTTTACCTGAGTTGCATGAGCTCATCCCTGAGGAAATAAACGGCGAAAACTCCATGGAACGCTGGAAAATCACAGCGTTTGCGGGGACGAAGTGCTCAGAAATAGTACCGCCAGACTCACTGTTCACGGCGTCTGCTTCATTTAGAACGAACAACCTGCCAAGTGCCGAGATGGATGAGGAACAGCTCTCGAGTCGCTGTAGTGAGTTGCCTGGAGAGCTACCGAGCGTCTACGGGCAATGGTCAACCAAAGCAGCGGGGTGGCGAGAGCGCAGAGAAATAGACACTCCTGCTGCGCTACGAGCGAGCGAGCTGACTCAGCGCCCGGATGAGAGAACACGCTGGTCGTCTGCGTCTCCAGGGCTCGCCGATTGTTGCGGAAACTTGCTGTAGATGGATACTGAATTTCAAGAAGGCCGTATTCCAAAAGAGGACTTCCTGCAAGTCAGAATCGAGATGCACCGAAACCGCTACTTTCTACGGGAATAAATATGATGATTCCAAGAAATGAGGGCGTAGAAGCGCTCCATCCTCAGACCTTCTTTATTGCCGTCTCGCTCCAGCAAAGCATTAGTGCTTATGGACAGATCAGTACTGTAGGCTTATTAGGGAGACACACTTCAGTGTCTTTATAACCTCTCATTTTCTCTAGTCTTATGTATAGCCTGCCACAGCGGGTTGCGTTGGAGTCCTTGCTCCTTCGAGTGATAAAAGGAATTCACTTGACAAGGAGCGGGAGAGGCACGAACACTCACCGTTTCGCAAGGGAAAACAGTTCCTCACCCTCAAGTCAAAAACTGACACCGAAGACGCACCTTGTGTTAGTTGATCCTTGAAGCGTGAAGCTTCTTGAAGCCATGTGTCGTGGAATAACGGCTAAAATTCCAATCATGCACGTAGAGCAAGCAAAACAGCAAAGCTTCTAGTTGCGCAGAACTTCACATGTGGCCAGAAACACTGTTGTGTTCAACCCAGAACATGGCACCTCCCAAGCCCCTTAAACGGAAGAGGCATCGCTCCCACGTAATGGCCATTCTTGTTGTTGACTAAATGTCATTGTCTCTACGCGATCGTTTCCACCCAACCTGTGCCAGAAAAGGTCGAAATCTAATCTCATCGATGTTGCTGATATGCCAACTCCTCCAGCAGACGTTCTTCCTTTGAGAAATGAGTGCTAATGAAGTGCACTGGTCGACTCACCCAACCTCGGTCCCAGTAGGGTGCTCTAGCACCGACGTGCTCCGCTGACTGTACTCTAGCGCAAGCAAGGAGAGACGTAGGGGCTATGCGAGGAGAATCTCTAGTACGGAGAGCGCCGACGGCGCGACGAATCGGCGAAAACGTGAGTCATGGTTGTCCTTTGCCCTGTAACCCTACCGAGCTGCTCAATACGCTTGCAAAAGTCCGCAACACGCACTTCCGCACAGACTTCCACGCACCAGAAGACGGGCAACTCGTCCTCGTCGAGGGGAGACACTCTCCAATAGGAGAATCCACACGGAGAGGTCGTTTGCGAGTAATGAGTGCGGCAGCACAGGAGTCAGAGAAGGAGAGTGTCTGGCCAGACGCGAGTTTCCCGCCGGCGTTGAGGGGAGTTGTCCGACGGCGACATCCAACAGCGTTGTTGTCCACCATGTTTCTCGCTTCCTCGTGAGCGGTCGTCTGCACGGATCCTCTAATGCTCTTTTCATGGGGCACGTCCAGCACGACGACAGAGCGTTGTTAAAAGTGCTTCTTCTCACTGCAATCAGCAAGGTCGAACTTTTCAGAGGCTCCATATGGAGCTCACTCTGATAGCTAGAGTTAAGGACGGCCTCATATTGGCGACGTCGATCGAAGGAAGCGATGGAGTAAGTGATTCCGATTGGCTGTAGATCATAGGTCGCTGTGTAAATTCTTCGGGTCTGTCCTAGTTGGGAGGTAGCAGTTGTGTCCGTCATCTTTAGGTGCACCACTACACTACCTGAGGGCCTGCTCATAGTCCGCAAAGGGAGCGGCGCGAGCGAGTGGTCGCCCGGACAAGTCAGAGCCATCGATTTTTGCTGGCTGATCAATCGGCACCAATCGATTCGTGCATTGCACGAGCTACGCTGTCGCTCCCGCCGCGTACTACGAAGAGGCCCTAAACTGCATAGGAGCCGTCCTATCACATGACACAAGACGTTCTTACTAGGATACCACTTTTCAGAACGGTTACCGTAACAACAATCGTTGCGGGACCATCACGTCTCTGATGCAGCGCTGGCATCATCCTCACTTTGATGGCACGTAAAAACACCCCCACGTGCAATCGATTGGGTCAGCCTTTCGCGATGGGGCGCGCTCGCGCACCGTGCACTGGAGCCGATCACGCGGCATAGTCCACTGGCTTAGCAGCGGGGAGCAGGAGTTTACATTACGGAAGACAGTGCCAACTTAATGTAATTTGGAATTACATTCACGGCCCGCCGTATTTTACAGTAAACGCTAAGGAAAAGCACTTTGCAAGAGCTGTTACGAAACTGAGGCACAGTAGATGCTAAACAAATGCACTTTGGAACTGCTCTTACGATTCGTGGTTGTAGATGCAGTTGCTTACTGAGTGTATGCGTCACACACTTAGTTTTGCTCATACAGACCTCTTGAAATCCACATTTTTTAAAAGAATCGCATCAATTTCGACGTTATTATATGGGTTTGGTCCAAAATGCCGGATTTAAACAGTTATTTCTGCTCAGAATTAATCTTAATGAAAGCTAAAGTAGCCTACATGCCCTTGGTGATAATGTCAAAGGTTAGAGTTCCACGGTTATGAAATGGAAGGCTTCCAGGGATGAAGCATAGGTGTTTGAGTTGAATTCATCATTTTGGCCTTAGGGTTAGGGTCTCCGATCTCCACTACTGATCTTACATATGTTTTATATGCGTGCACTAAAAGTTGTCTAACCAGGAAGGGGTGGAACTTCAGATGTTCAGGTTTTGCATAAGTCTAGAACGTTCGGCGCTATCGAATGCTTTAAAAAATCGAAGTAAATTACATCTCATGTATCATTGTACATGGACATGTACATTATCAAAGTAAATTACATCACATACTACATAATACTACGCGTTATCCGTTGCTCGCACGTTGCTTGCGCGGGTTACTCGATCTCCAGTAATACTGCCGTGTGCTCATAAATACTGCACCAAGTGTTGCAATCGTTTCCAGTTCCATCGAAGCTGCTAAGCCAGTGCACTATGCCGCGTCGTCGGCTCCACTGCTCCACCTCCACTGCACGGTGCGCGCGCCCCATCGCGAAGGCCTGACCCAATCGATTGCACGTGGGGGTGTTTTTACGTGCCATCCCTAACTCCATGGTAACTAATAATGGAGCTACAGGAACGAGGGATTTCATACTCTTTGCGGAGGTTCTGGATGGGGAATTTTGTGAGGAAGTGCCATTGCTATTGCTATTTGACGGTTCTACAGAGCTAACCCTTAAGAGTGCTCAAGTAGTATCACCTAGGAACAATCTTCGCGACGTTTCTGGATTATGCAGGATCCATGTCGACTTACCCTACAAGCAGCTGACTGTCTAAATGATAAAAAAGGAGTTGCCCACGGATTTAGACCGCTAAGAAAGCAGGTCAAATATCTTAATCCTTTGTAAGGAAACGAACAGCAAATGATACAAAATCAGCTGACATGTTTTTGCAAAGCATTCCTTTCGGCCAATCATTCTTAATTCTGCTGTTTACGCATAGAGAAGTTCTCAAAACGGTGCAGCAACGGTTTCTTCAGTAGACGTTAAAACAGTCATTGAAGTAGTTTCTTTCCCTTTGCCAGAACTGCCGAGCATAGTTTTGCTACTGGGAAGAGACATTAGTTTATTTCTGGAGAGCTGGCGTAATGTAAATGGAGCGCTTCCGCAATCATTGATAGTTCCAAGAACACAGAAGATGTGTTTTATTTTTCAGGAATGTAATACAAGATCTAACCATACATGTGTTGGGTATATTGTTTGAACATCTTAGATCTTTGTTATACCATCACTCACCCCGAGCGAGGCCTAATGATGTGCTCCCATATCGATCCCATTGCGCCGCGCGATCGATATGGGAGCATACCATTAGGCGTCGCCCGGGGTGAGCGATGGTATAACAAAGGCCTTAGCACTACAATGCTCAACGACCTAGTACAAGTTCAAGGTGAAAATGACTGATTCGAGGCAGACCTATCCTATGGGTGGCCATCTAGCCATATTGCTTCGCTCCTATGGGTTACAGAATTCGGACACATTCTTGCAGTAAAGTGTTATGACGATGTGTCTCACCTAACATGCCGTTGAGCACACCATAGTGAGTTTTTATGATACAAAGTGGGCACTCTTGCAGTCCATCATTAGAGAGCCGCCGAGTAGTAATTCTTCCCAAGATGCTCTATCTAAGACCTCAAACAGTATAAAACATCTTCATTCCGTCTAGCTATATTGTTGATTACTGTGCAGTTGGCATAGCGCCAGCGCTGAACCAGATGCGTGATGGTCCCGCAACCATTGTTGTTACGGTAACCGTTTTGAAAACGTGGTACCCTAGTAAGAGCGTCTTGTTCACAGGACTGCTGCTACTGCCGGACAAATTTAACGGAGGAATAAGAAGGCAAAACACCATAAGCCCTTTACCTCCGACTAGGATAGATCCGATGTTGCATTACCGTCTGGATGACTTGTTGATTTAGAGCGACACCAACCTTGTCAAGTATTCGAACCAAGCGAAAATGCTTTTCAAACGGCTTAACAATGCTCCGCAGATGCAGTCCATAGAGAGTGGGCCTTACATGTTCCAGTAGGTTGTTTCAATAATATCATTCATTGTCTTGGTTCTCATGGCCGTTAAGGTTTGTCACGTTTACTCTGTTTGTTGTAAAGGAGCGGTTTTGCTAGCATGGGTTGTGATTTTCATTGCATCTCTAGAAGATGGGACCTAACTCCGGAATTGTGATCAATAGCAGGCGGTCTTCCTGTCACAGTTTCTCGAAAGATCTGTCCTATAAGGTCATAAATAGCGGACAAACTCTGGCTAGCTATGCCTTTCATCTCAACAGAATTCGGTGAGCACAGGACATTGAGCTATCATTGTTCGAGAAAACATTGTAGGGAGCAACTGTGCCTGACCTTTCCTTGTGCACGCAGAGGTAGCGTAGAGTTTAGAATCCCAAACGAGTCGATCTAGCTAGTGACTGATCCCTTTTGATAGGCCAGCAGCAGAGTCTTGCGGGTGCCGCGGGCCCGCCATGACAACGGCGGGTGGTGCAGCCCCGCGACGCAATACTGCGTACTTTTGCCGGGAGGAACGAAGAAATGGAGAAAGAAACGAAGAAATGCATTTTTGAGGGTAAGACTAGAGGGAAGGGGGGGGAGGGTTGTAAGTAGCAAGCTGAGTGCTGTTGTTGCCCCTAACATTTGTACGTCAACGGCTTACGATTATGATTCGTTGGTATACATTGCATCCGATCGAAAATTTCGGATAACGCAAATTCCTCGAACCACGGATTTCTGGTTGAATTTGACAACGGAAATTCCGTGGGCCCGGTCTTTTGAATATTTCAGAAACGAGCAATTTCGCGGGCCATGAGTTTTTGGAGATTCGGAACGGGGTACCCGAAAATGATTGATTCGGATCCAATGTATCCTGCTTAGAATTGACGATATTTGCACTATGACGCTGAGCCTTGGCCTACTTTCCGCCCATCTTTCACGCTCCTTTTAGTTTCTGTATCTAACTTTTATGTTCGCAACGTGTTAGGATCCCCATTAGCGCAGTCGGAGGAGGTGCCGCCTGTCATTGATCTAGGCAAATGGTTTGTGTTAAACGTTACTTCGTGTATTTATTTATTTATTCAATACGCTACATAAGGTAGACATCAGAGAAAAATTAAATTAAATAATTAATTAAATTATTTTTAATTAATTAAATTTGCACATGCCACGTAGTCGATTGGAGAAGGCGCTAACTCTCGTGTGCACCTCAAATCAGACCTATTAGTTCGGGTCCCGCCGAGGCTAGCCAAGCCTTTCACACCACAGGGACCGGTAAATAGGCGCCGGATTTGTCTGGGAATGATAGAGCACTGATTGCTCCATCGAATGACCCCAGCGTGTCTTTGACACTTCATTGTATCCCATTTAATGAAGCTTCCAACGGTCGGGAACAAAAGAAATCTCCCCTCCCTCCATGCTTCCTACCTGGTCCCGCCCTTCAGCGGGTCTCACCCGCAGCTCCTGGCGCTGCGGGTGAGAGCCGCCGTGAACCGCGGTAGCCCTCGAGGACCCTTGCGTGCGGCGGCTCCGCGACAACTCGTCCGCGCCGCGGCTTCCACCACAGTGGCAGCGCGGGTCCCACTGCGGCGGGAGCGATTTGGACGAGTTCTCACGGTGCTGCCGCGAGACTCTGTAGAGGCCCATAGACAAGAATCTAGATTACGGAAAATGCAGTGCCGACTTACCGTAATCCAAAATTGCGTAAGCGGTGTGTTGTGCAATTACGGCACACCCTGTTTCACGGGATTTTCACACGATGTGCAAGGTGCGTGCTTTGAAAATAATTCCCCATCTGATTAAAGATAAGAAATAGTGCGAAATTGTCCAGATGTTTAGTATAAAACCAGCCTTATTCGAGGAAAGGCACTTAATTGGTAGTATGTTAAGGTTACCGTCGACCAACCATAGAATTCCTTGTGTAAAATCAGGCAAACGCTTTTCCTAATCCTCCTTTAACGCGGTTTCTTCTTCTTGGAGCTTGTGGTTATCGTAACATCTCGATTCTCTTAATCGTAACACAGTTGAACCGTTGTTTGTTTGTTGGCATCAGGACGAAAAAGGTTAAACTAGATAAATGAAGGAAGACTAGTTACTGGAATGCAAATCAAAACCATATTTTTGTCTTATTCACTGTGTTTTGTGTTTTATTTATCTTCAAGGCTTTTACATTGTGCTACGGAGTTCTCATAAACAAATTGTAATCGCTTTACAACGCTAAAAGAAAGAAAACATGATGGTAATACGATTTTAACAGCAGAATATGGACGAGTAGAAGATGTTTGCCTGCCCGAATAATTCCACTCGAGTTTCTAGACAGGTAGTGTCAGCATTACCCTAAACAGCGACTTCCTTATCTGGAATTCGTTCACAAACTCCAATTTTAGACTCATAATAGCGCGGGATTGCCCACATTCTTCACAGAAAAGCGAATTTTTGTTTAGAAACACATTACTTATAGTATTCCATGTCCCCAAATTCCGACCGTCGCTAAATCTTAGCAAAACGTTGAACACTAATCGTCTTGTGAACCCCTACGCACATTGTATGACGTGTTCGGCACGTCTTCTGAATCCCTACGCACATTGGACAACGTGTTCGGCACGTCTTCTGAACCTCTACGCACATCGGACAACGTGTTCGGCACGTCTTCTGAACCCCCACGCACATTGGACAACGTGTTCGGCACGTCTTCTGAACCCCCTACACACATTGGACGCCGTAGATATTACCAGCAAGTCTGAAGATTCCGATAGATTTCATTAAGATTGAGTCTGAGAGGAGATACTTCAATTTGAATGTAGCGGCTTAAATCCGACAGCCTTCGACCAAACTAATAGAACAGCAACGTTGAAGTGGTCGCAATTCCTTAAGAAAATGTAGGAGGGCTGCATGAACAAAACCGACTGTGTGACACGTAACATAAGGAACTGAATTTCACAAACCTGGGGTGCAATCCCTATCGAGGGGGGGGGGGTCCATTATGAATTGTTAACGATAGCTACGCTCTGTACATACAACATGCGATACAACATATCAATATCTTAACTTACCTGTTACTCTCCTTTAAAAATTCCTGAAATATAAAAAGATTTTATTACGGCACCGGCTATGAAGAGGCTGGAGCATGTTGCATTATTTTAAAAATTGAAATGGACTGCCCCTCCCCCCCCCCGATAGAAATTGCGCCAACCCCGGTTCGTAGGAGCAGTTCCAAAGTGCATTTCCTTCGCATTCACTGTCTCCCTGTCTCGTAACAGCTGTTGTAGATGCTTTCCCTTAGCGTTCACCGTGAAACAGTGCGTGTCGTGATTGCACAACACCCCGCTTACGCAATTTTGGATTACGGTAAGTCGGCACTGCATTTTCCGTAATCTAGATTCTTGTTTTTGATAGCGTTAGTCACTCCAAACTCATGCATAAAATCAGTTTCCTTGGCTTTCATAAAAGTGTAGTGAGCTGGATTCAAAACTTCCTTAACGGTAGAACTTTCCAAGTGCGTGATAATAGTACACTTTCAATAGCTAAGCCTGTAATTAGTGGAGCACCTCAAGGCGGTGTTTTGTCACCTGTATTGTTTAACACTTATGTGGGATATCCAAAACCTGTTCGAAACAAACGATGTATCCTGCAACCAGTATGCGGATGAAATAAAAATCGATAAGCAAATAGAAAACGGCAAAGATATGGAGCTCCTACAGTTGGCAGTAGGACGGCTCGCCCACTGGGCCGATGAATGGCAACTCCAGCTGTCTCATGCTGAAACGTTTCACCTTAGGCTTGTATGCTCTGAACCCTCCAGTGCATACTCCAGGGGGTTATTTGGGATGCTTATCACGAGTCTGGGATCTGTTTTTGGAAGTGTTTAATAACGTCACCATCGTGCTCCTAGTCAGCGAAACGCTTCATGTGAGAATCCTAAGCAGGATGCCTGATCAGCGCAGGAGACCATGACCTTTCATTGATAAATGGAAGAAGTAGGCCGGTGCAAAATTATAGGCCAACCTCATAAAGATCTAATTCAGTACATAGTAACAGACAAAGTACGACCAATAACTTGTTACATCATCTTGGTTGTAAACACCCTCGACAATTCTATTTGGCATACTATTGATAAGGCCATCGATAACAGTTTGCTCTACTCTAGCCCATACATCAAGTATGGAGTTCTTCATAACAGGAACAGAAAGTAAGCGGTTCCATTTTCCACTCCAGAGGTTCGACTCAACAAGCACTAAACTAATCTGTAGTGGACTGTGATACATGTGCGGTTGTATTATCTTGCTGAAAAAAAGAGTTTATACCCACGAAATCTACTCAAATGTAGCAGCAAATAATCTTTGAGCAATCTATTAGGTTGGCCCATAAGTCTCCGCCGTTTTTTAACAATTCATTGTGCCTGCCGGCCTGCTTGCGCGTCATCATTCATCACACGGACATATTCAACGGTCTTTGCACAGAATTGTAACTGGCGATGAAAAATGGAGTTTGTATGTCAGTATGAAGCACTGTCTCTCTGTCAGCATTAGCAGCACTAGAACCCTGGTTGAAGGCGAAGAAAAGAAGGTGCCGGAAGTGCTAATCCTTGTCGACCTGACACTCCATTTTGATGACCTGAAAATTAGCAAAACTTTGAATGGCCGAAGAACAAATAATATATTCTGGTAGAACAAGACATGCACTTTCGAGTGTCATATAAAACTGAGCAGGGCTGACTGAACAAGGAGAAGGAGTTGTTGATGAAGATGATTTTCCTCTTTTTGGCATTTTGTTGATATTCGACAGAAATCAGCATGAGCCAATAAAGGAGACACAAATTCATATAGATCAAGGCATTCTCTTCGGAACGGCGTATAACACCAAGCAAAAAAGTCCTACCACAGAGAAGGAGATGCCGATAAAAATAAATCTTCTTCGGACGACTCATTTTGATCACCTAAAAATTAATAAAGGACAATAAGGAGTGAACGAGCAAATAGGACCAACACGTATTCTTGTAGTAGTACTGTCTTCCAAATGCTATGAAAAGCTGCGCAAAAATTCCAAACCTAAGCGGGGAGGATCAACTGCCGCAGACGGCCACTTTTCACCTTTTCACTTTTCGCTTTAACGACCTAAAATTTGTCAAAATTAATGATAAGAAAGGAATGCAGTACATGTTATTATATGGCAAATCATCCTCTTTTGAAAGCTGTGTAGCGCCATGCAAGAGACCGCCGGCGAAATCCGCAATGAATTGTTGACAAAACGGGGGGGGGGGGGGGGATTCGTGGGCCAACCTCCGTTCATCTTACACGAGACGAACTCCAATGCAACAGATCTGTTTCCAGAAAGGAAAGCCCAAACCGTGAGACTTCCACCGCCAAAGTCGCGCCTGGAGAGCACTCGTTCATCTCTCTTTAAGACCCTCGAGTAGTGTCTATATCCGTCAGGCCCGTCAAGGTTCCACTTCTTTCCGTTGAAAAATACAACCTTAAGGTCAATAATGGGCACTACGTTACGTTACGGACTCCAGAGGACGAGGAGGGGTCGAAAAACAAATTTTCGCCCAAACTTAGCCTAGGTGGGTTATTTGGGGTGCTGATCACGAATCTGACATCCGTTTTTGAAATTTCGGCCGATTACGGTAGGTTACGGTAGCTACCGGTGACTAAGGCTGTCGAGGTCATAATCACCGATTTCGCCCAAACTTCACCTAGGGGTGTTATTTGGGGCGCTGATCACGAATCTGACATCCGTTTTTTGTTTTACGCTGGAGTACGGTAGGTTACGGTAGGTACGGGTGATTAAGGTCATGGTCACCGATTTCGCCCAAACTTCGGCTATAGGGGTTATCTATGGTGCTACGGGTGAGCATAGCATGCAAGCGGTCCCGCAGCGGTCGCTTGAAAATTCGCAAATCAGCGGGAAACCATTTTTGCGGGAACTCTTCGATAGGCGAAAGCTTAATCGAGAGATAGCAATCTAAGCATCATGGCCCTCCAGCTATTGTTCCACAACCGCCGCCAGGAAGAACTGCGCGACTTCAAGCTAAAGGACCTTTTTGAGAAGCTAAACATGGACGCAGCCGATTTCTAGGAATGGCTTAGAAGGATGGGATTGCTCGCAATCGGTGCCCATGACCTTGGCAGCTTTAGTCACCCGGACCTACCGTGACCTACCGTGCTCCAAGCTTAAAACGAAAAATGGATGTCATATTTTATTTTATTTTTTTATTTTATTTCATTTTCTCATATTAGCACCCCAAATAACCCCCCTAGGCGAAGTTTGAGCGAAATCGGTGATTATGACCTCGACAGCCTTAGTCACCGCTACTTACCATAACCTACTACTCCAGCGTAAAACGAAAAACGAATGTCAGGTTCGTGATCAGCACCCCAAATAACCCCCCCCCCTAGGTCCCTAGGTGAAGTTTGGGCGAAATCGGTGATTATGAACCCGACGAGCCCGACAGCCTTAGTCACCAGTACCTACCGTAACCTACCGTACTCCAGCGTAAAACGAAAAACGGATGTCAGATTCGTGATCAGCACCCCAAATAACCCCCTTGGGCGAAGTTTGGGCGAAAATTTTTTTTTCGACACCTCGTCCTCTGGAGTCCGTAAAGTACAATAGTGCCCAATAATGTACTTTTCTTGCATTCCAAGCTAGCTGCTTCTCACCCTTTTCCCATTCGTTCTCATTTGTGTGCATGAACGAACTCGGGCCTGGCAGCGTTATGGCGGACCGGCAACAAGAGGCTCGCTTCATATCTTGATGAACAATATGCGGACTGTGGTTTAGGCTGCCTAGAATGGTCCATTTCGATACTTCTAGATGACGTCGTTGCTCGTTCGTGGGCTGGATGCTGTTGGGAGCCACCCGAAACAGACGATCTCATCCCTTCTGGATAATTTTCTTGGACAGCTTTCTTGGGTGAGGGACGTTCTGCCTGAAAGCTGCGCGGACAAAGGCGCGGGACAGTGCCTGCGGAGTCAATTAACGTCGACTCGCGCAGTGACACCCGCCGCTTCGCGCTCGGCCAGACGGCCCTCGCCGCAGAGGCGATGCTGACCCACCCAACCACGGGAGCCTGTAGGTCGACCGATTTGGTGTGATTACAATCGATAGAGGGATAGGAGGCTCAGACGGCTTGCATTGGTAGTCCAGAATATGGGACTGATCTGAACCCTACTATCTTCTATATCAGAATTTCAAGCTCTATCGAATGAGCCAGTAAAGAATCTTGCCTCCATAACCCTTTCAACATTTTTTTCAGGCGCTGTTTAACTTTCGTTAAATATCAGTTTCCATTTATATCAGAATTAACTACGAGGCATGCTTCCATGCTACTGATGTGAACTCTACCATTTCCTGCATTATATCCTGTCTAGATAACCATTAAGGCGACTTTTTCGGCGTTGTTTATTTTCGTTAAATAGCAGTTTTTATTTATACCACGATTAATTGCGAGGCATGCTTCCATACTACTGATGTAAACCCTACCATCTCCTGTACTAGATTTTCGAGCTCTATCGAATGATCGAGAAAGGAATCCTGCCTCAAGAATCCTTAAAGCGATTTTTTTCAGGCGTTTATTTTTAGCTAACTATCGGTTTTTATTCACATATATCACGATTAAACGCGAGACTTGCTTCCAGGCTAAAATTGCACGAGGATTCCAATTAGACAGACGAGAGATCTTTTAACAGAAGTTTAAAGCCTGCGTTTCAACATGACGTCTCTTTACGATTTCGCAACTGATTTTTCTATGGAACTTTATAATGCACACACCATATATATCGAGACTAAGACTGGATAGGTGGTTCATGAAATCTTATGTTCAAGGAGAATATATTTCATCACACAATGCTTCAAATTGCTCGTCCACTCGTTTGTGGCTTCTGTCAGTTTTTTGACCTCGCGTTCCACAGGCAATGTACCTGCATAGCCAATGTCTCTTCCACCAATTCACGAGTTAGGAAACACTGATGAAATGCTTAAAAAAAAACTAGAGTACTTCGGCGTTCTTAGGAGGTCTGCTGACTATCAAATCGAACTCCTCGGGCAATTTCAGACTGTGAACATTCTCTACGCACTGAAGGATCATAATGTCGTTTTCAAAAAGGTTGAGCACTTGGAGTTCTCTTAGAAGGTCTCTCGTCTATCCAATTAGATTCCTCGCGCAATTTCAGCCTGGAAGCATGCCTCGTAGTTAATTCTGATATAAATAAAAACTGATATTTAAGGAAAATAAACAACGTCTAAAAGCCGTGTTAAATGTTTTTAGACAGGACAATTTCTAGCATATTTGTCAGAGATCAAAATTCTAGTACAGGAGATAGTAGAGTTCACATCAATAACCTGGAAGCATGCCTCGTAGTTAATTCTGATATACCTGATATAAATGGAAACTGATATTTAACGAAAGTTAAACAGCGCCTGAAAAAATGTTGAAAGGGTTATGGAGGCAAGATTCTTTCCTAGCTCATTCGATAGAGCTTGAAATTCTGATATAGAAGATGCTAGGGTTCAGATCAGTCCCATATCCAGGACTGCCAATGCAAGCCGTCTGAGCCTCCTATCCCTCTATCGATTGTAATCACACCAAATCTGGTCGGCCTACAGGCTCCTGTAGTTGGCCGGGGCCGGCATCGTCTCCGCGGCGAGGGCTTTGGCCGAGCGCAAAGCGGCGGGTGTCACTGTGCGAGTCGACGCTAATTGTCTCCGCAGGCACTGTCCCGCGCCTTTGCCCGCGCCGCTTTCAGGCAGAACGTCCCCCTCCCTTTTTTCTTAGCAGACTTACGTGTCCTGGAGGTGGCGGTTGATGCAGTTGTGAGACCGCCTAGTTGAGCCGCTGTTTTCCTGGTTGAAAGACCGGCCGCGCGAAGAGCATCAACTTGAGCTTGCTTGTAAGTAGAAAACGTGGCGCTCCTGGGCATTTTAGAAGACGATAGAAATTATGCTTTCCGCTACGTTTTTGACCAGATTACTGTATTTTTGTTATTAATAGTTTAATCATGTTTTCTTAGTTAGCGTCTTAAAGGCTGGCACTTTTTTAGTGTTCGTCCGTTTCTTACCGGTTCATGTAGAGTTAAATTACCCCTTTATGGTTCGTCTATGCACTAGTAGAGGAAGCACTTTTTCCAATTAAGCTGTTAAGTTGTCTGCAATCTTGCACCCTTTCCGCTAGTTCTGTCCATCTTGTCGGTTCCACATGGGAGGTTGACATGAACGTGTCCCGAAGCTCTGGTAAGATCATTTACAGGCACCATTGCTAACTGGTGTGGATATTGCTAGGATATGGTCACTTGCAGTACGGCTGACAGCGTTTGGGAAATTCCAGTGTCTCTGGTTCAACACACTAAGGGTGCCTAAACGACGTGTTTCTATTACTTGGAACCGCAGTCTCATTCCCTGATCGTGATTGACCGTGCTTTTCGTTTGAGCGCACCCTTTGTAGAGTGTCCTATTATATAAATAAATATCCTGTTTTATTATATAGCAGAAAGGCATGAATCACTGACGGGAGACTTCTGTCGCTTTCTGCCGACAGCTGTCGCTAGACCCAGCCATTCGTCGTATCGCCACCGCCAACCGTAAACACCATAACATGGCAGCATGGCAGGCAGCCATGACCGCCGGTGTTTACTACCCAGGCAGCCATGACCGCCGCTGTTGACTATCACGACGCTTCCACCAAAGAACACCTACTTGATGAGGTTTCGCAAGGCGTCATCGCGGCTATGGCAAGCCGCCGCTGCCGGGTTCAGACAACACGTGCAGCGTTGCGGAAGAGGTCTGCGACGCGGCGCTACTCAGACCCATGATCTCTTATGGAACACGTCGATGTGCCCACCTTTCGCTTTTGCCTCCCTCCAAGATCGCTACTGTTGCACTGGGCGATATTGCTAAAATTTATCGGGGCGGGTGTTGCGTCTTTAGCTCACACTTCGATCTGGCAATCAATATCCTATTATCTGGACCAAGCAGTCAGTATCGCTCGGTGTTATCGATTTTTTGAACGCGATACTGAACTTCCCTCAGATGCAGTGAAGGAAGGAAAATCAAATAGAGACAGAAACTCTCACAATATATAATGGAGGATGACATGAGTCACTTTCTGTAGTGGTTCTTCAATAGCAAAACAATGTTCCCACCTTCCCCTCCCCAATATTTCGACTACACCAGACTCTCGAGTATAATTCTTCCCGGGCGTCTCCTCAAAATTAGCGGTCAATGTCATAATCTGGAAGGCGCTCTTTTTGATTTGCACTTTGATGCATTTCTATTGCACTTCTGTTACTAAGCTATTTATACCTGCCCAGGTCCTCGAATTTTAAGCGGTGGACCAGGACAGCTCAGCGAAGGCGGGGGCAGACATAACTCCAACGCCGCGCGAACCCTCCTGGCGTCGCGCGCGGTGCGCGACGAATTTGGACGAGTTGTCGCGGTCCGATGCTTCCGACGGCTAGAAACGCTTCCTACAGAGACATGCGGCATGCGTTTGCCTTATTTCAACGTTTCTTGGAGATGGTATATGAATTTGGTTTCAATAGGACGATCAGCGACAGTTTATACAGGAATCCTGGTCATGTGGATGGTTTCCTGCGTCAGTATTTGACAACTACAACTTCTTCGGTCAATCTTCCCCCGTGATTATCGTTATACTACGGAAAAAGGTCACTATCACCCATTCTCGGATCAATTGTCCTACTGCAGACTGCTGCCTACCACATTCTATGGGATCTTAAGTTCCTTGCTAGAAATGTGGTCTGAGAGCTTAAACACTTAGAGCATTTCGTGCTCCGCGGCTAACCATGCGTCACCGAGCGCATGTCCGCGTTTCAGCGCAGCGGTGTCGCACGCGACTAGCGCGCGACGTCGCGTTGGAGTTAGGTCCTGGAGCCCAGCGAAGGAAGTTCGTCGGACCTACGCATGTTCGTCTACGCTTTCAACCAAGTCCTGCCGCTAGGTCCCAATTTTCTGCAGTGCCTTGACCAATTTCCATTAGCACTGTATGCAGAGGAGGACAGTATTTTTGTTCCAAGTCACCTGTTCCGAAGATCGTCACACGTCGTCGCATAAGGCACGGCGGCTGGACGTAAACGGTCAGGCGTTCGATTAGGCCTGACGAGCTGCAATAGGTTGTGAACACGACTCCAGACGAAGCAGGAGTGCTGCGGGTGTTTTCTTGAATGCTATACAGGGATGTGAGTGATGCACAGCAAGTCATCAATCTGTAGCAGGCGTGCGTTTCTACGTGTTCCACTTCGATGCTTCCTTACCCAGCGTTGGTTGCCGGCGAAGCCGACGACGGACGCGGGTGAGTAAGGAATCCCATCTAGGTTTGGGCTCCGTTCTCAGCGTGGCCCACCATACCCGAACCCGGCAAGCCTGGCGTGGCCCGCACATCCAGCGTCAGTTGCCGGCGAAGCCGGCAACTGACGCTGGATGTACGCTGGTATGAAATCCCACCATATATGAAGGAGGAAGGCATTAGTCACTGTCTGAAGCGCTTCGCTACTGTCTGAATCGGTTCGTCTTGAACCCATATCTGAACGTTCGTCGCATCGCCACCATCCACCATAAGCACCACAACATGGCAGCGTGGCAGGCAGCGGTTTCGAACCGATGTTGACTACGACGACGGTTGCACTTGCGAACGACCGGCGCTGTTGACTGCGACGACGCTTGCACTTCCGGATCACCGTCGGTGTTGATCGACCACCCCTATGATGATCTTTCAACACTACGGCGGCTACGGTGTCGCTCACCAACGAACACCCCATGATGAGGTTTCCACACTATCTACCGCGGTTATGAGGTCTTGGACAATTGCCAAATGTCCCCAAATTTGGGTGATTAAGCCGGCTAGCCAGTATAGGATGCCCGAGCCTTTAAGACCCCTGCTCTATCGCTACTGCTTCGACGTTGAGTTAGGCAGCAGTATCCCTCTCCTTCTCACCGTTCCACCTCCTACTCCCGTTCAACTGTACAACTCTTCCTTGCAACCATTTCCCGGGCTTCCTTTCGCGCCCAATTGTTATCGACTTTCTCAGCGGTGATATCGCTTCCCTCACACTTAATCGACCGCGAGGGAGCTGCGTGCATATGCGACGAAAGGGCTTCAAATAAGGCGAGATGTTTCTATCAGGCAGTCAACTCTTACCAGGAAACTATCTCAACGGTAGGTCGGAACGGCGCAAGTGTTGTATATGGGCAGAACCGCCTCTCCCTGGGAAGTAACAAACTGCAGGTATCTCGACCCCAATACAACTCTGCGCAAAGTTAGGAGCGACGGAAGTCGCCTGTTGGCGCCCTGTTGATCACGTGCTCCACAGGTGACTGGCACACGCGGGATGAGGGCTGGTATCGAGGGTCGGCACAGTGCATAGGTGGCGTAGTGGGGAAGAGCTCGGGCTCGTGAGCGAGTGGTTGGGTGTTTGGATCCCGCAGACTGTGTTTATTTTGCACTTTTGAAAAATCCATATTTATCATATAGGTAATCCAGCTAGGGGTATTATAGTGTGTTATAGAGCATGTTTACATATAACATACCACCCACCCATACCGTTAACAATGGTGGTACAGGCAGGGTTAACGATTTCGCTGAAACTTCGTCTAGGGAGGTTGTTTGGGGTGCTGATCACGAATCTTATATCCGTTCTTCGCGATTCCGTCGGACGCCACCTATACCGTTAACAAGGGTGGTCCAGGCAGGGTTACCGATTTCGCTGAAACTTCGTCTAGGGGGATTATTTGGGGTGCTGGTCACGAATCTGATATCCATTCTTCACGATTCGGCTGGATAATATAAGTACAGGAAGGCACAGGTTTACATTCCTAAAGTTTCTGCCGGTGACGGCAGGTAGAGACAGAATCGTGAAAAACATATGTCAGATTCGTGATCAGCACCCCAAATATCCACCCCTAGACGAAGTTTCAGCGAAATCGGTGACCCTGCCTGGACCACCCTTGTTAACGGTATGGGTGGCCTCCGACCGAATCGTGAAAAACGAATGTCAGATTCGTGATCAGCACCCCAATAAACCTCCCTAGACGAAGTTTCAGCAAAAAATTTTTTGACCGAAGTCTTGTTCGTGAAGTCGGAACTTTTAACTAGTTCCACAAAATATTTATCGTTACATAACTACAGCTTCACACAAAATAGGCTTAAAATAAGTGACACACAGAAGTGAACATTTTAGCTAATCTGTAGTTTGAAGCACATGTTTTATGTAAACATGCTCTATAACACACTATAATACCCCTAGCTGGATTACCTATATGATAAACATGGATTTTGCAAAAGTGCAAAAGAAACACAGTCTGCGGGATCCAAACCCCAACCCCTCGCTCACAAGCCCGAGCTCTTCTCTACTACGCCACCTGTGCACTGCGCCGATCCTCGATACCAGTCCTCATCCCGCGCGTGCCCGTCAGCTGTGGAGCACGTGAATCAACAGGGCGCCAACAGGCGACTTCCGTCGCCCCTAACTTTGCGCAGAGTTGTATTGGGGTCGAGATACCTGCAGTTTGTTACTTCCCAGGGAGAGGGGGTTCTGCCCATATACAACACTTGCGCCGTTCCGACCTACCGTTGAGATAGTATCCTGGTTAGACAATTGCCATTTCCTCAAAATTAGTGGCTAATGAAGTCACCTTCTCCGGAATTCGCCACACCTAGCGGCTCGAAGCACGACGACTGGACAGAAATGTGAGACATTTCTTTAGGCTTGACGAGCTGCAATAGGCTGTGAACACAACGCTAGACGAAGAAGGAGTGCTGAGGACATTCTTCTGCGTGCTATACTGAGATGTGAGTGGGAGCAAGCTAGGAATCAATCAGGAGTAGGCAAGTTTCAACGTGCTCGACGCTACGGATGCTTCCTTACCCAGCGTTGGTTGCCGGCGAAGCCGGCTAGCCTGGCGTGGCCCGCACATTCCAGCGTCGGCGCCGGCTAAGCCGGCGACCGACGCTGGGTGAGGAGGCATCCGTAGCTAGGTTTGGGCTACATCCCTAGCGTGGCCCGCATACAGCGTTGGCGGAGCCGGCTAGCTCGGCGTGGCCCGCGGATGCGATGCCGGCGAAGCCGGCTAGCCTGGCGTGGCCCGCACATTCCAGCGTCGGCGCCGGCGAAGCCGGCGACCGACGCTGGGTGAGGAAGCATCCGTAGCTAGGTTTGGGCTACATCCCTAGCGTGGCCCGCATACAGCGTTGGCGGAGCCGGCTAGCTCGGCGTGGCCCGCACATTCCAGCGTCGGCGCCGGCGAAGCCGGCGACCGACGCTGGTAAATAAATAATGCCTCAATTTGCGCGGGAAAACCTTGAGGGCGGAAAAATCCCAAGTGGACCTATGACTTTGCACCGGTTTCCTTTTTATACATTTCAATAAAAATTGATGGTATCTTGCACGGATCTGATTTCCTGCCAAGGATTCTCATATTGTGGTTTTCGCTGGTGAGGAACGCGGTGGTGTTGAGCCTTTGCACGGGTTCTTTGGATACTATTGGATAAATCAGGGGTGGACCTATAATTTTGCCCCTGGTGTGAAAAAAAAAAAACACAACCGCCATCCACTGCGAAACTTCAGGTAAACAGCATTTAGACTCTCAGTCAAATAAACATTGCAATGTCCTGAATGAGTGCACGGAACAGTCTCTTTACAGAAAAGAATTCAGTACCAGGTGGGCTGGTGTGCCCTCCGAGATTGCACTTGGTCGTAGAACACTCCCATAGATACGGTTTCTGTGCTGTTCCACTCCCTTAGTAGGGGAAAAAATTAGAAACGCTGATGTGTTATCGTCAGTACACCTGACGAGTTAGGAGAGAATTTACTTATTCAGCTACGTCATCAAGCAGTCGATCTGCTGCTTGTGTTTATGCCAGCATTCGTTCCCTCGTAAACTTGCTTTTGCATATCTGGAAGACGTCTCTCAAGAATTCTTGAATCAGAACGCCACTAGGATTGACCAAGTCGTGCGACCTTACCATTTCCTAGAGTTTGGTGAGCATTATTTTTCTCGAATTGGTTACCGATGTAACAGTGAAGGTTTTGCTTTTCAGACCAATACATACAACAAGCAAAGAAGAAGTATGTCGATAGGAACAGGTTAGTGGTGGCTGATTGTTCAACAGCCAGGATGATCACGGAGCCATTATCGCAGAAGGCTAATGGGAGGGGGAACTCTCGTCCTGGTTAGACTCACGGACATGAGAGCATGAGTCCGGATTTAGGAGCTTCATGGATGACTGACGGTCAAGACCGCTTTCGCTTGGGCTAAAACGCGGAAATCTGGGAGGGAATGTCACGTAGTTCGTGAGTTCCGTTGACAACCAACGGGCGGGGACCGCAAATGTCTTGAAATGTAAAAGAGCTTGTGTCGTTTTCTGAAAATGGTTACTTCGTGACTGTTCTTTAAGGTATGCCATGACGGCGGTCTCTAGTGAGCTGCAAGATGTCGCCCGAATCATGGTGAGCAACATAGAGGATGTGATCCATCGTGGTGAAGCACTGAATAGTAAGGCTTTGACAGGCTAAGGTTCAATGCTTCGAAACGTTGATGCTTTCCGTTACAGTCCTTGAAGCGAAAGCATCGGATTTATCGGGAATGAGCAAGAAGTACAGAGAAGACGCAAGAGCATTAAACAGGAGGTGAGTTCTGCAGTAGCTGCTTTAACACCTTGGTGGTGAAACTCTGATCTGGGGCGCCGGTACATCATGCGAGCTACATGAATTGAACTTAATATATCCATGGTGGCAAGCGACCTGGGTTCAGCGAGCTTCACTCAAAGGCCCGGGGCGAAGTTATTTCTCGAATAAATCTTCCCGACGCACTCCGCCGCAATTTTCACTCATCACGGCTGCTGCAGCCTCTACACCAGTTGTCTTTCCTTCACTTGCATGTTTTGCTTCAGGTCAACGTTCTTCAAAGTGGCAGTGTCATTAGGAATCTTTGGAGTAATGCTGCTCATTGGACGATTTATCATTTTCTGATCATCTTTTCGGTTGCCGTCCATATTTGCCTGTTTCGAGAGCAGACCACTGAACGCTGCCTCGAAAACTTCACTTTTATTCGGGCGGAGCACGCTGTGTTATGGTTGTTCGCGTGTGGTTTTTAGTACCTGTGGTCAAGATTGCGTGCAGTCTTCTATAGTCGATCTGGTTGCTGTTTTAATTACTGTGATATCTGCTGTAATAAAGCGTGTGCATTTGCTTTGTTTTTGTAAGCGACGCCTATTAACGTTTACCCATGTTTGCGAAAAGGTCAGTTCGATGATTTGAGGCACTGGCTATAATGATATTTGAGATTTCTGGGGTATGGTAAACACCCAGCTGGCGTCGAGGGTTGCTTGCAGTTCCGTGATAAGTTTCGTGAGGTGAGTTCATCTACATTTGTGAATTACATTTGTGTACTATATGTCGCGAAAAAAGGTCGCGGCTTTTCTTCATCCGCGCAGCCGCATGCGGTCGCGTCGGCGTCCACGGTCACATTCGATTAATCCCTTGTGCGCCCGCGGTGCCACACCCGGCAAGCGGATCGTGGTGCAGTGGATAGTGGCCTTGCTTCATGCGAAGGAGGTCGGGTTCGGTTCTCCTACGTTGTGGCATTCTTGCATTTCAACTGGCTATCTGAGAGCTGAGGGGTTTCGACGTCTACACAATTTTGGGGCATTTTTGCGCATTTTCTAGCCGTATGCGCTTCGCCGCTCGAAGAGCCAGCTGCGTACTCCCCCGAGTGACGGGAGCAGATTTCGCACGAGCAGCTTGGATGCGCCACACCCTGGAGTTCCCTCCCTAGTCTGCTGCGCACTCCCCCTGAGTGTGCAGGGCTCGTTGCCGGAGAACTGGTCCATGGGCAAGGTGCCAACGCGGCGCGCGGGTTTTCTGCAGCCATGTCTCGCACCCTCTCGCGCCTCACATGCATCCCGCTCGTGTCTTTAGCGTCTGCCGCTTCTCACACACAACATGCACCTCGACTTCTGGCTAACCGACAGGCCTCTCACTCATGAGCGCACTGCCTATAACTCTCCCGTTGAGGCCACGTGCGTGCAAGTTGGGTGCGAGACTACTAGTAGTAGAGGTGATTCAAAGACGGAATGAGTACAGTCAAACAGCGACAACAGCTGAGAGACCCGGGCGACCAATAATAGATCTTATGAGTAGTGGACCGATTGATCAAGTCAGCATAAACAGCTGCAACAAACATTGAGGACATTAATGTAGCTGCAGATCTTCAGAGCCCCATTACACCTCTGTTGAGGCTACAGTGAGATTAATTGAATGGGAAACTAATGCGTAGCTTTAATACAGTGTCACTGCGCTCGCAAGGGAAGTATGACAGGCACTGCAGACCTTGCAGTTACATGCCACAAAACGGCCAAGCAGGTTGAAATTGCTAATCCAAGCAGCGTTTTGGAATCAACCCTGCTATCTCACCACATCCCTACGAGACGGGTGTGAGGTCAGTAAAGTCCAGCTGATCGCTAAATCATAGCACACACCATCTTATAGTATTAGGATTAGGCATAAAACTTCGTCAAGGTGAAGTTGCACCACACCACATAAGGACTAATGAGCAACAACGACAAGTGGAAGTGCTCACCGAGCTCTGGAGGTTCCACCAATTTCTGAGAACCGTAGGGCGCCCGGCTACTACAAGAGATTCAAGGACTACCTCAATGTACTTGCCGCTAGATTAGCACATTGGTAATAATTGTTTTGTTTTTATTTTTCTGCTCATGGTATTATTGGTATTACCAATGTGATGTTGAAGATAAACTTTACGTGATAAGCGTGTCACTGCATACTTCACCTGTACTACCTGTCGTACCATTGACCATCGACTTGCCGAGCTGGCGCCAGCAGCGTCTCCATTCGTCCCTGTCGCGTGCCAAAGTGGTCCAACGGATCCTCCTCGCTCGAGGGACACGAAGAGCGTCATATCGGTCGTTCAGGGCTTTAACGAAGAAGTCCGACCAACGCGTTGGTGGGCGTCCTGGTGTTCTTTTGACATCCCGCGGAATCCAATCGGTGATGGCTCTCGTCCAGCGGGTGTCTGCGAAGCGCATTACGTGGCCGGCCCACCTAATTTTCGACAACTTGGCCCACGCGACAGCGTCTCTGATCTTCGAACGTCGGCGAAGCTCGGAACTCCGGAGGCCTTCTCTCACTTGCGTGAGTCGTGTCACTCCGAGCATCGTCCTCTCGATTCCACGCTGCGCGAAGCTGATCGCGTGTTCATCCCGTTTTAGTATAGCCCAGGTCTCTGAGGCGTATGTTAGGGCAGGAAGAACAGTGGAGTCGGATAGGTGGGCACGGAATCGGACGTTCTTCGTCTTCTTCGCGACTTCTTCGACGCTCTTGAAAGCTCCCCAAGCCGCTCTTTTCCTCCTGCTCAGCTCTCGTGCTAGGTCGTTGGCCATGTTGACTTCGCGACCCAGATAAACATAGCTGGAGCATTCGGAGATGTTCGTTCCGTTGAGCGAGAATGGGGCATCAGAAACCCATCCGTTCCTCATGAACATCGTCTTCGTAAAATTGCATACTGCATACTTAAAGTTAGGAAAACCAAGCGCATACCGCACGCAAGCCTCGGGCTAAATCAACTCCCTTTTTTCTTTTGCATATCCACGAAACAGTTGTAACACAACGAATACTTGTTAAGTTGTCGATTCTATGCGACACCACCAACTCTCCCTACGGTTCCGACCGTGTTCACGTTCTATACACGTGATTCTGCTGGTCGAGGAGACGGTGTATGAGGGGCCTCGCAGGGAGACGAGACGCAGAGGCTCACTCTCCCTATCTGACTCACGCCGCACGCGCGTGGCGGAATGAGTCATGGACCAGTTCTCATGTAATCGTGCAGGGCTAGGAAGGAAAGATTTCGCGCTCTATCGCCAAGATGCGTGGGAACGAATTCGTTAGTTCAAATGTTGCGGCAGGTGCGTGCGTGCGATGGGCGCTCGCGGCGGTTCATACTTCGCGACAGCAGCGACAAGAGCGCAGCGCGCGGAAGTATGAACAGGCGACAAGAGCGACTGGGGTGACGGACGTAGTGTGGTGTACGTAATTGCACCATATTTGTGGCGCCAAAGCGGCTTTGAACTGCCTCGATGTTTCATCACTTTCCTACTTGCGTGCTCCATTGTCGTAACGTTAGATCTGGAGATGCTGTCTGGGTGACCGAGTTCTTGTAGAAAAGAAAAGGTAGAAACAATGCTATAGCTCTGTTCTGTGCTCTCCTCCACTCACGCAGAGGAGCGCACAGATTTGGGCGGGGAAGGGACTTCAGGGTGTGACTCAAGTGACGCGCCAATGTTAAAATTGCCTACATCCTGGAGTTCCCTCCCTTGCCCCATTCGAAAGCAGACAAAAGACGGATACGTAATCGAAACAAGGAGATAAAACTGCACTTACATGCGCTGTATGTAGCTACTCGCCACGGCCGGCCATGGTGACCCCCTCCCCTTTCCCCGACCCTATCTGTGCCCTGGCACGCAAAAGAAACATAAAAGCACTCCCTACCTTTGTATGAAGAACGGCAGAACAGGTATCGTTCCCTTACAGCACTAATGCGTTTTCCAGCACTACTGCGGTGTAATTACATACACCGCACTCCATTCGTCGCCCCAGTCGCTCCCGGCGCCGGCGCGAAGTATGAACAGGCGACAAGAGCGACAAGAGCGACTGGAGCGACGGTGCCGGCGCTCGAGTATGAACACTTTTCGGCGGCGCGCGCTCGGTTTTAATCGATATGCATGTTTTGCATGGGCGACGAGTCGCTCTTGTCGCGAAGTATGAACAGGTCCTTAGGCCCCCGTTTATACTTCCGACGCCGAGCGACGCGACAGCACGTAAAGTGCCCAAATTGATCGATCGCGTCGCTTAATCAATATGCCACTCTACGTGGCGTCGCGTCCCTCGGCGTCGAAGTACAAACGGGGCCTTACAAGGCACGGGTCAACGGTTGAGGGGCAACTCGCCCCCGTTTTTCCCGCTCCGCCTGCCCGCTGCCGTTTCGCAGCGCATCTGCCGCTGTCTTGCCGTTGGTCGCTATTTCGCACGTCGTCGCCGTCTCCTTTGGGAACACGCTCTCTCGCCCGATACTTCCGCAACTGATTATAAGACGTTGTCTCTCCACCGCTGAACAGACATTCCTTCGTTCCAGTGTGGGAGTGGGCTTGGAGCCAAACCGTGAAAGGAAAGGGGCATCAGCATTTGTAATCCATTTGACATTCTTGAGCATTCTTGAGCGAACGTTGACAGTGGGGCCACAACGAAGGGAAGGGTCTGAAGCATGTGTCTGAACGGGGGAGCGAGTCATATAGGAAGAATCTCCACCCCCTCAATTAGTATAAAAATGTATTTGTTTTTGCCTAGACGTTAAACTCAAAGAGTAGGGGTCCTTGAAGTCACAACGGAATACGGCGCATCACGAGTTTGGGGTCTTGTACGCCCGGGATGCCTCTACCGGGAAACGGCTCGGAGCGCAGTGGAAGTGGGGTTGGTTCATAGGAGGAAGGTCAGGGGTCGGGTTCTCGTGCGCTGCTGCATTTTTGCATTTTTACAGACTGATTGAGATTTGGGGATTCTGACGTCTATACAATCTTCAGACGTTTTTTTTGCCTATTTTTTTCCAGCTGCATGCTGTGATATTCAACGTGATGGTGTATAAACGTTCAACATCAGTGATACATAGATACACAGTGCATGAAGCACCACTGGGCACAACACGGACAGCGTATAAGGTCTACAGGCTCCTCACAGTCTGTTTCCTTGCATGGACCAATGACCCCGGGAAAAGCAATCTTGCTCGGATTTTCAAAAGAGACCAGGATGTGACGTCGGAGGTGGTTCAAATGAGAAACGAGGTCTGCGGATCCCGCAAATTAACCTAAACAGCATCGATACACTCTTTCCCTCATCTTTGCCTGTCACCTGGAATCAGAGGTCTGCTGAAGATTTTCTAAAACCTAACACCAACATTGTCTGAAGGTTCTCGAGTGGTGATCCACCTGCTCCCGATGAAGTGTGGCCCACCTTTAGACAAGGAACCTTCGAGAGAAGAAATCAAGTTGGCCGAACTGATGGTCAGCATACTAAAGGACTTTCAAGACGTCAACTTGAAGTTGACGAAGTCGTTGTGGTTAAAAATCCGTTCAGTAATAAACAAGTCGTAAGAAAGGCACTCTCCACAGTTAGAAAACGTGCAGAAAACGTTTGAAAATAGTATAGACGTCAGATTCCCCCAAATCTCATCCAGTCATTCGAAATGCAGAAATGCAGCACTAAACCCCGACTTTCCTCCCATGAAGCAACCCCACCTCCAATGCGCTCCGAGCCGATTGGCGGCAGAGACATCGCGGCGTACAAGTGCCGCAAACTCGTGATGCGCCGTATTCCATTGTGACTTGAAGGACCCCCTACTCCTTCGGTTTAACGGCTTGGCAAAAAATAAACACATCCTACCATATCCTATCCTACCACATATAATAGAGGAGGGTTTTTTGTCTCAACGTGAGCGTGGGGAACTTCCAAACTTTGCGAAATAGGTCGGCGCCACGGCTCTGTCCGCGCACGTGTTGGGTGTCTACTGCCTCGAACTGGCCCCCTTGGAGGCTCCTGTACTTGCTACCGTTCACTTAGTGCTTGCAATTAGGTGCTGCTTCAGTTGTGTTACCGCGGGGTACGACTCTGCCGCCTGTGTGCACGGCCGAGGTCACAGCTCATTCATATTGCTGCTACCTCCGCTGTGTTCGGGCATAACCTTCTGATGTGTACGAGTTTCCGCCTTCACTTTTCTCAGAATAGCACCTGCTGTGTTCATCCATACTGCAACTCTTCGTTACTGCATATACCACCGTATAGCTGTGCTGGTCCAACTGCCATGTAAGTTTCCACTTTGTTTGTTTCTCTTCGAGAGCCTTTTAAGTTGTTGTCGGTGTAGTGGTGAGAATTTGCGGCCCTATTCTGGTGCTCATCACGCTTCTTAGCTGTGGGCTGTAAGTTTCTCCCATTCGAAGTTATTTGGGCTGAGCGATTTTTATTCAATTGATAGCAGAAGTTGAACAACAAATACAACAGTGAGGAACACACATATCTCCACTTGGTGATTCAATTAGGTGGCATTTACACTATCAATCAAATAAAAGTGTTGTGAACCTTTTGAGTGCATGGCGCGATCTCATCTTTTGATGCGCTATGTGCTTGCTTCTTAGCCGTTTCTTAAGGCAAATTTCAATTTATTATTATTTATTCCCTGGCGTGGCCCGGCGTGGTTTACAGATGTGATGCCGGTGAAGCCGACTAGCCTGGCATGGCCCGCACACTCCAGCGTCGGCGCCGGCGACCGACACTGGTTTATACTAATTGAGGTGTGAGAATTCTCCCTATATGACTCGCTGGGTGAGGGACGTTCTGCCTGAAAGCGGCGCGGGACAGTGCCTGCGGAGACAATTAGCGTCGGCTCGCGCCGTGACACCCGCGCTTCGCGCTCGACCACGCGGAGGCGATGATGACCCTGCCAACTACAGGAGCCTGTAGGTCGACCAGATTTGGTGTGATTACAATCGATAGAGGGTTAGGAGGCTCAGACGGCTCGCAATGACAGTCCAGAAATTGGGATTGGTCTGAACCCTACCATCTTCAATATTAGAATTTCGAGCTCTATCGAATGAGCCACGAAAGAATCTTGCCTCAGTAACTCTTACAACAACTTTTTTTCAGGTGCTGTTCAACTTTCATTAAATATCAGTTTTTATTTATATCAGAATTAATTGCGAGGCATGCTTCCATACTACTGATGTAAACCCTACCATCTCCTGTACTAGAATTTCGAGCTCTATCTAATGATCCAGGAAAGAACCCTGCCTCAATAACCCTTAAAGCGCATTTTTTCAGGCGTTGTTTATTTTTCGCTAAATATCGGTTTTTATTCATATATATCAGGATTAAATGCGAGGCTTGATTCCAGGCTAAAATTGCACGAGGATTTCAATTAGAGAGACGAGAGATCTTTTAACAGAATATTAAAGCATTAGTTCCAGCATTACATCTCTTTAGCATTTCGTAACTGATTTTTCTATGGAACTTTATAATGCACATACCATATATATCGAGACTAAGACTGGATAGGTGGCTCATCAAATCTAATGTTCACCCATCCAGTCGTTTGTGGCTTCTAGCAGTTTTTTGACCTCGCGTTCCAAAGGCAATGGGTGCGTAGCGTTCGTATCGGCTGGTTGTACTGTTATATCTTCCTTCCCTCAGGGTTTTATGTACCGAGTTTTCGTGTAGCGGCACCTGAGGGAGTCGGATATAAGCCTTTCCCGTCCCTATCACTTTACTCTATCGTTCAATTACATAACAAAACAGTTGAGGAATAACACAGTTTATCAATTATACAGATCGCGACATAGACAGACGGGGGGACGGGAAAAGGAAGAGCCGAACCAGAGAAAACCAAAAAGAGAAGGCAGGCCAAGTGGCCAGGGCGTTGGTGTGAGTCCCTCTCTCTGTGTGAGTCGGTGGGCGGTGTTTTCTCTCCGGCCTCGCGCGGGTGGTCCGATAACAGATGGAGCTTATCGGCAGATGTCTAATCCGCTTGACCTTGGGCCGCCGTTGTAATGTCCCCTGCCGTCGTTGTAATGTCCCCTTAGAGCTCCAGTGTACCTGGCCGCCGTCCTCGAATATCTCGCCGGGACCTCCATGTTACATCTTCCTTCCCTCAGGGTTTTATGTACCGAGTTTTCGTGTAGCGGCACCTGAGGGAGTCGGATATAAGCCTTTCCCGTCCCTATCACTTTACTCTATCGTTCAATTACATAACAAAACAGTTGAGGAATAACACAGTTTATCAATTATACAGATCGCGACATAGACAGACGGGGGACGGGAAAAGGAAGAGCCGAACCAGAGAAAACCAAAAAGAGAAGGCAGGCCAAGTGGCCAGGGCGTTGGTGTGAGTCCCTCTCTCTGTGTGAGTCGGTGGGCGGCGTTTTCTCTCCGGCCTCGCGCGGGTGGTCCGATAACAGATGGAGCTTATCGGCAGATGTCTAATCCGCTTGACCTTGGGCCGCCGTTGTAATGTCCCCTGCCGTCGTTGTAATGTCCCCTTACAGTAGGCGCCGCGGCCGGGCGCCCATGTGGCCATACCTGCGGCGTCATCCCCCTGCTCGCCGTCTCCGCTCACGCTCTGACACCCGTCGCGCGCGCGGCGGACAACGGCCCGACGGAGGCCGTCGTCGGCGGCCCCACGTCGGCGGCCCCACGTCGGCGGCCCCACGACGACGGCCCGATGGACGAACGGAACAAGCAGGTCGACCAGATTTGCTGGGACTGCAATCAACAGGATGCTCAGAGGATTTACAAAACCAGTGTAAAGATACGTGATGGTGTGAAACAAACATAGCTCTACATCAGAATTTCGAGCTCTGCCTAATGAGCTCTACCTCAAGCTTATCAATGCTACCGTTGATGAGATATTCTTCAAATTCAAAACTGAAAAATAATTCTTCGCAAACCTGCGACAAAGATGTGAAGGGTATTGTCGTGACTTTCGTCTCGACTCTTAAAGGACGCAGAGTCTCTGCGCCCTCATGGTCCCGCCGCGCACGCCTGTCGAATACGCAGCCTCGATTCGCTGCGACGGAGTATGAACGCGCGCGCGGGCTTCATTCTTCGCCTGCTGCCGCCGCCCCGGACGGTCGTGTCCGGTCGTCCTTTCTCGTCAACACCCGCTGGACGTCGCAGAAGCCGGAGTGAGCCGATTCCATCGCAGCACCGAGGAGCGCAGAACCGAGCTGGAGGAGGATCTGCCCTGGCATGGACGCCAGGAGGAGGTAACCGCAGGAGCGAGGCGAGGAGCACCGCCTCGTGGGCACACACCCCAGGCAGGACCTCGCCGGACCCTAGCGGGCTGCTGTTGGGGATTCCCCTAGTGAGCTAGGCGGGTGGCTGCGTGACTTGTAGTCATGTGTGTGTTTTATGAAGTAATGTGTAGGTAGTAAACCTGTATGTCTATCTCATGTCTGGTGGAGTTGCGGGGAGACGGGTGAATACCAATACCTTTATTGATCGCAACGCTATGGGAGAACGGAAGGCGCAGAGACGTGCGGGGAAGTTGGCGCAGAGTCGTAGTGCGCACGGGAAGCTAAAGTCCATCGCAGCATCGACCCAGTGGTTCGGCAGGGGCAGCAGGGCCCTATGTAGTTGGGATCCGCGTGGCTGGAAAGGGAAGAGCATTAGCGTGCCGTAAGACCCCGCCGGTCTGCCACACACGTAGCCTCAGGTCTGGACCACCGTTACCGATGCCGGTGGCGGCCAGCCCGGGGCACGACAGATATATTTCCAGACTAAAACTTCACACAGGATTCAACTACGTCGTCTAAATACCTTCTAGAGGAGCTATTTTTTAAGGAAAAATTGTGTGTATCACACCGTTGGGGACATGTCTCAAACCAACATTCTACGCAGAATTCAATCACGAAGTTGATATACTATCCTATGACATAGAAAAGAGTTGTGTGTATTTTTGTGTATGTCATTCAAGCGGTCTGAAATTGTAGCCGTGGGGGTAATCGAGACCGCTGAACACGAATCTGAAGTTCGCTTTTGGTGTTTCGATTTCCATCAATCGACATTGATCAAATTATCTATTCTTTGTGGATGCCAATCAAGCAGTGAGGAACTTCAGCCCTTGGGGTAATCGAGGCCTCTGAACACATATAGTCTTTCATTGCCCACCCATAAGTTCTCGACCTCCTGGAGGCAGTTGGTCCAGGGGGTCGAGGTCAAATATTAATCAGTCCCTGCTTGCTGCAAGCGAGCTCCGAGGCAGTACCTCCAGGGGCTGAGGCCATGATTATTAATCGCTCCTTGCTCGCTGCCACCAAGCCCTGGAAGCAGTGCCTCCAGGGGGTAGGACATGTTTATTAATCAATCATTGCTTACCGCCGTTCATTACCTCTGTGAACGGACTATATAGTGAAGTAACTGAATCGCCTATGACTTCGACGGTGTTTTCGAACTTCTAGTGGGACTACAGGATAAACTCCTTTCTTCGAAGAGCCGGGCCAGACTCTTGTTATGGGCTTAGATATATAGAGAGGGTTATTAGAGCGATAACGAGAGCGATAAATTGCGCATTCAATAAACTCACATGTCACGTGCCTTTCACGTAGTTTTCAATTTCTAAACGTTAAAAGAGGCACAGCACAGGTTAGTGTGGCCAAGTAGTAACAGGATTTTAACAAGTAGTCAACCCATGCAGAATCAATCGAGTTTGAATTGCAATGTTCCAGGCGGGAGCATGGCTCAACCTTGACTATCTGCACGCCACAGAAATTTCGTTACCCTGTACTTTCATGTTGGTGTCAAACATCTTCACAATCTTCATTAGTAACAATGTTAGAACCACTCAAATAGTACATGCATTTTTAGGATACCCTGCATTCTTGGCATTCTTCGTAAGTCGCAGTGTGTTGTTAACCTTCGAACCTTTAAAGAAGCTCATGTCAATCGAAACTGCCACTTTGTGGAGAATTTATAACAAGCATTCTGCGAAAAAAAATCAATCGAGTATAAAATGCAAGGTTTCCCTTATTAAGCTTTCATATGAGCCATCAAGTTCTTCAGTACCTTTACTCTGAGCAAAGTTATCACCTTTCAAACATGAATACATTTTTGAGGCACACTGTGTTTGCAAACATAAAATTCGTGATTGAGTTCTGCGTAGAATGTTGGCTTGAGACATGTCCCCAACGGTGTGATACACACAATTTTTTCTTTAAAAAAATAGCTTCTCTAGAAGGCATTTAGACGACGTAGTTGTTTCTGTGTGAAAGTTTAGTCTGGAAACGTACCCTTCACAGCTTCGTCGCAGGTTTGCGAAGAATTATTTTTCAGTTTTAAATTTGAAGAATATCTCATCAACGGTAGCATTGATAAGCTTGAGGTAGAGCTCATTAGACAGAGCTCGAAATTCTGATGTAGAGCTATGTTTATTTCACACCAACACGTATCTTTACACTCCTTTACTTTGCTTGTTTTGTAAATCCGCTGAACATTCTATTGATTGCAGTGCCAGCAAATCCTGTCGACCTGCGTGTTCCGTTCGTCCATCGGGTCGTCGTCGTGGGGCCGCCGTCGTGGGGCCGCCGACGGCCTCCGTCGGGCCGTTGTCCGCCGCGCGCGCGACGGGTGTCAGAGCGTGAGCGGAGACGGCGAGCAGGGGGATGACGCCGCAGGTATGGCCACCTGGGCGCCCGACCGCGGCGCCTACAACCAGCCGATACGAACGCCCCCTCCCAAAGGCAATGTACCTGCATAGCCAATGTCTCCACCAATTAACGAGTTAGGAAACACTCATGAAATGCTTAGCAAAAACTGGAGTACTTCGGTGTTCTTAGGAGGTTCACCGACTATCAAATCGAACTCGTTGGGCAGTTTCAGACTGTGGACATGCTCTACGCATTGAAGGATCATAATGTCGTTTTCAAAAGTGTTGAGCACTTGGGGTGCTCTTAGAAGGTGTCTCGTCTATCCAGTTACCAGCGTCAATCGCCGGCTCCGCCGGCGCCAACGCTGGAGTGTGCGGGCCACGCCAGGCTAGCCGGCTTCGCCGGCATCGCATCCGCGGGCCACGCTAGGGACGTAGCCCAACCTAGTTACGGATGCTTCCTCACCCAGCGTCGGTCGCCGGCTCCGCCGGCAACCAACGCTGGGTAAGGAAGCATCCGTAGCGTCGAGCACGTTGAAACTTACGCCTACTCCAGACTGATTCCTAGCTTCGTACCACTCACTCAGTATAGCACGCAGAAGAATGTTCTCAGCACTCCTTCTTCATCTAGCGTTGAGTTCACAGCCTATTGGAGCTTGTCAAGCCTAAAGAAATGTATGACAGTTCTGTCCAGTCGTCGTGCTTCGAGTCGCTAGGTGTGGCGAATTCCAGAGGTGACTTCATTAGCCACTAATTTTGAGGGAACGTACGGGAAGAATTATTCCGAGAGACTAGTGTAGTCGAAAACTGGGGGTGAGACGGGAACTTGGTTTCCGCTGTTGAAGAACCACTACAGACAGTGACTTAAGCCTCCCTCCTTTATATATGGTGAGATTTTCTGTCTCTGATTTCCCTATCTCCAATTTGTCAGATAGAAATCGTGGTCGGTTCAGTTTGAGAAAAAACCGACAGCACCACTCAAATGATCGATAATATCGATCGATATCGACTGCCTGATCAAAACGCCCAATCTACTGTGGAACGCTCCCGTCGGCCAACATAATCGGGCAACTCCAATCCCGATCGGTTAGGTCCGAGAGCACCACTGGTTATTTGATTGATAGCGTAAATGCCTCTTACTTGAGCCAAAGTGGGGATATGTGTGCTTCTCACTGTTGTATTTGTTGTTCAACTACTGCTATCAATCGAATGAAAATCGCTCAGCCGAAATAAATTCGAATGGGAGAATCTTACAGCCCGCAGCTAAGAAGCAGACATATAGCGCATTAAAAGATGAGATCGCGCCATGCACTCCAAAAATGTCACCTAATTGATCCACCAAAGTGGGGATATGTGTGTTCCTCACTGTTGTATTTGTTGTACTTACGCTATCAATAAATATCGCAACGTCTTAGAAGGGGGCCCAAGCGATAAATAGGAATCATGAGTGGGCGGGAGAAACTGTTGCATGCGCTCGACACAACGAACTTCGAATGGGAGAATCTTACTTACAGCCTAGCTAATGAGCAAGCATATGGCGCAATAAAAGACGAGGTCGCACCATGCCTTCGAAAAGTTCATCGCAGCTTTTAATCGACTGATAGTGTATAAGCCACTTAATCACAAAGGTGGGATATGTATGTTCCTCACCGTTGTGTTTGTTGTTGAACTTCTGCTATCACACGAATAAAAATCCGACAGCTTGGAAGGGTGTAGAAAGTAGGAAGTTTATGTGGGCTGGAGAAACTGATGGGCTCAATCCAACCAACTTAGAATGGGAGAATCTTACTTACAGCCTACAGAATCAGGCGCAAAATGGCTCGGGTGGACAGCGCTCATCGTGTTAAGTGGTTGTCAGTCCCTTTAAGAAGCACACGAGTAGATATAAGTGGTACAACTAGCAGTGGGGATCAAATAGGCTGGGGCGAGAGGTCCACGATGTAGGAACGCCCAATCCGTCGTTTTGTGTTGTATGAAAATTCAAAATTATCAGCAGCACTGGTGTGTTCTAGCCCTATGGTGAACCAAGTTAGTTGACTTCTGCTGTGAACGGGCATATATGTGCCTTCCTACCAAAGGGCATACTCTAACGTGTAGAGTGAGGAGCACTAGAATAGGGCCGCAGATTCTCACCAACTTAAGACTCTCGAAGAGAAACGAAGTGAAACGGTGGCAAAGGCAGTAACGAAGAGTGGCACTATGGATTAACACAGCAGGAGCTGTTCTCAAAAAAGGGAAGGCGGAAGCTCACACACATCAGAAGGTTATGCCCGAACACGGAGAAAGTAGCAAGAACAGGAATGAGCAGTGACCTCGGCCATGCACACAGGCGGCAGAGTTGTACCCTGCGGTAACACAACTGTAGCAGCACCTAATTGCAAGCACTAATTGACCGGTAGCAAGGACAGGAGCCTTCAAGGGGGTGAGTTCGAAGCAGTAGCCACCCAACACGTGCGCGGCCAGAGCCGCGGCGCCGGCCTGTTTCGCAACGCCTCACGTGTCCTCCTCGGCAGCGGCGATTGCTCACCTCCCTGCGCTTCCCTTCGGAGAGAGAAGTCGACAACCTGCCTCAAACTTGGGTGATTAAACCATCGAGCCCGCGGAGTTTACGAATTTTCCCACGGTCACGTTGAGACAAAAAACCCTCCTCTATTATATATCCAGTTATACTCCTCACGCAATTTCAGCCTGGAACCGTGCGTCACGATTAATTCTGATATAAATAAAAACTGATATTTAAGGAAAGTAAACAACGCCTAAACGCCACCTTAAGGGTTATTTAGACAGGATAATTTCTAGCTCATTCGATAGAGATCGAAATTCTAATACAGGATATGGTAGTGTTCAACCACTAGCCTGGAAGCTTGTCTTGCAGTTAATTCTGATTTTAATAAAAACTGACATATAACGAAAGTTAAACAGCGCCTGAAAAAAATAGTTCTAAGGGTTATTGAGGCAAGATTCTTTCCTGGCTCATTCGATAGAGGTCGAAATTCTAATATAGAAGATGGTAGGGTTCAGATCAAATCCAGTTTCTGGACTGCCAGTGCAAGCCGTCTGAGCCTCCTATCCCTCTATCGATTGTAATCACACCAAATCTGGTCGACCTACAGCCTCCCTGGGTTGGCTGGGTAAGCATCGCCTCCGCGGCGAGAGCTGTCTGGCTGAGTGCGAAGCGGTGGGTGTCGCTGCACGAGTCGACGCTAATTGTTCCGCAGGCACTGTCCCGCGTCTTTGCCTACGCCGCTTTCAGGCAGAACGCCCCCCTCCCATGACTCGCTCCCCCCGTTCAGACATACGCTTCAGGCCCTTCCCTTGTGAGTTGTACACAAACTAAAGCGGATCTAACGATGGGTCAAACTAAAGCCTGGATTCATAGCCACTAAACGTTGATGCAGCATGATGTCGCTTAACAATTCTGAGACACATCGCTATAAAGCTTATCAACCCCTGACGACTTGAACGTCCTCCTCTCCGTTAAATAGGTGTTGCCGTCATCCGCACAATTGCTATGTGCAAGACTTGCGATGTGGCAGCAGACAGAAAAGAGGGACAGTGAAGGATTCACAAATTTTCGAATGCATTTGAATTAGAATATTCGAAAAATCTCTTGAGCGCAACTATATAAAGCAGTGATTTACGGAGCTACCCCACACCACCCTCCCCCCCCACGTTTCATGCAACGTGCTGTCAAACGGGCTTAAAATTTTATAGGGAATGATTTTGCTTTCTGATGTTGTTCCCTGCAAAAGAGAGAAAGTTATTTTCGTGGCAGGTCCATCCTTCGTTTCGATTCCATAATCGATTCGAAGAACACTTCGAACTTCTTATGGCGATGCACTTATGTCGTCCTCAGTAATTTACACTTGAAATTTTATAGAGTGCAATATTGGAAGTTAACGCTCCTTCAGGTCAAAAACTGCCGTGTCCATAACATCCTGAAAAAATATGAAAAAATTGAAAACCTCTCATGGACTAAGTATGCGGACAGGAAATCTTTATTTTTCACTGTACAACAATCAGCATTTAAAAAATAATATCCAGATCCATTTCCTAATTTCAGGAAACAAAAGTGCTTGTAAGTCTCCCCATTATCGTAGCCACACCTGAAAAAATAGCTTATTGATAGACGCAAACATCACCTAAATACCTGAAATTGGAGAGGATCCTCTGCCAAAACAGAGAGAGTAAGACCCCCCCCCTCCGGACGATGCCACAGTGCGACCCCCCCCCTCCGGACGATGCCACAGTGCGACCCCCCCCCCCCCCCGTTTCGATTCCCGAATCTTAAGCTCGACCCTGTTCGGATCGCATCCGGAGTGTCTTCTTCTCTGCGTTCTGGCCTTTCCGCTCGCTTGGTTGAACCGTGTCCTTAGACGCTTGGCGGCGGAAGGATAACCGCGGTCGAAAAAAAAAGAAATGGCATCGTCTTGGTAGGTGCTTGGATGTTTCTACTTCGGTCAGAAGGTCAATGAAGTTTGCATGTTATATCACGCGTCCAGAAATGTACTTGGTGTGGCAATAGCCTTAGTGAGACAGGAAGCCTTAGCACCGGCGCTCGGATCCGTACCAGTTGGTGAGCAGCGTTGCCATACTTCAGTCCAGTGACGTGTCGCAAGGACGAGTCACCGCTGTCCACGCGGCGCAGTCGCCGCCGGTATTTGAACGAGGCTTCCGCGGACGGGTTCGTCAGTGGCCATCGAGCGCAGCGCTGTCCGACCAGAGACCGTCCGCACTCATTGCGCGGTTATCTGCTCATTTGTCATCCTTTCGCGCCTTCCTGTAACACCCTTCTATCGATTCTGTTCTCAGGTTATCTCTGACCACAACAAGCCTGTGCAACGAAATGATGGCCTGATAATTTGCGCTTTCTTACTGTTTTGTGGTTCGCTCGTTTACATCGTCTAGACACTGGATCCGATTTTCCGGATCTTCGGATGATTCAGATGAGGGCAATTTTGAAAACCCCGGATCTTCGCATGATTCAGATGAGGGTGCTTTTCGATTGGTCGGATTTTCGGGTGACTGAGGTAAACGATTTTGCTTCGGTCGCATATCGGATATCCGACTCGGATGACACCGGATAATGCGTAGTAATGCCGTATGTCCTTGAAAGGATTACTACACGATTTAAAAAATTGTGGTGTGAAAGACCACGCGGAATCTGGAAGAAACCCACGCCAAATAATTATCAATTTTGCTCCGAAAACGTCTTAATATCCATCAGCAGTGTGCGTAGCTACGATTTACCTCATTTTGGGCCGTAAATCGTAAATCTTGACCTTTCGTGAACAAGCACACAGATCAAGTGCTCTCACTTTAAACTGCGCACCGGAAATAAGAGTTCAATACTCACTAGGGAACGGTTTCGACCTCCCGTGGAACTTCAGGTTGGAGACCAGTAGCCGGATTCATGAAGCGGCGGGAGCTGGAGATATGTGATATCATCTCCCGCCTCTCTCTCCCTCCTTGCCCTCTCACCTCATCTGTGATCTCTCGCCTCTCTCCCGCCTCGCTCTCTTACCCGGTCGCTTATGGGAAGCCGGGAATGTTCCCGGGAACGTTCACGAATCCGCAGGATGATTAGAAAGAGCTCGGAATGCTGATTACGGGGGGACGAGCATTCTACCCCCTCGTCCCCCTGGCCCGCCCACCCCAACCCCTTGCTCGAGAGTCAAGTGGCTGTCTTACGAGATAGTGGAGACGCAGACACTTGCTACGCCTCTGTTTAAAGGGCTGGGGGGGGGGGGGGGGGTTAGAACGCCACTCCGCCCTGATTACGAATGTGGGTGTCAAAATTGAAAAATGAAACTCCTGAGCGAGTTACGATCGACCGAAATTGAGTAGCCTGACCACAGGCCGCCCGTGCGAAGGAGCTGGCTCGAGAGCGATGATTCGTAGGGGCTCCGTAAGAATGGGATGCCAGCTGCGGCGACGGCTCAGACGTAGTGCTCACGCTCATCACGTGTGGTGTCGTTGGTTCGGTCGCCGTTGATACAGGATGTTTTGCGCATCATGCTTTACCTTCGATATGACTTTTACTCTGAATTATGACACGTGTTTGACTAAATGCAGGGAAAACCATCATACACGTTTGTAAAAATGCAAAAAAACTGCTATGTTGGCGTTCTTATAAACCATTTTGTACAAATAGAGTGCAAAATCTTATGAACAGCTGAAGTTGTTCCAGCCAGCAACGAAACAGTCAATTGTAGCATGATCGAACAACTATTCACGTTTTTCATCTTGCCGAAGAAAAACGTCTAGAGGCGTCGCCAATGTCATCATAGCAGTTTTTTGCATTCAAGCATTTTTTCAAACGTGTATGATGGTTTTCTCGGCTGTTTGATCGAACACGTGTTATAATTTGCAACAAAAGGTCATTTCGAAGATAAATCATAATGTGCAAAGAAACCGGCAGTCGCTACCCACCGCCCTGCGGCACATCCTTATGGACAGGATTATAAACGGCGGATATCAGGACCGGCTCACCGTAACCTTAGGCGTCGGGTGAGACGTCCATTGTGCAATCGCAGAACAAGGCTAGGGAAGGACTCCGTGGTGTGCCATACAAGCTGCTCGTATGGAGACTGCTTTCTTCGCTCGGGGAGTTCGCGGCTGGGTTCTGCGCTCTTCGAGTGCAGAGCCAGGCTAGTGAAGGGACTCCAGGGTGTGTGCCATACAAGCTGCTCGTATGGAGACTGCTTTCTTCGCTCAGGGGGTTCGCGGCTGGGTTCTGCGCTCTTCGAGCGCAGAGCCAGGCTAGGGAAGGGACTCCAGGGTGTGTGCCATACAAGCTGCTCGTATGGAGACTGCTTTCTTCGCTCAGGGGAGTTCGCGGCTGGGTTCTGCGCTCTTCGAGCGCAGAGCCAGGCTAGGGAAGGGACTCCAGGGTGTGTGCCATACAAGCTGCTCGTATGGAGACTGCTTTCTTCGCTCAGGGGAGTTCGCGGCTGGGTTCTGCGCTCTTCGAGCGCAGAGCCAGGCTAGGGAAGGGACTCCAGGGTGTGTGCCATACAAGCTGCTCGTATGGAGACTGCTTTCTTCGCTCAGGGGAGTTCGCGGCTGGATTCTGCGCTCTTCGAGCGGCGAAGCGCATACGGCTGAAACAATGCGCAAAAAACTCGTAACGTCGTGTAAACGTCGAAACCTCCCAGATCTCAGATACTCAGCTGAAGTGCAAAAACGCCGCGGCGCCCGGGAACCGATCCCCCGACATCCCTCGTATGAAGTAAACCCTCTACCTACTGCACCACGAGCCACTTGAACACGGTGCCATCGCGGGCGTACAAGACATCGATCGGACGTTGCAGCGTGGACGCGGACGCGCGATATCTGAGCTAGGAGGGCGCAGACAGCAAAGTCTCGGCGCGACCCGCACTGCGGTTACGGTGAGTCGGTCCTGATATCCGCCGTTTATAATTGTCTTCCTTATGGAGCCCCTATGACTCATCGGTGTCGCGCCAGCTCCTTCACACGGGCAGTCTGTGGTCAGGCCACCCAGTTTCGACAGATCATAACTCGCTTAGGAGTTTCATTTTGAAATTTTGACCCCCATATTCCTATTCAGCACTCCGAGCTGTTTTTAATGATCCTGGTCTCATCTCGAAGTTCCATGGAAGGTCGAAACTTTCACGACGAGTCACGGTCGACGAGAGAATTTCGGATGATTCAGATGAGGGTGATTCACCTGGTATCCTTCCCTTGTCGGCTCACCACTGGAGTAGAACACACCAGTGCTGTGTAAAAGATGTCGTGTGGGGCTGCCTTAAAAGCTGAGCCCCAAACCCGAGCCACTTTGCGCCTGCAGAATAAAAGACAGCATTAAGGTCCCATCGCGCGACTACTCATTGAATAGTGAGTTGGGCATGCACCTATGAAGCCTTGTAAAGGGTTATGAAATGATTACGAAACCTCCCTCATGAAATCGCTCGAGCTCTAAGAGAATCCTCGCGAATGATTGCAAAATCTACCTCAGAAACGTCATGTTATCAACGGTGTAGAGTTCCGCAATAGGGCGCGTCCTTCATCCTTTTATCCGATTTCATCCGATTCATTGCACAACACCGGATCTTCGGATGATTCAGACGAGGGTAATTTTGGATACTAAGCAGGTCGGCGCCCATGTCAAATGCCGTTCCGTTTGATTTCGACACCCCTGCTGTTTTTTGTAGCCTGGTTCAGGTACCCATTTCCACAAGCGATCAGGAGTGGAACCTTTTGTTCTTGCTGGACGTGGCTGTCAAATATTTGTTTCATCAAAAGATTCCGCAGTTTTCCACAGTAGCTGGACTTATCAGTGGCATGCATGAAGAACCTGCCTTGTCTCGACGAGAGAATACTGCAAATAGGAATGTCATCCGCTGGAGAGGAACGGGAAAGGTCACGCACGACTCAGGAATCAAAGTTGATTGTCTTGTGTGGAATTCGATTATTGAATTCGGAAAATAATGCACAAGAGAAGCTCGGCATCGCCTTTCTCGCAGTTGCCTTGTGCTTAGGATATAGACGGATGCCTATTTCATCGAGAAAGAGAGAAAGTTCAGAGAAAGTCTAAAAGGAAGGGCTAAAAGCGTTATTCAAGGCATACGACCCTTACCACAAAACTAAGAGTGGATGATAAAAACCCTAAAAGTCACATACTGCGTGTATACGACGATACGACATAGGACTTACACGCCCTAATAATGCGGTGGTTCAGTGGATGTGATGGCGAGTACAAGAGACGAGACAGAGGTTATTGAGATACCAACTGGTCTATGTATAGGTGGAGCGAGAACTCCCGTGCGTCCGCTGTATGGTATCGTCACGCCTCCTGACCTCTCAAGGCATGAGCATCATCGTAGACGATAAACGATGATACAGTGACTATTCTATGAATAGATCACAAATAATTCAAAAACTAGTGAGTCTAAAATCGGCCACTCCTTTTGCTGTCAGCTGTGCGTCCGTACTGGAACAAATTCAAGTCCTTGTTAACCAGATGGTGTCAGTAGGATATGACGTCCGAAAAACTAGTGACCCAATGTGGGGAGAAGCCATCATGGCAAAATTTCCTCGTGAGGTCGTAAAACCTGTGTTGTTAGCAGGCAAGTCGCTCGACCAACAGACAACCGAATAAATCATCTTAAAAAAGAGGTCACTGCGAAAGGTTGCGTCGACAACAGACTTGGCCAGAAGCAGACGTGTAGCACCAGGACGTCTCAGGACAAACATGTCAATCAAAGACAGTGTTCTGGCGACCGCCGCTGCTTCTGCCAAAAGGACAGCCATGGCTATGACCTGCAGAGTAACAGACCAAACCGCTCGCCGAAAGTTGTTGAAGGAGGGACACAGAAGCTGGAAATGCTATTCAACTAGTCACAGCAGCTTTGATTGTTTAAAGCCGAACTGCTCCGCATGTGGACAAAAGCATCACGAATTTCTATGTTTCAAAAGGGACACGAATGAGCCAAGAAACAATAATAGGGCGTAATTCAGCAGAAAGGTACCAGAATGGAGCCAATATCCAGTCGCGGCCTATTCAACGGTAAATCTCAGCGCCATTGAATATCTTTCTTAAAAACGAACAAAATTTGCCTAGCAAACTCGAAGGATCTTGGTGGACATCAAACACCTCACGTCCTCGTGGGACAAGATTATTACCATGACCTAGTTACAGGTCCAGTCAATGCCATAAAAACCCCTACTGGTTTACATGTTTCGAGAACCGTATTTGGACCTACAATGTACGGCAAAGGAACAGTTTCTTCAGATACTACCTAAGGTTCCATTTGCTATGGAATGACAGAGGTAATAGAAGCAAGCGAAAAGGGCATGCTCCAAAAACTATTTGAGCTAGAAGGACTTGGAATCTCCAGTGACGATTACCAAACCGACGAAAAGGTTCACAGGTATCTGGAGCTCTACTCCAAGAAAATTTCCTTTAAAGGCGGACATATAACAGCTCCCTTTCCGCTAAAAGAAAATATAAGCGAGCTGGAAGACAACTACACAGTAGCGATTCGTAGGCTAGAATCTCTTCAAGTTGAACTGCACCAGAATAAACGGCAGTGCTGTTAGTACTGCCAGATAATTGACAAATATCACGCAGAAGGGAGGATTGAAACCTTTTCTACAGTCCAAGAAGACGCTGTGGGAGCCTACTTCATGCCACATTCAGGCGTTTGGAAACCTACAAAAGAGGTGCCGCTAAGAGTCGTTTTCGATGCATCTTTGAAGAGAAAAGGAAAACTATCTCTAGACGACGCTGTCCATAAGGGGAAAGGTTTACCAGAATGATACACGATATCCTACTCGCGTCGCGTGAAAGGTAATCCTCATGTGCAACATAGAATCCGCCTTTACCCAGATAAGGCTAGTTGAGTCGCATAAAGACCTATGTCGATTTCTGTGGCTAGAAGACATTAATCTACCGCCGACCAAAGACAATCTAATTCTATATCGGTTCAAAAGGTTGCCATTTGGAATCACTGCTTCAGCTAGCATAATAAACATGGCTCTCTCAGCATTCCTGTACGGCTGCAATACCGAAATAGCCAAAGAGATCGCCGACAACATCTATGTAGACAATATTATGCTTCGAGCAGAAAGCGTCGAGGAAGAACTGAGCAAATACAGCCAATCAAAGAAACTATTTGCAGAAATAGGCATGAACCTACGCGAGTATATCTCGAATTCTAACGAAGTCAACCAACAGATCCCAGAAATCGGTAGATTGAAATCAGGGGAAATTAGGTGTCCGCTATCATCCTACAGCTCTGAAGTTGCAACAAACTACCAAAAAACGACCAACTTGACAAAGAGAACAATCGTAAGCCAAATCAACTCCGTCTATGATCCAACAGGTCTAGCAGGTCCTTTGGTGGTCAACTTAAAATCCATGATGAGAGAGCTTTTCGACACTGTCATAGACTGAAAGACTATTCTTGAACCAGCTCTGCATTTTAAGTGGAACCGACTATGTAGCAAGGTTAATAACGCCGTAATAACCGTGCCTCGACCAATTCACACCTCACCCGAGAAAATACGTCTACGTCTTCGCAGACGCCAGCCAGTTCGCAACGGCAACATGTGCTTATGCCCAGTGTATCCAATCCTAGTCAATTTCCTGCTTAATTATTCATTTATTTACACATCAAGTAATTACAATTACACGCAGTGAAAACACAAACATGCTACAGAAAAAAATAACACTACAACACAATTCATAGTATGTGGTTCTCGTCCGGCGGGTAGTTGATCGTTCAAAAATAACTTTTGTTAACGGCAAATTAACGCTAAACACAAATTGGCCAGCGGCGACGATGGTACGGGGCGCTGGCGGTGTCGGTGACCCGACGGTGGCGACGACCCGGCGATGGCGATGGGGTGATGACGGTGGCGGCGGAGAAGAGAGGGCTATCAGGACAGTGCTGGAGAAGAGCCCCCTAGGACCTTTCGGTCCCCCTTTATAGCGTTGAGCGGGGCCGTTTCGCGCCCAGATCGGGTCCCGCCTGACCTCGCGATCTCCACATCCTCCCCCCTCGGGGAGCCGGCGTCCTCGACGGCGCAAACTCTGCTGGTAGCAGTTGTGGTAAATCTGCTTCCTTGACGCAATTCCGAATAGTTTCATATAGCGCCTTAGCGCTGCTGACGCCGAGGTTTTTCCCATAGAAATCTAGGGCTCCTGGCGCTCCCCTCTCAACGAAAACTTTGCCATCTTCTATCTTATGGCTTGACGTTATGATTAGCTGCCGTGGACCTGCCCGCTTCTTCAACGCATCTTCTATCAGCTGCTATGCCTTCGTGAGTCCGATGCACGCGCCCTGATTCGACTGCGTGACAGGTGGCCATACTGAAATTACTTGTCCACCTTCTTCAAGGTGTTGATTGCATCTTCTCAACGCGTCGCAGATGTCCGCATCGGTGAACCTTGTGTCCAACGGCCACACAATTATCCATTTTCCACAAACTTTCCATTCGTCCAGCACGTCCTTTAATTTTTTGAAAGTCGTGGCCACTCTCGTGAGTATTTCGCGGCGACTCCCATCCCTTTCCAGGAGCAACGCATTTTCTGATGCCGTAAAAGCCGTTGGACCTTCCTTTTCAGGCCTTTGCATTCTTTCCTGCTCCTCCAGCTCCAGCTTTAGCTTCTTGAGGGCGTCATCATATGTTTCTTCGAATCCGTAGTTGTTGATTCTCTCGTGTCTTCGTATACCATCGGTTACCATTACAAATTCGGTCCAATCCGTACATTTTTGGTATGCCAGTCCTAGAACTTTTCTTAGTGCCTCTCCGTCCAGGCATGCTACGTCTTCCATCTTCTGAGCGGTGTTCATGTCAAAGCGCATAAAAATACTGGCAGCATTCCACGCCCTCCACGGAGAGCCGATCGGTTCCTTGTTGAATGCACCAGGGAAGTGATGCCTTCCAAGTCGCCGAAATAGGCGGAAGCCAAGCAGTCCTCTTTGCAGCGGTACTCGAGGTGTCCTTTGCTTTCCTTCGAGTCGATCACGGCACCTCTGAAACACGCAGTGTTGACCTTGCTTACACAGACTTTAGGTTTTCTTCCCTTCTTTCCTCTACTAGTCACTGTGTCTATTCTCTCGTCCGATATTTGTGGGGGAACTATCCTAAGCATGTCAAACTGAACCCTTACAGGCTCCGAATTCCCGTTAATGCGTGTAACAACTGCGGAATTTTCACTAACTTCAATCACACGAAAAGGTCCTGCCCATTCACTGACCAGCTTTGGATGCGAGCTCACTGCTTTTTCTTTGGGGCATCGCATATACACGCGGTCTCCAAACTTTGGTAATCGTTCGACCTCAACCTTGTTCCTTTTATCGTATTCATTTTTCATACTTTGTCTCATGCGGTCATTAAATTCCTTTACTCGCTCATGGCTCTCAGCTATGCATTGGAGCAGGATAGCTCTATAGTCTTCCATAGACTTATCCATAGAGTACCAGGTCACGCCTCCATTCGGTCTTACGTCCGAGGGAAAGTATGGGTCCATCCCATGAAGTAAGAAATATGGACTTTCTCCCGTTGACCTGTACGGTGTCATATTGTACGCCATCATACAATACGGTAATCTTACATCCCACTCGGTTGGTAACGTGGCCGATCTTCTCAGCACTGCGACAATAGTAGCATTCAATCTCTCTGTTACCCCATTTTCCCACGGATCTCCCTCGATAGAGAGCCTTCGGGCTCTCTTGTTAAGAGGGATCTCGGGCCGCTTGTCGCAGGGCCACGTGGCGCGTCCCCGGGTGGTGGATAGGGGAATTAAACGCGAACCAAATGCGACCGTGTACTGCCCAGAGACGCAGGTGGGATGCAGGGGATGGACTCCTTGCTCCTGCTGTGTCGGGTCGATGCGTTCCTTGTGGGTGGGAGCGGCATGTTCGTGCACAGTGTGCGCGGATGTGTCCGTGACTGTGCGGATTGTAACTGTGTCGGCTCGGCCAAAAGCTTGCACTCGGTAGACTGGGAGTACATGTAAGGCGATTCGAGGCCGCCTTAAGTCTCGCCCCGTCCCTTCGGGCAGTCTGGCTGGCTGCCCGGAGTACCCCGCCCGCACGACAGAGCCTGACTAGCTACCCGTGTTGTATTCCAGTCAAACACAGCAGCACTAAAGGGCCTCATTCCCCTGACCCCGAAAGAGCCCCCATTTCTGCAGCGATGGGAAGGACGAGTACGGAGAGGCTGCTAAAATCTCAGGGCCTAACCAGGCTGCGCAAACTGAGAAGGACTAGGATGACGATCTGTACTTACAACGCCCGCACGCTTGCGTCGGAAGCATCCGTCGAGGACCTGATGATGCAAGCCAGGAAGATCAAGTACGACGTCATCGGACTGACCGAGACGAGAAGACACCACCCCCTACACGCCGCCTACGACTCCGGAGAAGAACTGTTCCTCGGAACATGCGACAGCAGGGGAGTAGGCGGCGTTGGTGTCCTCGTCAACACGCACTTGGCCATGAACATCGATTCGTACGAGTCTCTGACAAGTCGAATCGGACGTCTGCGACTGAAGCGATGTGGCTCCGTGCCAGCCTTGACTGTGTTCGTCGCGTATGCCCCAACATCCGACTACGACGACGAAGACGTCGAGGCCTTCTACGTGGAGCTGGAGAAGTTCTATAAGGAAGATCACACCTTCTACAAGGTGATCGTCGGCGACTTCAACGCCAAGATCGGGCCACGAAGGTCGCCGGAAGAACTTCACATCGGAACCCACGGTTTGGAGTGGAACGAGCAAGGTGAAAGGCTGTCTGAGTTTATCATGTCGACCAAGACCATCCATGGAAACTCGCAGTTCCAGAAGCCTCCCTCCCTACGATGGACCTGGGAATCCCCCGGTGGCCAGTTCCACAACGAGATCGACCACATCATCTTCAATCGCAAGTATTGCCTGACCGATGTCTCCGTTGTCCCCAAGTTCTACACGGGATCGGACCACCGCCTCCTTCGCGCGAGGTTCCGCTTTTCGCGTCAAGGAGAGAAGGCCGCGAAGTTCAAGAACAGGAATCCCAGAACGACCATCAACTGGGATCTCTACACCTCTCTTGTCGGCCTTTGGGAAGATGCCGTCATGGACAACGTCGACGAGGAATACGATCGCTTCGTGCACCATCTCCACGATAGTGCTAAGGGAGCCGAGAGCTTAAAGACCACCAAGAGACGCCTGTCTCCGGAAACTCTTGAGCTGATACGCCAGCGTGGAGCAGCACGAGCGTCAGGCAACTACCAACTGACGTCCGAGCTTGCAAAGCTATGCAGAGCGGCGATAAAGGAAGATCTGAAGGAGAGAAGGGCGGAAGTGTTGGCTGAAGCAGCAGAGGCAGGGCTGAGCATCCGCAATGCCCGCCGGAACTTCGCCAACTTCAAGACCAAGATGACCGCTCTCCGACGTCCTGACGGAACCATCACCTCTTCCAGAAGGACCATGGAGAAAGTCATCCATGACTTCTACTCCGATCTCTTCGATAGCCACGTCCACCTGCCCCCATGCCATCTTCCGCAGGATGGATACGTCGTCCCCTCTGTTCTCTCTTCCGAAATCCGACACGCCATCTCGTCGGTGAAGAAACGTACAGCACCCGGTTCTGACAGGATCAGAGCTGAACACCTGAAGAACCTCCCGCCAGCGCTCATCAACACCTTGGCGCGGCTCTTCACACGCTACCTGTCCGAATGCAAGGTTCCATCTCAGTGGAAGACCAGCAAGACCGTTTTGCTGTACAAGAAGGGAGACGTGCACGACATTGGCAACTATCGCCCGATCTGCCTGTTGTCCGTAGTCTACAAGCTGTTCACTCGAGTCATCCTGAATAGGATTAGCAGAACGCTGGACGAAGGACAGCCATGCGAACAAGCAGGATTTCGGAGAGGATTCAGCACGATCGACCACATACACACCATTACGAAGCTCATCGAAGTGTCGCGAGAGTACAAGCTGCCGCTGTGCCTTACGTTCATCGACCTGAAGAAGGCATTCGACTCCGTCGAGACTGAAGCGGTCATGGAAGCCCTGCTCACCCAGGGCGTTCCTACTCAGTACATCAGGGTCCTTCGAGAGCTGTACAGTGGATTCACGACCAAGATCTCTCCATTCTACAACGACGTCGTCATTGACGTGAAGAGAGGGGTTCGACAAGGGGATACCATATCCCCGAAGCTCTTCAGCGCCACCCTCGAAAACGTCATGCGCGAACTAGAATGGGAAGACATGGGAGTGAAGGTCGACGGCCGGCAACTGCACCATCTTCGCTTCGCTGACGACATCGTGCTCATAACACCGAGCATCAGTCAGGCGGAACGAATGCTGGCCGATTTCGATCGTGTATGTGGAAGCGTTGGACTGCAGCTGAATCTTACGAAGACGATGTTCATGAAGAACGGATGGGTTTCTGATGCCCCATTCTCGCTCAACGGAACGAACATCTCCGAATGCTCCAGCTATGTGTATCTGGGTCGCGAAGTCAACATGGCCAACGACCTAGCACCAGAGCTGAGCAGGAGGAAACGAGCGGCTTGGGGAGCTTTCAAGAGCGTCGAAGAAGTCGCGAAGAAGACGAAGAACGTCCGACTCCGTGCCCACCTATTCGACTCCACTGTTCTTCCTGCCCTAACATACGCCTCAGAGACCTGGGCTATACGAAAGCAGGATGAACACGCGATCAGCGTCGCGCAGCGTGGAATCGAGAGGACGATGCTCGGAGTGACACGACTCACGCAAGTGAGAGAAGGCCTTCGGAGTTCCGAGCTTCGCCGACGTTCGAAGATCAGAGACGCTGTCGCATGGGCAAAGTCGTCGAAAATTAGGTGGGCCGGCCACGTAATGCGATTCGCAGACACCCGCTGGACGAGAGTCGTCACAGATTGGATTCCGCGGGATGTCAAAAGAACACCAGGACGCCCACCAACGCGTTGGTCGGACTTCTTCGTGAAAGCCCTGAACGACCGATATGACGCTCTTCGTGTCCCTCGAGCGAGGAGGATCCATTGGACCACTCTGGTACGCGACAGGGACGAATGGAGACGCTGCTGGCGCCCGCTCGAGCAAGTCGATGATCAACGGGACGACAGGTGATACAGGTGATACAGGTTACCCCATTTTCACGAGGGTTGTATCCCTTTGTTGTGATATGACTGATTTTTGATATCTTGGTGAGCTCAGCCATTATTTTGTTTTCAAACTCTCCTCCTTTATCCGAAAGGATTGCTTTCCGCCATCTACAGTCATCCGCGATCCAACGATTAAAAAGGATTTTCGCTACCGTCTCTGCCGACTTGTCTGGTGTAGGATAGGCTTGCGCGAATTTAGAGAAGTGGTCAATTACTGTGACCGCGTATCTGTTCCCGTTTGTCGTCGTGCCTAATTCCAGTACATCAACTCCTACTAATTCATACGGCCTCGTGGTAACTATGGGCTTCAATGGAGGGATTCCTACTGGCCTGTCGCTGTGCACAAAGCAACGTTGGCATTTTTTGGTCCACCTGTTTATGTCCTGCGCCATTGTTGGCCAGAAAACTTCTTTCCGCAGCCTGTTGAGCAACTTGAACGCGCTAAAATGTCCAGCCAATGTGCCCGCATGTGCTTCATGAAACAACTCGAATCTTGCGCTGCGGGGTACTACGTAAACTAAATTATCATCTTCGGTGTACATCTTAAGTTCTCCGTCTTCATCTATTATGAATTCTGCCGCTCTTATCCACCTACTCATGCCCTTTAATTTCCTCGGTCTCTCTACGTCCTGACTCTTTAGCGCCTCAAACACCTCTCTGAAATCCTCATCATCTTGCAGTTCTGCGCACCACTTGGACTTTCCACGTGTTTCTACTGCGTTTACCACAGTGTCGTGAAGTCCTTCCAGTGATGTGATATTCTCCTTTAATTCTACTCCTCTACTTAGCGCATCCGCTACTACATTGGCTCGCCCCTTTACATATTTTATTTCCAACTTATATCTCTGAAGCTCCAGGGACCACCTTAGGACACGCGGACACACGTTACTCCTTTTAAATAAGGCAGTCAGTGGCTGGTGGTCGGTCAGTACTGTTGTAGGGATGCCATAGATAAACATGTGGAAACGTTGGACAGCAAACATTACGGCCAGCGCTTCCAGGTCTGTTACATGGTAACTTTTCTCAGCCTTACGTAGCCCATTTGATGCAAAGTATATAGGGCGTAAGTTTTTGTCCTCATCCTCCTGTGCTAGAACTGCGCCCAACCCTATTCGCGATGCGTCAGTGCATATGACGAACGGCCGCTCGTTGGTTCGCGCTCTTGCTATGTCTGGTTGACATAGAACTGGTGTTGAACTAATCATCTGTTTTAGTCTTTCAAATGCTTCTTCGCAAATTTTAGTCCAGTTCCAGGCTCTTTTTAGAGATGTCAGCTCATGCAGGACACTCGCAGTTTTCGCGAAATTCAGACAAAATTTCCAATAAAAAGCCGCCATCCCTAAAAATGTTCGTAACTCCTTCACGTTTTTGGGTGTTGGGTATTTCCGTATCGCTTCCATTTTCCTAGGATTTGTGTGGACACCCGCCTCATCTATCATATGATCCAGGAATGATACTCGGCTCTCCATCAACACACATTTCTCGGCTTTCAGCCGCAGCCCTGCTTCTATGAGCCTTGCGAACACCACGTGTAGAAGTTCTAGATGCCTTTCTCTTGATTGAGTGCATATCATTATATCGTCGATGTAGCAAAAGACCTCATCTCCCAGTAGGTCGTGCAGCACAGTATCCATCATGCGTTGAAAAACAGCGGGAGACGTGCTTAGGCCGAAAGGCGTTACCCGAAATTGGTACAATCCCTCCGATGTAGCAAACGCTGTTTTTTTCTTGCATCCTCTGCCAGCGGGATTTGCCAGTACCCACTGTATAAATCGAGGGTCGTAAAAAATCGTTTGCCGGCCATGCTCTGTAGCACGGCATCAATGGTCGGCATTGGGTACGAATCGAGACGTATGCACTTATTTAATTCACGATAATCGATGCATAATCTCAGGCTCCCATCTTTCTTTTCAACTAGTACTATAGGAAAGGCCCACGCGGAAGAACTTTTTTCTATTATCTTGCGCTCCTCCAAATCTCGCAGCATTTCTCTTAGCTTCCTACGTAGCCCGAGCGGAACATGTCTGGCCTTCATCTTTATCGGGGCATGATTACCCGTGTCTACCTGCATCTCTACCTTATTAGTGGCTGACAATTCCTGGTCACATACAGCAAACGCCTCTCCGTGCTCATCTAACAGCGTGCGCAGGTCTTGAGGAATCGTCGCACTACTCATGTTACGTGAAATCTGACTATACAGAACTCGTTTTCTCTCTTCAACATCAATCTTCTGGAAACTGTTGTCTAACATAGTTGGTTCTGCGTCCTCCCATCCTAGCCTCCATTTCTCGGTACTCCAGTGACCAATCTCCTCGCCTTCCCTTAGGACCAACGGTTCGTCCTTCTCATTCACAACGGGTATCGACGTAGTTCGGTTTGTGATTGTAAACACTCCGGGCACCATAGCCTTAATCGATGGCCATACCACGCGTTCCACCAAATCTTGTTCCACCTCACACCGTGCAGCTACTAACGCGGACCCGTGAGCTGGGACATAAGTTCTCCTCGTCACTATTACTTTACCGGATTCATTGCTATGGTTGCCTACTCCTGTTTCATCCGGCCATGAAACGCGGACTCCAAAAACTTTCAATGCGTTAGTTCCCAAAATGATTTCTTCTCGTTCGTCTTTGGAGATGTAGAACGCTACCGCGCATTCCCGTCCTCTTATCCATACCGGAATACTTACACCTCCTAGAAAAACCATCCTGTTGTTCGAAGCATCAAACGCCGGTTCTAGCAGTTTTGCATCCACTACTTCCAGGGAATCCACATCGTATCCATCTTTCTGTGCCCTTTCTAGGATAGCAACCGGGATAATACTAATCATTGACCCCGTGTCAACTAATGCTGGTACCTCCTTATGTAGCATGGTCACCATCACAACTGACTTCTCTCCTACTAGGTCCTCTTTCGCCATAGGTTCTCGTGTGGTAATCCCCATGCTCCTAACATTGCGCAGAATGTCGGATATTCTTACATTGTCTGTTGAGCGGGGAGTTTGTTGGCGGTCTTCTCGTTGGTCGTTACGTATGTTGTTAACGTTTGGCCTCCCTAATGGACAGCTTCGCGCGATGTGTCCCTCTCTATGGCAATTGAAGCATTTCCGTTTTTCCGCCTCATTACTCCTATTTCTTTCCGGCAGGACTTGCCTACGCTCCCCTATCTCTTGCCTTCTCCACTTAGAGTTGTTGTCACCCTCGTGGTTGTTATAGGCCTTAGCCCGGGTCCTCCAATCGCTCGTATCTGGCCCTTTCGGTTGCGTCGGGGAAAACATCGATTTTGACTGCTTGATCGCAATGGCCAATTGTTTTATCTCATTATAAGCCCTCTTAGGTTCCGTTCTATGCAGCAGACTCAGTAATTGCACGTCTACGGGCCAGTTCCTAACATTTTCCAGAATAATGTTCGCATATTCCAAAGATCTATCTGAGATACTGCTATCAGGGTTCGCTTTACGCGCCACATTCTCCAGAATCACGCAGAACTCAGAAATAGACTGATTTGGTCTCAGTCTCAAACTCTTTAGTTCCGTTATGGCTCGCATCCTAGCGGCAGTAGAGTCGTTAGCTAAGACCCTCTCCATCTCGCTTATTACTGCCTCAAACCCTTGCTCTACTACTTCCTCGGGGATTGTTAGGAACACACTTTTCGCTCTGTCATCCAGATGGTTGTCCCCAAGGATTTCGATCAGCGCTGCATCAGTATGCCCCAACGGGGAATACTTCCTACGGAATTTGCACAGGAACTCCTTGAAACTCTCCCTCGGTTTGCCTCGGTATACTCCTGGGTCGGGATATGTGCTGGACTGTAGATATGCCAGGAAATTTGTCATATAGTCCTGACCTGTTTGACTTGCATCAGCGGCGTTCTCCGAGATTCCCAAAGGCTGCCTCCAGAGCTGCTCGCAGGATGCTCCAGTCGCCATCCCTCGACTCGACTCCGTGGCTCTCCTGTTCCTGTTGACCTGCAGAAATCGGTGCCCTTCGTTCTGTTCTGTTTGGTAAACTTCCATTGTACCTTTATCCCCATCTTCTGTTTCCATCCGATCTTCTTCGTTGGCTACCCTCGTCCTCGAAAACGTCTTCTGCAGTGTTTGGATTTCCGAAACAACGTCTTGAACCTGTAACACATCCGTTTTCAGCGATGTGCGGATATCGGAAATTAGCGCACTATATCTGTCCACTACTGTCAGAAAGTCTCTCAAGTCTCCCAATGTCTCTATACCCTTAGACTTCAACAAGTGGGTCATCTCTCCATCGAAAGTTAAGTACGATTCATAGCGACTGCTTAGTTCGTGCAGTATCTCGCATGCCTTTACCACCTGATCCGTAACGGTTTTCTCTATCACTGCTCTATATTTTGGGGGCTATTCTTGCCTCCTCTAAGTTTTCCTTTATCCTTGACTCCATGTCTTGGAGATATTTCCTTACTCGTCCCAGTTCTACGGTCAGACTTACAGCAAATAGCTGCTCGGCACCAGGTTCCCTCACCTCGATGTCCTTGTCCATCGTATTGATGACTGGTGCTCGCAATGCGCCGAGGCAGGTTAGTATAACTGAAACTATTGAATATTATTCTCGCACTTTTCCTGCTACTCAAACTTCGGCGAGAACGTGGTTATCCCAACGGCCTTTCTCTCTATTCGGCCACACACGATTCTTGGATTGCTCTTCGCTGGAGCCCTCGATCGCCGTTCTCTCTATAGGCGTCAACTGTCTAATTTCTGATCCCTTCAACTCACACCCTGAGAACCGGATTGGCCCCCATGTGGTTCTCGTCCGGCGGGTAGTTGATCGTTCAAAAATAACTTTTATTAACGGCAAATTAACGCTAAACACAAATTGGCCAGCGGCGACGATGGTACGGGGCGCTGGCGGTTTCGGTGACCCGACGGTGGCGGCGACCCGGCAATAGCGATGGGGTGATGACGGTGGCGGCGGAGAAGAGGGCTATCAGGACAGTGCTGGAGAAGATGCCTTTCGGTCCCCTTTTATAGCGTTGAGCGGGGCCGTTTCGCGCCCAGATCGGATTCCGCCTGACCTCGCGATCTCCACAAGTAACTACTTAGTTACTCTAGGAGATACCTGTTCACGACCTCTTAAACTGAGCTAATGAGTTAGGGAATTAGAAAGGAAATTAGTGAAAAGACGAGACTTACACCAAGGAAGTGTCGGCAAACTATACCTGAGGCGGACCACGAAAAAAGCCCCGAAATGCCTCGAACCCTTTTCCTCTACGGAAACGTCCTCAAACAGCCAGGATCCACAAATCTATGCTGTTGTAATCATGGTGGAAAGCAATTTCACATTCTCCCCATGATGAGCCATAGCTTCTGGCTGTTGTCTGTCCTAGTATCTCAAAATTCTACGAAACAAATCGTTCTTCAAAGTATCGTGGTATTTATGTCGGTCTCTCTAAAGGCGACATTGAGCATCATGCTCTGTGTGTGTCGCTACGAATCCTAAAACAACTATTTTAGAAGAATGGCGACAGTTCGCGAATTCGATTACCTGGTTATAGGAGGGGGCTCTGGTGGCATCGCGTCAGCCCGGCGTGCGCGAGAGTTCGGTGCATCAGTCGCGCTCATCGAGGGCGGTCGTCTGGGCGGAACATGTGTGAGTGATCTCGTCTTTAATAGTGGACGTTTATCTCAGACTTAGACTGTAACACCACCAGTACAAGACAATTAATCCGTAGCAGACACCTTTCTAGGTGAATGTTGGGTGTGTGCCGAAGAAAGTTATGTACAATTGCTCAATGCATGCGGAGTTCATACGAGATCATGCGGACTACGGGTTTGATGTCACAGTGAACAAATTCGATTGGAGGTAAGTCGATGTCACATTGACCATCAGGTAGATACCTGCTCACATTGGTCTAGGTAAATATGTGCTTAATACGTAACGGCCAAAGTCTAGTTGAGATAATTTCGCTGAGATATTGTAGATAGATAGATAGATATCCTATTGATCCCCTGAATTTATTTCAAATTAAAGACTAACTACGTTTGAGTAAAGAAAGTTTGGCGCAGTACCAGAATAGATGAGGGGGGGGGGGGAGGTTGGTAAATTTCAATACGCCACCTAGAATGTGACAGAGCACGATGACGCGAGGAGAGGACAGATTTGGGCAAGGGAAGGAACCTGGGTGTGGCCCGAATTAGGCACTCGTGCTAAAATTAATTTTCTTGTATGCTGGAGTGATTGAAATTTACCAATCCCCTATTCTAGGATAGCCCCGAAAGTTCTTTTCGTATAAATGGCGTTTTACTTTCTTCTTAAGCCTGGAGCGGTTGGTATCGAAGATAGAAACTGTTGAGTACTTGGCCGCTGCGGTATAGACTTGATGGACGATATACGCTTTATTGCCGACGACCGATAAACTGCAAACCATACCAGAGTAGCCTTTATATAGTAGTCCTTTAATCACTGCATGATAATCATCATATCATGCGACTGGTATAGACTGATATGTAACACCTCCCTTTTTGAAGATGATAAATCAGTTTTACAATCGGATAATACGATGATCTAATTGTTACAACGATCTCAAGGACAAAAATGATATCTCTTCTGAGTTGGATCAATGTGGAGCGTCCTCGTAGGTCTTCGTGTTCGAGTCGATCGTCGTAGCTGCATGCCTTGTTGAACAGTTGGAACTCCTTCAGAAGTTTCAGCCGGCGGAGGGGAAGGTGCTTGGCTCTGGAGCTCAGGTCGCTCCAAGTCGAATGTTTCGAAAAGTGTGTCCATGTCTTCTTGGGCTTCGTTGTTGCTACCACTGTAGCGCCTTCGTAGTTGATTCGCATGTCGTATCCAAGTTTGTGTTCCACAGCAAACTTTATAGAGCACCTCTCCAATACGATCCAATATGGAACCGTTTGTCCACTTATGTTTTCCGTCTTTGTAGTCGCTCACGTAGACAGTGTCGCCTCGCTCGAAAATCTTAGGCTTAGCTCATGCTTGGCGTTGAACTGACGTTCCATGACTTCATTTCGGCTCCCGCTGTGAGACTGGATGGGCTGAACTAGAGACAAAGGAGTCCGAAGTTTCCTTCCAACAAATAGTTCTGCTGGTGATTTGAGCCTTTCGAAGGCTGGATGTGGTGTTGAGCGGTAAGTAAGAAGGAAGGTTTGGAGAATTTGAGAGAGTGTTCCCTCTCCTTTCATTTTAAGCAAGCTCCTTTTGAAGGTATCTACGAACCTTTCTGCTTGACCGTTGGATTGTGGATGATATGGGGGAGAAAACAGGTGCTCGATTCCGTTCTCTTGGCAAAACTCTTTGAATTCTTCTGAGGTGAATTGAGTGCCATTATCTGACACGAGTATTTCGGGAGCTCCATTCCTGGCAAATGTCTGGCGCAGTAATGAGATGGTGGCGCCTGTTGTTATGCGATCTGTATTGTATATCTCAGGCCACTTGGAAAAAGCGTCCACGATTATGAGGTAATTGGTGCCTTCAAATGGACCAACGTAGTCCACATGTATTCGTTCCCATGGCTTACTTGGCGTTGGCCAAGATGCAAGTGTGGTTTTGGTAGGGAATTTGGCGACTGATGAACATCTTGTGCATCGTTGAACCATCCTTTCGATGTCTCTGTCGAGACCTGGCCAGTATACGTAACTACGAGCTAGCGCTTTCATGCGAACAATTCCGGGATGTCCAGAGTGAAGTTGTCGAAGTATACGTTGTTGAAGTGAAGTTGGTATGACAACTCGTTCAGCGAACATCAGACATCCATTTAAAATTGAAAGGGAGTCATGTCTATTGTGGAAGCACTTAAGTGTGGGATCTTGGATTGACGGTGGCCAGCGTTCTCTGGTGTACTTCATAACAAGTTGAAGTAGCTCATCTTTTTGGGTCGTTTGTTTGATATCCTCTGCTGTGACTGGTAAGGCTCGTACCAGATTTGCGAACACGTGTCTGATATCTGAGTCTACCGATATAGCTGCTATGACCTGATCCTCGTTCGCTGTTTTATGATTTGCGATGAGTCTTGATAGTAGACATTGGATCCGACACCGATTTTCCGGATAATCGGATGATTCGGATAGGCCATTTTTTCAAACCCCGGATCTTCGGATGATTCAGATGAGGGCAATTTCAAAAACCCCGGATCTTCGGATGATTCAGATGAGGGCAATTTCGAAAACCCCGGATCTTCGGATGATTCAAATAACGCCATTTTCGGCCGAGCCGGATTTCGGATATCTGATTCGGATACAACCGGATAAGTGATATAATAAAGGCATGCAACCTCTTAAAAACGGAACACATCAGTAACTCCGCATTTATTTCCTTGACCAATTGAAGTCACGAGCGCGAAAAGCAGCTTGGAGCGCCTCACCTTGAATTAAGCGGTTATATGCCCAGGTAGCAAGGCACATGAATGCCCAGTTACATTATATCTGGCCTAGCTTATTTCACCAATGGAGTGGAACAAACCAGCGCTACGTAAGAGATGTCGTATTTGGCTGCCTTACGACGGAAGCCCTCCGCAGAGCTATGTTGCGCTTCCAGAACAAACATAAAACAGCTTTAAGACCCCAAAGAGCCAATACCGACTCAATAGTGAGTTGGTAATGCACAGCGAAGTCTTGTAAAGGACAATAATGGAACGATTCCGAAACGCCCCGCAAGAAATTTCTCGTGCTCTGAAAAGGGAAGGGTCTGAAGCGTATGTCTGAACGGAGAGAGTGAGCTATCCCACCATATATAGGAATAATCGCCACTCCTCAATTAGTATAAAAATGTGTTTCTTTTTTACCAAATCGATAAGCCCGAGGAGTAGAGGATCCTTCAAGTTACAGTGGATTCGGCGCCTCACGAGTTCGGGAGTCTTGTACGCCTGCAATGCCGCCGGCGGAAAGCGGCTCGTCGTAGCGACGTTGCTCCATGAGAGGGAGGTAGAGGGTTCGACTTTTCTGCGCTGCTGCCTCTTTGCATTTCAACTTATTGTTTGATTTGAGCGATTCTGACATCTGCACCATTTTAGATGTTTGCTGCGCAGTGTTTCCAGATGTATGCCATGCCGTGAGAGCAACTTTGCTGCCATTTGCTTATTACTGACCGGTTTTTTTAACCAAAACCTAATTGGAAAGCTGTTCAACATAACGATGTACAAACGTTTAACATCTGTGATACACATACACAAAGGGCATGAAACATAAACACTGGTCACAATACGGGCAGCGCATAAAGGCTACTGACTCCTCATAGTTTGCTTCCATATATGGACAAGTGAGATCGGCTCCATAGGCGAATTCCAATTGAAGACGTTCCCTTTCCTCTGAAAGAAGAGCTCCAGCCGAAAACGTTATTATATGCCCACTGCTTGCCAGCCTTTCCACGTCTATCAGTTCATTTTGCGGATCCCAACCTTTTTCTGGTTTTTCACCACTTCCAGCCGTTCGTCTTCGTTAACTTCAAGTTGACGTGCTTCAAAGTCCTTGGGTATGCTAGCCGTTCGGTCAGGTTGGTGTCATTCCCATGAAGGCTGCTTATCTATCGGCGACTTTGGTGTTAGGTTTTAGAGAGCCTCCAGCAGACCTCTGATTTCCAGATGACAGGCAAAGATGAGAGAAAGAGAGTATTGATGCCGTTTAGGTCAAATTCCGGGATCCACAGACCTTCTCGTTTTAACTACATGTGACGTCACATCATGGTCTCCTTTGAAAATCCGAGCAGGATGTTTTACCCGAGGTCATTGGCCGATGTATGGAAACAGACTGAGAGGAGCCTGCAGCATTTATATCCTGCCCATTGTGTCCAGTGCTGCCTTATGCACGTTGTGCCTGTGTATCACTGGTGTTGAATATTTATGCATCAACCTGTTGAGTACACCAGCATGCAACTGGAAAGCGCGCAGAAAACATCTGAAAATGGTATAAACGTCAGAGTCCCTCAAATCTCAACCAAGCATTTAAAAAGCAGGAATGCGGCAGAGCATGAGCATCGAACCCCCGACCTTCCTCCCATGGAACATCGTCACTACCCATTTCGCTCCGAGCTGCTTGCCGGCAGAGGCATCGTGGTCGTACAAGAACCCAAATTCGTGATGAGCCGTTCAATTGTGACTTCAAGAACCCCACTCCTTCGGTTTAACGACTTGGCAAAAATGAAACATTTTATGCTAATTGTGGGGTGGCGATTATTCCTATTTAATAGGACGACTCCCTCTCCCCGTTCAGATATACGCTATCAGACCCTTCCCTGGTGAGAGAATTCCCGCCAAATGATTGCAAATCTGCCCGAAAAAGTCAGGTTATCAATGGCGCAGAGTTTGCCAGCAAGGCGCGCTAACCTCCTATTATCCGATTTTAATCCGATTTTATCCGAATCATTGCGTTTTTCAAAACCCCGGATCTTCGGATGATTCAGATGAGGGTAAATTTGAAAACCCCGGATCTTCGGATGATTCAGATGAGGGCAATTTTAGAAACCCCGGATCTTCGGATGATTCAGATGAGGGCAATTTTCGACCGAGCCGGATTTCGGATAATCCGAAACCGGATAAATCCGGCCGGATATCCGAAAATGCATGATTCGGATCCCATGTCCACTTGATAGAGCGTCAGCTTGTCCCATATGTGTGGTGGAGCGGTACTGGATAGTGAAGTCGTAAGCCAGCAGTGTTATTGCCCAACGTTGAAGTCGGCTAGCGGTATAGATAGGGATACCTTTCTTTGAGCAAAATATTGCCAGAAGGGGCTTGTGGTCAGTAAGAAGTATGAATTTGCGTCCGTGAAGCATCCTGTGGAACTTTTGGACGGCAAAAATGAGTGCTAGTCCTTCTTTCTCAATCTGGCTGTAGTTCTTTTCAGCTGGGAGTAAGGAGCGTGAAGCATGAGCAATGGCTTTCTCTGATCCATCTGCATAACGATGGGAGATTACTGCTCCAATGCCATAGTTTGAGGCGTCTGCTGCAACTACGATTTCTTGGTTGGGGTCGTAGTGGGCTAAAAGCAGATCGGAGGAAAGAATTTCTTTGGCTCGTTTGAAGCTCTTATCGCATGCCTGTGTCCATTCAAATCGGGTATCCTTCTTGAGTAGGGCGTCAAGTGGAGCTCGGATAATCCTCATTTCCTTAACAAAATTTCCATAGTAACTGAGAAGTCCAAGAAAGGATCGGAGTTGTGAGAGGTCTTTAGGAACCGGCATCTTTTGTATGGCTTCGATTTTACTGGGATCGGGGCGTCGACCATGCTTGTCGACAATGTAGCCGAGGTAGTCGATTCTGGTTTCAGCAAATTTACATTTGCTCAAGCGTACGTGTAGACCACTTTCAACAATACGTTGGAAGAAAGCGTGAAGGTTCTGTGAGTGCTCCTCTGCAGTGCGTCCAACGACGATTACGTCGTCGAGATATGCGACCACTCCTTGAAGGCCGGCTAGGACAGTGTCCATTATTTGTTGGAATATAGCAGGTGCTGATTTGACTCCAAACGGCAATCGGTTATATTGGAAGAGACCACGGTGGGTGTTAATGGTCAACAGCTCCTTGGACTGTGGGTCAACTGGGATTTGGAGATATGCGTCGGCGAAGTTGATGTGGGAGAAGTAGCGGCCACCATTTAAGGTTCTGAATATATCTTCTGGAAGAGGAAGAGGGTACTGATGTAGGTCGAGGGCGTTGTTGAGGCCTGTGGAAAAATCGGCGCATACGCGAAGGGTGCCGTTGGATTTCTTGACAATTACAATAGGGGCTGCCCAGTTGGAATAGTTGACCTTTGAGATAACGCCAATTGATTGTAGTCGGTCGAGCTCCTTCTCCACCGCTTCTTGAGCTGCATAAGGTACTGGGCGTTTTGGGCGGAATACGGGTTTTGCTCCGGGTTTTAACTGCAGGGATGCTTCGGAATGTTTGTATAGGCCGAGATCAGAGCTAAATGCCTCTGGATATCGTCGCTGTAGTTCATCTGCTACGTCGCTGCTTGTCGCAACTGAAGACATGGTGATGGTGGGATCGGTTGGGCATGGGTCTGAAGTGGGCAAGGCGTCCATGATTGAGTACAATCCCATTTTCGATATCCATTCCGCTCCTAGCAGGTTGTGATACGTGTTGGCCACATAGAACGTTCCTTCGGCTGAAACGTCCTTGAAACTGTATGTGCATTTGCGTTGGCCATGGAATCGGATTTGGTCTCCGGAAGCGCTTTGTGCGATGAGGGAGGGGGGTTCGAGTTTCGGCTTGCCCATGAGATTCCATGTCACCTTGTTGATGACGGTGACGTCTGATGCAGTGTCAACTTGAAAGTTGATGGTGTGGGTGTCCACTTTGATTGTGGCGTAACGTCGATATCGATAGCAGTCGATATTCGAGATTTTGAAGATCGCATCTGCTCTTGTCTTCTGCCTTTGGGTAGGGGGGTTGTGGCGGGAAGGTCGTTTGGATATTAGGCGACGCTTGGCTGAGGAACAAAAGCCGTCTTTGTGTCCTGTAGTGTGGCATTGTGAGCACACGTGGTTCCAAAAGGTGCATTCTCTGACGAAGTGCATGTTACCGCAGTTCCAGCATGGTGAAGGGGTGTCTTGTGAAGATTTTTGCGTTGAATAGGATGAGTTTGGTTGCGGCTGTTGTTATCGTTATGATAACGTGATCTGCGAACATCATCTCGAGGCTTCCTTCTTGGGCTCGGTGGTGCATCAATCGAATGAATTGTTGGCCTGCCTTCTTCAATCATTTTGGTGTCGCGACGAAGATTTAGCAGTCGTTTGCATTCTTCGGTAAGTGTCTGAATGGTGCAGCTAGGTTCTGCTTCGATTTTGTCGAGCAGTTTCAGTCTGATAAAGGCATCCTCGGGGGCATGGAGTCCACAGACGAAGATTAAACACTTGAATTGGTTGTCGTCGCATTCCGCGAGCTTGAATTTGGCACACTCACGATTAACATGTCCGGCATATGTAGCAAAATCATCTTTTGGATTTTTGACCAGTTTCATGCAGGCGTATCGTGCGCTGAATAGTGATTGTTGCGGTCCGAACAAATCCTTGAGTGTCTTGACTGCTTGATCAAAGGATACTTCCTTTGGTGTTCGGGGAAGAATGTAGTTGGAAAATTTTTCGTAGGAGACAGCATCTAACTTGTGCAGCAAAAGTCGAACTTTTGATGGCTCATCCAGACTGCTTGCGTCCACGGTGAAAATATCCTCATGCCGGCGGTACCAAGCTTCGAACGTAACGTCGGCCTCAGGGTCGTATGAGAAGGGGGTTATCCGTCCGGCGAGAGTATCGAAGTGCTTGGTGGGGTTGGCAGCCGATGTCTCCGGGGGATGGGCGACGCTGGTGATTCCTTGGATTGCGGACGCAAGACTACTCAGTAGTTGCTGAAATTGCTGCTCCGAAAAAGTTGCCATCTTACCACCTGGTGGTTCTTGATCCTGATCGCCACTGTTGAGTACTTGGCCGCTGCGGTATAGACTTGATGGACGATATACGCTTTATTGCCGACGACCGATAAACTGCAAACCATACCAGAGTAGCCTTTATATAGTAGTCCTTTAATCACTGCATGATAATCATCATATCATGCGACTGGTATAGACTGATATGTAACAGAAACTGTTAGGAGGATGTCTATTTGGGAGCAAAACCGTTGCGCCAGGCGGGTCTCGAACCAGTACTTTTTTCTTCCCGGGCAGCTGTGCTATGCCTTACGCCACCAGCGCTGTTTGGTTGAACGGAGAAGCAACGCTATCCTTCTAGCAACTACCTATTAGCACTCATCCGTGATATCAGGATGAGCCGGCTGCTGATCACCGGTATCACCTATCGTCCCGTTGATTATCGATTCGCTTGAGCGGGCGTCAACAGCGTCTCCATTCGTCCCTGTCGCGTGCCAGAATGCTCCAATGGATCCTCGTCGCTGGAGGGACACAAAAAGCGTCACATCGATCGTTCAGGGCTTTCACGAAGAAGCCCGACGTGTTGAACTTGGTGACAACGGAAACGTCGATCAGGCAATACTTGCGATTGAAGATGATGTGGTCGATCTCGTTGTGGAATTCGCCACCGGGGGATTCCCACGTCCATCGTAGGGCTGAAGGTTTCTGGAACTGTGAGTTTCCAGGGATGGTCTTGGTCGAATGATAAACTCAGACAGCCTTTCACCTTGCTCGTTCCACTCCAAACCGTGGGTTCCGATGTGAAGTTCTTCCGGCGACTTTCGTGGCCCGAACTTGGCGTTGAAGTTGCCGACGATTACCTTGTAGGTGTCGTCTTCCTTATAGCATTTCTCCAGCTCCACGTAGAGGGCTTCGACCTCTTCGTCGTCGTAATCACATGTTGGGGCATACGCGACGAACACAGTCAAAGCTGGCAAGGAGCCACTTCTCTTCAGTCGTAGACGTCCGATTCGGGTTATCAGAGACTTGTACGAATCGATGCTCATGGCCAAGTGCGTGTTGACAAGGACACCAACTCCGCCTACTCCCCTGCTGTCGCATGTTCCGAGGAACAGTTCTTCCCCGGAGTCGTAGGCAGCGTGTAGGAGGTGGTGTCTTCCCGTCTCGGTCAGTCCGATGACGTCGTACTCGATCTTCCTGGCTTGCATCATGAGGTCCTCGACGGATATTTCCGGTGCGAGCGTGCGGGCATTGTAAGTACAGATCGTCATCCAAGTTGTTCTCAGTTTGCGCAGCCTGGTTAGGCCCTGAGATTTTAGCTGCCTCTCCGTACTCGTCCTTCCCATCGCTGCAGAAATGGGGGCTTGTTCAGGGTCAGGGGAATGAGGCCCTTTAGTGCTGCAGTGTTTGACTGGAGCACACACGATAGCTAGTTAGGCTTCGTCGTGCGGGCGAAGAACTCCGAGCAGCCAGCCAAACTGCCCGAAGACCTTACCTTAAGGCGATTCGAGACCTAAGGCGGTCTCGAATCGCCTTAAGTCTGATATCAGCTGAAACCGGTTAAGATGACTGTCTTCATAGAAATAATGTTTTACTTTTTTCATGCTGATATCGGTACTCGGCTCACATTATGGGGTGAGCGCTGATAGGTCGTTGCTAGGAGGATATCGTGGATGTTCCGTGCGATCAAACAGGGGATGTATGCTCGTCTACCCTTAGTCTCCCAGATGGGGCGTGATATGATATGTTGGTATTGATTGGATTTTCCCCAACGGGGAACACGAGCATACGGCCCAGGACTTGTGGTGTAAAGCATAACATCGTTGACTGGAAAGCTGGTTCGAGCCCCGTCTGGAGCAAGAGTTTCGGTCGCAACTAAACGTCCTCCGAACAGCTTCTATTTTCATATAAGTTTTAGTTTTGTTGTGATCTTCTTTGTCACTTAAGCGCATAATTTTTGTCGTGACATTGCCTCAAATAGTTTCTTAACTTTTTGGATTTGGGAAACCTTGTCATGGGAATGATGTGAAGTGTAAAGATTTTTAGCGTTATCAAGGAATCTCGGGATGCGTATATTCGTCGTCTGAACGGCATATATGAGAACAACCTGAAAGGGGTAGGCTCTTTGTTTGTTTTTCATTTCTATTTTTTCTCCTTAATCGCGCAGTGGCTATCCGGACTCAGCATCAAGTTTTGTTCTCACTTGATCTAATCCTAATCTGCTATATTACAGCGATTTTTCTACTATTTCACAGTAACTTTCCAATTATGCAATCCAGTGCTATAATTGTGTAACAAAACGAGAGAATCTTGACAGGTTGAGTTGAGTTTTCGCGATATTAGATTTGCTGAACAACTTGATGTGCTCTTCATAAGAAGTTGCTGAGAAGTATATTGTCTGCGCCACGAGGTTGTTAGGTGCCGATGTGCGTCCTTGATACAATTGCCATACAGAATAACTCATTCGGTACTGGTCTTAAGCCCTACGCACACTTTTGCGGCAACGCGGCAGCCCTATCTCTAAAGCATAGGGCAGAGACGCAGAACCGCCGCGCGAGGCAAAACTACCCCAGTCCGGACTGCTGCTGATGTGCCGCCTCACGACAGGCGCGGTGTCGCCAAAGCGGCAGTAGCTGCCGCAAACGAGGCAGAGGCAGTAATACATCGATGCACTATTGCCGCTGCAGCCGCTTTGCTGCCGACAACTTCTGTCTGGGCTCTAGCTGATCGTGGCGGGATCTAGAATGGAGACTGATAATGATAACGATAATAACAATGAAACCGCTTTCGCGGTGGAGTGGACGGCAATGCGGAGAATGAGTACCGCCTGAGCGGCAGTTTCGCCTCCTGCGAGGCGGTTTTGTTGCCTGTCGCGTGCCGCGTTGCCACAAAAGTGTGCGTAGGGCTTTACTAACGCGAGCGGTAGCGGAATCCCTATACTCCGATGGTGGGGCGTCGTGTGAGTTCGTCCTTACGTCTGGCGTTTTTCGCGTCGTGCCTCCGGCTTTAGATCGGAAACGCCGGCGTGGGTGGGGCCCTTTAGGTTAGTAAGGTTGCGAGGATAACGCCTCGTACCGTTTTGGGCCTTTGAAGACGACGAGATGGTCGAAACGTCAGGCAAGAAAAGAGCTCTACCTAACAATCTTGTGGCACAGAATCGTAACAGACGTTAATATCAAAATTTCAAGATGAGAGAACACCGAAACTACATTGTCTGCATTTTACCATGAAATCGAAACTGATCCTTGTAAAAGATGTTGTTGCCAAGTTGTTTATCAGTCGGTATGTAGTCAGCGCTTTTGTTTAAAACCGCATCGTGGCTTGGGAGCGTGGGTCCAAAGGTAACGAAAATGGCTCTCCATCACAACCAGCCATGCTGCGAATTTTTATTTCAGTCTAAAGTGGAGCTGATTCGAGGAATAGGAGCCTTTGCTGATGACGGTACTATAGAGGTCAATGGAGAGAAATACAAAGGAAAACACACCCTGATTGCAGTTGGAGGTAAGAACACGGATTGACTCTACTCAGGTGGACGTACTGCCAGCCCATTAAGGTTTTGACGTGGAGGCCTCTCCGATCCCTCCTACATTGCAGGCTACCCAACCATTCCCAACATTCCTGGAGCCGAGCTGGGCATAGACAGCGACGGCTTCTTTGAGCTAAACGATCTCCCAAAGTGAGTCCAGTAATTTCCAGAGCTTCGTTGGAAGCATATTATTTGAACAGGCTTCGAAGGTGCCTTTATCTTGTTTCTCTTCGTTCTTCATTACAGGAGAACTGTAGTAGTAGGCGCCGGTTACATAGCTGTTGAGCTTGCTGGCGTCCTAGCCAATTTGGGGTCGGATACACATCTTCTCATAAGATATGATAAGGTAGGTATGTAGTGGGCTTGTTTCCGCTGCACGAATAGCGTCGATTCCGATTTCAGGTTCTGCGAACGTTTGATGAAACACTGAGTTCCTCTCTCACGGAGGCAATGGATAAGGGCCCTGTGAATATACACAAACATACCCAGGTTTCTTCCTCTTCCATGCATTTTTTCTTTAACTAAGTACTAATGGTTAGAATTGACGAGAGAATTTGTTCTGGCTTTTGCAGGTAAAAAATATGAAACGATACGTTCTAGGTCGAAAGTGTTCAAAAAAGCTCTGATGGTCGCTTGATTGTAAAGACCAATACCGGTGTTATTGACGAGGTAGATACACTCATATGGGCTATTGGAAGGACACCATCTACAGCAAAATTGAATCTCGACAAGGTAAAGTTCCTGTATGGGTGTTCGCGGCCACTCGTGACTAGACTCCCGATGTAGCGACGAGTTTTTCGCGTAAATGGAGTTGAGTTTCTCACATCACATAGAGGCGTTCGTTGCAGTACCGCGCCAGCGTTACATCTCCCAATGACTGTGATTGTAGTCCACGATTTCAATGTTACTGAGACTTCACAGAATAAGGACAATGCCGCATTAGTGGCTATAACTATTCGTAGGATGCATCACAAAGCTTGCACAGTGATGTAAATGCCAGACTATCATTGAGTGCTTACTGGACCTCGTATACTAGCAAATTATGTAGCTAGGAAGATGTCCGAAATCCACTTCATGGTTTATCTCATTTAAGGCCTATGTTATACTCCCGCGGGACGTCCGCGTATGGAAGGTGCACCGCGGACGGCTGCCGTCCCGCGGGCGGGAAGTATAAAGGCCCTCACAGAATTCTGCGGCAACGCCGCTCGCCGCTACGGTTAAGGATAGGGCAGGGACGCCGCCGGCGGCGAGCTCTGCGTCTCTGCCCTATGGTTAAGCATAGGGCCGAGGCGCTGCCGCAGAACTCTGTGGGAGCCTTAACAGCCCCCTCGTTGTCTGTCAGCGGCGATCCGCGGACGGCGGGTGTGGCGGGCCGCGACGAGTGGCCAGGGGCGGGGCCCATTCGCGGATGCTCCCGCGGGAGTATAACGTAGGCCTAAATAAGGATTATGTAAAATAAATAAAGATAAGGATGAAGGACGGCGTTCCTCAATCGTTCTTGGGATGCGCTGCGCATTCTACTTCTATGGGATGTCGTGGAGGCGACTTGAATGCGTATTTGGCCATATAATGACTTGCAGTGGCCAGCTGTTAAACAAGTCAGCGCTTTATCTTTCCCAGACAAGTCTGATACCAATTCACCGACCCCGGACTTTAGAGGACTTGGTTGGCCGGGGGCCGAAATTCGAGCCAGGAATATGGTATCGTCAAGTGTGTGCGACTTTCGGGCACCTTTATGTTTCGGTGGCAGAATTTCGAGCCCGAACAAGCTGTTTTACCTACAGAAATTTAAAGGAGTTCAAACACATTTCGAGTACGAATGAGGAAGTCTTAGGTCTATCTTTGCGGCTGATACTGTTTGAGTAGATGTCTTATAAATGCACCCGACGAAGTGTGTAGCTACCTGCTCTCCTTCACCTACTGAGCTGTAGGCTACCTGCTTTCCCATACAATTTCAAGAATTGAAAATCGATGGAGGTAATGGTACGCAGTTACCCTGTCGACGTCATTTGTTCTTTACAGTATAAGCAGTACTTTCAGCAAAAAATGTGGGCAGTTCATCCTGACTGTAGAGGGGTGGAGTTTAATTTTCAGGTATAATTCAATCTTTAGTGAGGGACGTTTGCTTGGTGGCGATGTCCGTTCCTCCATGTGGTGCCACTGGAAACTGCCCGCTCTGCGAGCTAAGCCGAACACGGACATTCGATTGCAGGCGACAGGTCCATGTGACAGGCCGGCCTTCGAAGATCCCATGTCACATCACATGGTCCATGACGTAATGTAAGTATCGAGATAGTGCTAAGGCCGACGCGCACTCGTAAAGCCTAGAGAGTGTGGAAAGTATGCGAGGGTCCCTGATGCGAGGACGGCATCGGGGGGCAATTGAGCTGCTCCGAAAGTCCCGTAACGTAAGCAGGACCCGCTGGCTACGCCGAATGTGGGCCGCTCGGGTGAGTTGTACTGGAGCGTAGAAGAGTTGATTCCTATGGTGCAGGAGAAGAGGTGGTCCATTCGCAAGTCAAGGGACATAGGACGAGGATTCAATGCCGTTCTATGTGGAAGTCTCAGGACCACCAGTGGTGTCGGAGTAGTCTCCGAACGATTTCGTGACTGGATTGTAAGCGTCGAGCGCTTTGACGATCGATTGATGAAGATCGTTGTCGCTGCTAAGGAGCGACTCTATCACTTTTTCTCTGCGTATGCTCCGCAGACTGGCTGCTCCGACCAAGCCATGAATGAGTTTTGGAATCTGCTTGATGAGAAGACAGCAGAGGTACCGTCGAAAGATATCATCATAGTCGGACACGGATCACGTGACGCCGATGGTGAGTGCATTCTTGATTACGCGGAATCGCACAACCTTTCCAAAGTGAACACCGTCATCCGAAAACGCGACTCGCACCTTATCTCATACTACAGTGGGAGTACCAAGACTAGGATTCGGACTTTGTCCTTGTGAGAGATCGCAACCGAAGTCTTGTCACAGACGCGAAGATCGTGCCGTATGAGACGGTCGCCATCGCCCACCGCTGATCTGCACTTTGGAGATCGCCCCTCCGAGGCTAATGCAGGTCGAGCGATGCGGTGCAGCAAGAATTAAGTGGTAGCGAATGAGAGAGAAGGAAGCAGCTGTAACTTCTCGCGTTCGGTTACCGACAGACACGACTATCGATGAAATTTGGAAGAAGGCGACCGACGCGATTCGTCAAGCTGCACAGCCGGAACTCGGCTTACAGAGCCTGGGCGACGGAAGGTCGACAAGCAGGCATGGCTGTGGACAAACGAAGTGAAAGCAAAAGTTCGAGAGAAGAACTCGCTTTATCATGTGTTTCTCGTCGAAAAGACAGCCGATAACTGGTGGAAGTACCAAAAAGCAAAGAAGGCTGCAAAGAAGGCCGTGGCTGTTGCAAAAGCCACTCATTATGGAGATGTCAACGGGAAGCTCGAGTCACGCGATGGTGAGCGGTATCTGTACCGACTTGCTAAGACCCGCCATCGGCAGAATGAGGATATTGAGAAGTTTTTCGGAATAAATGATGAGAATGGCCATCTTCTCATGGACCGCAAGAAAGTATTGAAGCGATGGCGCGATTACTTTGAGGAAACCTCTTCGGTAGAATTTCCTCATCCAGCCATCCCTTCGACGGCTCCAACCCAGGGGCCCGTTCAGAAGATCATCGGGGAGAAGACTGAAGCGGCTTTGAAGAATATGAAGCCAGGCAAAGCGACTGGGCCCGATGAGGTTGCAGCTGATTTATGGAAGTCCAAGTACTGTACCCTGCTGCGTGGTTGGCGAAGTTCTTTAATCAGGTTGTGGCGGAGAAGAAAGTGCCTGAGTGTTGGCGCTAAAATACGACGATTCCGATTTGGAAGAAGAAGGGCAGTCCTGCTGACAGCTTCAATTACCTTTCGATTCGCTTGCTTTCGCACAGCATGAAGATCTTTGAACGAACTGTCGATGGACGAATTCGGGACATCGTCCAACTTTGGGCAATCAGTGCGGCTTCGTGGCTGGATGCGGCACCGTTGATGCCGTACACGCCGCCCGCCTCCTGACAGGGAAGCATCGCAAGAATGCCAGTGCATATCGCCTTCCTCGACTTGGAGAAGGCCTTTGACCGCGCACAGCTGCAGTGAAATGGTACGCCTGCGACAACATGGAGTTCCTGAATAGCTCATAGAGTTGGTGCGAATTCTCTACTCTTGTCCAAAGAGTAGAGCTCAAGCTGCAGTTGGAACCTCGATGGAGTTTCCCATCTCTGTCCGGGTACACCAGGGTTCTGCGCTTTCCCAATCCTCGTTGTGTGAATCAGGTTGTGGCGGAGAAGAAAGTCTCTGAGTGCTGGCGCCAAAGTACGACGATTCCGATTTAGAAGAGGAAGGGCAGTCCCGCAGACTGCTCCAATTACCGTCCGATTCGCTTGCTTTCGCACAGCATGAAGATCTTTGAGCGAATTGTCGATGAAAGAATTCGGGACCTCGTCCAGCACTCCAGCAATCAGTGCGGCTTCGTGGCTGGACGTGGCACCGTTGATGCCATACATGCCGCCCCTGATAGGGAAGCATCGCGAGAAACAGATGCCAGTGCATATCGCCTTCCTCGACTTGGAGAAGGCCTTTGACCGCGTACAGCTGCAGAGAAATGGTACGCCTGCGACAACATGGAGTTCCTGAATTGCGCATAGAGTTGATGCGAATTGTCTATTATTGTCTAAGGAGTAGAGTTTAAGCTGCAGCTGCAACCTCCATGGAGTTTCTCATCTCTGTCGGGGTACACCAGGGTTCTGCGCTTTCCCCACTCCTCTTTATTGTCGTCATGGATGCCATCACACGAGATCTTCAGAAGCCCGCCCCCTGGACGTTGCTTTATGCCAATGACGTGATGCTCGCTAGCGAAGATAAAGGTGAACTCGAGCGAGAGGTGCAAGCTTGGTGTGATTGCTTGGAGCCGTTTGGATTCAAACTGAACGTGAAGAACACCGAATATCTAACGACGGACATTACTGAGTCCAGCTCCATCAAGGTTAACGGCATCGAGCTTCCACGCACTGCGGTCTTTAAGTACCTGGGATCAGAAGTCGCTTCTGACGGCGAACTGATGGTTGGAGTGAATTCACGCGTGAGTGCAACTTGGTCCAAGTGGCGCTCGTTGAGTGGCCTGCTCTGCGACAAGAAGATACCAGAGCGCTTTAAGTCGAAGATATACAAAGCAGTCGTCCGGCCAGTAGCGATGTACGGCGCTAACGGAACGGTCTGAACGGTACGCCGGAACGGCAAGAACGAGTACTATAGGAAGAATCTCCGTCCTCCAAATAGCAACAGAACATGTTTTGTTTTTGCCGAATTCTTGAGGCAAACGAGTAATAGGTTGTAATGGTTAAGGGTCCGCAGAGCGAGTTTACCACAGCAGCGCAAGATACTGGTCTAGTGAACTGGGTGGCGCAGTGGTAGAGGGGCTGCCTCGTATTCGGGAGGTCGAGGGTTCGGTTCCCATGCTGCGTCGTGTTTTTGCACTTTCACATAGTATCGGATTTCCATAGTGGTTTCCATATCTGAACTTGTGTTTGGAGTTTGCTACGGTAAGATGTTTTTATTACTTATTATTTGCAGACATCTCGTAGTTCATCAGCAATGTCCGAAAAATGCCAAATTCAATGTTATATGAAACTTTTATCCCAATAAATTGTTCCCATTGTCAAGGTAAGAAATGTTGACGCAGGAACAACATGAAACCTCGGCAGAAAGCTTGAAAAATGCTTCAAATGCAATTTGTTTGTGTTGATGAGGTGAGTGCCACCAGTGTACTCACAATGTAGGATGGGACCACATGATCTTCAGCTTGACCTACCACCTCGATCAATATTGTCGCCTCTGTTATGCTTACAAAGTCGCGCCGTCGTAACAAGCTGCAGCCGCCAACACTGAAGAGGTGGAGGAGGAGGTGGAGAAGTTGGAGGTGTGGAAGAAGAGGACCAAGAGTTTCAACCAGAAGAGGATTGTGTCGGAGTCACGACGCCACTAATCAATGAAGGCACTATCACGTTTTCGGGAGGACTGATCGTTCCGGAGGAAAAGGTTTGGCTATACTGGAATTGTTATCCTATACAAGTTTGAGAACTGGGGAAAGTGGACTGTATCGCGATTCCAGGCTTGGGCTGCAGCGGAGTATCACTGGGCAGGAAGCCAAACACAAGTTCAGATATGGAAATCTCTATGGAAATCTATACTATGGTAATAGTGCAAAAACGTGACATGGGAACCGAACTGTCGAGCTCACGAGCATGAGGCAGCCCCTCTATCACTGCGTCACCCAGTCCGCGAGACCAGCATCTTGCTCTGCCGTGGTAAACTCGCTCTGCGGACCCTTAACCATTACACCCCATTACTCGTTGGCCTAAAGGATTCGGCAAAAATAAAACATGTTCCAATGCTTGAACACATTTGCTTAAGCCTGGAGCGGCTGATAGAGAGGTTACATGTTGTTACAGGATGTTTTGTTGCGATCAAAACTCTTGCGCCAGGCGGGACTCGAACCCGCATCTTCTGCTTTCCGGGCAGCGATGTTCGCCTTACACCACCGGCGCTGTTTGACCGCACGTAACATCCGCGATATCCTCGAGGTCTCCGCCTGGCGCAAGAGTTTTGATCGCAACAAAACATCCTGTAACAACATGTAACCTCTCTATCAGCCGCTCCAGGCTTAAGCAAATGTGTTCAAGCATTGTTACTAGTAAGGTCTTCAGCTTAACCGGCTCCATGCTGATATCAGCGGCCGGCCCATCCCGTATCACGGGTGGGTGCTGACAGACCTCGAGGATATCGCGGATATTACGTGCGGTCAAACAGCGCCGGTGGTGTAAGGCGAACATCGCTGCCCGGAAAGCAGAAGATGCGGGTTCGAGTCCCGCCTGGCGCAAGAGTTTTGATCGCAACAAAACATCCTGTAACAACATGTAAAACATGTTCCGTCACTATTTGGAGGACGGAGATTCTCCCTATAGTACTCGTTCTTGCTGTTTCTGCGTACCGTTCAGACAGTTCCCTTGTGAGTGTTGGAAGTTGAAACGCGCCTCAGCGTCATGGAGACGAAGACTCTGCGCTGTACGGCTGGAGTCACGCGCATGGACCGCATCCGAAACGATGCTATTCGGGAGAAGTACTGTGTCGCGCCGATAGTTGGCAAGATGCGCGAAGCTCGCTTACGATGGTACGGTCACGTTCTGCATGGAAAGGAGGACAACGTCCGCAAGATAGGCCTTAACTTCGAGGTATAGGAAAGCGGACTAGTGGGCGCCCGAAGCAGCGCTGGGCTGATACGTTACACATGGACTTGAAAGTAGCTGGTGTCCACCCTGATCTAGTGCTGGATCAGGAAAGGTGGCGTTATGACACCAGAATAGCGAACCCCGCCACGAGGCGTGACAAACGCTCAGGAGGAAGAAGAAAAAGTGAGAGACATTTGCTTCTCGCTGCATTCAGCACCTAATGAGTGCCAGAATTTTAACACCTCTACAGGTAGTGATTTCATCGAAGTGAAATAAATCTGAAAGCATCCTCCCGCAACTGATAACATTCCATTGTGGTAGATTCCGACCGCCGAAGTCAGGTACGATCCAGTTTAAGCACTGTGTGAGACAAGTTGTAGATGTTCGAAACAAAGTTGTCTTTATAGCAAGCCATTTAAAGGTTGGTGTTCTTTACAATACCCATGCTAAGAACAGAAGGTGAAGGAGAGCAGAGAGACAAACATCTAGCTTCATTGGTTGGGATAATAAGCTGTCAAAATTTCAGTTTGTTCAACCAACGTCACTCATAGGTGAAAATGTTTTCTGCAAAGTACTCGTTGGAGATTCTTTCCCTTTTGCTGGGCTTAACAAAACTCGTCTCCTGTGTGTGGTTGCTACATGCGTTTAGCATGTATAGTTCGACTGTAAATCACGTATAGGGATAGATATACGCCCCCGACTTCACCTGTTCTGTCAATTTTCGAGTTTCCTTTGGGTTCGGAGCGGAAAAGAAATTTGGAGCGGTCATAACGGTGTTTTCAATACCGCCATCTACGTCTAGACTAAAAGGAGCTATCACGTGCTCCCGCAAATTCTTCTCAAGCACTGTGGAAAAACTCGTCCTATTCTTGGCCGACAACTCGTCGCTGCACTTGGGTTTTAGTCGCGAATTGAGTTGGTGGATTTTTTTTAGGAAGTTGCAACCTGTTTCTTCTACAGGTTGGTGTAAAGATGGATGCACAAGGACATATTGTTGTTGATAAGTATCAGACGACCACAAATCCTTCCATTCTGTGCGTTGGCGATGCAACTGGGAAGTACTTACTCACTCCAGGTAAGTTATCTACAACTGTAACGTCGAGAAACCACTTTAGTTGGATTGTTCGCATCATGTCTGCTTATAACTCAATTCAGAGTAATTTTCTGCAAGTAAAATCCATTCGAGGGGATTCTTTAGACACTTTAAGGATTTTGCACACAATTAGATTTCCGATATTTTTTCTTTCCCATGTCGTTAAAGAAGAAAAGCTAGTCTTTGTTAGCTGCTTGGCTGTACTGTCCAATGTGTAGCATAACGACTGACAATGTTGTCTGACAGTTGGAGGGTCGGTCTCTCCGCTACATCGCGTTTTGGACTTTTACCATAGTGTCGCATATCCACAGAGATTTCCATATCTGAACTTTTTTTTTGGAGTTCCCTGCGGTAAGATGTTTTCGCTACTTATTCCTTGTCGACCTCTCGTGATGCACCAGCAATGTCCCAAATATGCAAAATACGATGATATATGAAACTTTCCCGCCAATCAATGGTTCTCTTTGTCGAGTATGCAATTTTGACGTGGAAACGCGAAACAGCGGCAGGAGGCTAGAAAACCGCTTCATATGCAATGCATTAGTGTCGGTGAGGTGAATTTCACCACAGTGTACTCACAGGAAAATTCTGAATTTCACCACAGTGTAGGAGGGACCTCATGATCTTCAAATTGATCTACCACCTCGATCAATATTGTCTCTGTTATGCTTACGAATTCGCACGGTCATAATAGGCGGCTGCTAAAACCACTTCCACAATATCTGCTAACCCTCGAGTGGTTATTCACCTGCTGACAATGAAGTGTGGGTCTCCACTGGATGCTGTTCTTTCGAGATGCGAGATGAAGCTGGAGGAAAGGATAGCAAGAGTCTTATAGGATTTCGACTCTGACAGCTATAAATCGGCGAAATGGGGAAGTTGAAGGTAGTGGGAGAAGAAGACCAAGAGTTTCAATCAGAAGAGGATTGTGCCGAAGTCACGACGTCACTAACCAGTGAAGGCACATTCACGTCTTTAGGAAGACAGACTTTTTCGGAGGAGAGGTTTGGCTATACTAGAACTGTTATTTTACACAAGGTTGACAACCGGGGAAATCGGACTGTGTCGCGATTCCAGACTTGAGCTGCAGCTGAGTACCACTGGGCGTGAACTGTGAAACAATCGCGCAGCGTAGAAAGTACAAGCCAGTGCTTCAGATTCCTTTGAAGAAAATGAAACAAGTGGAAATGAACATCATCATCATCACACATCCTGGGTGCTTCGAAAACCCGAGTGGAAAGGCATTCCCGGAGGACCTACGCCCAGACAATTATAAACGGCGGTTATCAGGACCGGCTCACCGTAACCGCAGTGCGGGTCGCGCCGTTGCTGTCTGCGCTCTCCTAGCTCAGAGATCGCGCGCCCGCGTCCACGATGCGACGTCCGATCGATGTCTTGTGCGCCCGCGATAGCAGCGTGTGCAAGCGAGTCGTGGTGTAGTAGGTAGAGGGTTCACTTCATGCGAGGGATGTCGGGGGTTCGGTTCCCGGGCGCGGCGGCGTCTTTGCACTCCAGCTATCTGCGAGGTTTCGACGTCTACACGACGTTGCGCGTTTTTTGCGCATTGTTTCAGCCGTATGCGCTTTGCCGCTCGAAGAGCGCAGAATCCAGATGCGGACTCCCCCTGAGCAACGAAAGCAGTTTCCATACAAGCAGTATTATGGCACACACCCTGGAGTCCCTTCCCTAGCCTGTGTAAGGACACTGAAAGTACACCAGAGAACAGCCGCCGCTCACTTGCCTCAAGTGACCATAAATCGACGAAGCTAAAAGGACACCAAGAACCAACTGACGTCCATTCGCCGAAAACAACAGTAAATCAAAGAAGTTTAAGTGATGACTGTGCAGCCGCTCTCAAATACAAAGGACAAGTGAACCGGGAAACCAGAACGCCAAAGGTCGATTTATAACACACCAGGCTGCAACAGTTGACCGCGGACCACGGAAAAGACTATAGGAAAGTTAGAGAAAAGATTCCGGACAGTTGTTAGGTCCAGCGCTCCTAAAGCCGAATAAAAGGAGGTCACAAAACACCAGAACACAGAGGATCGCCGCCACTGAGGTGAGGCCACCGGCTTCCACCTTCTTCTTCCAATCATCTCTTTCTTTTCTCTCATCCTTGTTTCATTCTACACTCACGATGATGCTCTTTTCCTCTCCGTCAAACTCCGATCCTCGGTTCCATACCCCGGGCCCGGCACTCCCCACGGGTGGCCTTCGGCCACCCTCCTGCTCTCCTTGAAACCTTCCTTTTCTTCCTCTTCTTCCTCAATCTTCCCCTTCTCTTCCTACGAAGTCCTTTATTTCCATTCACATACCTTTACTCTTGATTTCCTGCTTCCGTGCTACGTTTGCTATTTGCTCTCCACAAATCCACATAATAGTTTGTAGTCCGATAATAAATCCTTAGTAAAATACGAGTCTTCCTCTAGTCAAAATTGTTCTTAGGAATGTCGTCTGGTCGCGCCAGATCTCTGGCTTTTTCCGTTGAGTCCGCATGTCGGATATCGTCGTCGAGTCTTCGTTAAGGAGTTGTCTCCAGGGCCTTGAAATCGGGAGAAGCATCCCCAATCAAGCCTCCTGGGACAGCTTCCTTACACCTGGCTCTGCACTCGAAGAGCGCAGAACCCAGCCGCGAACTCCCCTGAGCGAAGAAAGCAGTCTCCATACGAGCAGCTTGTATGGCACACACCCTGGAGTCCTTCCCTAGCGTTGTTCTGCGATTGCACAATGGACGTCTCACCCGACGCCTAGGTTACGGTGAGCCGATCCTGATATCCGCCGTTTATAATCCTGTCCTACGCCCATGTGATGAGTCAGGATGTGAAGAAGCTATAGCCTTCATCGTTGCCCATACTGTGATCGTCTTAATGTTTGATGCACTTTGTGCCTGTGTATAATTGGTGTTGAAGGTTTTTCATAAATATTTCATATGTCATCGTACTTTGCATGTTTGGGACATTGCTGATGCATCACGAGAGGTCGATAAGGAATAAGTAGTGAAAACATCAGCAAACTCCAAAAACCGTTCAGATATGGAAATCTCTGTGGAAGTGCGACATTATGGTAGAAGTGCAAAAATCGTGGCGTAGCTTTGGAACCGAACCCCCAACGTGACGAGCATGAAGCATCCCGCGACATCCAGGCCACGCCACGAGTTCCTTGCGCCTGGGGTGGTATGCTCGACGCTGCGGACCCTTAACCATGAAACCCTTTCAATCGTCTGCCTCGAGGATTCGGTAAAAGCAAAACATGTTCTGTTAAGGCCCCCACTCACCTTTGCAGCGTGCGGCGAAAACAATGAGTCATGCTATCCCTGTCCTATAGTTAAGGATGAGGTCGCGGCTTTGCCGCAGAAGTGTGTGGGGGCCTTTACTATTTGAAGGACAGAGATTCTTACTATAGTATTCGCTCTTGCCGTTCCTGCGTGTCGTTCAGACAGTTCCCTTGTGAGAAGTTAGTTTACTTTTTGGTTGCGTCTGCTTGCATAACACGACCGGAGGTCCTTCCTTCCAGCGCCGTGGCTGTAGTGTTGTTTTGGTCTTTGTCCAAGTCTTGTTGCGGGTGTTTTGCAGGAAACAAGATGTCTGTTGCAGTTACCTTTTCCACTTGGTCTGTCGTTCTTTGGTGAGACCGCTCCTTCAGAGCGTCGACCATTTCGCGACCGACACTAAGTGTCTGGGTCAAAATGTCTGTGTAAAACCTTTCATACTCAATAAAAGCCCTTCGAAGTGGGTTAGCGGTATTGACTCGATGCGCCTAGACAAACATCTGCAGGAACTAAACAGTCGAAATGCGATGCGTAAAAGGTTCATCCATAGATGGCTGACCATTGTTCGCAAAGAGGTACCTGTTACATGATCGTTAAGTGGCCATAGCGGCTGGACGACGGCTTTCTCATCGTCTCTTCAACAACGAGCCTTCAAACTACCTGAATTACGAGAATATCGCTACTGTGGTGTTCAGTCATCCGCTGGTCGGTACTGTTGGACTGACAGAAGGTTGGTCTCCGTTTTGAACTGGTCTGTGTTTGGCAACAATGTTCGACACCTTTAAGCGGAAGCGGTTGCTAAATACGGAAAGGACCAGGTGATGCTGTACAAGTCAAAGTTCAATCCGATGTATCACGCTGTCACGAAACGCAAGGAACAATGTGTGATGAAGCTGGTGTGTGCGGGTCCTGAAGAGAGGGTCCGTTAGTTGTTCTTCGGAGAATTTGAAGAAATTCCTTCGTTCTGATTTATCATGGTTTCCCATTCAGGTTGTCGGCGTACACGTTCTTGGCGGCGGCGCAGATGAAATGCTCCAAGGATTTGCCGTGGCTGTTAATATGGGCGCTACAAAGGCTCAGTTCGACGCGTGTGTGGCTATTCATCCTACCAGCTCAGAAGAGCTGGTTACGATGCGCGGAGGCGTCCGACCAGAATAGATCGCAACACAGATGCTCATTTGGCTCACGTTCTCATAGTGTAAATTCGTTAAAGTGGTGGAATGAATCGAAGTCAGGTTTCAAGTTCTCGACTTTTTGCCGACTCTTGGTGAAGAGCTCGCGCGAGATTGAGCACAGAAGACGGCTCGCCTTCGATTTAAGGCGTTTTGCCGAAATATTATGACACCTCAGAAGTTCCCGCCACTTCTGCATTTTTCACTCTCTCAACAAAATTCACTGAGGACCTTCCAAGTTGCTCCCTATCGTCGAACTGCTTCTCCTGCAGATGGAATCGAAAGAAGTAGATAACGGTCTGTTGGAGCCAGGTACGGTGAACACGGTGGGTGGTCCAGAACATGCCATTCGAAGCACCCCAGTTTTTCCTGACCATGAGTCTCGCCCGCAACGTGTGTGGTGCGTATTATTGTGAAGAAAAAGATCTTGCATTATTTTCCACATGGAGCTATTTCGAGGCAAACCAATTGCCTGCAGAAGACCGCTAGTGACAGTAGTGCGTGCAGGTAGCAGCTCCCAGTGAATGACTCCTTTGCAGTTCCACCAGACACGGAGCATTATTACTTTTCTTGGTGTGAAGTTCCGGTCTTGGCGTGGGAATCGCTGCTTCGTCGCGTCTGAGCCACTACCGCTTGCTCGTGTGGTTAACGTAGAGTACCCACTTTTCGTCGCCAGTAACCAGGTTGTCGAGCCAAGAAAAAATCCGTCTTAAAGTCAAGAAGTTTATGCACGCATGCTGGCGCTAGCTGGTGGCTGCTAGGATCGTGCGATATCCGTGCGCTAAAGTTGAGCTTTTCAACATTTTTTTTCGAAAGTCGAACAATCGAATAACACAATTTTTCGCTGTCTTCGAAAATCGAACAATCGAATAACTCGATTTTTCGCCGTCTTCGAAAATCGAACAATCGAATAACTCGATTTTTCGCCGTTTTCAAAAATCGAACAATCGAATAACTCGATTTTTCGCCGTCTTCGAAAATAGAACAATCGAATAACTCGATTTTTCGCCGTCTTCGAAAGTCGAACAACCGAATAACTCGATTTTTCGCCGTCTTCGAAAGTCGAACAATCGAATAACTCGATTTTTCGCCGTCTTCGAAAATCGAACAATCGAATAACTCGATTTTTCGCCGTCTTCGAAAATCGAACAATCGAATAACTCGGTTTTTCGCCGTTTTCAAAAATCGAACAATCGAATAACTCGATTTTTCGCCGTTTTCAAAAATCAAACAATCGAATAACTCGATTTCGAAGGCACGTTCCATAGAGAACCGAAAAAGGACAGAACAAAACCACAATTGTGGATGAAAAGAGTTGAATTTAGGAAGACAACTGAATAATCGTTTACATTCCAAATAGAGGATCGGAATAACAAGATACTTGGTTATTTCTTTCGTAAGTAGTGGACATTCACCAGGGTTGAGGTGTCATCAAAGATAGGGACCTTCCTCACTTCTACTCGTAATTTGCTATCTGCCACGTGTTCTTCATTTGCGAGTCGATGTCACTAACTTCTCGCATTATCGTCCATCGCCGTACGCTATCGCTTCGCGTAGGGCGGGCACGCCGGGAACGTAGCCTAAACCTAGCTAGGGATGCTTCCTTAGCAAGCGTACGGGTACTTATGAAGCAAAGGGCCCGTGGTGCCGTGGGGTTGCCGGTAAACATGTTAACGTGGCAAGCCCACGGCACCACAGGGCCGGTACTTATTAGGTTGTAACGAAATAAATGGCATTGAACCACTGTAAATTTGAACAGTTAATATCTCGGCTTGTAGGCAAGTTTATTAATCGAAATAAAAACCTTCTGATTCTACACATCTTTGCCAACGTGACACAAGCTTTTTATCCCAGTAGCATAAAAATCAGAAGTTCTGGAATTGACGGAATCTTCGAAGGCACTTTCGGCATCCTGTTGGTATTCGAATATTTTCCCTACCAAGAAGTCGCCAAGATGCTTGAAGAAATGGTAGTCTGTTGGGGAGAGGTCGGGAGAAAACGGAGGATGTGGTAGAGTTTCAATGCTCAGCTCATTCAATTTCTGCAACGTCATTCGTGCTACATGGGGGCGAGCATTGTCGTGCAGAAGGAGAACTCGCCTTCGGTTTACCATGGCCGGCCGGATATCCTTCAACTTTTTCATCATTTCTTCAATTTCAATGCAGTACTTCTCTGCCGTGATGGATTCACCGGGAGGGAGGAAGCTGTGGTGAATAGTTCCCAGCGAACACCACCATACTGTCACCATTACTTTCTTTTGGTGCAATTCCGGCTTCGCAAAAACCTTGGGGCTCTCATCGCTGTCCACCCACTGTGCCGATCGTCGCCTGTTGTCGTACATTATCCATTTCTCGTCACAGGTTACGATGCGATCAAGGAATGGGTCCGTTTCGTTCCGTAGAAGCAGTGCGAACGAGATCTCATATCGTCGGTTTCTTTGCTCCTCAGACAGCTCGTGAGGCACCCATCTTTCCAGCTTTTTGGTCTTTCCAATCTCCTTCAGATGCCGGGCAGCTATGTTGTGACTGACGCCAAGAACCTTCGCTATCTCCCTGGTACCTTTGTGTGGATCCTCCTCTACCACATCTCTCAGCTTGTCCTCATCAACATCACTATGCCTCCCACGACCTTCATGTTCTTCCAAGCTCTCATCTCCATTCCGGAACTTCTGATACCAACGATACGCCGTCCGAATTGTGGAACATCCTTGACCGAATGCGGCGTTGATCTTCTCGTCCGCCTCCTTAGCTGTAGTGCCCAGCTTGAATTCATACAAGTAAATGCCTCGGATTACCCTTTTGTCCATCTGCAAAAAAGTCAATAAAACTCTAAAGTTTTCCCACTTTTACATAGAAAATTTGGTACTCGCCGGTAGAGCAAGGTTTCCGCTTCTAAATGATATGCCACATGTTACGGTTTGTTCTTGATCAAACGCATAAAGACGCGCCAAAAAATGGCGCGAGCCAGTGCCATTTGATTCGTTACAACCTAATATGAAGCACCCTTCCTTGAGTGCCGTGGGTTGCCGCGTTAACATGTTTCCCGGCAGCCCCACGGCACCACGGGCCCTTTGCTTCATTAGTACCAGCGTACGTCGCCGTACGCTGGACGTGCGGGCCACGCCGCTTCGGGTGTGGCGGGCAACACTGGGAACGTAGCCCAAACCTAGCTAGGAATGCTTTCTCAGCCAGTGTCCCTCGTTGGCTTCGCCGGTGCCGTATGCTGGACGTGCATGCCACGCCAGGCTTGCCGGCTTCGGGTATAGCATGTTTCCTTCAACACACATATAAAGCCACAAGGTTTGTAATGTAGCCTTTATGCTATTGTGTTGAAGAGTCTGCTCTTTGCTCCTGTTCAGCTTTTTCCAGCTCGGACAAGAAAAGGATACGGATAATGGACGGCATTAGTCAATAAATTGGTGAAGGGGCCACCTTGTAGTCTGTGGTTTTCCATCTTCGTGAGAAGGCTTATGAATGTCGATTTACATCAAAAATGGAACAACAAGGGTACGACGAAGTAGTGTTGAATAACAGTTCCATTTTCACGCAACACAAAGTGCGTTATGGGGTTGCCTTACATGGTGACCCCTCCTCCTTCGAGCCCATTTGCACAAAGTTAACAAAAAAGCGTGCTTCTACGCATAGTCACTGTACGCGGTTTGAAATTCGCACGTGGGTTTGTGTTGAAAAGAATGACGATTGTGACGTTCATAGAGCACGTTTTCCGACGGCGACAATTCGTCCGCAGTTTTAATGCACGTTTAATGAGGAAATGCTCTGACCTGTACATGCTAAAGCAGAACATTTTCTAACGGACTACGACCGCGGCGGCCCGACGCTCGGCAACGATCTTGGCGTGCTCCCGTATGTTCAGTGGCGTGCCGGCCTACACACACGCAGACTCTAGCATACGATTTTAATACGCAATAAGTAAGGAAACCGACGTAGCAAAAGGTTTGCTAGAATACGCAGGCACACAAATTCGCTGAACAACGATGCCCAGACTGCTTGAAATGGCCCATAGAAATGTATGCCCTATCAGATTAAAGGATAGCGACTCCCCATCTGATGAATCCTACGGGTAAATATGTTTCTTTGTCTAGTATAAGTCCTGTATGTATCTTTATTATAAGAGGGCATACAGTAAGTGGATGATAGAGAAGGGGTAAGAGGAGAGGGTAGACGAGTTCCTTCCAGGCAGCTGGCGGCAGACGACCTCCCGGCCTGGGCGACGTAGACGTAACTCCCGTAGCAGGGCGTCGCTATCAGTACCAGGGCGTCGCCGTCGAGGTGTGCGGATTGGGTGCAACCCGACATCTCCATTCCTCCAGTAAGCTCGTCCTCGAGCTTGAGAACGTCATGTTCGTCTTGAGAGTCGATAGGTCTCCGAGAGAAAGAAATGTCGGATATACAGCAGAAGGTTATAGGAACTACATAATAGTTACGCTATAGCTTTAAGCTATATGTTGAATTATCGACTATAGGAGGAACATGTGAGGGTGTGATCAACGGTTCATTTACCGAACGGCATTCGAGGAGGTGGAAGAAGAAGGATCCGCACAATCATTGAGTACAAGCTCGTCCTCGAGCTTGCGTAGGAGGTGGTGGATGAAGTGGATTACATCTCGGAAACAACTTTCAAGTTTTTCGTCTCCAAGAAATAGGCACATGGGGTATGTGGTAGAAGTGTTACATGAAGACGAAGTTTTGTCTTTTGTGATCCAGGAATGAGGTTGATGAAGGGGAAAGTTATTAAATCAGCACCTTATTCGGTGCAGCATCCAATTTAATATGTCAAACCTACACTGTTACGGTAATACAACTTACTTACATACAAGCGTAATTTTGCTATGACTGTATACAAAACAAGGAACAGAAGTGATATAAAATGTTGGACGTTGTGAAGTATACCAAATGATGCACGCAGTGCGAGCGAAAAATGCGAAAAATCTGATATTTCAGTTACAGAATTGACGAAGGAAAAATCTTGATAGTTTCTATTACTATAATATCTCAGTGGCATTTTCAGCATAGCAGAAAGTCAGCGTTGTATAAGAATTACAGTGATTTGTCAGGTATCAGCCTGAGTTTATAAAACTCGGTTTTTCGGTTGATACAGGGGCGAATTTTGAAAGGAGTATAATTTAGTTTTGGTAATTATCGCAATTTTGAAGTTCTTTGAAGTGCCCATTCAAAAAACTTAGTGCTTGATTTGCGCGAGGTAGCGCAAATGAGTTAAAATTAAACTTACACAACAATGATCTAACACCCGTTAAGGTATAGATCACTGTCCATAGTCCATATGTGGTCGATCTAAAGTAGATTTATTTTGCAATCGGAGTGCTCTCCACAAAGGTTGTTTCGTGGTGTCCGATGCTTCTTTAGAGCTCTCCAAAATATAGGCCTTTTCCGGAACAGAAGTATTGCCAACCTCGGAACGTGGAGAGTACAGCTTCAAACGGTTCATATTTACTGTTTATCGCTTTTGGCCATTAACAAGTTCATGAATCGTTGCATTTGGTCGTTCGACTACTTTGACCATGAACGGACCTTTCCACTGGTTTGTAAATTTCTTGACGCATGGCTTCGTCATGCAGAAGTACTAAATCACCAGTGGAAAGTTCCGTAGGAAATACATTATGCAGATTGTCATATCCGCACTTGTACTGCTCCGTCTTTGTGGCGATTTGTTCACCCACTGCAATTATGCGTTGCTCCAGACCGGTAGAGAATCGGTCTGTAAACGTGTCTCTTGCAAAAATGAGTGTTGTTGGTAAGTGGTGAACGATGTCACTCCATGTGATCGGGCTTCTTCCATGTATGATGAAGAACGGGCTGTATCTTGTAGTAGAGTTTTTACTGCAGTTATAAGCGATCACAGCTGGTTGAAGAAAATCAGACCAAAGGTCTCTGGCGTTGGAGCAATATGCAGTTAAAGAATCATGAATAACTTTAACGATACGCTCTACTTGACCATTTGCCTTGTGACTATAACTCGTTGTAAATTTGTTCAATATACCAAGTTTGCTATTGATCTTAGAAAAAATTTCACTTGTAAAATTTGAAGGGCGCGTGTAGCGCAGTCGAAGGAGGCGCGACTGCGGCGTGCACCCGATACCAGGTTCCTGGTTCGGATTTCCCGCCCAGGCCAACCAAGCCTTCCATCCCTCCGGGGTCGGTGAATTGGTACCAGACTTGTCTGGGAAGGATAAAGCGCTGACTTGTTCATCGGCTGGCCACCGCAAGTCATTGTATGGCCAAATACGCATTCATGTCGCCTCCACGACATCCCGTAGAAAGAATGCGCTGGCGCATCCCAGAAGGGATTGAGTAACGCCGTCCTTTATCTTTATCCTTTTATAATTTGAACCCCGGTCTGATACAAATTCATTAAGAATAAATACCGTGTTTGGATATAACATCGTTTATAACCGCTTTAACCACCAGTCCTGTCGTTCGGTTGACGAGAGGAGTACATAATACAAACTTGCTGAAAGCGCATACCGAGATGGAAATGAACCTATTTTCATCAATACATTGTGGCAAAGCTCCGATAATGTCTGTATGTATCCGTTCAAAAGGTCGTTGGGGAATTGGAAAGATTCCCAGTTCTTCTCGGATAATGTTTCCGGAAGGTGTTTTAACCTTTTCACATGGTGGACAAGTACTCACATAAGTTACGACATCTATATACAAAGTTGGCCAATAATACTTAGCAGCTTTTACCGTTGCGTAAGTTTTTTTGGATTCCTAGATGAGATTCAATTAGTGGATTGCCATGGTGTGCTGAAATTACAGCATTTTGTATGTTTCAATTAGGAATCAACAGTACAGCTCTACGGTGCATTTTGTAGTGCAAGGAGTCATGGAGGACATGATAATTGTCAATCGTCTTTGAAGTTTCTTAGGGCATTCACTAGCCTTTCTCTGAAAAAGTCTTAATGAAACAAAAAAATCCCACTTTTTTGACTAACTTGAATGCCCTCTAGACTAGGCAGGAAGTAATGCTAAACTGCGCAGACTTTGTTAATTGCAAAGCGGCTAAGAGAATCGTATAAGGTTTCTTGTTTGCCTCCGCGATATTCTTAAGTAATATCGGGGCTTGCATTGAAATCTGGCATTTTGGCCAATCTGCTTACCATATCTGGCTGTGCGTGAATGCATAGTAAGAAACCAATGTGTGATTCTTGCGCTCGCTACCTACGGGTAAAACTGCTTCAGTACAAAAAACCATGGCTAGCAACTTCAATTCTATAACTGCGTAGTCTTTTCCGTGAGTACTCATGAAGCTACTGCAGTGCACTGAGTGCTCTGCGTTAGTTGGGAAATTTGTGTGAAACAGGCATGCCCCTTGTCCTGTAATAGATGCATCAACCTAAATAACAGTGAGACTGCCCAAAAGCTGGGGACACCTAAACTGGTGCCTGTTTCAGGTGTGAAAACAATCTCTATTGCGGATTGGTCTATTTAATCGAACATTCCTAGACAGAAGAGCATTTTACGGTTTCGCAGTAAGTGCGAATGACGTACTGAAACGGCAAGGAATACGAAGCTGTTCCATGAAAGGATTTTAAAGCTTGCGCATTTATTAATTTGGGTATCTAAGAGATACTAGCTACTTTTTTCGGAAAAGTGCAAGATCCAGATTTGGTTATAAAAACCCCTAGATATGTTTTCGGCCTCGAAAGATTCAATATCTTCGGATGCAAGCTCATACCAAAGCTTCGGGTGTGGTAAAACCATCTATTGAAATTGCGCGTGAAGTCACCCACTGTAAACGTCCGATTGTTTCGCGTCAATCGCGTGAAAAATGTCTTCATTGGCTGAAGCAGCATTATTCGGGTGTGCTTTAGCTTCTATATGCGAGCTGTCTTTGTGAGAAACAGATCTATAGAGCGAATGTGAGTTCTGAATTAGGTACATCCCGAAATTTTGCCTATGTGGGTCAACACTGCTGGGAAAGCTAGAATGGGACAACCGTTTTTGGAATTCTGTATGAATTTTAATTCGATTTCAATGGGAAAAATGAAAGCAAGCAGCGCTGGTGAAGGCTCGGAACGTTATAAGGTTAATCGCGTGAACGCAAAAGTATTGCCTGAGAAGGGATTCGAACTCTCGATGTGCATTTTCTAGATGCGGATGTTCGAGTTGAGCTATAAATGTCTGATTTTGTTACTGTCTAAAGCTTTGATGTCTAGTACAACTAGGATGACTTTTCTGAAATGAAATCAAAATCAATTTTACCAAAAATAAAAATGAATACACATCATCACCGTGGATAGCTCAACCTTTTTTTAATGGAAGTTTTTATTTAATTGGATAAACTTGGCGTATGAACCTGCAGCGACCGTTGTTGATGAAACTGTGCGACTCAGCCATTCAGTGGCTAAATTATTTTTTCTTGACCTTTAGCAGGGCGAGAAACAGTGCTTACTGCAATTTTCTTTATGTCAAAAATAGTTTTATGCCGTTTTTAAGAAAGAAATGCGAAAAATTCGAGTCACCGAGGAGAAAACTGTAAGAGGAGGGCCATTCCGACGCTAGATAGCGTAAAATTGGCATATTCTGAGTCTTTTTTTTAAGAAACATTTTTGTAATGCAATTTAGCTGATTGTATTTGTTTTGATCTTATCACTTTTTATAAACTGACAGAACTGAACATTACATTAGGATTGATGAAAGGTGGTATCAACGTTGTTCCAGGTTTGATTTGTAGTAGATTTATTTTGTATTAAAAAAAATGTGCGAAAACACTGAAAAATATCAACGTTTGGATTGCTTTATGATAATCTTCCGATTGCAAAATTTTCCTGTTTCGGAGATTGTAAAACATCCGAAAAATGCAAATTAATGGAAATTGCTGCTGAAAAATGCACACTTGCAGAGAGTCAGAGGATTCTCAATTAGCAACGCTCCGTTTAGGTGTTTATGTCACAAAATTTTTAGAAAAAAATTATTAATTTAACCAGAAAATATATCATTCAGAAGCGTGGCTTACTCAGAATTGGTGAAAATCTTTGGGAAAGTCTTGGGCGGTCTGAACCATCAAAGCGTATTTTTCATGAAAGGGACTTTCGTGCTGCATCATGGGGGCGTTAATTCATTTATTTCGGCTATCTAGATGCAATGAAAGAATGGCAAAAATTATACCTGGCATGGGACTCGAACCTTTAATGCGTATTTTGCGGTAGGAAGCTCTCGCATTGCTCCACCGACGTATAAATTCATCGCTTCCAACAATATAGATGCAGTGAAACAAGGCAAAAAATTTTTCTGAGATGGGAATCGAACCCTCGTCGTGTTCTATATAGTGAAGGATCATCCCATCTGCATCACTTACACTTTATGGCGTAAATTATGTGAGAAAATGAATTTATTTGCTGTATTTACTGATTAGTCTGACTATTTTTGTTAGATCAGGGTAGAAAATCCATTAAACTTAGATTTGGCATGGAATTAGACTTCGAAATGATTACTAAAGTTGGTGTGAGACGAATTTAACTAAAAGAAATGATTATTCTTGAAAAATTAAAATAATTTTGTTTTTGAAAAGCAAAAACCGTTTTCGGTAGAAGAAATTTAGAAAAGAAACTTTCTTTCAAACAATAAATTGTAAAAAGCCGCGGTGGTGAGAAAAAGTATCGATATTGGCGCAGTGGCGTAATGCGCCGTGGTGCTCGAGTGGCTACGGGTTCGAGTCCAATCTTCCGGTCAATCTGATTCAGGAACGCGCTGCTACCAAGCCGTTGATCCTATTAGGATGCGACCAGCTTTGGCAGCTTATTCGACACGACCAGACACAGGTTCGACTGCCATCGGGCCTACACCTTCTACCGACTCGCCTTGGTCATTTGCTAACAGGACAAATCCAAGGGACCACTCAGATGACGCAAATCCTAAAGGAAAAGAACGCGTATGAAGAGTGGGACAGGTCCTGGTCACTGCAAGCGACAGTAAACACGGTTTCCGTAGAGCATTCTGTCACAGAAGAGCAGTCGCTCTGGGAAAGATACTGGAAGATGGAGCAAGAGGGAGCGGAAGAGTTCGTTCAGCCTGAGCACGAAGTTCAGGCAATGATCGATAAAAAGGTATTGGAGGAATTTCTGGACACAGTGGAGAGAAAGGAAAACGGCTACTACGTGCGCTTGCCGTGGAAGGAAATTCCCATGGCTCTCCCAGATAACCGAGCCATCGCGTTGAAGAGACTGATGAGCGTGTGGACTTCTCTTCAGAAAGATCCTAACCTGCTGGAAATGTACAACGATATCTTCAAGGAACAATATCGCTTAAACATAATTGAAGAAGTCCAGGACGAAAACGCAGCTGTAGAGGGCAGAGTTCACTACCTTCCTCATCAAGCTGTTCTAACTCCCCAGAAGAATACGACCAAACTCCGGATTGTATTCGACGCATCAGCTCACTTCAAGAACTGCCCGTCCCTGAATGATGCTCTACACAGAGGACCGGTACTTCTCCCGAAACTGTATGGCCTACTACTAAGGTTTCGGATAGGACGTGTCGCGTTGATTTCAGACGTAGAAAAGGCCTTCCTACAGGTACGTCTGCATGCGGTGGATAGAGACGCAACGCGTTGCCTGTGGTTGAGAGACCACAAGAATCCACCGACAGCGAGTAATCTCCGAGTTTATCGGTTCACTCGCGTTACCTTTGGCCTATTACCATCGCCATTCCTACTAGCAGCTACTACTTATTACCACTTGGATCAGTATCCCGACGAGGTCGGGCTGGTAAAGGAGATCAAGGAGAACCTTTACGTCGATAATCTTTTGGTAACGTTGGATACGCCCGAGGAGGGACTTCGCGTGTATTCGAAAACCAAAGAGATCTTCAAAGAGCTGAAGATGAATCTCCGAGAGTTCGCTTCGAATAATAGAGAGGTCATGGAGGCCATTTCGCAAGCGGACAGGTCTACGGAGGAAGCTCCGAAGGTACTAGGGATCAGGTGGAAAACCAAGGAAGATCATTTGGAAATTACCTGTAATGTGGCAAAGCAAGCAAAGATCACTAAACGAACAGTTGCAAGTACGATTGCGTCAATATACGACCCAATGGGATGGATTGTGCCACTACTTCATAAAGCGAAATTGTTTCTGCAATCTCTATGGAAAGCAGAGTTTGAGTGGGACACACCGCTCCCACCAAGCCACATCGAACAGTGGAATGCCATTCTCCAGGAGATACAGGGGTTTCAGAAGAGCATACCGCGTTTCTTGACTCAGAAGTTAGCGAAGGCCCGGTTGATAACCTGCGCAGATGCGAGCAGTGACGCGTGTGCGGCCTGCACATATCTTCGCTCATCGACATCAGTGGGGTTGGTCATGGCCAAAGGAAAACTCCCTAGCTTAAAGGCCAAGATGACTATACCAAAAATGGAGCTTAATGCGCTGACTTTAGCGACGCGGCTCTCGAATTCGGTGGCATCGCAGATAGCTTCAGTAGTCGCTATAGAGCATATACTAATCCTCACCGATTCGGAAATCGCCCTAAACTGGATCAAAGCAGGGCCACGACATGACGCAGGACCCTTCATACGGAATCGCGTGGTCGAAATCCACAACATTGTGGGTCACCTGGAGGACAGTGGATATTCGGTACAATTTGGACACATACCGTCCCATGAAAACCCGGCAGACTGTGCGACAAGAGGATTAGATAAGTCGCAGCTGGGCAATCACTTCTGGTGGAAGGGACCTTCCTTCATCAGCGAGACCGTGGACACATGGGAAAACGCATACAAACCAATCGTCCTGCAAAGGCCTCAAGAGAACGGTTACAAATCTCAGGACAACGAGGACGATGAAGAACCTCAGGTGGCTACCGTCTTTAGTCAGTCCAAAGCCGCATGTGAGGATATATTTCATGAGATCAAGTTCGCAGACTTGCGAATAGTCAAGAGAGTGGTGGCATATGCCGTCCGCTTCATACGAACACTGATCAGACTCGTCAACGGACGTAGAGCACGACCTCTTAAGGTATCATCATTGCTTGAGGAAGAATCAGCAATGAAAATGACCTCCCTGAGCGGGAGGGAAATCTGCCAGGCAAGCAAGGTATTAGTAAAACAACACCAACTTTCTCGAGTAAGTAACACACTTCTAAGATCGCTTCATCATCTTGGTCTCTATACGGACGAGCACGGAATTCTCCGTTGTCGAGGGCGATTAGGACGGAGCGACCTGGAAGAAGCGGCAAAATTTCCCATGGTCATCTTGCAAAAATCATGGCTGTCCAAAATGATTATCAGGGAGTGTCACGGTGAACTCCATGCAGGTATCAGTCATACAATGAGTCGCGTTCGGGAAACCTATTGGATACCGAAGTTGCGCGCAGAAGTCACCAGCATCATACGGCGGTGCGCAGCATGTCATTGGATGAATAACCTCCCATATAAATATCCAGAACAAGGACATTTGCCGACGCGTAGAGTAACTCGATCTCGTCCATTTGAGCATGTGGGACTAGACTATTTCGGCCCACTGTCCGTGAAAAGCGAAGGTGGCATCGAGAAATGTTACGGAAGTATTCTTACCTGCTTGGTTACTAGACTCGTACACCTAGATCTAGTATCGGATGGATCGACGCTAGCATTTTTGCATATGATGAGACGCTTCTTTGCAAGGAGAGGCGTTCCGAAGTCGATTACAAGTGATAACGCACCAACGTTCGCGTTAGGGGAAGTTATCCTCTCAGAAGGATTTCGAAGGACTAAGAATGACCCGGCGATCACTAAAGAGATGAGCGATCGTCAGATCGACTGGATATACAATACTCCATATGCACCATGGCAAGGAGGGGTGTACGAACGGCTGATCCAGTCGGTTAAGCTAGCGATGCATAAATTCTTAGGAAGGACTATTCCGACGCGTGAAGAGCTTGCGACGTTGATCATCGAGATCGAAGGGATGCTAAACACGAGGCCTCTTCTTTACGTGGAGTCAGAGGTGAAAACGAATCGCGTCCTTCGACCTATTGACTTTCTTCAAAACGAATTTGAAGTCCCACCTCCGTTTGAGGTAGAAGACAATCTAGTGGGAGATCCGGAGTACGTTACTCCAGCAGAACGCTTATCGCTTCAGACTAAATCGCAAGCAGTGAAAGCGATTCAAAGCTCATACAAACTCACAGAACACTTCTGGCAACTTTGGCAAGCACAGTATCTCACTTCTCTGAGAGAAAAGCACCAAAGGGAAGTCGGGAATAAACGGGGTTCGCGTATGGTCCCAAAGCAAGGGCAAGTAGTACTAGTCAGCGATGCCCTGCAACCGCGATATGTGTGGAAAATGGGACGGATAGAAGAGCTGGTGAAGAACAAAGAAGGAGTTGTAAGAGAGGCGGTGGTAGCGCTTCCTTCTCAACGCAAAATAAGGAGACCCCTCAATCTTCTAGTTCCGCTCGAACTTGACGACGACAAGCCGATTCATGAAGGAGAAGACGAGTTCCCATCGCCGCTAGAGCACGAGTACGACACTTCGCTTGAAAAGGGACTAACGAGAGAAGAGCCACAGGATCGGCAGGCATCAAGGTACAACCTACAACCAAGGAAGAAGGTCGACTTCAGTGCGTTCAGCACGAAGGCCATGACTATGCTGTTCGTCGCGGTTCTAAGTGTGCTATGTGGCACGTGCTCAGGATTAAAAGACAGGGACAGACATGAAAAGAGCATTCGCTGTGTGAAAGGAGGAGTAGTACTCAAAGCCACGGACTCTCTACCATATGAAGTGTGCGCGGATGATTACTGCAAACATGTAGATCTCCCGCGTATTTCAGAAACAGTACACTTTCCAGCACAGGTAGTGCTACATGAGCATGAAGTGCAGTGGAAAATACTCGATAACACAAGTCTTACGACGGTCGAGATCGTTTGTCCCCCTGCACCCTTTTGTGAGCACATCGACTGCGCGTTCTGCTCAGCACTCGTGTTAAATCCGGAGTGTTGGCCATTAGGAGCAATAGCAGTCACAGCGGTGTTGCTCTATTTTTTCATAACAGGCTGCTATGTGTTTCTCTATGTACCTGTGATCATAGGGAAGCCCATACGGATTGTTGGGACAGCAATCCGATGCATGGGTCACGCGTTAGGGAAGATGGTATGGAACCGTTGCAAATCTAGACGACGCCGGCGAGCTACTGATTTGGTAGAACTCCTGGCAATAATGTCTGGCTTATCCCTAGCCATATCGCAAGCACATGCCTGTCAACAAGTGAACATTTTTTCGCACCAAAGTACGTCATGTACAACGACAGGAGGTAGACAACTTTGCAAAGTGCAAATGTCTCAGGTCCTGAAGATCAACCCGTTTAAACGGGAAGCGTGCTTTCGTATGATGAAAAATTCTACAACGGTGCATGAAATTCGCGTCAAATGGAAGTCACTGGATCTTACCTGTGAGCCAGAAACCGAGTATTATACTCGCGATACAGAGTATCACGTGGTGGACAGTAAACGATGTCCTCACACTGGCTCATGCATAGGGCGCAAATGCGCCGACATCAACGCTTCGGCTTTGCTCCCTGAGTTGGAAGAAGGAAACAGCTACCCGGGAACTACCTATTGCGTAGAGTCCTGCGGTGGCCCTGGATGCGACTGTTTCTATTGGAGCTCGGGATGCTTATTCTATCGCATCTACGTGAAGCCGACTTCCACCCAGATCTTTGAAGTCTTTCATTGTAATCGCTGGAAAGAAGCGGCAAAAATCGAGTTTTGGCATTGGGACGGGAAACGAACCAAGGAAAGGAAACTGATTGCTCATATGGTCCCAAACGTACCTAAAAAATGGGGTGCTTTCACCTTCACGCTCAGTACGATCACGGTACCACCTACACCGTTGCTGAGCACGCCATTTATCTCAGACGGCAACGATACCGCGTTGTGGAACTCGCGTATAATTCCACCATTGAGATGCGACAATTCAGAGGCTGCAGCAGCTTGGGACTGTCAAATTAAGGAAGACTGCAATTGTTATCCTGCTGAGACAAGGGCAAATTGCAAATGTAAAGAAGGGGACATCCGAAAGTGGTTCTATGACGTCCAAAATCGACTCTCAGTGGTGACACCAGCAGTGATCTTTAGAAGAGATCTAGGTTCAACGAGCTCGATTCGCGCTACAATCCCGACTATGACGACGTCGGAGATCATCCTTTCGGTTCAAGATGAACTGGAGACAAACGTTCTGATCGACGACGACATATGTGCGGTATCCAACGCAGTATTAACTGGCTGCTACAACTGCGCCAAAGGAGCGGAAGCAAGGATTAATTGCAAATCGTCGAAGAACGTCCAAGCAGAGATTACCTGCAACGATACCAGTTTCACTGTAAGATGCGACAGTCAGGGGGTCGCCTCCATTCTACGCTTCAGTTTCGCACGTGCGCGTATAGGACTTACATGTTCGGTATCGTGCGGGAGCGTAGTAACTACCTTTCAACTAGGAGGTATTCTTAAGTTCACCCATTCAGTCCAGGCATTAATAACGTCATGGCTAGACGGACATGCGAACGACATTAACGAAATCCAGTGGCCGGATGTTTACCATATCGCAGACATCTTCTTGCAATGGTATAAGACCCTAATACTAGCACTGGGTGCTCTGGTGTTCGCGTTGCTGGTTACGTATGTCTTTATCTCCACTTGCGGTTTCCAGCTACTACGATGCATGTTTCGCATGATTTGTCGCGTAATCAAGGTGTGCTTTCGTGCACCTCTGTGGTTCTGTCGCGTATGCTGCAAAGTCAAAATACTGTTGCCAGTACGGCTCCAGAAAATGCATGAAAAGAGACTTTAAACAAGAAGGTATCTACAAGTGCATGTTAGTTCGGTTATATGTCAAATCAGCATGGCAACACTCTGTTACTATAGTCAGAATGGAACAACTCTCATGCAAGAAATTCGCGTATTTCAGGATGTCGGTCATTGACGTTGACGAGAAAGCGTTCCTATCGCGTATGGTGCACAATCCGCATCAGGAATGGGCTCCTGTGGACAGAGATCTACAACTTTTCTACGATGCCCTTCAGCAGCAGATAAGGCTAACGACAGTGCTGCAGCGACAATGGATTGAGCTAGGCAAAGACGACCACGTTGCCTTGGCAACACCTGCAGCACGGATTCTGCTGATTGTAAGACGTTTGGATGCTGTTCGAGTGACGAGAGATCACATTTCGCGTGCCGGGAGTAGATTCGTCGTCACGAATCTGCTATACAAGGACATGGTCCCAGACACCGCCCGAGAGGAAATGGGAAGGCGAGTGGAAGAGGTTCTACGGCTCATGGACGAGCACAGGACACTTCTTACCACGCTTATAAGTGGTATGGAAAAGGATCTGCTGAAGGCGGAAAACGATTTCCGCACTGGACCCTGCTCTACAAATGTCGAGCAGGTCAACGCGTTGTTTAGAAGGGCCTTCGACACACTAACTTGGGCAGACAAAGATAAGTCGGAGAAGAGATTCGCAGAACTCCAAAGTAAGATTGAGGAGCAGGCTCAGTTGGCTACGCTCAAGGAACAGCTGACAAGCAAAGCGAGCTGTGAGGACAAAGCAGCAGAGATGGCCCCATCCGACAGCGACTACTTCCATAACATGGTAAAGGAGGTCATGGGGCCGGAGGAACCCCCTCCATTGGTTGACGAACCCTCGGACGATGACGAGGGCGATGGTGAAGGCAGCTTCGACGAGTCTGAGGTTGGTACAATCGACGAGTACCAGGAGGAAGGACTCGATGAGATTCGCGTAGATGAACCAATGGAAGTAGCAGTTCATGAGCAACGTGTTGTCGAGTGGGTTTGGCAGGCGCCGGCCCCTGATGAGCGTCGAGATCGCATAGAAGACGAAGGACGCCAAGTGGACGAACAAGCTCAGGAAGTACGTCCTCCGGAGGAAGTGGATCAGCGCGTAGAAGCAATGAATGAGGAGGACGAAGCGATACAGCAGTTGAGAAGGCGTATAGAGGTTGCGCAGGATCGATTCGATGCCCTGCATAGAGCTTTCATGAAGTTCCCCTATCGCAAAAGAGAGGAAAGGTCGCCTCGAGTGTCGAGGAAGTTGCAATGCGCGTTTTGCTTCCATAAAGGAGAGCATTTTTCCTACTCCTGTCCCAACGTGGTAAGCAGCGAGGAGAGACTGGAAATCGCGTTGGAAGAGGGAGTTCACCTGAAATGCCTAAAGATGTGTTGGGCCGCACTCAGATGCACACACGAGGACAAAGTGTGCTTCTATTGCGAAAGTCTGAATGGCACTCCATTCGAGCACCTGAAATGGACCGAAGAGGAGCATCACACTGCCCTCTGTTGTGTACCCGACCGGAAACGGATGGCTCGAGAGATGGTGGAACAGGCCGGGGAAGAGTTGAGAGAACTCACTGGCGAATTAGCGCGTATGACCAGGGACCGGAACAGGAATCGACAGATGAGGAACGACAACGAGGACTAAGGACAACGACGGACGCATGGAGGATGGATCTGCCCGAGGCGGAGTGACGACAACGTCGTCCTATTTGACCACATGTAGACTTGTTATTTACAGTTTATGTAATTAAATTCTCCTTTTGTATTTGATGACTCATCTGGATAATCTCGGATATGTCTGATCAATAGGCTTTTAGCGTGTTTATGATGGCATCAGCTGATAGTAGGCGGCGGTCGCGATCCGAAATGGCAACATCGCCGCTGCGAGAACTTAAAGGGCAGTCAGCGCCGCTGCCTCCAGTGCTCCTCCTCCTCCTCAGCTACAGTTCGCGTGGTTGTCCTCTTCATGGCCGCTTGTCTTAGCCTTCGGGCTCTTGCCTTATTGCCTTATGCCTAGTTGTAGTCTCGCGTAGCCGGGTGTCACTAAGGTCTCATCGCGTATAAGGGCTTTAAGGTCTAGACCCCAGGGAAAAATCACTTATCCGCATATTATATTCGCTTAAACCCATTTATCGCGCCTTGTAGAGGGTAAAAATGTTAGTGCCTTGTTCGCTTAAGGGCTATATAATCTCATATCACTTAGACAACCACCGTTACACATTGTTATTCGCTTCTCATGTAATCACACCGCCGATAGTAAGTGTTTACTCACGTATTGCGCTCATTTACCAGTATCCATGACTTATATTTATCCAATTGCATTTATTCGCTCATTTATCGTGTCTTATATTTTTGTATATTAATAATAAAGGTTTAATTACCCAAGTTTGAGGTATTTGACCACCTGTGGAGAGCGTCTAGCTCAATTGGTCAATCCCGCGTGGCAATCCGAACTCGGATTTTGGCGAGCAAACCATCTGGTCAAGTCGCGTAGACGTCTCGTCCACAGCACCTAGGGTAAATCTTTTGAATGCGAGTTTGATAACTTCTATGTCTTTCATTCGTAGTTAGAGGATCACGCGCTTGTTCTCGCTAGACTTGGTCTTAAAATGTATACTGATCCCTTTTTTGTTAAGGACAATGGGGCAATTCCTGGTGGCGCCCCGGGAGAATGTGAGTAAAAGTTATTATGCTCTACGTTCTGTTATCTGTGCGGTGTCTTTCCTGCAGGTGTGTTGACCCGGCTTCTTGTGTTGGTCATGTTTGAGTGGTGGGTGGCAACCATGCTTGTGTGCTGACTCCAATCTTCACGGTCAGATTTTACAACACCTTATCAGCATGCGCCAGCCTAATCTGTGCCAGCTAAATGCGCCAGCCAACTGCGTGGCAGATAAGGTGGGCTGAGTGGGTGTCTGGTGGGCTTTTTGTTCCGCTCATGTTTGCGCAGTGAGTGGCAAGCGTGTTTCTGTAGTGACCCATCGGATCGGGTCCTATTTTACGACGTCTTATCCGCGCGGGTCAGAGCTACTGTGTGTCAGCTAGGTACACCCGCCTACCGGGTGGCAGATAAGTGCACCAGCCGAATGTGTGCCAGCTAGGGCGCCGTTATCTGTTGTAGCGTGGCCATGGGGTGCTACATCGCGGCTGCGACAACCACCGCCGCACTGTAATTAGCGGTGCAGCGTCGCCACTGATCACAGTCGCATATGTGGAAGCCAGTGCCGCAACTGCGATGACCATTTCTTCGGACTTTGCTTAAAGTATAGATCGCCGTAATTAGCTATGGCTTTCGTAAGTTCAGACCCTCACCCCTACGCGGTAACAGGAATATGCTCTGGGGTGCCTATTTCTTTTTAGAAATAAAAACACTTGAATTTTTTTGCTTGCCTTGGCCGTGGCATTTTTTAAATTTTAAAGTCGACTATACGGCGATCGAGTCCCATTTCACAGAAGTAAAAACTAGTTTAATGGATGTTCCAAAAAGCTTATGAGCTTAAATGTTAGCTTAGAGTTGCATAAAAAATTAAAGAAGTTAGAAAAGTGCAACGTTATCACAGTGTTCACGGTTTCATGGTGACTTACGTTACGTTTCACGGCGTCTCACGGCGTATCACGGCGTATCACGGCGTTTCATGGCATTTAGGGTTAGAAAAATTAAAATAAAGGAAATTAACGTTATCACGGCGTTTCACGGCGTTTCACGGCGTTTCACGGCGTATCACGGCGTATCACGGCGTTCACGTTTAAAGAAAATTATATTAAAGAAAAAAATTAACATTATCACGGCGTTTCACGGCGTATCACGGCGTTTGCGCTTAGAAAAAAAATTAAATAAAAGAAATTAGCACTATCACGGCGTATCACGGCGTATCACGGCGTTCACGTTTAGCTAATTAAATTTTAAATATTTTTAAAATTGATTTTATCACGGCTTTTACGTTTTACGACGTTTCTCGGCGTTTTGCATTTCACGGCTGCATTCCTAGAATTGTGAGTACTACATTGTTGCATCCGAAATCATAGATATTCAGATGTATTCAAACATATGAATATCTATTTATTATTATTATTATTTTTTGAAACACTGAAATGTGGAAGCTCGTCGCCAGGACTAGTAATATTGCTTATATGTGAAAGGTTCACATAATCTATATATTTAATTGCATATATATTATTAACTGAATAAATATTTTTAACTGAATAAATATATTAAATATATACAATATTTCTATGCGTGCACGCATTAGAATGAGTCAACGGACTACGTTAAAGTACTCACCCATCCGGTTGTGAGACGTTGGCCATCGGGTGTCAGCAGGAAGGGAGGGGTAATTAGTTATAAATCAGTTATTAGAAAAAAAATTGTTTTTTTTCATCAATCTCCCTTAAAGAATGAAGAAAAAGTTTTATTTTCCAATAAACCTAGAACGTAGGAATCTCCCCGGGACCCCCATATCAGATTAAAGGATAGCGACTCCCCATCTGATGAATCCTACGGGTACATATGTTTCTTTGTCTAGTATAAGTCCTGTATGTATCTTTATTATAAGAGGGCATACAGTACAGTCATAGTATATGAAACTGAGGAGCGGAAAACTTGAACACCAACCACCAGCCCATAATGGTTCGGACCACACCACATCTTAAATTCTATGTAGTCTGCTGGGCTTCATCTGGTTTGCCTACCCTTCCGTCACGTTACTTTTGCACTCCATTTCGCAGAAATTAAAAAAGGATAGAGCTATATCATCTTTATTTCGCGTTGAGTACTAAACGATCTCTAGCTTCAGTTGATTACGTTTTACAGTTCACCAGCAAGGCTTTTTTGCCAGAATAGTTGAGCAGACAGGAAGCAGCCGGACCATGTTTGAGGTGTTTTAGTTGGTGGTCAGTAACTCCTGAGGTTGGTCGTGTACTGACGGGCGGCTGGCAGTACTCGAGTTCCCAGCCAGCAGCTGTGAAATATACAGTTTCTGCACTGGTGCACGTCAAATTTTTCGATTGTCGATTTCTTCTCGATCTGAAACCATCCTGATATATCTATGGTTGCTCGTAGACATTTCCAGAAGGTTGACAGGTACACTCGCCTGGTCCGCTAGTTTCGAAAAGCACGTCGAATCTTTTACAGTGACCGTTGCTGCCATATTCTTGCCGGAATGGATACCGAATCCGCTGAAAGAACTGCACTGTTGTGGAATTAAGACAGCTATAAAAGTTTGTTGCACAAAAATCTAGTGGCTAAATGTGTAGAACATACGACGACCGCCGTAGCAACTGAAGTTTAGACCACCACTACCACCCGTTCACATTTCTCACATTTCTGTTTTTTTTTTGAACTGACGAATGGGATTGCCAAGCGAGCATGGGTCTGCACGAGTCATTTTTAGAGTCGCTAGCAATGTGAATCGAGGGCTCTGCTGCGTTTCGCATTGCAAGTTATTGGGATGGTTCAGGAGGACAATTTTCTTCTTCTTATCCAGCGTTTGATCTGTCGCCGTTCGATTTTCTGCTGCCATGAAGCCTCCACTCCAGATCTCGTGACTAGATGATGCACCACTTGCTTTGAAGTCCACGTGTACCGTATCAGCCAGTGCTGCTTCGAGGGCCTCCTAGGCTGATTTTCAGGTAAATTGAAGTTAGGGGAACGTGGCCGCACCACCGCTGGTGAGCCTCGCGCACTTGTCGGCTATCGGCGCGGCACCGAGCTTCTGCTGTATGGCATCGTTTCCGCTGGCATTCAGACGTGTGACTCCAGCATTTTCGTCTCCATGACGCTGAGACGGCTTTCCGTTTGCTTCCTCGTCGTTCAGCACTCACAACCGTACAACGCTACCGGCGGACGGTTCTGAGTGCTGCACGTGTCTGAGTCCAATAGAGCTTTCATTTTAAGGGCTCGCGCATCTTCTTGTCGCATAGCACTCCAGCCAACGAGCGCCACTTGGACGAAGCTGCAGTCGCGCATGAGTTCACTTCAACCATCAGATTCCCATTAGATGCCATTGCTGATCCCAAACCGATGTGCGTAATAAAGGCTTAGTGTCATTAGTTTTAATGGAGCTGGACTAGTTGACGTCCGTGGTTAAGTACTCGGTCTTCTTGACGTTCAGTTTGAGCACGAACATCCCGAGAGCCACAACGTCTCGATGTCAGCAGGTTGTGCTTGCCTTATTGATCCGGAAACCGTGTAGGAAATTTTGTCAGCTGACGAAAACTCACGTCTGCCCTTCTTCCTTTCCAACTACTATTCCCGTTCCTCTTACCTTTGCAAAGCCATTGTAGAAAGCTGCAAGGAAACAGTTAATTGCGCAGTGTTCGCCCCATGAGAATGCCTACGGTGTCGAGTACGCTGATGTGCGAATTAATGAGAAGTGCCACCATGCATGGCAAAAATGAAGCTGCAAAGGTACTCTCGCCAACTTATCTTCCTGGTCTCTGTCTTCTACCATTTCAAAAAGGTGGGGAAAAAGACGACTGCCAAATGGCTGTATCTTTCGGTGCGAGGAAATAATTTGCAAAATTTCAAGAATTATATGTGATCACCCCCCACTAGGAAGCAGAGCTCAGAAACTCGCAGAGAACTTAGTCGAGAGCTTCTGCATCTAACTTATCAGCTTCCACTACGATTGTCTTAAAACTGATGTATCCTGAGTTCTGCTGAGCACGTACCCTACGCAGTTGCGTTCAGGGATATTGGTGTAGAAGTCCCAATATCCGCTTCCAGTCGCTCGGCGGCGGTATAGGTTAAACCACGAGTGGTCGTTTCGTATCGTCTGCACCCCGATGCGGTACCTAGAAGACGCAGATCTGAACCGTTTCAAAGAAGCTACAGCACAAGTGACAGATACGTTTTTGCCACGCTGCAAAGTGAAATAACAGGAAGAGCTGAAGCGAAAGCAAAAACATTGCTTTGTCTTATAGGGACTATGTCTACGACATGACAGGGCGCGTCGCAGCGCAGTAAGAGGAGACGCGGCTGTCACGTGCATCCCGGATCGAGGTTTTTGGCTTGGGTCCCGATCACGCCAAACAAAGCTTCGTTTTCCTCGAGATTGAACACTTGCTATGACACGTGTCTCGGCAAGATGAACGCACTTCCTCCATGATATCCGACAGAAGTATGTATAATGTGTGGCGCATGCCAAACGGGGATTGATCAACGTCGTCCTTCACCCTTTTATCCCTTATCCTGCAATAGCATTTTGCAGACACTATCTGAAATGTATCATCATTACGGATGATCTTTCTTCCACGGGCCTTTAAACGACTCCACTTCACGTAGTCAATGGTCGCAAGGGCCTCCACAGTTGCCTCACCGCTTGATTTAGGAAGATCATTCCTTATCTAAGAACAGGCAAAGCTTTTTATCTAAAGCATGGTGTTAATTTATCGGACTAGGCTCATGTGAGCTGAATGCTTAGAGGTTCTTTTCAAATGCATGAAACTGAGCCGAGGAGCAGTTCTATTGAAAAGGTGCTTCGTTAATGATGAAATAGACACTTGCTTAGAGAGTGGTAGGGACTAGTAAGGTGCATTTCTGATCAGAGTTAGCACTGAAGTTCTCCCACTCTTCACTACTACGGATAAATGTGCCCTTATCATGAAGATGTACTCTAAATCCATCACACGTGGAGGGAAGTTAGCCACTCTGATTGTCTTGGGTTCAGAAGAGGTTGACGTATTGCGGCGAAGAAAAACTCGATCACTATGGTGTCTGGGTCCAGCATTCACTGCGAAGATCTCAGCAGAGATCGCGACCATGGACACCAGGCAGCCGAAACATCATTTGTATTCAACTGCCAATGGGATTGTAGATCGGCGGAGAAGATATGACACTTCCTTGATAATATTGTGCAGGTAGTAAGCATACAGCTATGCTCCTACGAACTTTTCGAATATTCGAGAGGTTTCGAACGATCACAATCTTCGGACATTCGAGTTCGGAAAGCGCGATTTTGCTCGATACTCAAATTCGAATTCATTTGAGAAAGGCGATTTTGGGAACACTCAAATGTGATTGTTCGAACTTCAGTGTAATGGAACATCAGATTCCAGAACGAACGCAAGTTTGTTACAAGGTTTTAGGGGCTAATGTTCGTTCTGGATAGCATTCTTTAAAAGCGGAAACAATCAAATATATTATGGATAATAACACGAAATGTCGCCACCTTAGGTAGTTCGGTCCGACTTTTCTTTAGAGCGGGATCGATCCATAAAGTCCGAACGTTATACACAGTCATCATTTCTTCTGGCGTACCATGGGACTCCAGGAGCCAGATTCCCTCAAAGTTTTTATGCGAACAGGGTTTACCCACGTGCCAGGTGCATCGCTTCTCCAGATGCTTCTTCGCGATGAGAGCGGCTCATCATGAGATAGAGCATCGGCTTCCGCTTCACACAAGGGCGCATCTTTCTTCTGATACGCAGAGGCTTTCTTGTTCAGCGTTTGCAATCCTCAAGAGATCAGGAAGATCACAAGGTGCTAGCCGGTTTCCTACCAGCCGAGCAGATCTCACAGGTAGGGCTCCTGCGCTGGGTTCTCGTCAGGCATTTGTAGAAGCGGTGGTGAACTAACGTTGCGTCGTGAGATTTGTGGGGGGGGGGTGGGGGACTCAACCAAATGTCGCCTCGGACATCTCTAAATGACACTGCTTACTTTATGGAAAACCACCGTAGCGGAGGTCTTCGAAACCGAAAGATGGTGCTTTTCTGAACACTTCCTTCACGGTACCTATGAAGGGAATGAGCTGGACAACCAAAGAGCTTGCCTTTCGTACGTTCAGAATTTCTGTTATGAGTGAAGGCAATAACCGAAAGACTCCAATCTATGAGACGTCCTTGCCTGAAGAAGCATGGAAAGGCCAACATAGGATATGCGACCATAAGACGGAAGAGATCGGAAAGAAGGTGGGGGGATTCTGGAGTGCGAAGTTCAAGCCTTCACAAATATAGCGCTTGATACGTTCTGCGTCGACTCCCAATATGCACCGGAGGGGTGCATTCCATTCCATTTGATAATTTTCCTTTCCACATGTGCTATGGTAGTTTGTTGCTCACATAGCTTTTTTAATGCTTTCGGTTTATGTACATTCATGTTTCATCCTCTTGTTTGTAGGGTTTTGGGAGTGAGGGACTAAAGCCCAAGGCATACGCCCGTGGACAGGCAGGATCGTACCAGGACCCTACACCTGGCCACTCGTTGCAGAGCGTAACACCCTCGTTGCGCGGACAGCCTGCCGCGAGAGTGTCCGCGGGAATAGAAATACCTCAGGTCTCCTCAGGTGATACTGCAGCGGCAGCCTTCGCTTCGACCTACCGTTTGAGTAGTCTCTTGGTCAGTAGGGCTTCTGTCTTTCAGAGAAAAGAACCGCCTTTTAAATCACGCTCGTAAGGACTTGCTTGCCCTCTTAAATACATCTGATCTGTGTCGGCTTCTGAAGCTTGATGCTGATTCGCTTATCGATTATGGCATCATTGGTAGGCACAGCGAAACCGAAAATGTCAATATCAGGAGTTTTTAGTTCTGTAAGCACCGACGTTCGCTTAGCTGCACATTTCAACGGGAAGCTTTGTGAAGGAGCGCCTTCTATTTATGCTCCCTTAAATCCCGAAATAGGTTATGTGACATAGATATTGCGACTTTCTCGCGATCATAGGACAATTCGTGGTATATTGTACAAGAATTTGGTTTTGAGCTATCTCCAACTTCTCTCTTCTTCAAACCCCGGCATTTTAAGTTATTAGTCAGTCAATTTTTTTGTGCCAACACGCGGTTTTTAGGTGGATCTTTATTTGGCAGGGCCTGACGTTTCGACTTCTCGTCGTCTTCAGAGGCCTGATCGTGGTGCATTAGTTTTATTTGGGCTCTACTCCATTAAGCGCCCTAACTACCTTGGCGTTTCGGATCTACTCCACGAGCACAAAAGGAGGAGCCAAGTGGGAGAAACGAACTCATCAATTGTATCACGACCGTGAGTCAAATTAGACGTGAATTTCTATCTGCAATGATACATTATTTGTAAAGGCATTTCGTTACCATTAGTAATATCTCTTTCTCACAATGTTTGTTTCAAGATTGCGGAAAACCTCGCTGTGGTGATGAAATGCTCTGATACGCTCGCATATAAGCCCAGTGACGGCTCGAGGTGGACATCCGACATTGGTGCAGCAGTGGTGACGAGGATTTGATGCAATTCATGTTCTATTCTCTTGAAATCGCTTTTTCCATTTAATAGTTTGTGATCTATTGGTGGCGATGTCCGTTCCTCCACGTGGTGCCACTGGAAACTGTTCGCTCTGCGAGCTAAGCCGATCACGGACATTCGATTGCAGGCGACAGGCCCTTGTGACAGGCCGGCCTACGAAGACCCATGTCACATCACATGGTGTATGACTGTTCAGGTTTATCGAGATAGTGCTACGGCGTCCGCGGGAGCTGACGTGCACTCGCAAAGCCCGGCGAGTGTGGAAAGTATGCGAGGGTCCCTGATGCGAGGACGGCATCGGGGGGCAACTGAGCTAGTCCGAAAGTCCCGTAACGTAAGCAGGACCCGCGTGGCTACGCTGAATGTGGGTACGTTGACGGGCCGCTCGTGCGAGTTGGTTGAAGCACTGGAGCGTAGAAGAGTTGATTTCTGTGCGGTGCAGGAGACGAGGTGGTCCTGCCGCAAGTCAAAGGATATAGGACGATGCTTCAAGGCCGTTCTATGTGGAAGTCCCAGGACCACCAGTGGTGTCGGAATAATCGTCTCCGAACGATTTCGTGACTCGATTGTAAGCGTCGAGCGATTTGACGATCGATTGATGAAGATCGTTGTTGCCGCGAAGGAGCGACTCTATCACTTCTTCTCTGCGTATGCTCCGCGGACTGGCTGCTCGGATCAAGCCAAGGATGAGTTTTGGAGCCTGCTTGATGAGAAGATAGCAGATGTACCGTCGAAAGATGCCATCGCAGTCGCTGGTGACCTTAATGGGCACGTATGCTACGAAAGACAGGTATAGCTGTCGTGTTGGGTTCGGATACGGGTCGCGTAACGCAGATGGTGAGTGTATCCTTGAATATGCGGAATCGCACAACCTCACCATAGTGAACACCGTATTTCGCAAACGCGATTCCCGCCTCATCTCGTTCTATAGTGGGAACACCAGGACTCAGATAGACTTTGTCCTTGTGAAGGATCGAGACCGAAATCTTGTCACAGACGCGAAGGTCGTGCCGTATGAGACGGTCGCCCCACAGCATCGACCGCTCTGTACTTTAAAGATCGCCCCTCCGAGGCTGAAGCAGGTCGAGCGATGCGGTGCACCAAGAATCAAGTGGTGGCGAATGAAAGAGAAGGAAGCAGCTGTGATTTCTCGCGTGCGGTTACCGACAGTGACAACTGTTGACGAAACTTGGGAGAAGGCCACCGACGCGATTCGTCACGCTGCACGGTCAGAGCTCGGCATCACGAAGCCTGGACGACGGAAGGTCGACAAGCAGGTCTGGCTGTGGACAGATGACGTGAAAGCCAAAGTTCGAGAGAAGAAGACGCTATATCATGTGTTTCTCGGCGAAAAGACAGCCGATAACTGGCGGAAGTACCAAGAAGCGAGGAAAGCTGCAGAGAAGGCCGTAGCTATTACAAAAGCCACTCATTATGGAGATGTCAACGGGAAGCTCGAGTCGCGCAATGGTGATCGGTATCTGTACCGACTCGCAAAGAATCGCCATCGCCAGACCGAGGACATCGAGAAGTTCTTCGGCATCAATGATGAGAACGGCCATCTTCTTATGGACCGCAAGAAGGCATTGAAGCGATGGCGCGATTACTTTGAGGAAATCTCTACAGTAGAATTTCCTCATCCAGCCATCCCCTTAACGGCTCCAACCCACGGCCCCGTTCAGAAGATCACCGTGGAAGAGATTGAAGCGGCTTTGAAGAAAATGAGGCCAGGCAAAGCGACTGGGCCCGACGACGTGGCAGCAGAACTGTGGAAGTCGAAGTTTTGGTACCCTGCTGAGTGGTTGGCGAAGTTCTTTAATCAGGTTGTGGCGGAGAAAAAAGTGCCTGAGTGTTGGCGCCAAAGTACGACGATTCCGATTTGGAAGAAGAAGGGCAGTCCTGCAGACTGCTCCAATTACCGTCCGATTCGCTTGCTTTCGCACAGCATGAAGATCTTTGAGCGAATTATCGACGGACGAATTCGTGACATCGTCCAGCTGTCCAGCAATCCCTGCGGCTTCGTGGCTGGCTGTGGCACCATTGATGCCATTCATGCCGCCCGCCTCCTGATAGAGAAGCATCGCGAGAAACAGAAGTCGGTGCATATCGCCTTCCTCGACTTAGAGAAGGCCTTTGACCGCGTACCGCGTGAAGTGATATGGTACGCCTTGCGACATCATGGAGTTCCTGAAGAGCTCATAGAGTGGGTGCGAATTCTCTACTCTTGTCCAAAGAGTCGAGTTCAAGCTGCAGCTGGAACCTCGATGGAGTTTCCCATCTCTGTCGGGGTACACCAGGGTTCTGCGCTTTCCCCACTCCTCTTTGTTGTCGTCATGGATGCCATCACTCGAGATCTTCAGAACCCCGTCCCTTGGACGTTGCTTTATGCTGATGACGTAATGCTCGCTAGCGAAGATAAAGATGAACTCGAGCGAGAGGTGCAAGCTTGGTGTGATCGCTTGGAGCGGTTTGGACTCAAATTGAACGTGAAGAAGACCGAATATCTAACGACGGACGTTACTGAGTCCAGCTCCATCAAGGTTAACGGCATCGAGCTCCCACGCACTTCGGTCTTTAAGTACCTGGGATCAGCAGTCACGTCTGACGGCAAACTGATGATTGAAATGAATTAACGCGTGAGTGGAGCTTGGTCCAAGTGGCGCTCGTTGACTGGGGTGCTCTGCGATAGGAAGATACCGGAGCGCTTGAAGTCGAAGATATACAGAGCAGTCGTCCGGCCAGTAGCGATGTACGGCGCTGAGTGTTGGCCTGCGACCAGGGAAGTTGAAACGCGCCTCAGCGTCATGGAGACGAAGATGCTGCACTGGACGGCTGGAGTCACGCGCATGGACCGCATTCGAAACGATGCTATTCGGCAGAAGTTCGGTGTCGCGCCGATAGCCGACAAGATGCGCGAAGCTCGCTTGCGATGGTACGGCCACGTTCTGCGTGGAAAGGAAGACAGCGTCCGCAAGATAGGCCTTAACTTCGAGGTAATTGGAAAGCGGCCTAGAGGGCGCCCGAAGCAGCGCTGGGCTGATACGTTACATGCGGACTTGAAGATTACTGGTGTTTACCCTGATCTAGCGCTGGATCGGGAAAGGTGGCGTCATAACACCAGAATAGCGGACCCCGCTACGATGCGGGACAAACGCTGAAGAAGAAGAAGAGTTTGTGATCTATTCTAGGTCACTAGAATCATTAGGTTCTAAGTTATTTCCTACGTAACTCTCTTCTTATCGCGGCCGATTGTTATTATTTTATAAAGATTTTTTATTGTTTAATTACCCAAGTTTGAGATTGTCCTGCAATAAAATTGTGTGATCTACCGCGCGGCGGCAAAAGTACGAGTGCTCGAATTCGCAAATTGGATCCAGCGCAAGGGCTGATGTTCGCCCACGTCAGTTAGCCAGTATGGACGAATGGGGCATACTGCACAACACTGTCCTTCTACAGTTCACAATGGGACACGAACGGCAGAAAGTCACTCGTGACAAATAGACACTCATTTCGGTTGTTCATTACTCGATTTCTTGTGAAAGTCCAGAGTGCTTCTAACGCTTTCCTCGCCGAAATATCTCCTACAATTACCAAATGGCCCTACTTCTACTCCTCGTCCCTACTGGCTAACTGACGTGGGCGAACATCAGCCCTTGCGGTGGATCCAATTGGTGAGTTCGTTTATCCAACTTGGCCCCTCCTTTTGTACTCGTGGAGTAGGTCAGAAATGCTAGGGTAGTTAAGGCGCTTGATGGAGTAGAGCGCAAATAAAACTAATGCACCACGTTCAGGCTCTGAAGACAGCGAGAAGTCGAAATGTCAGGCTCTGCTAAATAAAGATCCACCTAAAAACCTCGTGTTGGCACAAAAAACTTGACTGACTAACAACCTACAAAGCCGAGGTTTGAAGACGAAGGAAGTTGGAGATTACTGGACAACGTGCCTCCGCATCTCTTAGTTGATTTGAGACTCTATTCTGTCTAGAGCAAAGGCTGCTCTTTGTGCAAAGTACGACAGGTCGGTCACTAAACGAGAGATTCCGAAGTGGTGAGAACAGCTTATCAAATGGCCAGCGCTCTAATATTAACGAAGTTCATAATAATGACCAATTGGCAAGACTCACTGTTTTAGGAGGAACTCAAATTTCGTCTAACGCTCTAAGTGTTCTGAGTTTGGGGTCATAATTTTTACCTCATCAAAACATCAACGCATCAATATGCCGTAGAGTGGTGGGAGGCTTACATAGGCTTAGGGATCTAATGCGAAACAGAAGTAGGAGCGAGCTACGCCAAGAAAATCTTCTGAATTCTAATGGACGACAACCCGCTGTGCCATTTCCACGTACGTTCTATAAAGAACCTGCTCCTATGCCTGACGCAGATTCCAAGTTCTGAATTTTGTCATCTGGTGTGTTTGAAGTGTTCAATCGCTGCAAAAGAAACCGCGATACTAACTGGGATCGTGCTCAATAGTCAGGGAATTACGTGAGCTAAGATCCAATGACATTTTGCGAATCTCTGTTAGCGATAAAGGGGGAGAGTTCGTTGTTAATCCGCAAACTTTAGATCGGGCTATAACCGAGCTTCATCTTAGCGACAACTCCATACGGGATGCGCATTAAATATAGGTCCGGGCAAAAATTTGCGGATTTGAACCACGAGCGGGATTTTTTTCTGGAAATTAAAGTGCCATTAATTTGTGTTTTGGCGCGCCGCCATCATCGGTCTGCACCAGGAAGGGCATGAGTCGAAGAAAATTGTTCATTTTCCATCATTTTTCTAGCGATTGGTCCGAAAGACGATGTGACGGTTCAAGGAGCTTAAATGTTCACCGTTCAGGGAAAGACGAGATATAAAGGTTTCTGTTGCAACATTTTATACCATAAAACGGATTCATGAGAAAAATTTCTCGTCGCTCAATGAGGAAGGTGGGGAAAGGGAATTCATCAGCGCTACCTCTGTAAAACATTGTCAGAGCAAAGCTAGGACTTTGCCTTTATCGACAATAGACGGCACATTTCCTCTCGCCCAAATGAAGAACGTGGGGCCTAAGATATGCAGGAGACTTTTGACGGGCATCGCAGATCGTAGGCACCGGAACATGGTTTTCAGTGATTAGAAATTTTTACATACAACAGAACCTATTGAGAGTCTACAAAACAATCGGAAGAAGATAAGAAGCAGGCCATTTCTAGAGGAAAAGTCACCGGAAAAACTGCACAATCCAGCTCTGTTATGGCCTGGGGTGCAATAACCTCAGATGGGAAAACGCAACTGCGCAACTGATGTACTCGATGCTGGAGTGAATATCAATAAGAAAATGCACTTGAAATTGGTCTTGGAGAAGGGTTCGAATCCAGTGTCCATTTCCCACTTCGGAGGCGAACCATAGTGCTTTCAGCAATGCTCGGATCCTGTACACAAGACGTGTGTCGCCCAGAAGTGGCGTAAGTGCGAGCTTCCACATTTCATCGCCCATGAAGAATGGCCATCGAATTCACCAGATCTGATCCCCTTGACTTTTAGGTCTAGTCAGTTTTAGAGCGCAAGATCTTAGCTACAAGACACAACAACTTGGATTCGTCCAAAGCTGCAATTATGAAAACGTGGACTGATCTCAAGAGGACTACCTGCGTGCCACGTGTAACGCCTTCGCGACTCGTTTGAGAAGCAGCATACGCGCATGAGGAGGGCTGTTTTGAATTGATTGTGTTACTATGAAACTGCGATTATTTGAGGCCCATAATTAATGCGCACCTTGTATGCCGTCGCGTTTCTGAGAGAGACTTCAAGTTGCAATGCAGACATCTAAACCGCATCTGGATGACCACTGGAATGTCTGACGGAATGGGCAAAAGGTTTCTCAGGGACCTTAGGCTGGATAACCCTTGTTGTCCGGTTTTTTATAGCCTAGCAAAAACGCATAAGCTTTCCCAGGTAGATTTGCAATCCACGTCGCCGGACATTTGCAAAATAAGACCTATAATCAGCTGTGTTGGCGGACCAACCGATCGGATTTCTTGGTTCCTTAACAGTATTGTGAGCCAATTTTGACCCCTATCATCTGACCAACATGTGCAAATTTCTTGAAATATTGCACAACTCTATTTTCGGTGAAAGTTGTGTAATGGAATCATTTGATGTGACTTCACTTTACACGAATGTCCAAAACGATGACAGGCACTACCTGAAATAATTAGCATGTGGGGACATAAACACGTTTGGTTTGTCGAAACCGCACATCATGATTCTGGTCAAAGAGTGTGTGCATTGCAATATCTTTAAATGGTCACCTGTATCACCTGTCGTACCATTGACCATCGACTTGCCGAGCAGGCGCCAGCAGCGTCTCCATTCGTCCCTGTCGCGTGCAGGAGTGGTCCAATGGATCCTCCTCGCTCGAGGGACACGAAGAGCGTCATATCGGTCGTTCAGGGCTTTCACGAAGAAGTCCGACCAACGCACTGGTGGGCTTCCTGGTGTTCTCTTGACATCCCGCGGAATCCAGTCGGTGATGGCTCTCGTCCAGCGGATGTCTGCGAATCGCATTACGTGGCCGGCCCACCTAATTTTCGACTACTTGGCCCAAGCGACAGCGTCTCTGATCTTCGAACGTCGGCGAAGCTCGGAACTCCGAGGGCCTTCTCTCTGCGTGAGTCGTTTCACTCCGAGCATCGTCCTCTCGATTCCACGCTGCGCGTCGCTAATCGCGTGTTCATCCTGCTTTCGTATAGCCCAGGTCTCTGAGGCGTATGTTAGAGCAGGAAGAACAGTGGAGTCGAATAGGAGGGCACGGGGTCGGACGAGCTTCGTCTTCTTCGCGACTTCTCGACGCTCTTGAAAGCTCTCCAAGCCGCTCGTTTCCTCCTCCTCAGTTCTAGTGCTAGGTCGTTGGCCACGTTGACTTCGTGAACTAGATACACGTAGCTGGAGCACTCGGAAATGTTCGTTCCGTTGAGCGAGAATGGGGCATCAGAAACATTTCCGTTCTTCATGAACATCGTCTTCGTAAGATTCAGCTGCAGTCCAACGTTCCCACATACACGATCGAAGTCGGCTAGCATTCTCTCCGCCTGACTGATGCTCGGTGTTATGAGCATGATGTCGTCAGCGAAGCGAAGATGGTGCAGTTGCCGGCCGTCGACCTTCACTCCCATGTCTTCCCATTCTAGTTCGCGCATGACGTTTTCGAGGGTGGCGCTGAAGAGCTTCGGGGATATGGTATCCCCTTGTCGAACCCCTCTCTTCACGTCAATGACGACGTCGTTGTAGAATGGTGAGATCTTGGTCGTGAATCCACTGTACAGCTCTCGAAGGACTCTGATGTACTGAATAGGAACGCCCTGAGTGAGCAGGGCTTCGAGGACCGCTTCAGTCTCGACGGAGTCGAATGACTTCTTCAGATCGATGAACGTAAGGCATAGCGGCAGCTTGTACTCTCCCGACACTTCGATGAGCTTCGTAATGGTGTGTATGTGGTCGATCGTGCTGAATCCTCTCCGAAATCCTGCTTGTTCGCGTGGCTGTCCTTCGCCCAGCGTTCTGCTGATCCTATTCAGGATGACTCGAGTGAACAGCTTGTAGACTACAGACAGCAGGCAGATCGAGCGATAGTTGCCAATGTCGTGCACGTCTCCCTTTTTGTACAGCAAGGCTGTCTTGCTGGTCTTCTACTGAGATGGAACCTTGCACTCTGACAGGTAGCGTGTGAAGAGCCGCGCCAAGGTGTTGATGAGCGCTGGCGGGAGGTTCTTCAGGTGTTCTGGTCTGATCCTGTCAGGACCGGGTGCTGTACGTTTCTTCACTGACGAGATGGCGTGTCGGATCTCGGAAGGGAGAACAGAGCGAACGACGTATCCATCCTGCGGAAGATGGCATGGGGGCAGGTGGACGTGACTATCGAAGAAATCGGAGTACAAGTCGTGGATGACCTTTTCCATGGTCTTTCTGGAAGAGGTGGCGGTTCCGTCAGGACGTCGGAGCGCGGCCATCTTGGTCTTGAAGTTTGCGAAGTTCCTTCGGGCATTGCGGATTCTCAACCCAGCCTCTGCTGCTTCAGCCAACACTTCCGCCCTTCTATCCTCGAGGTCTTCCTTTATCGCCGCTCTGCACAGCTTCGCAAGCTGGGGCGTCAGCCGGCAAGAGAGGTGGAGAGGTCCCAGTTGATGGTCGTTCTGGGACTCCTCTTCTTGAACTTTGCGGCCTTCTCTCCTTGACAAAAGCGGAGCATGGCGCGAAGGAGGCGGTGGTCCGATCCGGTGTAGAACTTGGGGACAACGGAGACGTCGGTCAGGCAATACTTGCGGTTGAGGATGATGCGGTCGATCTCATTGTGGAACTGGCCGCCGGGAGATTCCCAGGTCCATCGTAGGGAGGAAGGCTTCTAGAACTGCGAGTTTCCATGGATGGTGTTGGTCGACATGGTAAACTCAGACAGCCTTTCACCTTGCTCGTTCCACTCCAAACCGTGGGTTCTGATGTGAAGTTCTTCCGGCAACCTTCGTGGCCCGATCTTGGCGTTGAAGTCGCCGACGATCACTTTGTAGAAGGTGTGGTCTTCCTTATTGAACTTCTCAAGCTTCACGAAGAAGGCCTGTTCGTCGTCGTAGTCGGATGTTGGGGCATACGCGACGAACACAGTCAAAGCTGGCATGGAACCACATCGCTTCAGTCGCAAACGTTCGTTTCCGGTTGTCAGAGACTTGTACGAATCGATGTTCATGGCCATGTCTGCTCCAATCAAGCCAAGGATGAGTTTTGGAGCCTGCTTGATGAGAAGATAGCAGATGTACCGTCGAAAGATGCCATCGTAGTCGCTGGTGACCTTAATGGGCACGTAGGTGCTACGAAAGACAGGTATAGCTGTCGTGTTGGGTTCGGATACGGGTCGCGTAACGCAGATGGTGAGCGTATCTTTGAATATGCGGAATCGCACAACCTCACCATAGTGAACACCGTATTTCGCAAACGCGATTCCCGCCTCATCTCGTTCTATAGTGGGAACACCAGGACTCAGATAGACTTTGTCCTTGTGAAGGATCGAGACCGAAGTCTTGTCACAGACGCGAAGGTCGTGCCGTATGAGACGGTCGCCCCACAGCATCGACCGCTCTGTACTTTAAAGATCGCCCCTCCGAGGCTGAAGCAGGTCGAGCGATGCGGGGCACCAAGAATCAAGTGGTGGCGAATGAAAGAGAAGGAAGCAGCTGTGATTTCTCGCGTGCGGTTACCGACAGTGACAACTGTCGACGAAACTTGGGAGAAGGCCACCGACGCGATTCGTCACGCTGCACGGTCGGAGCTCGGCATCACGAAGCCTGGACGACGGAAGGTCGACAAGCAGGTCTGGCTGTGGACAGATGACGTGAAAGCCAAAGTTCGAGAGAAGAAGACGCTATATCACGTGTTTCTCGGCGAAAAGACAGCCGATAACTGGCGGAAGTACCAAGAAGCGAGGAAAGCTGCAGAGAAGGCCGTAGCTATTACAAAAGCCACTCATTATGGAGATGTCAACGGGAAGCTCGAGTCGCGCAATGGTTATCGGTATCTGTACCGACTCGCAAAGAATCGCCATCGGCAGACCGAGGATATTGAGAAGTTTTTCGGCATCATTGATGAGAACGGCCATCTTCTTACGAGAAGGCATTGATGCGATGGCGCGACTACTTTGAGGGAACTCTACAGTAGAATTTCCTTATCCAGCCATCCCTTCTACGGCTCCAACCCACGGCCCCGTTCAGAAGATCACCGTGGAGGAAACTGAAGCGGCTTTGAAGAAGATGAGGCCAGGCAAAGCGACTGGGCCCGATGACGTGGCAACTGATTTATGGAAGTCCAAGTAATGGTGCCCTACTGAGCGGTTGGCGAAGTTCTTGAATCAGGTTGTGGCGGAGAAGAAAGTCTCTGAGTGCTGGCGCCAAAGTACGACGATTCCGATTTGGAAGAGGAAGGGCAGTCCCGCAGACTGCTCCAATTACCGTCCGATTCGCTTGCTTTCGCACAGCATGAAGATCATTGAGCGAATTGTCGATGGAAGAATTCGGGACATCGTCCAGCACTCCAGCAATCAGTGCGGCTTCGTGGCTGGATGTGGCACCGTTGATGCCATACATGCCGCTCCTGATAGGGAAGCATCGCGAGAAACAGATGCCAGTGCATATCGCCTTCCTCGACTTGGAGAAGGCCTTTGACCGCGTACAGCTGCAGAGAAATGGTACGCCTGCGACAACATGGAGTTCCTGAATTGCTCATAGAGTTGATGCGAATTGTCCATTATTGTCTAAGGAGTAGAGTTCAAGCTGCAGCTGCAACCTCCATGGAGTTTCTCATCTCTGTCGGGGTACACCAGGGTTCTGCGCTTTGCCCACTCCTCTTTATTGTCGTCATCGATGCCATCACTCGAGATCTTCAGAACCCCGTCCCTTGGACGTTGCTTTATGCTGATGACGTAATGCTCGCTAGCGAAGATAAAGATGAACTCGAGCGAGAGGTGCAAGCTTGGTGTGATCGCTTGGAGCGGTTTGGACTCAAATTGAACGTGAAGAAGACCGAATATCTAACGACGGACGTTACTGTGTCCAGCCCCATCAAGGTTAGCGGCATCGAGCTTCCACGCACTGCGGTCTTTAAGTACCCAGCAGTCGCGTTTGACGGCAAACTGATGGTCGAACTGAATTCACGAGTGAGTGCAGCTTGGTCCATGTGGTGCTCGTTGACTGGCGTGCTCTGCGATAGGAAGATACAGGGCGTTTGAAGTCGAAGATATACAGAGCCGTCGCCCGGTCAGTAGCAATGTACGGCGCTGAGTGTTGGCCTGCGACCAGGGAAGTTGAAACGCGCCTCAGCGTCATGGAGACGAAGATGCTGCACTGGACGGCTGGAGTCACGCGCATGGACCGCATCCGAAACGATGGCATTCGGCAGAAGTTCGGTATCGCGCCGATAGCTGACAAGATGCGCGAAGCTCGCTTGCGATGGTACGGCCACGTTCTGCGTGGAAAGGAAGACAGCGTCCGCAAGATAGGCCTTAACTTCGAGGTAATAGGAAAGCGGCATAGAGGGCGCCCGAAGCAGCGGTGGGCTGATACGTTGCATATGGTCTCCACCCTGATCTAGCGCTGGATCGGCAAAGGAGGCGTGATGACACCAGAATAGCGGACCCCGCCACGAAGCGGGACAATCTCTGAAGAAGAAGAAGAAGGAGAAGAAGAAGAAGAAGAAGAAGTTCATGGCCAAGTGCGTGTTGACGAGGGCACCAACGCCGCCTATTTCCCTGCTGTCGCATGTTCCGAGGAACAGTTCTTCTCCGGAGTCGTAGAGGGCTTGTAGAGGGTGGTGTCTTCTCGTCTTGGTCAGTCCGATGACGTCGCACTTGATCTTCCTTGCTTGCATCAGCAGGTCCTCGACATATGCTTGTGATGCAAGAGTGCGGGCGTTGTATGTACAGATCGTCATCCTAGTCCTTCTCAATTTGCGCACCCTGGTTAGGCCCTGAGATTTTAGCAGCCTCTCCGTACTCGTCCTTCCCATCGCTGCAGAAATGGGGGCTCTTTCGAGGTTAGGGGAATGAGGCCCTTTAGTGCTGCTGTGCTTGACTGCAATACAACAAGGGCAGCTAGTCAGGCTCTTTCGTGTGGACGAAGAACTCCGCGCAGCCAGCCAGACTGCGCGAAGGGACGAGGGGAGACTTTTGAGGCGGCCTCGAATCGGACACATTTGGTTCGCGTTTTCGTTCCCCTATCCACCACCCGGGGACGCGCCACGTGGTCCTGCGACAAGCGGCCCGAGATCCCCTTAACAAGAGAGCCTGAAGGCTCTCTATTGAGGGAGGACTCGACTGCCCACCCCTAGTGTATTGCAGCAGTCATCTATGTGTATCACATAGATGACCGCTGCATCGTAGCATCAACACAATCCGAAATGGGTTAGTGTTGCAGGTTACTGAGCGAGCAATCTCGGTACATTAGGTTGACTCGAGAAGCTCCGAATAATGGTTGGCTCGGTATCTAAACACGCAAATGAAAGTGTCCGGTGAGGGAGTACTTAGAATGGTGTCGTAAACCAACCTATAATAACATCGCGATTCACGCAAGGTCAGCACACCCCACTGCTATGAAACGTGCTGTTGTCAGCGACATGTTCGGAACGGAAGTTGTTACGTGTGCGGACCCCAATGACCGTCAAGAGTTTTACGATTAGCTTCAGATATAGCCATTTCCATTTCGAACGGCTATAGGGTTTTAGGTCGACATAGGAGATCTCACGCTAACTCTCATGATAGATCTCGCGCAGGCAAGATACCCCTCGTCCTACCATTCATCTCCGATAGGCCTTTGTCATACCATCGCTCACGCCGAGCGACTCCTTATGATATGCTGAAATATCGATCCGGCGGCGCGATGGAATCGATATTGGTGCATATCATTAGGCGTCGCTCGGGGTGAGCGATGGTATGACAAAGGCCATAGAGTCACTGCTTAAATTCAAAGAGCTATTGTAAGGGCACAACTGCAGGATGACGTTATCTTAGTGAACATTCCTAACAATAACATCAATCGGCATTTAGTTCGAAATAGGCTCTACGATCAGCAGTGTATTTTGGAAAACTGCGTTATTTGCCCAAATGGTCGTTTAGGCGATTGCCCAAGGGTGGAGCAATTTTCCAGATCGCGTGCTTGGCATGTAACGCCAAATACATCGGAGAAACGGGAAGGGCTCTTGCAGTGCGCGTAAGGCAGCATCTATTTAGTAAACGACGTCGTTCGCAAACCGGTCCACTTGGAAAGCACAGGATTGATGCGCATAACGAAAACGACTTTGAGGTGAAATGTACCATTTTGGCCATAGCAGGAGGCATTTCGGCGAAGAAAGCGTTGGAAGCATTCCGGATTTTCCAAAGAAATCCAGTAATGAACAACCGAAATGAGCATCTGTTACGAGTGACTTTCTGCCGTTCGTGTGAACTGTGGTGTGCAGTATGTCCCATTCGTTCCTACTGGCTAACTGACGTAGACGAACATCAGCACTTGATGTGAATGAAATTGGTGAGTTCGTTTATCCAACTTGGCCCCTCGGACGTAAGTTGAGCCACCGACACTCGTTTATGTCAGCATCGGTGGTTTAGTGGTAGAGTGTTCACCTGCCACGCGGGCGGCCCGGGTTCAATTCCCGGCCGATGCACCATAAGCGAGCGTTGTTGGTTCAGATTACGTTCGTTTTCCTCGGTACACAACATGTACACAAGTATTAGATCACAGTTTACCTCAAACGTGAAAATTAAACCAAACAGTATGATTCAAAAATACATTACATACATGAGAGCATTATAAATACATCCTGAAAGAATCTAAGATGAGGAAAAATAAACAGAACATTGAGAAGAGCACAATGTGAATACTCCCACATGACTCTCTTATAAGGAGTTTTCTGTCTGCATAGCGCGACAATCTGGTAATGCTCAAAGCTAAATTCTTTTACGATTTACCACGAGTCGTCCTATGATCGCGAGAAAGTCGCGATAATAGAGATGGGAGGCAGAGGTCCCTGCGCGGAGGGGTTACCGTTTTCACGCGCTCGAGACGGACAATACTCCTATGAAATGAAGGAGATCGGAGAGAGCGCCAGGCATATGTATAACCCCGAATTGCCGGAACTCTTCGTTGTGGGTATTGCGAATGTCTTTACCTCGTCCAAAAGTGCCCAGCAATTCGAACATTACAGGACTGTCTCTCCTGGTTTGTGTGAGAAGCTGAGGCTTTACCTTTAGGAAAAGCATAGAATTTCTCCTATCCTATCTAGGTCTTTTATTTAGAAACATGGAATTCTTCTCCTCGTCGCTCTCGGTTTTTGTTTTCAGATAGACAACGATACGATGGGAGATGAGCAAGAGCGACAGTCCACATAAAACCACCGACAGTCACCAACGTCACGCCCTCTCTCGCCTTTCGACTACTGGAGGACTACCACCGTCAGCCCGAACACCGTGATATACGTGATCTGTATTTCCGCCTGAAGTCATGTCCAGGGTCATGTGCTTAAAACTGTATTAGGACGAAGTTGTGGAGGCAGAAGTAGGCCCCATGTGAGACCAGTTGAGGACGCGAGGTAAATCCAGGCACGTTGTAAAAGGCGCCCGTGGGCGACGGGCGACCTTTTAAGTTTTGTATCCGTGACGGGAATCCGTTAACCTGAGTGAAATAGAACCAGAAGTTCCTGTCGTTTGATGGCTTGGACGAATTCTAGCTATCAAAAGTATTATGCAGTCATAGAAAGTAGTGCCGTTGCTGAGGTGAACTGAGACAAAAGGACTTTACCATCCTCGTGGAAGCTTCACGTCTAGACCCTCCTTTTCGAGGTTGGCGTTCGGCGGTATTTCCGTGGCACACGTGACAATTCTGAAAAGGAGGAAGAGGACAGTAGGTTCTTGAAGGCCGAGTCGATGTGGCAACTCACCCACATGTGATCTCGTTTGTCTCTCGGTAGTACGTGCAGTACACATTCCTGCAACATCCGTGGTCAGAGAATCTCATCTATGGAGTTCAAACCCGTGCTCAGCAAGCTGCACAATCAATTGGTTGCAAACAGAAGAGGACAATGGTAAGCAGACAAAAAGCTGTCTACTTGAATACCACTTCGGAGAAAAATTATGCCATCATTGAAGTGGACAGTGGAACAGTGTGGGGCATCAATCGAAGTGGAGTGGCGAAAAACAAATGGAAAGTAATTATGTAACAGCAAGGAGTGCCGCCTTAAATTTTTATTTATTTGCTATACGAAGGACATAGTCCTGTTTAGAAAGGATCAAGGAACACAAAGGAAAACACTGAACATATTACATGAGGCGGGGACTTCACAAGGACATAAGAATTAATCACCTATATCAACTACCCACGTAATGAGGCATGAAGTGACCGCTCACACTGCTTCCGCAAGCTCTAATAACCCTTTTATAGACCTGCACACGGAACCTTGTTGTGCTTCTTACCTAGCAGCAAATTGAAACCATTAAGAGTTGTTTAAGAGTTTGTGTACGTGTTAGAAATCGGATGTGACTCACGTTTGAGCACCTGCTGATGCTCGAAGTGTGAGCCCTCTCCTTAGGATATCATCAGTATCCCATTAAAGAAATCAATTGGGTTACCGATGGAGAAGCCAGTGCTTCACCGCTCTAATGGAGCCTAGGCTATAAGCTCCGACCAGAGCGACACCTGGCGCCTACTCCAGCTACGCTTTCGCGCGCTCCTCTCATCACACATATGTATAGCAATCAGGGAGCACATTGCCGTTGCACAGCAGCACATTGGTATTGGAAAACATCGCTCTAAATATTTAAGCAGTGCTGCTTTTGTAGCCTTAATAAATAGTCATTCTGGGTAGCTCCAATACGCTTGGCAAATTTGATTAATAAAGCACCATTAGCACCATTAACAAGATCAGATAACAAAGTAGTCATGCAGATATCCATGTCATTGCTGGGCAACTACAGACGTGTTGGACGCAGCTAACTAATTTTTTCCCATAGGTGAAACAGGCGGTTCAAAACGTTGAACGCTGCAATTCATAGAAGAAGTTTTATCACGTTCGAAGCGGCAGGCGATGTCACAGTTTTACGCTTTCTGGTATAAAAGAGTAAAGAAACCTACACACAGGAGGTTCTGGTTCGTGAGAAGCTTCTGGAAGAAGCTGCTGCTCCTTGAAGTGAAAGCGTGCGGAAAGACTCACTCTGCGAGGATCTGACGGATAGAGAGCGACAGGAGGAGAACGGCGGCGAGGGGAGACTGCATGTGAGAGCGGGCGACCGGTGACAAAGTGGCGGCGATGAGGGGAGGGACGATAACCAAGGCCACCAGCGCTTTGGGCGACTGAGCCGGGCCCACGACGCTTCTGGTGGTCGGCCGGCAGCGCGCACTGTGGAACTGCTGCTGCTCCTGCAGTTAAGCCAGAGCAACCGCTATACCTCGTGATACAGATCGACTGCGCCAGGCATCACATTTTGCTCAGTTCTGTGTAGTGGTTTCAGTGGTGCGGTGACGGCGGAACTTCATTTCGATGTGAACCGCAAACATTTTTCTTCGTTACAGGTGCAGCCTTCAGTCTCAGCATTCCGACATCGGTGTGCTCGAGGGTGCGATTCTCCCACCTGATGGGAGCGTCCAAGTGGCAGCCAACGCTAATGGACGAGATACGATCTGCCGCTGTGTGCAGGCGAACACACGTCGCCGTTTGTCGGGTGGCGTCTCGCGACCAGGGTTGGACGGAATTTTTGTTTTCTGGTTTTCTGGCCATTTCGCACAAATTTTTCTGTTTGATGGGAAAATGGCCAAAAATTGGCCAGAAAACAGAAAATGGAGCTGGGAACAAAATCATCTGTCAATTCAAAATCATCCACCAATTATCATAGTAGTCCAATAAAAAGAATCCAAAGAGCGTCATAGAATTATGAGCTTCATTCCAAAACAATATCCTTAGAATATTTTAAAGTGTACAACGTTTTTAGAGTATTTTAAAGTGGCGTTTTTGGATATGCTCGTGTAAAAGTTGGGCCATACACTCATGAATTAAGCCGCTTTGTTTCTACCTATATCCTCCAGCTTCTTTCTACCGTAGCCTTCAGTAGTCTTCCATAATACGAGAGACGGATGTCAGAATCGTGCTCACCACCCCAATAACCTCTTGGAGGAAATTTGAACGAGATTCTTTCGACATCTCAACGCGCAGAAGGACTATGGGGACCTGCTTGCAATGGCCGCCTCCCACGAGAAGGGTCGAGTGGTAGGAACTAGGGGTCGATCTCTACTTATCCGACTGCGCTGACGATTTGACCGATGATCGTCGCGTGTGTGTCGCCGTAGTAGATCAAAATTGCCTACAAAAGGGCGACCACCCTGCTCACTAACCAGTTCATCTTTCTCTTACTTGGCTCGTCATGTTCATTTCACCAATATCGTTTAATTAACCAACGTTGAAGCACTGTTAGGTTGTCCGGAAAGTTCTCAGCGTTTTGTATTACTATTTTTCATTCGTCTGTTATTAAGTAAAAATACGACTTGCATTGCGCATTAATGCTACTTTCTGTACAGAATTTTTCGCTCTACCTGACTAAATAAGTTTTATGTTTCAACAATGTTTTACATTTCTGTTATTGGAAGGCTTATTGAAGTGTGTCGAAGGAGCGATTCCGAACGAAATTTTATTTCAACCTCAAACTGGGAGATCCGCAGCCGAGACAGCTCGACGAACAGATCGCTTGCACTCGCAAAACGATCCTCGATTTGTATTGTACTCAAGGAGGCTTGAGCGGGCACTACTCCGTCACCAAATATCGATTGAGAAACGTCTCGCCAAACGCAGAAGCTCAAAAAGGTTTAATTTTTACTGTAGAAATAAGCTCAAGCTGAATGAAAGCATACCGATTCTTGAATCTTACGACGGAATCTCACTAGGGAAGGGTTCTCCCATGGAACTCCAAGTTGAGACCTGAATCATTAGAAAGAGCTCGGAATGCTGATTACGAATATGGGTGTGAAAATTGCAAAATGAAACTCCTCAGCGAGTTATGGCCTGCCGGAATCGTGTGCCTCACCACAGCTGGCTGTACGACGCACCGGGCGCGAGAGTGGTGAGTCATCGGAGCTACGCAAGAAGAGCACGCCAGCTGCGGCAGTGGCGCAGGGGTAGTGTTCACGCTCTCGGGTGCGTCGTCGTTGGTTCGACTCCCGTTGCTCCCGACCTTTGCAAATTATAATTTATTTTCGAAACGACCTTTTGTTCTGAATTATGACACGTGTCTGATTAAATAGCCGAGAAAACTACCACACACGTTTGTAAAAATGCTTTAAGGCAAGAAATTGTTATGGTGACATTTTTGTTCACTATTTTGCTCAAATAGAGTCAAAATCATATATTGAATAACTAGAGGTGTTTCTAACAACCTTGGCATTCATGGAACAAAGAAAAAAATGTGTTTAAGTAAAAAGGTGAGTAGAATGTATGATGAGGAAGAAGAAAATGTCGTTGATCTACTGCTTTTTTTTCGCTCACTATGTCCTTCTCACCAGCAAGGGTGGTGTCCATTCTTCTCGCTGAATTTGTGATAGCAGAGTAAATAAAAACGTCACCATAACAATTTTTTTGCCTTAAAGCATTTTCACAAACGTGTATGGTAGTTTTCCCGGCTATTTAATCAGATACGTGTCATAATTCAGAACAAAAGGTCATTTCGAAGATAAATTACCAGTCGTACGTCGGCCTAGCGGCCGCCTACAACTGGTTGGGGGCTTCGCCCCCAAACCCCGAGAATAGGACGCCATGGCCGCTACGGGTTTCCTATTCTTCCCTAGGCCTTCTTACCTTTATGTTAATCGAGATGGATCGATTGATCCGACGTCAGATTCGTGTTCAGCGACCTCGATTACCCCAGGGCCGAAGTTTCGCGCCGCTTGAACGTCATCCTCAAAAAATCGATAATATCGATCGATATCGATTGGTCGACTTCAGATTCGTGTTCAGCGACCTCGATTACCCCCAGAGCCGAAGTTTCGCGCCACTTGAGCGCCATCCTCAAAAAATCGATAATATCGATCGATTCACAGACTTTATTTAGCACTTGAAAAAAAATCAAGTCTTACCTATGCGGTCTTCCTTGCGATCAGGTGAGGTCATGCTTAATTTTTTTAAAGCTTTTTCCTGAACGGAACGATCTCTAAAGCAGGCATGTAGCTTTAGAAAACAATAATTTCTATTTTATATACATTCTAGAATCCGCCCTTTCCTAAACGATTTTCCAGGTGATCAGGTAGGTCATGCTCATTTTTTCAAAAATAAAGTTTTTTTTTCTGGACGTCAAAAACTCTCTCTCCCTCTTTAAAGCTGGCATATAGCTTTAGAAAACAATAATTTCTATTATATATATATATATATATATATATATATATATATATATACATATATATATATTCTAGAATCCATCCTTTCCTAAGCGATTTTCCATGTGATCAGGTGAGGTCATGCTCAATTTTTTTCAAAAATAAAAATTTTCTACCTGAACGGAATGATCTCTAAAGCTGAAATGTAGCTTCGCAAAAGCTCAACTTTTGAAAGGTACATAATAAAAAAATGCGGCTTATCTGGAGCTATTTTCGATGTGACCAAGAAGGAAGGATCACTGGTCGATTGCTCGTCGATGTGATTGGAAGGTGCTATACATGTACTTTATTCAACCGAGAGTAACTCGCTCAGTTTTGAGAGATGTGCAAACGCGGGTGACATTCAAAAAACTAGAAGAAATTCTCTTTCCACAAAAGCGCCTTTCAAAAAGGCATGTTTCATGCTTGGCCGGGGGATGCGATTTTTTGCTCGAAAAAATTGGGAGTGATTTTCAGAAAAAGTGGACGTAAACTCACTAATTTTCGAGAGCTGTGCAAACGCGGGCAGCATTCAGAAAAACTAGACAAAAGTGCTCTATCTTCATAAGGCAAAAATTATATTCTGAAAAAATATCTTCATTGCGCGGCCCGGGAGGTGCAATTTTCTCTGCGATTTTTCGCGTAAAATACTTGCCGAAAAATCGCACCCCCCCCCCCCCGGCCGCGCATGAAGATGCCGTTTTTTGAAAAACGGTTTTTGTGATTCTTCAAAAGGAGCATCTTCTCCGGTTTTTGCCCGCATTCGCACATTTCTTAAAAATGAGTGAGTTGTGATCGTTTAAGTGCCGGGCTACTTCGTAAGACCTCTTCTTCCAGCGAGGGCCGCAGATTGCGGATACCCGCACTTAAACGATCATATCTCGACTAACTTTTAAGAGCTGTGCAAATGCGAGCTGCATTCAGAAAAACTGGAAGAAGTGCTCTATCTTATGGATTGCAAAATAAAATTTTGAAAAAGGGATCTTCATGCGCGGGCCGGGGGGGGGGGGGGGTGCGATTTCTCTGCGATTTTTTGGTAAAAATCGCAGAGAAGTCGCACCCTCCCCGGCCGCGCATGAA
>OX377205.1:51915766-51960692 GCA_947396885.1 Heligmosomoides polygyrus polygyrus
ACTGAATCCTTCACCGGCGTGATCGGAGTGATTTCACAAAAATATTCATAACTCGGTTATTTTTTAGAAATTCAAAAATCCCGCTAGCTTTTTGAAAATTAAATAAACAGCGCTTCTTTGCGGTTACAAACATGTTTAGCAAAAAAGGGATCTTCATGCGGGGCGGGGGGGGGGGTTCGATTTCTGGTCGATTTTTGCCGAAAATCGACCAGAAATCGAACCCCCTCCGCCCCGCATGAAGATCCCTTTTTTGGAAATCGATCTTTACATGATAAGAAAGCGTATTTTATGTACTTTCAGAAAAACTAACGGAATTTTTGAATTTCGAAAAACTTGCTGAGTTATGGATATTTTTGTGAGATCACTCCGATGTCGACGGTAAAGGGTCGGTCCGAGATTCAGTTCACGACTTCCGAAAATTGATCATATCTCGGCTATTTTTTCGAAAATCAAAAATCCCGCTTACTTATCAAAAAATAGAGCAAATGTGCTCTCTAACCATGTAAGAACCGTTTTCCAAGAAAGGGGTCTTCATGCGGGGCGGGGGGGGGGGTTCGATTTTCGGTACGTATTTTCGCGACATGGAACCGAAATTGAACCTCCTCTGCCGCGCATGAAGACCGAATTTTTGGACATTAATTTTTACATAGCAAGAAAGGGCTCTTCCTCTAGTTTTTGAAATGCTAGCAGGATTTTGAAACTTCGAAGAATTGGTCAACTTATGAATATTTTTGTGAAGCCACTTCAATTTTTTTCGTTCAAAAATCGAACCAGCAGCCAAGCATGACGACTCCTTTTCTGGAAACGATTTCTACACCATGAGAAAGGCCGTTTTCCCTACTTCATGAAAAGCTAAAACAATTTTCAAAATTCGAAAAACTTACCGAGTTATGAACCTTTTTGTGAACGTTCAATTTTGTGCTCCGCTGACGTTGGTGCAAGGTCGCCCAGAGGTCGATTCAACCTGTTCTATCCAGAAAATCACAATTTTTTCACAGTGAATTGATTAAAACTTCTAGGTTCTTGTGGCTAAATTTTATCCGTATGGGTGATCTGCTTCGGCTAAAAAATAATATTTTCATGAAAAATGAGAATTTTGTATGCGATCCATCCTCGTCATATCTTCATCGCAGCGGAGAAGCATAGTTTTTATTGTATGTTAAGCATGACTTAAAATTTCATATGGTGCAATTCCACTCTCTGTCGTCCTGTCCTTCAGAAGGCAGAAAAAAAAATTCCAGCGAGGAGTCCATCCATATTTCAATTGCGATTGGTCATGTCAGAGAACGCAGTGGCCGCATTAAACTGCCGTAAAACGGAGATTTTTTGGGGCTCCTGGAAAATTCATAAAGCTTTGGTAGATGTGTTTTCAATGCTTTAAAAGGCAGGTTCTAAAAGTAACATGTTCCATGTGATTAGTGTGTCGATATCTTTTCGGTGGACCATAAATCTGCAGACAGGAAATCTTTATTTTTTACTGCACAGTAATCGGCATTTAAAATTTTTTTGATATTCAATCCTATTTTCATATAATTATATTTAATAAATCAATGAGATCATCTGTGGAGGTAGCTGCGAGCGAATTTCCACGTGCTAGTCGTAAGCGTCGAAATCACATCTGGAAAGATGAACCTATTAAAGGGTATAAAAATCACATTAAAAAATTGAAAAAAAATCAATGGAGATAAGAAATAAAACGAAGAAAAACGAACATGAAGAATAGGGGGGGGGGGGGTCGTACCAAATCCGTTCCCGAAGGGGAGGGGGGTCGTAAACTTTCGGCCAAAATCGAACCCCACGCTTGACCCTGGTCGGGTTGCATCCAATCCGCACACACGATGGCAACGCCCCACTACAGATAGCGACTGCTGTCAGATAGCGGCAGCGGGCTGTCGGGAGTCTCGTCTATGTCGCCCTGACCGTGAGGTCGTCAGCCCCTGCCAGCAGCCTGTAGAGGGCATGTCCGCCCTCTCCACTCTGACCCTTATCCCTCATCACGTACCGCATACCATATAATGTATGTCAGTCTACAATACAATACAATACAATACAATATTTATTGAGCCAAAAGTATTACAAAATCCGTTTATCACAAAGGAACACAGCAAAAATTGGCTCTCAAAAGACCAGCAAAAGTAGAGGAAAATTATTGTTTCGAAAGTGATGTGAAAACAGTTGAGCACTAAAAAATTGCAAGGAAGGTTGCTTTTTGGAGATCTGCGAAAAATGGTTTCTTCGATGAATTGAATCGAGACGCGAAAAGTGCTTTTATTCAAACTGTTCACTCACTGAAAAAGGTACTTGTACTCTATCAAAATATTGAGTTTTTTGACTGTCTTATTGAATTTACTAGTGGCAACTATTTTTTACAAGTATTGATATCCAATAGCCGAAACGTGCACAATAGTTTATCAAAAAAAAAGTAAAAAAAGTAAAGCGCAGTCTCATGTAAGTAAAAAGTTATTTTTAGGGAAAATCTTCATTCTACCGGTCTATCTCCAAGATATAGAGACTGATTTGCTATTTGAGATTTAGGGAAAAGAAACATCAAAAAATCCGCTTTGTTTGAGGTGTGCTTCAAGTTTGTGATTGAAGTTAGCTGGGGTTGACGAAGAAACTATTGCATTAGGCAAGCTATTCCATGTTCTTACAGCTCGTACTAGAAAAGATCCAAAGAACTGTTGGGAGCGAACTCGACCTATGAATATGCGAAACGGATGATCTCTAGTTCTATCAGTAAAATCTAAGAAATTAAATATTTCTCTTTTATCAATATCTAAACAGCCAGAGAAAATCTTGAATACGAGATTTTGATCATACAAAATTCTTCGTAGCTTAAGTGAGTTTTCACCAAGCGTTGCAAGTCTTTCTTTATAGCTTACATGATACAAACCGTTTCTTGAGAAAATTGCGTTCGTGAATCTTTTCTGCACTTTTTCGATATTTTCTTTGTGGACGATCTTAACAGGAGACCACAGTGGTGTACAGTATTCCAAAAGCGGCCTTACATACGTGGAAAAAAGTTTGAATAGGGTAGACATACTGTGAGTTTGAAATGCTCGCAAAATGAAGTTGAATCTTCTTGACAATAATGATGACATACTATCCACTCCTTAGCATTTTCGTCTCCATTACACTGAGGCGGCTTTCGATTTCCTTCGTCACGGGCCAGCACTCAGCACCGTACGTCGCTACTGGGCGGACGACTGCTCTATACACCTTTGATTTGAGGTACTCAGGAATTGTCTTGTCGCAAAGCACCCCAGTCAACGAACGCCATTTGGACCAGGCTGCACTCACACGTGCGTTCACCTCCAACTTTAGACTGCCATCGGACGTGACTGTTGATCCAAGATACTTGAAAGATGTAACTCGTGAGAGCTCAGTACCATTGATCTTAATGGATCCATGCTCATTCACATCCGTCGTCAAGTATTCCGTCTTTTTGACGTTTAGCTTGAGTCCGAACAATGCTAAGCGATCGCACCACGCCTGTGCCTGTCGCTCGAGCTCTGCTTTGTCTTCGCATGCAAGCATGACGTCATCGGCATACAGCAGCGTCCAAGGAGCTGCCCTTTGGAGATCGCGTGTAATTGCATCCATGACGATCACGAAGAGCAGTGGGGAGAGCGCAGATCCCTGGTGCACTCCGACAGATATTGGAAACTCCATCGAGGTGCTCGCTGGTGCTCGCACTCGGCTTATTGGGCACGAGTAGAGGATGCGCACCCATTCAATAAGCTCTTCAGGGATACCATGTCGTCGCAACGCGTACCATATCACTTCCCGCGGAACGCGGTCGAAGGCCTTCTCCAAGTCCAGGGGCAAAATGCACCGGTTTCTGTTTCTCGCGGTGCTTCTCTAGCAGAAGACGAACGGCGTGAATGGCATCAACGGTGCCACAGCCAGATACGAAACCACACTGATTCGTGGAAAGCTGTACGACATCCCGGAAACGTCCGTCGACAATTCGCTCAAAGATTTTCATGGTATGCGAAAGAAGGCGAATTGGACGGTAACTAGCACAGTCTGCAGGACTGCCCTTCTTCTTCCAAATCGGAATAGTCGTGCTTTGCTGCCAACCCTCAGGCACTTTCTTCTCAGCAACAACCTGATTGAAAAACTCAGTCAGCCAGTCAGCAGAGCACCAGCCCTTCGACTTCCACAGGTCAGCTGGCAGGTCATCGGGACCAGTGGCTTTGCCTGACTTCATCTTCCTCTGGAGTAACGCGATTGGACCGCGTTCGCAATGAAACCATGCGACAAAGGTTCGGTGTCGCCTCGATAGCTGACAAGCTGCGCGAAGCACGCCTACGATGGTATGGCCACGTCCTTCGCGCTAACGACGACACCGTGTGTAAGATTGGCCTGAATCTTGAAGTCCCTGGAAAACGGCCCAGAGGACGTCCGAAACAACGTTGGCTAGATACGTTGCATATGGACTTGAAGTTAGCTGGTGTCCATCCCGACCAAGCGTTTGATCGGGAGAAGTGGCGTCACCAGACCAGAAGAGCGGACCCCGCCACCAAGCGGGACAAACGCTATTGAAAATGATGATGATGATGATGACTATCCACTGTATAGTAAAACCAAGGAATTGAACTCTAGGATTCATCAGGTAAGAGTAGTCGACCCTTTAACTTGATATGCAAGTCCCGGGGCGATCCTTTTAAATTCCCGGTTTTCTATTTGAATTTTTCTCTTTTTAAGAAAACTAGTTGGCCATAAATTAACCCTCATTACCCCTACCACCCTGCTGACACCTGACGACCGATGTCTATTAGGGGGGGGGGGGGCAAAAGCAATGAGATACCCCTTGCCGTGTCCATATATCTCCATATATATGGCTGGAGTCTGTTTTGTGCTTCCCGTATTTGTATGTTTGAATGCTACTTACTGAAGCCCATCTGAGAAGTTACCACTTCCGCCCTTTCCAGAAGCATGCCAAAACCCCAGCCTGTCTCATGCCGAAACCCCAGTCCGACGAGTCGACCTGTGTCGCGCAAATCTCGCCCAATTCCCAATCCCGAGCAGCCTAGGCTCAATATTCACGCAGGATGAGAAGTACGTCTTCTACCTTAACCCTGCCAAGCAGCGAGTCTAGGTGAGGCCTGGTGACCTGTTACCGACCCTCGTTCGGCGAGATGTTCACGGCGGGAAGCATCTTTGGAGCTTTTGGGTTTGCGCCCATGGATCGGTTTACCGGAAGCTGTTTCCCAAGAGCTCCACGATGAACTCCTAGGCCATGGTAAACGAAATAGAAGAGATGGGCCGGCGACTCGCTCTTATTCATTCGCAGTGCTTCAAGAAGGTTCTCCTCTTCGACAACGCCGCACCCCAACGGGAACAAGTAACCACGGATAAGCTTGGCCAGCTGGGCTACGTTCACATGCCTCACCCACCGTATTCGCTGGACATCTCTCCATGCGAATACCACTACTACTTGAGCCTACAGGACTTCCTAGTCGGAAGGGATCCAAGAACCCAAGCAGTCCTTGACAACCATATCGAGCAGTTGATCAACACCAGGCCGAAGCAGTTCTGGAAGGATGGGATCAGGAAGTTGGCTGAGCGATGGCAGCAAGGTCCTTGCCCTTAATGGCAAATTCATTCCTCAGCATAGTTGATTTGTAATTGAGTTATAAAGAGATAAAGATTTTATCATTTTGTCTCATTACTTTTGGCCCCCCCTAATACAACCGGATCGGTGAGTATTTTGACATTATCGAAGACTCTTTCTACGTATTCGAAGGCATAGAAATAAATTTTTCTTATACACTGGAAAATATATATTTCAAACAAAAAAGAGCTTAAAAAATCGATAGCTAGCCATTTAATAAATATCATGTTCAAATAGTAATATTTTTCGTTAGTCCAGGCGACGAGATCCTATATTTCACGGTTTTCCTGTAAAGTTATATATATATATGCATCTTGGATCCAAGTTATTTCGCTTATTCCGTTAAGCGACGTAGAGCGCCGTGAAAACGTGAACGCCAATGTGACGTAAACGCCGTGAGAACGTAAACGCCGAGACGTGGAGAGCCGAAATACGTGAACGCCGAAGCCACGTCATATTGTTCTTTAATTTACATTTAAAAAATTTTCAAAAAATTTATGTGTCTTTTCAATTTTTTTAGGACAACTATTGTCCATTAAAACGTATTTTAACCGCTCTCAGCTTTTACATATTTATTTTTCTATTTTAGCCGAAAAACTATGAATAAAAGGACTCAATCGCCATATAGTCGACTTTAAATAAAACGCCAAAGGCCATGGCACATAAAAAAGGGTTTGTGTCGTTAGCCATCACAAAGTGATGTTCACCCCTTCACCGCGATGAGGTGGCACATGAAGGGGTCCGTTAGGGGAGGATAACTCTCTCCGTACAAATTCTAATTCGATCGTCTCAGTGAAGTCTGCAGAGCGGTGCACTGCTGAAAAAAACCAGCAGTGAGACCAAATATGGTATATTTAAAATTATTTTTTCTCTTTTCACTTTTTAAGACATACCGAGGACGCCGCTCCAGCGCACTTCCCGCCATAATCAATCCTACAGGTGCAGCCCGTATTTTAATGAATCGCAACAATATTGCCGCATATCAGCTGGGGATAATTTAATGATAACCAAGTGCAAACCATTACAAGTAGACGAAATTATTTTAAACCACAATATAAGCGGGAACTGTTTTTATACACACCTGTCCGTTCAGGAAAATTTATATATTTTATAGGACCAGGTGCATGTGATCTAACTACGTCTAGCCCTATGGCAGATTGTGGTCACTTACCTTTTTGAATTTACAACGACGGATATAATAATTTCAAATTTCCGGCGAGGCTTACGCAAGTGTCTCAAATACATATAAATTTACCAACCAGCCTGGCAAGCCAAGACTTTGTATTTAACGCCCTTCCTATTTTTTATTCGGATTTAGCTAGGCTTTCCACGGACTCAATGATTAAAAATAAAATGAATTCGATCAACAACTTCTATGGCATTAACAAGAACCCTTCCATGGATTCAGCTGCAGGGAAACCCTCCGATTTCTTCCGAAAAGAGACGGTGTCGACCCTGACTTTTATTGAATCCCAGGCTATGGAAGTTCTCCAAACCCAGAAAGAAGAAATTTTGCAGTCACCAGGAGTCCATCAAGCGGTAAGAATCACAGTAGTTGTGGTCATCATTCTCGTCCTCATTTTCGTCTCAGTAGTTGTTTTTTTACTATTTTCAAGCAATCAAAATTTTATTCAATGGAATGATCCACTTGATGACTCTCTGCCTCCTCTGGTCAGACTTTCTCCAATCCATTGTGTTTGCTTACAATTGCAGTAAAAGTTCTACTACAGGATATAGCCCATTCTTCGTCATACATGGACGAAACCCCATCACATGGTGTCACATCGTCCACAACTTGCCGTTCGCACTCGTATTCGCCACAGACAAGACCAATTCTCTGCTGGTCTGAAAGACCGCATCATAGGAGTTGGACGCCAAATTGCCGAAAAGACGAAACTATACAAGGCGGGATGTGATCAACTTCATAAGCTATGCCCAACGGAGCTTTCTACTGGTGATCTTGTACTTTTGCGTGACAACGCTTTTCGTCCCAAAATGACCAATCAGTGGAAAGGCCCGTTCAGTATCGAAGATCGATCCAATGTGACAATTCAAGCTCTTGTGGGTCGCCAAAAGCGACAAACAGTGAATATGAACCGGCTAAAGTTATACTCACCACGTTCTGAGGTAGTCAGTGCTTCTGCTCCGGCACTAGCACCCAGTTTGGAGAGCTCTAAAGAAGCACCGAACACCGCAGAACAACCACTGCGGCGATCACCGCTATTGCAAAGTAAATATAATTTAGCAGGACAACATATGGACTATGGACGCTGATCTATACCTCAGAAGGTAACTAGATCATTGTGTTGTGAGTTTGGTTTAACTCATTTTCGCTGCTTCGCGCAAAAATATATACAAAATCCTTTGAATAGGCACTTCACAGAATTTCCAATTCTCGTTAATAATCAAATTGCTTCTCTCTTTCAAAATCATGCCTCTGTGTCAACCAAACGAGTTTAAAAAAACTAAGGATGACACATGACAAAAAACTGTTGTATATGCGTAGAAAAAAGTGAATAAGATAATTTCATAACGTGTAAAACCATTTCTCTCTCAAACGTAGTGAATTACGACAGTATCACAATACAATGCAATTTATTCTCAATTGTATATTCACGACACTTTATCTTCCAAAATTTTCTTTTTTCCCCCGCACATGTGTGCTAGATACTGAAGACTTCCACATTTTTTTCTTCTCAAGATTTTGTAGCATCCCTGTTTTTGGTTTTCGTATACATTCATAACGATTTTTTTGTTTGACCGTAAAGTAGTGTTTAATCAACGTAACAGTAGATATGTTTAAATTATTCAATTGAATGCTGTGCCGAATAAGGTACTGAAATAATAATAATAAGTCTTCTTCATCAATCTCACTAAGCGAAGACAAAAGACGCAAATTTCTTCATCTTCTTCATCAACGCACCCCACGTGCCTATCCCTCGAGACGAAAGACTTGAACGTCGTCTCTAATTTTCAAATCCCCACGCAAGCACGAGGACGAGCTTGTTCTCAATAACACCCCATCGAATCATGCCTTCCCAGTCCACCACTCATATTACCACATGCTCGGTCTTTAATCGATAGCTCTTTATACAATTTTAAATTTATAGCGTAACTGCGTTGTAGTTCCTATATTTTTCTTACTGTATATCCGATCTTACTTCCTCTCGGACGATTATCGATTGTCGAAGCGATGCTGATGTTCTCAAGCTCGAGGACGAGCTTACTGGAGGAATGGAGATGTCGAGTTGCACCCAATCCGCACCCACGATGGCAACGCCCCACTACAGGTATATAGGCATTGCTGCCAGATAGCGGCAGCCGGCTATCGGGAGTCTCGTCTATGTCTCCCCGACCGTGAGGTCGTCAGCTTATCCCTCATCACGTACCGTATACCATATAATGTACGTCAGTCTATAATAAAGATGACATACTATCCACTGTATAGTAGAACCAAGGAATTGAGCTCTGCGATTCATCAGGTAAGAGAAGTCGACCCTTTAACTTGATAGATCCATCTTTCTTGATCACATCGGAAATAGCTCCAGATAATCTGCATTTTTTTAAAAATATGTATCAGTGAAAGATTTAGCTTTTGTAAAGCTACACTTCAACTTTAGAGATCGTTCCGTCCAGGAAAAAACTTTATTTTTGAAAAAAATTGAGCACGACCTCACCTGATCACAAGGAAAATCGTTTAGGAAAGGGCGGATTCTAGAATATATACAAAATAGAAATCATCGTTTTCTAAAGCTACATGCCATCTTTAGATATCGTTCCGTCCAGGTAAAACTTTACTTTTGAAAAAAAATTGAGCATGACCTCACCTGACCGCAAGGAAGACCGCATAGGTAAGACTTGATTTTTTTTGAACAAGTGCTAAATAAAATCTGTGCTGTTGTAAACTATAGTTTCATCTCCAATGATAGCCTTGTTTAGGAAACATTTTGCTTTTGAAAAATTCCTAGAAAAATTCCAGGAAAATCACTTGACCTAATCGAATGAAAGGTTGCATAGAAGAAGCCTGATTTTTTTTGCTGCAAATTGAAGGTTTGATTTATTTATTTATTTATTTATTTATTGCACATGTTTGTGCGCTATACAAGAAAAGGAATGTAATCGAAGAAAAACATAACATTTAACGAACTTGAGTGTTTCTCGATTCATGTTTGTCACTGAAGCAAAATTCAATGAATCGTAACGCCGCAACAAAACAAGCTCTCAATTGCAAAAATGGAATGCAGAGACTTTGGAGGAGAGATTATGATAAGGATGTTGAGATAAGGATGATGAATTGTAACGTGCTATTGCTTCAGTGCCGATACCATGTCTGAAACAGTACATAATTATTATAAGCTTAAGAAATAGTGAAAATTGAAGAGAGTAAAGAGATTTTCTGTTGCGAGTTACAATTCTTATTGTTTGTGAAGTGATGGAACGAGAAACACCATACAACAATCAAGCTAGAAGCTACGTAAATGAGGTGTTTGTCATGCTCTCTCCTCCCATATGGAATTCGGAGCTTATTCTTCGTTTTCGAATGGCAGTCATGACCATGAACAATAGTGTGCGAGACGAGAGCAGCAAGCGTGGTCTCTGTAAGAGTCTAATTGTTAACAAAAATGATCGATTCTAAGTAAGTGCGGAAGATCTAACCTCATTAAATTGCGCCTAAAAATGATCACTGATCTCGCCTGGAACAGTTCAGCTGGTAGAAGGCTTAGACGTCTTGCGCAGCGATAGAAAAACGAATTGAAGACAGTAGAAAAATGTTTTTTATGGATACTATTATAATGGATATTGAAGTTGTTCATTCTAGGGCTCCTAGCTCGAAATATCCAATATTTGCTTGCAGACAGCTTAACCTCTCTTTTTAGAATGCGATAGCAAAGCGATAGATCGGCCAGTAATCTTCTACAGACTAGACAACGTAAGGAAAATATTTTCAAGCGCTCTTCATAGTTTGGCAGTGCAGAGGGATCAGAACATTCGGTGAATCGGTACCATAAAATTCGGATAAAGAGTTTTTGTACTTGTTCAACTTTCAAAACATCTTTTTTTGAGAACAGGGTACCAAACATGTGTGCCGTACTCAACATGAGGCAATATATACGCCTTATAGAGTCGTAATAATAATGGCACATCTGAACATTTGATATTGCGGAAAATCATGAATATGGTTCTAGATGCCTTTTTTGTTACACAATCGATATGCTTAAAAAACTTGAGATCAGCATCAAATGTTATACCCAGGTCTTTGACAATATTACTTCTCGACATAGCAACACCGTTGACGTAGAAATCCATAGGAGCAGAGCTACCCATATGCATCACCATACTTTTGCTTACGTTGAGTGGGAGGTTCCATTGATTAGTCCATGCGTTAATTCTTTCAACTGCATTGACAAGAGCTACATGTACCTCTGACCTGTTTAAGCTGTCATAAGCAGCATAGATTTTTACGTCGTCTTGACACTAATAGCAGAATGGGACATGAGGGCTTTTGGCAAATCATGAGTGTACATTAAAAAAAGAAGTGGTGATAAAACGGCCCCTTGAGGTACTCCGCTAGAGCATCTGTAATTTCTCGAAAACGAATGTCTTACTTTAACTGTCATAAATCTGTCACGTAAATAGGATCTAAACCACTCTAACAGTTTACCACGTATGCCAGCAAATCTAAGTTTTTCTATCAACTTACTATGGCATACCTTATCAAACGCCTTAGAAAAATCGAGGTATATGATTTCTACTGACTTGCCATTGTTAATAGCTTTGCTCCAATCATAAACAGAATCAAGTATATTAGTAGTGGTAGAAGCACCAGATAAGAAGCCGTGTTGTTCGCGAGGAATGAAGGAGATTTTGTTTAACCAGGCTACAAGTTTTTCTCTTATTAATCTTTCCATCACCTTTACTGGAGCAGGCGTCAGACTTATCGGCCGAAAGTTACTAAGATCATTGTTCCTCGATGATTTTGGAATAGCTCTAACAATGGCATGTTTCCATAACTGTGGAACTTCTCCTAAGAGGAGGGAAAAACAGATGCACTAGCGGTTTGCATAGAGAAAGGTAGCATTTGCGGTACAATATTTGCGGAAGACCATCGTAGGGTTCACTTATTGATGGCTGAAGTCTTTTTAGTACGGCAGAGACCTCATCAGGATAAAAGTACAAATCGCTGAGTAATTCTCGACCATAACTGTTTAATCCCAGTTGAGATTCTCTGGAAGGACAGTCGGCATTGAAGACACTAGCAAAATACTGCGCAAGTGCTTCAGCTTTCTCTTTGTCATCATATAGCGATTACCCTTATGATCAGTTAAAGTAGATAACGATGCAGCAGGTTTCACTTTTTTTCCGCAGATATTGGTAAAATAGATTAAGAGGTGCTTTTTTTGATATGCGACGCTCGTAATTAGCAAGAAATTTTTTTAGATGATAGTACAGGTCGGTGCAAACTTTTCTATAAAGTTGACTGGAAAGTGGATTAGGCAGTTGTAGGTAAAGTCTTGTCTTTTGGTGCAATAAATTTGTGATATGAAGTGGATAGGTGATGTGCGAGCATTTTGGAACTTTGAAAGGAACAAACAAAGCAAGTGCATTATAAAGGGTTAGGCAGAAACGCTGATAAACATCATTTACAGAAGAGTACTGACCAAATAGATTGAGCCAATTATTATTGAACAGATATTGATTCAGTGCAGAAAAGTCTATTCTTGAAAAATCCGGCACGGGAAAACTTTTCATTCGACCAAAGGTCGAGGTGATTTCGAATTTTACGATTGCATGATCAGATGTTGCTAGTGGTGGAAGTGAGCTTACATTACGAACGTTGTAGGTGGATGAGAGAACGATATCAAGAATTTTGTTGTTGTGTGTGGGATTCATTACAAACTGCGTAAAATCTGAATTCCGAGAAAAGTCAAGGAAGGTCCTAGCACTTGAATTTAGAGATGTAGTAGTGAACCAGTCGACATCGAGATTAAAATCACCAACCAATATAGTGCTAGCATGAACGCAAGCCAAGTCACGAAGCAGCTCAAGAAGCGAACTGTCTTCTACTTGGGTAGAATTCGGGGGCCTGTAAACAGTGATGAGACGTATGCGGGAGTATGTCAACGGAAGGAACAGGTCTATGCAAAGCACTTCCGCTGTTTTGGGAGATGCGTGTACTATGAAGTCAGCATATAGATCAGTTTTAACAAGGCAACAAACACCCCCTCCTTTACCATGGTTACGATCAGTTCTATAAATGGAGTACGGAAGGCCACCCACGATTTCTGAGTCCTGAATTCTATCAGTGAGTCATGTCTCAGTTATAAATATCAAATCGAGGTCATTTGTACATAAAAGTGAATGTAAATGGTCTATTTTGTTGCATATGCTACGGGCACTAAACAAAAAGCATTTCAAGGTAGGGCTTCCATGCGGGTCTATAAGTTTTCCGAGTGTTTGTGAGGAATTTCAGAAGCACGGATAAGATTACCTTTATAGACAACCCACTCTTTGAACCCTTTGTCTCTGTTTCGCTCTCTTGCTGTCTGACGGAGCTCATATTCCCGTTGTCGTTCTTCGGCCGTCATGCTTCTTCTTATGTATACATTGGGAAATCCTGACTCTTTAAGCAAACGAGCATTTGCTAAAGCAGTACGCCAATGAGCTTGAGAAGGGAAGACAACTTTAACTAAGCGTGGACGTCTAGGGTCTATTTTTCCCATGCGGTAGATTTCAGATGGTCGGCACTCTACATTTATGGCATCGAAAACCTTGTTGATCTTCTCTTCAAGGTGTTTTTGCCGGTCAGAGGGTCGAGCTTCCATCGGTTCATCATCAATCCCGCTAACTACCACACTGCGTTCACGCTTCTCGCGTTCCAGGAACGCAGAAAACTCGCCAGGGATTTTATCCTTGTGAGCGAGAAGTAATTGCTGCACCGTAGGATCTCTATTGATTTCCAGAGCTTTATCAAGCAGGGAATCAACAGACATTCTATCAGGATGGAGCACAGGATCAAGACTGGCAGAGAGTGCGACATTGTTTGATGAGGGTAGCTGGCTCGACGGTGCACCGGATCTCACAACACGTTGAGTAATAGGCGGCATTTCAATCAGAAATTTAGGCTGAACGCAAAGAAGTAGTTACGAGACAGTACCACAAAAGAAAAGCGAGCGTTTGAATCAAAATAGGTTGAAATCACCGATGAATGATAACGGAGAGCGAAGTCCGCACGACCACTCACGGCCAGGGTAAGTGGATGAATAAGGTTAACTTTCGATAGGAGCCATATATGGCAACTATTTAAATTTTTATTAGATACATTATTACACTCAAATGACGTCTTCTTTCCGTAGAAGAAGCGGTGCTCAGGGTGTTGCCATGTCGTTGCCATTCCTAAAAAATCTTCATTTAATTGATTTGTTTGCGTCAAAACTTTATTAATTGATTATTAATAAATATTTTCCTTCCTTTCACAGTTCCTAAAATTGTTTGCAACATAAGAGACAGCTTAACATTAAAATCCATCAATTCTCTCGAAGGGGGGGGGGTCGTACCAAGACTCTTCTGGTAAGGGGGTCGTAAATTTTTTGGCAGAAATCGCACCCCACGCTTGGGCCTCTGGAGACGCTTAGAGGGCATTCGAGTAAGACATAATACGACATCCTTCGAAGGTTCGTTTCTTGTGAGAGTAGTACCTATATGGAATCGATTGGATAGAAGCTTTTCAGGTGGAAGACATCTAGTTCTTTTCAGTACCACCTAGGTGAGCATCTAAGACTTCAAGGGAGTGGGTGAGTTAAAAATTTCACATCCAGAGACAACCGTCTTTACTTTTTAGGTTCAAGGTGATACGCTTACTCCTACTTAGTTTTATGAAGCTTTCACTTCATATTCTTGTTTGCATATGTTCACTCCATTGCTCTGAATTCTTCTAATCCTACCCTAATTGGTGCGTCCATAGCACTTCCCCACCCCTGGTGTTCGTCGAGGTACGATTTGTCTAGGGAAGCGAACCTACTACGATAGTATTCGGAGTTTTCGGCGCTGAAACTTGCAGTGTTGGTGGCCACTGCCTTCTTTTGCCAAACATCGTACCGCTTATTTCCCTTCACCCCACTCTCTTATGTACCTACCCTATATACCTATATCTTATCCTTGTATCTCATATTGTGTTTTTTATCGCTGCATCCCCATTGGCAATATAGCGCTGAATTTCAATGACCAATATTGTACTATTCAATTGTGACCAATAGTAAATAAAAAAATAATAAATAAATAAATAAATAAATAAAGTGTGGGGCCTAAAAAAGTACGATGCGCCAATGGCTCAGTAAATTTCGGGCCGGAGATTTCAGCCTCGAAGGTGACCCAGTGGCGGTCGACCTAGAGCAATTCTGGACGACGAGTTGAAGGAATTGGTGAGAGCTGAACCGTCCCAAACAGCTCGCGGTATCGCGGAAGACCTAGACATTAGTTCGCGGATGCTTTGAAACGCCTTGGGAAGGTGAAAAAGCTCGAAAAGTGATTGCCCCCGAGCTAAGTGAGCGGCAAAAATTGTCATGTTTCGAGATTTGTTCTTCTCTATTTGTGCGCAACAAAGCGGACCCGTTTTTGGATCGAATCATTACTTGTGATAAAAGTGGATCCTGCATGATAACAGAAAACATACCCGAGAGTGGTTGGACGCGGACGAACTCCCTAGGCATTCCCCAAAGTCGAACCTCCACGAAAAGGTAATGGTCACTGTACGGCAGTCGGCGGTTGGTGTGATCCAATGCAACTTTTTGGCAGCAGGCCAAACGATCACAGCAGAGTCCTACTGTAAGGAAATCGACGAAACGCACCGAAAATTGCCTCAACTTCAAAACATCAGCAATTGTTGGCCAACTGAAAAGGCCGGATTCTTTTCCATGATAACGCCCGCCCACACGTTTCACAAATCACTATTCGAAAATTGAACGAATGAAGGGTTGAAGTTCTTCCTCACCTGCCATATTCTCCAGACTTCTCTCCAACCCAATACCATCTTTTCAAACACTCAGAACTTTCTCGCTGGTAAAACCTTCACCAATCAGGACCAAGCCAAGCCAGATTTCGTGGATTTTGTCGAATTTCGACCACTTAATTTTTCGCTGATGGTATAAGTCGAGCCCTTTGGCAAAAGCGTTTCAAGCTCCTCCATATAGTATAGGTCTCGCCTAGGAGTTCCATCTGAAGTTGAAGGCTTCATACAGTTCTTTCACGTTCTTTCACACAACATAGGTCACTGTGTCGTTCTTCGATGAGGCGAGGATGGCACGATGCTATTTATACACGGCTTCGATCCGAGCCGGCTTATAACAATTTCTATACTAATAGACGAAAACAGAAGAGAAGAAGAGGGTAAATTTATCTCAGCTCAAAAACGAGTCACAACAACAAATTATGTGAATAAAATGAGAAGAATAATAGCCACTGCGGGCTGCTTATATGGGCGGAATGTGAAGCGTGTTGTCCAGTGTGGTGGCTAACGCGCCCACAGGAAAGGCGAGGCCGTCGTACCTCGTATTCGGAGGTCTCGTGGCGCACTGTACCCGCCGGTCTCGTCGCCCAATGGCAATCGCTGGCGCTTGCCAACACTCACATACATAACATGAGGGCCTCTGGAAGTAAGGCATTTCCACTATGCTCTTTTGAAGCTTTTCTTTGGGCCGCGTGCTCTTCCTCCAGAGGGGCGAGTGTGGGATCCTGTCCTTTGATGTGGCACCATCTTCAACAGTTCTTCGCCAATCTTCTGGAGCTGATGGTCCGCCAAAGGAAGTCTCTGAGCCTTCAAATGTGGAACGCCTCGACGCTGCTTTCTTCTCCAAGAACTCTGGTGGTTAGGAGGCGTTATGCCTGACGTTGAGAAAACTTGTTCTCACACGTCCGTTGAAATGGTTCCAACTTCAGGAACGCTGATGGCTGTGTCAGCGTCGTCGCCCAAAACCGCTTTGCAGTGCTTTCGGTAAGCATCTTGTTCATACGCGGTCGATCGAAATCCAGCTCCAATTGCTTCCAGATGGGATCGAGCAGAAGGCATCTGATCCAACTTTGCAATGTCGGTCGTTGAGATACCGTCTCCTTGCATAGGTCCCGTAGTATATCGACTGACTTTTTCCAGTCCTGGTCGTTCTGAGAGCCTGCAAGAGTTATTAGCTCCACACCTCTGGCTACCTGCTGCAGTAACATGTCCACGCTCCACGCCATCTCAAAGTCCCGGCGAACTCTGCCGGGCTGAAGAGCACAATTGAGGATAAATTGTCTATAAACCAGTCTGGCTGTTTATCCTCGGCTTTTTCAGCACCACAGCTTTTTGGTTCTCTGTCTTCAAGGATCGAAGTACGTTGTCGAACCCAGCAGGAAGTATTATAAGACTATTCCTCTTTCTGAGCTCCATCCACGACGTGCTTGTCCAGGGGTGAACCTCCGTATATTGCGTTGCGTATCCCGAAAGCGTTGCCATGTTGTACGGATCACACTTTCCTCAAGGTGGGTGCTTTGGTAGCAGAAATCCTGCTTCCAAACCAGATGATAGCGTCATATGGAAGCAATGTTGACGATAGAATGCCAATGCCAAACCGAGTCCGGATGGTGTAAGAAGATCGTACGTTCAACCGAGGGGTCTTGCTGTCCACCACGAGTCCGGTACATAGGATTGCGTCAATACAGACAACAAACGGCATAATTTAAATGGTGACGAGAACTTCAAGGAGCCAAGGGGTGCGTTCAGGATCACATCTTGTAGAGAGACGTTGGTCGAGCAGTTTACTTCTGTTGTTTGACAGGTCCGCTTTCCCGGACAGCTACAGTCGACGTGGTGCACGTCACCTGCTGTCGAGAAGGCCGTCCTGACATCCAAAACATGAGTTCGCATACAAATAGCTGAAATAGCATTCGTCCGCGTGTGGTCGTCCAGAGTGGTCGGTTCATTACTCGATTCATTGCTTCATTCTTCAAGGATAAGCACTCATCCACATACGACCATGGCTTCCTCGCTGGCTTGTTCTTTGCAGAAGAGCGCTACGAGAGACAACGGCGGACGCGAAACCTCTACGCCTGAGGAGATCACTGTGGCACTGGAGCAGCTGCGGGCTGACAAGAGGACGCCGGTATTTTTGAAGAAGTTGGTGCAGCATGTCTTCAGTGTACAGGAGCAGTTATCGTCGCTGGTTGCCACCAACTTGGCACTCAATGAAGAGGTTACTCGCCTCCGTGAAGAAAATCCTGCCCTCAAGGAGTCTCTTCGTGAGTCAAGACAATCATCTGCCGAGTTGACTACACAGACCCATCCTTCTGCGGACAGTTACGAAGAAAAAGAACGCCTTAGGTCGATAGTTATCTCCGGAATATGTGGATCAAGTTCCTCCTCTTCCGTCTCAAGAGCTGTTCATGACCACGACATAGTGAAGCAAATTTTTGATCATTTGGGAATCGAATGTGTACCTCATGTGGTATATCGATTAGGAAAGCCTACCGAGGGTCGTACACGCCTATTGAAAGTTATTTTGCCTAGCACGTTTTATCAAAAACTAACGCTTAGGAGGGCTCACAGGCTTCGGTTCTTCTCCTGCAAGGGGTTGTATATTCGCCCCTCACTAACTAAACAGGAGAGAGATCGAAACAGAGAGGCCCGGCTCGCATGCAATTCTCTGCTGGGTGCTAATCTTCTTTCCCAGTCAACTCAGTCTTCATCGGTAAACTAATTAGTTCTCACCGGACACATGTCTCGAGTCTCAAATGCTTGTACTGCAACATACGATCGCTTCAAAAAAATGTATCCGTTTTAAAATTTGCTGCAGACGGTGTCGATTACGATCTCATTCAGCTAACCGAAACTTGGCTCAGCGACTTAAATGATATTGAACCGAATTTGGGGCAACTACTTACAGCATTCAATTTTGCTAGATGCGATAGAGCTCTAAAAAGGGGTGGTGGTGTGCTCATTCTTATTAAACGCTCCATTGCTTTGAATATAGTCTGGCGAGAATCTATACCTGACGCATTTGAAATCATCTGCTGTGACCTTAACCTACCTCAGTCCACCCTTCGAGTAATAGTGGTTTACAGGACCCCCAGTTGCAATCTCAATGATTCAATTCAACTTTGCAAAGTTCTTAGTGATCTATGTTCATTCCAAGGGCACTCTGTTATCACCGGAGATTTTAATTTTCCTGATATTGACTGGAAAGAAAATTTACCGCGTGGTACATCTACTGTCTCACAGCGCTTCACTGAATTCTGCACTTCAACCAAACTTGTTCAAAAAGTGCGAGAGCCTACTAGGGGCAAACACATACTTGATTTAGTTCTCTGTTCTCAAGCAAATCTAATCAAAGGTGTCAACGTATCGGCTCCTCTAGGTTCAAGTGATCACTTCTGCCTCTCGTATGAAATAATTATACCCATACATCGTCTGCACTTCCGATGGAGCAGAGCGTATCACAAGGCCAATTATGACGCCATTTGCCATTTCTTGCTTTCTTTTGACTGGAGGAATATCCTGGAAGGACTTTCTAATATTAATGACAAATATGAAATTTTTTTTGTCTATTCTACATTTTTGCATTCAGAAATTTGTACCACTTGAAAAGCAATCTTTGAATCACGGCAACGTTCCTCCGTATCTCTCTCGATTAGCTGAACTTAAAGAAAAGGCTTGGCACGACTCACAAAATGATCCGTGTCCAGAAAAAATCAAGCACTTCACCAGTACTAAAGAAAAGTTCGATCGCCTTCTCAAAAAATACAATAGTTATCGTGAACGAAAGCTTTTGACAAATCCTAAAAGGTCTTCACTGTACAAGCTGCTAAATTCAAGGCTAAGGCGATCTGATCGAATTCCTATGTTAAGCGATGGAAATGGTAACACTGCTTCAAACGATTTTGAGATAGCGTCAATGTTTGCCTCTCATTTCAAAAAATCTTACTCTGAACAGGATCACGATGATGATTCATGGCTTCTCACTAAAGCTACCGTTCAAAATACTTATACGTACAATTTACTGTGGTTTTATAAAGAAGATATTTATAAGCTGTTGAGTAGATTACCCCTGTCTTATTCGCGAACTCCGGATGAAATTCCAGCTTACTTCATTCAAAAGGTTGCCATTGCAATTGCCGTTCCTTTGGAACATATTTTTAACTACAGTTACATGCATGCTGTAATACCCCATCGATGGAAACACGCCTATGTTACTCCCATTTTGAAGACATCGCCGAACAATCAAGCTTCAAACTACCGTCCTATAAGCTTAACATCAGTATTTTGTAGAACATTCGGAAAAATTTTGAAGGCAGAATTAGTGAAGTACATTGAGACAAATGGGATTTTACCTGAGAACCAACATGGATTCAGAGTCAAACGGTCAACAGAGATATCCATGTTGTCTGCCTTAAATGACTGGACCAAAGCACTTGATGCAAACAATGATATTGATATCATCTACCTCGAGTTTAGCAAGGCGTTTGACAAAGTACCGTTTAAAGAATTGGTTCAAAAACTTCAAACTGTTGGAGTGCATCATCGAATTATTGCGTGGATAAAAGGTTTTATCACGAACAGAACCTTTCAAGGGAAGGTCAACGATTCCTTCTCAGATACGTATACGGTGACCAGTGGAGTACCTCAGGGTGGGGTATTATCACCAGTTCTCTTTATTATCTACACTTCCGACCTACCAGACCAAATAGACAAGTTCAACGTGAAGTGTAGTATGTTTGCTAATGACGTAAAACTATACAAAAACATTAGCAAACCGGGAGATTGCTTGGCTTTGCAAGGCGCCATTAAAGAGATTGCTGATTGGTCTGACAAGTGGAAACTGACTCTATCTGCTTCAAAAACTAAACTTCTTCATCTTGGTAAATCGAAGACAGCAAGATACAACTACATGCTTGGTGGAACCCGTATAGTTAGTGTAGATACGTTACGAGATCTGGGATTTATTATGGACAAAAAACTCACTTTCACTGACCACTGTGAAGGCATCGCAAAGAGAGCTGAGAGAATTGTTTACAACATATTTAAATCCTTGTCTATAAAATCAGCACCACACTTTTTGATAGCGTATAAATCATATGTTCGCCCTGTACTAGAATACGGTACCACAGTTTTTAGTCCTCATTTGAAGAGTAGTATACAAAGGCTTGAAGCAGTTCAAAATGGTTTCACTAGAAACGCTTATATGGGTATGACTACACATACCTTCTGCCACTATTCGTACCATACCTTCTGCCACTATTCGCAACAAAATTTTCAAAATCTCCAGTCTTGAGACTCGTAGGAAAAGGAATGTCCTGCTCATGATTTTCAAAATGATTACTGAACTGGTAGCTCTAAAGCTTGATGAGCTTTACACGCTACAAAATTCCAACACAAGAGGTAGTCAGAGGAAAATCCATTTCTCCAAGGTCAAGAGTTCCATCCGTGCTTCCTTTTTTACCCAAAGGGCCTACTCTGAGTTTTTAATATTCTCAAAAAATATGCGCTCCCTAATTCATTAGCTCAGTTTAAAAGGCTCGTGGACAGGTATCTCCTAGAGTAGCTAAGTAGTTACTATGCGTTGTATTGTAGTGTTGTTTTTCTTGTTGTTGAATGTTTTGTATTTCACTGCGTGTAATTGTATCTATTTGCACGTCTAAATAAATAAATAAATAAATAAATAGCTACATAATTCAAATCAGTTTCTTTAAGCCTCAGTTGGCCGGTATCGAGGTTGTAAGCTGTCACAACGATGTCTTGTTGCGATCAAAACGGTGTAATGGCGTAGAGCATTCCCGCCCGGTCAGAGGGAGGTGCGGGTTCGAGTCCCGCCTGGCGCTAGAAGTTTTGATCGCAACAAGACATCGTTGTGACAGCTTACAACCTCGATACCAGCCAATTGAGGCTTAAAGAAACTGATTTGAATTGTTTCTATCAAGGCCATCAGCTTCACTGGTTCCATGCTGATATCAGCGGCCAGCTCATCCCGGATACGGGTGGGTACTGATCGGTCCCACGAGGTGTGGATGTTGCGTTCGATCAAACGGCGCCGGTGGTGTAATGGCGTAGAGTATTCCCGCCCGGTCAGAGGGAGGTGCGGGTTCGAGTCCCGCCTGGCGCTAGAAGTTTTGATCGCAACAAGACATCGTTGTGACAGCTACATAATTACTGTTTTAAGCCGCCTTTCTAGGCCTCCCGCGCTTACTCCGACTAGTCTTGCTTTTTACCGGGACATCATTTACATGTGCCGGAATTCTTATTAAATGATCGAACGGAATTTCAAGTGGAAGTCTGTTTTCACCTATTAAGGTTACTAACACCTAGTTTCAAAGGCGCTTACCACACGAAAAGGTCCTTCCCAAGGAATCACTAGTTTAGGGTGTCGCGATTTTCCTGTTTCTTCAGGGTGTTTACGTAAACACGATCTCCTACAGCAACTTTGGACATCTTGTGAGTTTTCCACTCACTGTTGTAGACTTTTTCATCCGATTTCGTTATATACTAGCATGTCCCGCTATGTAACTGCGTGCTAGCTCAAGTGATTACGAGAGAAAATGCCCGAACCGCGCCGCGTCTATTTCGGTGCGAGAAAATGCCCGCAACCAGGGGAGAAAATGCCCGCGACCAGGGGAAAAACGCCCGCAGCCAGGAGAGAAAATGTCCACAGCCAGAGGAGAAAATATCTGTGGCCACTGAACGGTTTTCGATAGGGTCCACTACAACAACCACTACAACAAAACACATGGTAATCACGTGGACAGGGATACGGTATTTTCTCATGCCGTCGAGAAAAGGGAATGAGAAATCGTGGGTGTGGCAGCTGAAACTGTGGCACCATCACTTGGATTCCCTAGCAGACTTGATGGCCTTACCGTGATAGAGAACCTTTGGAGAATACGATGAAAGATTCTCGTTACACAGTTAACAGGCATTCTCAACTGTTAAATTAGTACCGACGGTGTTTTATGTAAAAAGAACACTTGAAAACACTGAAAGGAGCGAAAGAGGCATTTTCGCCCAGATCTCAATTTCTAGCACGTAAAACTAGAAAAACGGTATCTGGTAACTTAGAATTACTTTTCGAAGCATTGAGCTGCGGAACTATAGGCCACCTCAATTTTTGAGTTTGTTTTTAAACCACATGAACGCCACATGGAGTGAACAGTAAGGTACATGCACTTTAAAGTTATGATAAGTAGAAAATGAAAAAATTGCAGAACTTACTTGGAAATTTATTTACAAATTGGCTTTTAAATTTTACTGAGGTTTTACTGAGTCTCTCTGGTGAAGTCTTCATTTTTGACCAATCATTTCCTTCTTTACTGAAACAGGATTTGAACATAGATATTTCAACACTCATTGCTTTTCAAGTGATTTTCAACTGACACACCGTTGGTATCGCAAATGCTCGTTGTGCCCCTTTTTTATTAAAGTTTTTCTCAGTGTAGGCTTTCTATTTTGATTCGCTTTGTTGCTGTTTTTCTGATATTTCCACATATCTGAATAAAGGATTTAAATATCTGAATGGTTAGTTGCAACATAGGTTTTACCAAAAACGTTATTAAAATGACCATAACATACGGTGTTGCACCTCGCCAAAAATCTTTCAAGACGCCTTCTCTAAATATAGTGTTTTTTGAACATGAAATTTTGCGACCAACTTCTTATTAGAGCTTTGGTACGAGTGAAACGTTACGGAAATAGACCATTGCATAATAATAACGACACGTCCGGTCAAGGCTCTTCTACGGTTTTTTCCACAGTTTCAAACTTTTTTTAGTTTCCTAAGTGGTGATTACCGCTCAAAATTGCTTTCTTTATTACGGCGCTTTTGCTACTCACCACATGATGGTGTGCTATAGATTCTTCTCGTAGACCCGGAATTTTCTCCCCTGATCGCGGGCATTTTCTCCCTTGGTTGCGGGCATTTTCTCCCCTGGTCGCGGGCATTTCTCCCCTGGTCGCGGGCATTTTCTCCGCACGCAACGCGCGCCGTGAGATTCGGGCATTTTCTCCGTAGACCAGCTAAAGTGCTCTTAAAAATTCCGTCTTGTGGCTTTCATAGTCTACTGTATATGGCGACAATTCCGTCGACGGGATCACCGATGACAGATATGTAGGATCGTGGCCGTATAGTAAGAAATGTGGGCTTTCCCCAGTTGCTTCATGCGTAGCCGCATTATATGCGTACACCATCGCGGGTAGAAGTCTACCCCACTCCGTGGGCGCCGTCGTCTTTTTCCGGAGCATTTTGATTAGTGTTCCATTTGCTCCTTCCGTTATACCGTTTGACCTTGGACAATAGCCCTTTGTAAACTTTTGTTCAATACTCATGACCGAGCACAACGATTTCCTAATCGCGTTTTCAAATCCGCTTCCGCGGTCTGACAGAAATGCTTTAGGCCATCTGCCACAAAGGCAAATCCACCTACTAAGCAGTACTTCAGCTACTGTTTCAGCCTTCTTATCGGGATTGGGTATGCTCGGAGGTATTTTGTAAAATGGTCAACTACCGTGACTATATACCGATTTACTCGACTACTGCGACCCATTTCAAGCAAGTCAATTGCGATTATTTCAAATGGTTTTGTAGTAATTATAGGACGCAGTGGCGGCGCATTTCGCCGCCTATTGTTTGCTAGAAAACAAATCTGACATTCTTTGCACCGCCTTGCAAGGTCTTGGTGCATCCCTAGCCAAAATACTACCCTTTTTAATTGGCTAAACATTTTCCGGGCATGGAAGTGACCTCCCAACGTTCCGGACTCCCACCATCGATCGTAAAATCGAAAGAGCTCAACTTCTTGTTGCCGCTTTCTACCGATTGAATGACTATGTAACTTAAAGTCCGAGTATTCCCGTGGAGTTTTTAGCCAATCATGTTCTTGCACCGAACAAACATTTTCAGGTAGTAGGTAGGTAGTTGAAATTGGTGTCTCATCTCGTAAATTTACCGATCCACGAGAAAGTGCGTCTGCCACGCTGTTTGCAGCACCTTTTACACGCCCTATGTTAAGGTAATAGCGCTGAATCTCAAGCGTCCACCGCAAAGCTCTTGCCGAAATGTGTGTTCTTTTGAACAACGATGTTAGGGCACCATGATTCGTGCGTATTACAGTTCGCAGACCAAAAATGAAATAGTGAAACTTGTTTAGGCTGAAAACTAATGCTAGAGCTTCTTGATCGGTAACGTGGCAATTGCGTTTCCCCGACGAAAATGGCTTAGAAGCGAAGAATAGCGGATATAAAAATCCGTCATCGCCTTCTTGAGCAAGTACCGCTCCTACTCCTATCCTGTTAGCATCCGTGTAGATTATAAAGGGCCGACTACCGTCTCACGCCTTTTTAACGTTTGGCTGTCCCAAAACCGGGGCATTAACCAATGCCTCTTTCAACTCTATAAAAGCAACATTTTGCTTTTCAGACAAGGAAAACTCCTCTTGGAGCTGGTTACCTCGTACAGTGGCTTCGCAATTTGTGCATATCTTAGGACAAACTTGTGGTAATATCCAGCCATCCCAAGAAAAGCCTGTAGCTGAGAAATATTCTGAGGCCCCGGATAGTTTCTGATGGTCGAAACCTTACCAGGATTCGTTTTATCCCATCTTTGTCTATCACATGGCCTCGGGAATTCCAAACTTGATTGCATCAAGCGACACTTCTGAGGTTTTAACCTCGGATTAGCCTTCCGGAATTGTTCCAGCACTTGCTCTAGGACCTTAACATGTCGCTCTTTGGTCTCTGTGGCTACGAGGACGTCGTCCAAGTAAACGGAAAGCGCTGGTCCCTTCAGATGACCAAGGACGCTGTCCATTGACCGCTGAAACTTAGAGGGTGCGTTCGCTAACCCAAGAGGGAGCACCTTAAACTGGGACTGTCCAGCAAGTGTTGTAAATGCATTAATTTCTTTTGCTCTTGTAGTAAGAGGCACCTGCCAGTAGCGACTTGCAAGATCGAGGGAGGAAAACCATTAGTTACTTTATTAAACTCCCGGTAGTCAATGCATAGACGCGTTGTTCCATCCTTTTTAGCAACTAGAACTATTAAAGACGCCCAGGGAGATTGACTATTCTCAATAATTTCAAGTCGTGGACTACCGTGGGCTACAACTGTCATGGTGGTTTTGGATATGGGGTTGCCACGCAACACCGTCCACTGATCTGCTCGCTGAAGATCACACCTTCGAGGTGTAAACATGTCGTGCGATGTGGGTCGGCTAGAATCAAATGGTGGCGACTGAAAGAGAAGGAAGCGACAGTTATTTCTCGCATTCGGTTGCCGACAGTGACAACTGTCGACGAAACCTGGAAGGACGCTACCGATGCGATAACTCGGGCTGCACGCCTTGAACTCGGCACAACGAAGCCTGGACGACGCTGGGTCGACAAGCAGGCATGGCTGTGGACTGATGATGTCAGAGAGAAAGTCCGAGAAAAGAAACGGCTCTATCACGTGTTTATCGGTGATAAAACAGTCCATAATTGGCGGAACTATCGAGAAGCAAAGAAAGCGGCAAAGAAGGCAGTGGCCGCTGCTAAAGCCGCATGCTACGCTGATGTCAGCAAAAAATTGGAAACGCGCGATGGTGAGCGTTACATTTACCAACTCGCCAAAGCTCGCTGTCGCCAAGCAGAAGACATTGAGAAGTTCTTTGGCATTAACGACGAGAGCGGTCATTTTCTGATGGACCGTAAGAGGGCTGTGAAGCGATGGCACGACTACTTCGAGGAGATCTCGAATGTAGAATTTGAACATCCTGCTGTTCCTTTTGCATCACCTGTATACGGTCCCGTTCAGAAGACCACAGTGAGCGAAACTGAAGCAGCCCTGAAGAAGATAAAGTCAGGCAAAGCCACTGGTCCCGATGACCTGCCAGCTGACCTGTGGAAGTCGAAGGGCTGGTGCCCTGCTGACTGGCTGACTGCGTTTTTCAATCAGGTTGTTGCTGAGAAGAAAGTGCCTGAGGGTTGGCAGCAAAGCACAACCATCCCGATTTGGAAGAAGAAGGGCAGTCCTGCAGACTGCGCCAGTTACCGTCCAATTCGTCTTCTTTCGCACACCATGAAAATCTTTGAGCGAATTGTGGGACGTATCCGGGATGTCGTACAGCTTTCCACGAATCAGTGTGGTTTCGTATCTGGCTGTGGCACCGTTGATGCCATTCACGCCGTTCGTCTTCTGCTAGAGAAGCATCGCGAGAAACAGAAGTCGGTGCATATCGCCTTCCTGGACTTGGAGAAGGCCTTCGACCGCGTTCCGCGAGATGTTATATGGTACGCGTTGCGACAACATGGTATCCCTGAAGAGCTTATTGAGTGGGTGCTCATTCTATACTCTTGCCCAAGGAGTCGAGTTCGAGCGCCAGCGGGCACCTCGATGGAGTTTCCCATCTCTGTAGGGGTGCATCAGGGATCTGCGCTATCCCCACTGTTCTTCGTGGTCGTGATGGATGCAATCTCACGAGATCTCCAAATGGCGGCACCTTGGACGCTGCTGTATGCTGACGACGTCATGCTTGCATGTGAAGACAAAACCGAACTCGAGCGACAGGCACAGGCGTGGTGCGATCGTTTGGCCTTGTTCGGTCTCAAGCTAAACGTCAAAAAGACGGAATACTTGACGACGGATGTGAATGAGCACGGATCTATTAAGATCGATGGTACGGAGCTCTCACGAGTGACACCTTTCAAGTATCTTGGGTCAACAGTCACGTCCGATGGCAGCTTAAAGATGGAGGTGAATGCGCGTGTGAGTGCAGCCTGGTCCAAATGGTGCTCGCTGACTGGGGTGCTTTGCGACGGGACAATACCTGAGCACCTCAAATCGAAGGTTTACAGAACAGTAGTCCGCCCAGTAGCGACGTACGGTGCTGAGTGCTGGCCCGTGACAAAGGAAGTTAAGAGCCGCCTCAGTGTAATGGAGACGAAGATGCTACGGTGGACGGCTGGAGTTACGCGTTTGGACCGCGTTTGTAACGACACCATACGACAGAGGTTCGGTGTTGCCCCGATATCCGAGAAGCTGCGCGAAGCTCGTCTTCGATGGTACGGCCACGTCCTTCGCGCTAACGACGACACCGTGTGTAAGATTGGCCTGAATCTTGTGGTCCCTGGAAAGCGGCCCAGAGGACGCCCGAAGCAACGTTGGCTAGATACGTTGCGCTTGGACTTAGGGATGGCTGGTGTGCACCCTGATCAAGCATTTGATCGGGAGAATTGGCGTCACCACACCAGAAGAGCGGACCCCGCCACCAAGCGGGACAGACGCTAATGAAAATGATGATGAGCTGTGCAGGGGGTTCCTAGCATTCCACACCACCAGTCCTCTACAAAGGACTGGTGTGGAATGCTAGGATAATGTCCTACTGGTCTGGGATTGTTTTCAGATTTTCTGTCTGGTCCAATACCCCTTCCGTGTGAAGAGTTCCTCTTACCCTTTGAGAACACGTCCGGGAGAAGTGACTGGATTTCCCGCAAACATAGCACTTTTCTATGCGTTCCTCATTACGGGTTGTCGTCGCCTTCTCCGGGACGATAAGCTTTTTAAACGGTTTTGGCCGTTCGGTGGGTTCATATTTTTCGAACCTCACGGATTGGACTTTCGCAAGTCGCACAGCGACCTTCTTGACCGCATCGTATGCCTCGTATCACCTGCGTCAAGGGCCGCCAACATGGGGTAGGAATCCTCCCACCTGTGCAAGTAGGAATAGAGTTTCGATGCTAAATGGAAATCCCATTCCTCACTGGGGTGAATCTGCCTGGAGATATCCTCCATCCGGCAGCAGAAGTCACCCACTGACTCATCATAACCCTTGACTAGACTATCCCACTCAGTCATCATTTTGAGCGTTTCGGTGGGGTTACGTGGCGCCTCTTTAAGCGCGAGCACTATCCCACGGACTTTTTCCCGTTTAACCCTACTGGGTGCTCTACTTGCGTGAATGGAAAAGTAGATATAATGCCGCAGCCGCAGCTCGTAACGTCAGCGCTGTATTTGGAGAGGATTTCGCTAAGAACACACAATTCGCCAGTGGTTCGAAAGGTTTCGATCCGGAAATGAAAGTCTCGATTATGAAGATCGAGGTAGGTCGCCATCTCTCCTTAACGACGTCCAACTCAAACCCATAGTGGAGGCGGATCCGCGTCAAACTGTGAGAGAGCTAGCACAGCATTTCGGCATTGACGGCAGCGCTATCATTCGCCACATAAATGTGATCGGAAAAGTACATGAATTGGATTATGGATCCCCCACGAACTGACCGTCGGACAGGTGCTGAAGCGCCACGACACCCGTGTTTCGCTTAGGCTGCGCAATCTAAGGGAGCATTTTTTGGTCAGGATCGTGACAAGCGACAAAAAATGGGTCCTTTACGACGATCGTCGTCGTTCTGCGCAATGGTGGGAGAAGAACAAGAGTCCCAAGGAGATGCCGAAACCAATCCCCAATCCAAGGAAGACCATGAGGGCCGCATGGTGGACGATGGCTGGTATAGTCCATTACAAGTTCTTGAATACTGGAGAAATATCACAGCGGAGAGGTTCCGTACCGAGATTGAAATGATGCCCTAACAGTTGATTCAAAAATAGCCGGCTTTGGTCAATCGGAGAGGCCTAATCCTGCTGCATGGCAACGCGCGTCCGCACGTTTCAAAAAAAATGTTATTCAGAAGCAGTATGGATTGGGATACGAAATTCTGCCACATCCAGCATGTTCGCAAGAGCTGTCTCCCTACTGGTTATTATTTCTTCAAGTCATGTGAAGGAGAGAAAATTCAGCAAGCAAGCTGATGTCGAAAATGACTTCTTAAGTCGCGCCATGACCCCCGTTTTACCCCGAGCGCGCAGGACGAGACCTGGAGAGAGAGAGCTCATTACGTTCGGTGGTCCATCTCGACGAATTACGCTCACTCGCCCTGCTCATTCCTTGCCTCGCGGAGTTACGTCACCACGGATCCCCTAAGGCCGTAATGCCTCGACTGGTGGCGCGATCTGTAGCCTTCTAATAAGCATCACCCGAGCTCGTCTCGCTCTCGTGTCACGGTTCACATTCATGTACACTGTCACTCGAACGCCTTGAGTCCTTGCATTCAACACGCCTGCTATCCACACCGTGCCTACTCGCTGGTCCTCTCATGACTATACTATACGATATATATGTGGCGTCACTACGTATGACTTCGGCACTCGAGCATAGTACGTCTCACGTCCGTTTCTGAGTACAAGGTTCTTGTACGAACAATACCAAAGCGTTTAGACATGAGTTAGTGTCCCTAAATGATAACTTGCTTCACAGACCGTCCGACCGAATCTGCCTAAGTCCCAGGGACCACATCGACCAACCTGCGTGGGGACATCATGACCCCGCCGCGCGACGTGTATCAGGTCACGTCAGGTCACCAGAGCCGTTTCACACGGTTACCTAACTTATGATTGGATCCTCATCCATTCCATGGTTACTGAGATTGACATCCGGCGGAGATTCCGTAATAGCAGTCGAATGCGTTTGATGTGACTGGCAGGCGGACTTTGATCCTTAGCCGCCGGGAATTCATATGCTGCCCGAAGGAAGAGACGAAGGCCGGGGGATAGGCGCCTACGAACGACGACGAACAAATACGCAGAGTCGAAGGCCGAACCGGCATGCCCCGGTTTGGCCCGAGTTCACGTTGATCAATATTGTCCAATAGATCGGCGCGCGTATTCGATGGTCAAGCGTATTCGAAGGCAGCATGACAGCCTCGGTGGAGGCCTAATCGTGGAGATTCACGACGTCTTACGTTTTATTATTTGTCGTAGTTCTGATTTTTACAAAAAATGGAATGCCTAAGCAATTGTCGCTTCGGAAAAGGTGAATTAATAATAATGGTGCTTATTTCGATAAACAAAATTGCTTCCAAGCAAAGTTGATCTGTGAAGATTTCAGTCAAAATCGGCCATTTCATATGCAAGGTCCTAATACCAGCAAAAGCAACAAACTGGAGTTGTATGGTGAAATTGGGAAGACAGCGGGAAGAGTGACGCTATGGTGGCCTATTCATTTCTTCGGAACAGTATCCCTTAGAGTTTTAATTGTCATACATTAAGTTATCAACGTACAGCAGCTGCATGAGCAAGTTAGTGACTCGGTAAGTAATCCGTGTTTCAGCTGGACGTCAGGTCACTGACATTAACATAATTGCTGCTTTCTGTTGGCTGTTTTCTGTCCATTTTGATGAGTCGAAGCAATACAAACCTCTCTGGATGGGAATTTTGGTGTGCTCGAATGACCTATTCGAATACCTTTTCAAATGATTCTCATTCGTGTTTGGATACCAGAACTCGAGTAATCAAAAAGCCGGTTTTTCGAATGAATTCGAATTCGAGTGTCCAAATAGTCGCGTTTTTCGAATGTATTCAAATGCGAATATTCAGGAAAAATGCAGTTTTTAAATATATTGAAAATCGAATATTCCGAATTTGTGAACGTCCGAAATCATTCAAATATTCGAAAAGAAATGGAAAGCGTATATAGATTCTATGGCGGCTCTTATATTGGCTATCGAAATTTGGGCTGAAACTGTGAGACCTAAATCTCGCACCTCTTTCTCTGCGTTCAAAGGTAAACCTCTTAACTTGTAATGCGAAAATTTTTGTAAATTTTTTGTAAATTTTTGTAAATTTTTACAATTTCTTCTGGACCCATCGATCAGGTAGCTTGTTTTTTCAACTGAAATTATTATCCAGACGGTTGACAAATCCTTAGTAAAAGCGAAATTAGTGGAAAATTTCGGTAGCATTAAACCTTACATGAATGCTCGAGTAATGGATCTGTGAACTTGACGTAAAGGATTCCTACTTTGAGACTAACTGCCAGTGGCAAGAAAATCGTTGTAAACACAGTGCTAGTGATAAATACAGTCTTCTTCAAAGATTACACATTTCTCGGAATAGAACATCTTTTAGTATTTTCTGTACAATGAGGATAAAAACAGCTCAGGCCGTCGTGGCGACAGGCGGAAGCATCTTCCGGGAGTCTGTCGAAATGTCGATGATTCGTTGATCTTCGATGGGACGCACATCGCCAGCTGCCTGACGCAGTGTGTCTTCGTTGACAGCGAAACTGGTGTGAATCCTTCCGGCAACCACGTCCAGATTCCTACTGGAGATACTCTGCAATTCAGCTAATTCAGACCACTCGATTGAACCTTAAATCACTTCTAGCGAGAATCTACCTTGATGAAGGAACGCAGTCCATCGCAGGTAATATAGTTGGGAGACCCAATATGGAACACCGACGAGGTGAGTTGTCCAAGAATCGCGTCATCCATCGAGAGAGGAACGTCTTTTGCATGGTCGTCTACGAGCTCGGACACACTGAAGTAGCTCCTGGAGGAGAGAAAACGGCACATCTGCGGGCCGAAGTGCTCGGGTGTGCAACCGCGAATCATTCGGAAGACGACGTCTGATGGTGAAACCTCGCTCAGGAATCGCAGGAGCGCCGAAGGCGATACTTTCGTCAGCGATGTCAACTCGAACGACAGAAGGCGGACTCGGCACTCGACGCTAAGGAGGCTCGACGAGAGCGATGACAGGGCACTGTCGGAGAGCTTCATCTGAAATCGCGAGGACCGTGAGACGTTCAGCACAAAAGAAGTCCATGGATAGAGCCGCTCAACAAAGTACGAAAAGCAGAGAGCGGGCCATAATTAGAGTTAAGAATGTTCGAGTCAATCGCAGTCATCTTATATTAGAGTACCTTGCCGATCACCCTTTCGTCGAACTCTTCCGTCGGCTTCACAGATCAGCAGAATGCACTCTGCGATCGCCGTGAGCGGCGTCGTTCGTGATAGCGGATTTCTTGCTAATAGAAAAGGACAAAACCTTAAGGTAGTTAAGCTCGTTTCGACCCTAACCTGGACGAGCAAACTCAAGGTATATAAAGCCTTCTCCGGGTCTCATCAGCAGGCTGAGAAGGCTTTATGAGGGAATAAACAAACTAACAAAATAAACTAACCTGCAATCGGTATAAAATCCACCACAGTTGATCACTAAAGAGATATAAACCCAATAGATCCAAACTAGATAGAGAAATTCTGTAAATGGAAATAAATAAAACCATATACAAGTAGCGTCACCCATACGTCGAACGAACGATAACGAAAAGCGAAGCCGGAAATACGCGGACTAGTGGCGTGATATGACAAGGGCAAGGAAACCTAAAGAGTGAGGGACTCGAAGGAAAGGAGTGGAATAGAGAACACAGCCGCAGTGAAGGGCTGTGTGAGAATAAGTGCGAAAGCGACGTTCGACAAAGGCCGAGAAGGTCTGGAAGAAGAACTAGAATGTTCTAAACGGGCGGGAAGAAGTCAATATCTGATGAGATAAGGAAACAGAGTACAGAACTCCCAACATATACGCCGCCATGTTCCAACTACCCTCAGTCGATCGATCTCGGTGTTGTGGAGAGTGGCAAAGAATTGGCGCGTGGTGGAGCGCGGTAACGCCCCGCGACGCATACGCCTCACAACCACATGGCAAGGCTAGGCCTGCACCACTACAGGCGAGAGTCTGTTATTAGCTGGCCAGCTATAAGGCAATTCCACTGCCAGCGAGAGAGAACGTCTAGAGTGGACAGGGGAAACCGAGAGGGAAGGAACAACCAGCGAAAAAGTGTTAATCCTGTACACTTGATATCAAACCAGGAGCTCCCTTATGAACATAGAGACCGTATTTATAAGCAATAAATATATTTCTATAAATACATTTGCAGAAAATTTTATGAATGTCATGGGTGTTGTATCCAGACTCAATAAGATCTTTACTAAGATGGTTAAACCTGACTTTGAAGTCTTCAAAAAATACACAGGTTCTAGCAATTCTAAGGATTTCAGCATAAATTGTAGCTTTTTTAACCTTACTACTAATAAAAGAATTATAATGTGGTAACTTAAGGACTTTAAAACTAAAAGTATCTGTTTTATTATACATTTTAGTGTAAACTTTATCATCCTCCACCCAAATATGTAAATCTAAGTAATTACATCTATTATCATCCAGGTGAGTAATATCTAACTGCAAAATATTGTTATAAACTTTGTTTAGGATGTTAGCGACTGTATTAGTATCTAAGTTATGAACAATAAGTATATCATCCATGTATCTAAAAGGTCTGAAAAGCTTGTTATACAAATAATTTTTAATAGAGTATTGGTATTCCATAACCGTAATTGTTAGATCAGCCAACAAGGGACTGCAATTACCGCCTTGCGGAACCCCAACCTTTTGCTTAAACAGAAATCCTGCAAATTGACAATAGCTATTAGAAATAAGGAAATCAACCCAGTATATAAGATCTTCTTTAGTATAGTAGGTAAATTTATTATAAGAGCAGTTATTTGTGTAGAAAAGTCTTTCAAAGTTGTTATTGACTGCTAGAAATTTTTTATTGGCATTACGAAAGCATAGGTTAATGGGACTAGCTATGTTCTTAATGATGATGGCATGTGGAATATTAGTAAACATGTTAGTGAAGTCTGCAGAGAAAAGTTTGAGATTCGTACCCCTAATATCTGTTAAGCAATGACTAATGTTAGTGTCAACAATGGACCAATAACCTATAAAGTGTTTGTTTCTATAGCTAATTGAGTTAACGTAATGTTTGAAATGAGATCTGAGAAAATTAAAAATCTTGTTTAGTTCAAGGGAAATAGGCTTAATGGAGCTATTAGAAGCTGCTGTTATAAATCGAAATTTAATAGGGTTTTTGTGAAGTTTAGGTATGGCGTGTATATATGGTATATTTACTCTCTCAGATTTAAAGCTAAAGTTTTTACATGCCTTCATATGTGAGTTAAGAATTTCACTGCTATCTTTTTTATTATATAGTTTATAGGTATTATTAGGTCCATCAATTGTAAAAGTATCCAAATTAAAACCCATCTCATGAGCTATTGCAATTATGTAAAGTTTTTTGCAGATTATGCCATAGTTATTACTTGCTTTATCTAAGGGGCAAATTACAAAGTGCTTTTGAAGTAACTTAAGATAATAGTGGTTATATTTTAATGCGTTAAAAGCTGAATTTGAGTCTTCGTTAGCTAGGGAGTTATTGAGGTGGTGCTTAAAGGAGTCTTGCAGTATGTTATTAATGTAAACACACTTGACATTATCAAGCTTATATTTGTTTCTAAATTTTTTGATAATCCGAGTAATGGTTTCATTGATCCAACTATCAATGCTATCCTGATCAATGAATGTAGGTAATCTAAATTTTGTGCCTTTTGTCATAATGTTGTACAGACCTTTATCTTTGACTATGTTTAAATCCCCAGTAACAACATGTTCCAGGCCTGGTTCTAAGAAATCTTTATAATGATTCTCATTACAAAGGCAATTATTACTAATTATTTCCTGTAGCCGATCTTTATTAAGAAACCTCATAGTTTTGTTGTAGTTAAAGATGTTACGTGAAATTGGAGGGTTATATGAAAATATAAGAGAGCATTTTTCATACCTATCTACACCTATGATTTTCCTAATATCTACTGAATTAACTAATTTGTTAAAGTTAATGTTATCAAGTAAACTGTGGATGTATCTAGCCTGCACAGTAAAGAACGAAGAATTATTTTTATGAGATGCGTTGTAGTCCTTAAAATGATGATTGCACAGAATACAAATTAATTTAAATTTGTTGTTAGTATTCAGTCTATAAGTAAATGAATTATCATAGCACAAGGCAATTAGTTTATTGATACCCTTTTTTCCAAATGACCTTACATATTTATAAAGGTCATAGGTAGTATTACACTCATTAATGTCTTGAATCAATCGATCAATGTCAAGATCTTTGTTACTTTTACTATGTTTTTTCCTGCCACGGAACCGATCTTTCCTGACCACAGAAACGCTGTAGTAAGGATGTTTATTGTTATGCTGGAAAGGATTACTAATGTTAGAAATATTTCCATAGCCTTTAATATTATCATTGAGTCCAAAAGAATATGCAGTATTAAGAAGTTTTATCCAGAAAAGCTCTTTTGATTCCAATATATTCCTATCAGTATTTTCTTCAGCATTGTCAAGAATTGTGACATCAATGTGATTTCTACAGGAACCATTAAAGTGTTCATATAAATAATTTTTCTTATCGAATTTGTTAACGTGGTATAGGTGTTCTTTTATCCTTTCTTTAAGAGATCTATTTGTTAATCCTACGTATTGCGCATTACAGAGTTTACATGTAATACAATAAACCAAATGTTTACTTCTACAATCACTATTACTGGAAACATTAGTAAATATTTTAAGTTTAGTAGTATTACTTATAATAAAACTATCTTTGTTAGTAATTTTGCAAATACTACACATTGTACTACACATACGCATACTATGTTCATTACCAAAGTCAAGTAGGGTAGGTATGTTGTTAACCTTACTTTTAAAGAACTTATTAAAAGAGTAGTAGTTTGAGCCGTTAAGAGAGTTGAAGTTGTTGGTAGACCACGATAAAAGTCTATGGAGGGTCTAACCCATAGACAGTGGGAAGAGGCTTTTAGCAGGACTGCTGCAAGGTAGCGGTGACCTATAATAAATGAATTTATAAAGGAGATGGTTAAGGAATGAAGACTCTAATGGGGGCGTGCAAGCCCTCCCCCCGGTACCGACTAGCACTTTTGTAAACCCATCAAAAGAGCCCCTATTTTTATACAAAGGAGGTATGGCCCTCCTATTAAGGTATATTTGAGGAATATAAGACAGAAAGAGGTAAAGGAAGGTAAAGGTGTTTATAAAGAAATATGGGTAAGAAAAAGAGGTGAGTAATAAAGGGATAGAGGTAAAGTAAGGTTAGAATATGCGTATGAGCAGTGTAAACGTAAATGAAACTACAGAAAGAAAAGGGAGATTATTTAAGGCAAGTAATACTATTTTTGTTATAGGTAGGCGGTCCTAGTTGGAATGTTTATGAGAATCTAAGTATACGGTAGTGGAATCGGGCCAACAAAAGGCCTGTATAAGGAAAGCGGTAAGCAAAACAGCCTATTGTACTACATGACAATCGTCAACGTTTTTATTCTGTATTTCTAGCACATCTTAGTCTTTTACAATAGAGAATTGTTATTGCATCTTACAGTAGTGATTAACTAAGTAATATGTGGACAATTGGATTCTATATTGTGTTACAGGCATGTGGACATCAGAGGAGAATAAGGTCTATCAAGACCAAGTGAATCGAAAGGTGTTGCTAGAGTGGGTACGCATCACCGGATTAGCAGTTCCCCAAAAGGCCAACTACGACGCAATTTTGCTGGATTTCGCGCAAAAGATCTTGGAGTAAGTGTTAGTAAAAAATAAATAAAGATGTATTATCAAGTCATAATTGTATAAGAAATTTTAGGTACCCAAGCGAACGTCCGAACCCTTTCAGCTGGCCGGTACAGGCTGGCTACACCAACACCGGACCGGCCATAAGAGTGAGTAGAGTTTAAGTACATAAAAGGAGGGAATAACGGATAATTGCAGGCCAAAATGTGTTATGAGTTCTGGCGCTTCTTTATGAAGAGCGGCCGCAGGCGTCTCTATGAGTACAACAAAAAGAACAACACCGACATACGGATTATTAGAGAGAAAACCAAGCCTGTGATGGACCAAGAAAAGTTAGGGTAAGAAAAGGAATCAGGATTATTAATGCAGAGGGTTATTAATGCATAGTGGTATATTAAATGTGTAACATTTAGGTTGTTCATACGAAAAACCTTGCGGGAGGCATACCATGCAGCCAAAATCAAGGGTGAGGAAGTAAATTTGATAAAAGGAAAAATAGTCATCGGAAAGGAACAGGTATATTATAGCCATATTTAATACAACTAGATGATGAGAAGATAACTTGGATTGCAGCCTATGCGCCCTACAACGGCAGCTGTGAAACTGAATTTAGACATGACTGCATGGCAGGGTGAACCACTGGAATCGATGCTATGTAAGCAAGAAAAGGAAGATATTGAAGTAAGGGTCTTGTATACAAAAGTATTAAGACAAGAATAGTTATGTATGATTGCAGAAAGGAGCCTTAGTCTATGGAAGTCTAAAGTTAAAAGGAATAGAAGTGTCGGTTGGAGAAACTTCAACCACGGAGGTAAGAAACAAGTACTATAAGAACAATAAGGAGTAACAGTAGAAGTAAGGTAACAGTTGCAGAAAGGAACCAGTAACCCGACAACTTCCAATGTGGACGACAGCGACGTAAAGGATTCCTACTTTGAGACTAACTGCCAGTGGCAAGAAAATCGTTGTAAACACAGTGCTAGTGATAAATACAGTCTTCTTCAAAGATTACACATTTCTCGGAATAGAACATCTTTTAGTATTTTCTGTACAATGAGGATAAAAACAGCTCAGGCCGTCGTGGCGACAGGCGGAAGCATCTTCCGGGAGTCTGTCGAAATGTCGATGATTCGTTGATCTTCGATGAGACGCACATCGCCAGCTGCCTGACGCAGTGTGTCTTCGTTGACAGCGAAACTGGTGTGAATCCTTCCGGCAACCACGTCCAGATTCCTACTGGAGATACTCTGCAATTCAGCTAATTCAGACCACTCGATTGAACCTTAAATCACTTCTAGCGAGAATCTACCTTGATGAAGGAACGCAGTCCATCGCAGGTAATATAGTTGGGAGACCCAATATGGAACACCGACGAGGTGAGTTGTCCAAGAATCGCGTCATCCATCGAGAGAGGAACGTCTTTTGCATGGTCGTCTACGAGCTCGGACACACTGAAGTAGCTCCTGGAGGAGAGAAAACGGCACATCTGCGGGCCGAAGTGCTCGGGTGTGCAACCGCGAATCATTCGGAAGACGACGTCTGATGGTGAAACCTCGCTCAGGAATCGCAGGAGCGCCGAAGGCGATACTTTCGTCAGCGATGTCAACTCGAACGACAGAAGGCGGACTCGGCACTCGACGCTAAGGAGGCTCGACGAGAGCGATGACAGGGCACTGTCGGAGAGCTTCATCTGAAATCGCGAGGACCGTGAGACGTTCAGCACAAAAGAAGTCCATGGATAGAGCCGCTCAACAAAGTACGAAAAGCAGAGAGCGGGCCATAATTAGAGTTAAGAATGTTCGAGTCAATCGCAGTCATCTTATATTAGAGTACCTTGCCGATCACCCTTTCGTCGAACTCTTCCGTCGGCTTCACAGATCAGCAGAATGCACTCTGCGATCGCCGTGAGCGGCGTCGTTCGTGATAGCGGATTTCTTGCTAAGTTTATTACCATTTAATTTTGCTTTACCTACACGTTCCTTAAGTTTTTAAAACTTGTTTGTAAGAAACTTATAGTTAGGGTTCTTTTTGTGCTCTGGTGCGTTACTTAGTGCAACTGTCACTCTTAAAAGAACTGGTTCCGGTCTTATATTGCACTGAACCTTGGTCATGTCTCAGCGCACTAACATAACAAAAAAAGCGTCTGATGTGTTGGCCAATCTCGCCGATAAGGGTCAATGTGTCGCCAATACTAGTAAGAACTGTTCCGCTCAGACTGCCTATTCTAGCCCATCGGTAAGTGAGCTCATCAATGCTGCTTTAGAAAGAAATAAGGATCCCGTTATTGAGCGTATGATCTTTGCCCTCATCTCCAAGCTACCGCAGGAGATGGTGGATCGAATTGAAGATGGAAGAAAGAAGAATTGTAATTGAATGGTTGCCTAAGCCAACCACCGACCTCTCTCCTTCAGCAAAGCAGAGGGATCTCGAAGAAAAGGTTAGTGAAATCTTTGACGTCCTTAACCTTGAGTGTCGCTCTCTGGAATTGTACAGCATGGGCAGACAGGAACGCGGACGCGTTCGCAAAGTAAAGGTGGTGCTGTCCTCGAAGTCGCAGCGGGCAACTGCCCTTTCAAACTCATGGCGGCTTAGAGGGTCCGTAGCATTTACAAAGGTTCGTGTTCGCCGCAGTATGACCCAGGAAGAGCGGAAACGTGCGTTCAGATTGAGGAGAGTCTAGGGGACGAAAGAATCAGTTAAATGACCGATTGTGGGTGGTGTATCGCGGAGAGCTAAGACGGTTCGAAGATCTTCCGAAACCTAGAGCTTCGAGAAACGTCTAGCTGGACACGGCACACCACACACATCCACCAGATCCGCAGCCATCAAGTGTTTTTTGATCAACTCGCGTAGCCTTGTAAACAAAGTACATCATCTCCACCTATTCGTGTCTGTTTTCGAGCCAGATTTACTCTTTATAAGCGAAGCGTAGTTTACAAACAAGATACCAGAACTGAGATCCTCGCCTTCCGTACAGTTTTCGGAGCAGATCCTAGAAATCGAATGGGTGCTGGTGTATGCTGCCTTGCCAAAATTTCGATTGGCCTAACAGTTGTTAGCGTTCTTGCCTGCCTCAGTTCGGACCTTCTCTGCTTAGATATCTTCGATATAACATGCTCCTTAGCGTTTAGGGTTGTCCTAGTATGTCGTCCACCCAATTCGAACGCCCATGAAGACTATGTCATTGATGCAACGCTGGAACCGTGCCTTGCGAACAGGCTTTTGATCGTGCTTGGTGACTGTAATCTTAGCGGTCTACGGGCATCTCGCCCCCGCGACCGCAGTCTCGGCTAACAAGCCCTGTTTTGTTTCGCGTCTGGGACTCGCCACACTCCGGAGTCCCATCCCTAGCCCAATGTGTGCTGTCCTCCGCGACAACGGAGGAGAGCACAGAAAAGGCCGGACTTTTCCGCCTGGAATCTAACCTACCACGTTCGGAACCGCGCTCGCGGGGGCGAGTGACCCCGCAACCAATCCTAACATTGATTGGATTACCAAGTGTGGAAATAAGAACGGGTACTTACCAGGAAAGGGTCACAGGCGTAGGTCTGAACGGGAAAGTGGATAGTACTACGAGAATCTCCACCCTCCATATAGCATAAAAACATGTTTTGTTTTTGCTTTTGCTGGGTCCTTGAACCAAAAGAATTACGGGCCCTGGAAGGCGCGGGTACAGTAGCGCACCGTCAGCATGTGCCCACGTGCATGCGTGCGCGCGCTGTTGTATGGGACGCGGCGAAAGGTTCTGTCTGTGGCAAGCGAGTCGTTGGCTCAGCGGGGTTCGCCCAAACATCCCCCAGGGGTTTTTTGGGTGCTGATCACGAGTCTGACATCCGTTTTTAAATTTTTGGCCAATTACGGTAGGTTACAGCAGGTACGGGTGACTAGCACTGTCGAGGTCATGGGGTGTTAACCACGAATCTGGGGTGGCTGATCACGAATCTGACCCCTTTGACGATTTGGAGTGAAATAAATGTGTAGGAGGCAAATTGGTGAAGGAGGCAGCGGTTATGGAAAAAATGCAAAAACAGTGCATAGCCCGGGAGTCGAACATAGTGGAGAACATAGTGGTGGAGCACCTTTGCAGAAGCCCCGCACCCTGCTGAGCAACCGACTCGTTCCCCACAGAGCCTTTCGCAGCGTCCCATACAACAGCGCGCGCATGCACGTCGTGCACGTGAGCACGTGCTGACGGTGCGTTACTGTACCCCGCCTTCGAAAGCCCGTGGCTCATTTGTTTCAAGGACTCAGCAAAAACGAAACATGTTTTTCTTCTATATGAAGGGTGGAGATTCTCGCAGCACTATCCATTTTCCCTGTTCAGACCTACGCCTGAGACCCTTCCCAAGCCAGGAAAAGCACCATCTGCCGTTTTAGGGCGGCAAACTTAGCGGTTTTAGTTTCCTGCCCTCTTACTCTCCCATTTTTGGGTTTTCGACATTCACAATAACACCGTTCTGTTCTGCTTGAAAAGCGCTATCGAACGGTGTCAATTTCGGCCGATTTTGGAAACAACGAGTTTTTGACAATATCCCATCGAGGACGTGGGCGCCCTAGGCTGAGCTGCGCGGGTGATGACGTCATAGAAAACCGATATTTTCGAAATTGGCCACATTTCCTCGTACAAACTTCGTCCAAAATCGTCTGGGGGTTAATTGGGGCGCTGATTACGAATCCGACGTTCGTTTTTGAAAATTCCGCCGACTTCAGCAGGTTGCTTCCCGTTTGAGGGTGGTGGGGTTAGGATCACCGATCACCCTCAGTTATCGGTATGAGCGGCCTCCTGCCGTAATCGTCCTACTTGTACTTCGGCATCGTGTTCGGCACCCCGAATAAATTTCCGACCCTACACGAATTTTGAGCAAAATCGATGATCCTGACCCGACCACCCTCAATTATCCAAGAGAAAATCCAACACCTACCGAAGTCGACGGTGTTTTCAAAAACGAACGCCAGATTCGTAATGAGCGCCCCAATTAACCCCTAGACGATTTTGGACGAAGTTTGCACGAGGAAATTTGGCCAATTTCGAAAATTTCTGTTTTCGATGACGTCATCGTCTGAGCAGCTCGGCCTAGGGCGCCCACTTCTCGATGGGATATTGTCAAAAAATCGATTTTTTTTTGAAATTCGTCGAGAGTAACACCATTCGATAAAGCTTTTCGTTGTGAACAATACGGTGTCATTGCAAGTGTCGAAAGGTCAATAAGGGCGGGCAAGAGTGGAGGAAGCTTCAACCGCTAATTCCGCCGCCCTAAAACGGCAGACGAGAAGTTCTGAGCCCGTCACCGTAAAGTTCCTTAAGCGCTCTGTTAGCACATGCATTTTGAGGCCGTTAGCTCGCCGTGTCTTCTCGTAGTGGTCCACCGAAATCGAAAAAAATGCGTCACGCAAGCCTCACCTGCATATTCGCGCTGCTGTTACTTCGTCTATTCATATGTTATATCGCTGTTCTTTAGCTCATCACTAGAAAGTTTCACTGGCTGATACCGTTCGATAGAGCTTTTCACGCTGAACAGAGCAGTACCATTGCAAGCGTCGAAAATTCAAATCTGGGCGTTCAAGAACTCAAGAAACTCTAGTCGCTATCTTCCGCCACTCTAAATTGGCAGATGGTGCTAAGGCATTTCAGGAAGCTAGACAGTTGTGAGCATGTCATCGTAAAGTACATTGATTGTCCTGCTCGCCAACGCGTTTGTAGGCCGTTAGGTCTCCGCGTCTTCCTGCAGAGGTCGACTGAAATCCGAAAAAATCGTGTCACACAAGGCTAACCTGCATATTCGCGCCCCTATAACTTTACCTAATCATAAGCTACAACGTTCCACATCAGCGTACTACTACATCGTTTCACTACCTAGAAGATCTACGAGTTGCTGCCGAAACGATTCGGACTTGACAGAGTTATTGAGCTCCGAACACAGCCGCGCGTGCAATTTGCAAGCGGTCGCTCCCACTCCATTGATAGGTTCGATCCTATATGCATTGTGCACGGCGCACTCCAAAGGATCGCTGGACAGTTTTAGAATAATTCCTGAGTTGGGCGGCTGCAAATTTGTGATAAAACTCCCCAAACGCTCACTCTTCAAGCTGTCGCTCGATCGCTCTACAGGTTGTCGCGCCCTCTCGATTGATTCTGTCGGGCCTATATGCATTGTTCAACTCTACTGAGATTTATAGGTCATAAGATGGAGTTGATCTTTAAAAAAGTTATTTAAAAAGGCCGCTTTGGACCGTTCCAAAGCGGTCTAGGTTGACCTTTCCGGGATTTCCGGAGAATGAACGGAGGAACATGTCCGGTACTGTAACTGTTACAGAAATATTTTTCTCATGTCCGAAGGAAAAGCTTTAAAGCTTTGAGCATTAAAAAAATCAAGTTGTTATGCAGCGATTTTCTATGTTATCAGTGAGGTTTTATTACTTGGACACTTTTTTTCGCGAATAGGAAAGTCGATACCAAATATCATTAGCATCCAGTTTGACAGCTCTTCTTTGCTCCAAAAGTTTAATCGCATGTGCGTCAAGTCTTGAAGCAGACGGTGATGTGGCTTCGCAAGAGCTGCTAGCACATTTCAACACTCCTTTGGAGAGAAGGTCGAAGTCTTCCGATGGATCTTCAAGAAGATTCCAATTACGACTTTATTGCATATTACTATACTTTATTTCCAATTCCTCGGATGACAGCTCGCAAATTGCACGCGCGGGCGTGTTCGGAGCGCGATAACTCTGTCAGCTTCCAAATTTTCTGGCTCGAACGTGTAGATTCCGCAGGCAGTATTATGCTCTAGTAAAATGCCAAAGCACTGCAAATCATCTTACGAATTGGCAAGGTTACGGTGGTGCGAAAATGCGGGTTGGGCATGTGTGACGCGATTTTTTCAGATTTCGGTCGACCGCTGCGGGTACACGAGGCGAGCTAGCAGCATGCAAACTTGCGGATGAGCAAAGCATCGAAGGCACTCTACGATGATCTGCTCCCAACTCTCCAGCTGCCTAAACTGTCTTCGCCCCATCTGCCATTTTAGAGCGGCGGAGGGCAGCGGTGAAGCTTCTGCCGCCCCTACCGCCCATGTTCGAGCTTTTGAGCCCCAGCCAGGACACCATTCTGTTCAGCTTGTAAAGCCCTATCGAACGGTATCAACCTCGACCAATTTTGAAAACATCGATTTTTTGACAGCTTTTCATCGAAGCGGCCGCGCCAGATGGACGATGACGTCATCGAAAATCAATGTTTCCGAAATTGGTGGAGTTTGATACCGTTCCATAGAGCTTTTCGTGCTGAATTGAACGGTGTTACTATGAGTGGCGAGAACTGTTATCTGGACGAGTAAGAGCACGGAGAACATAGACCGTTGTTGTGCTAAATTGCACGCGCGGGCGTGTTCGGAGCGCGATAATTCTGTCAGCTCCCAATCTTTCTGGCTGGAACGTGTGGATTCCGCAGGCAGTAATATGCTCTAGTAAAGCGCCAAAGCATAGCAAATTATCTTACGAATTGGCAAGGTTACTGTGGTGCGAAAATGCGGGTTGGGCATGTGTGACACGATTTTTTTAGATTTCGGTCGACCGATGCGGGTGCACGAGGCGAGCTAACGGTATGCAAACTCGCGGACGAGTGAAACACCGAAGGCATTTTACGACGACGTGCTCGCAGCTCTCCAGATGCCTAAACTGCTTTAGCACAATCTGCCATTTTGGAGCCTCGGAGGGCGACGGCGAAGTTCCTTCCGCCCTTACTCGCCCACATTCGACTTCTCGACGCTCTCAATGGTATCACTCTATTCAGCTCGAGAAGCTCTATTGAACAGTGTCAATCTTGCCCAATTCCGAGAAAATTGATTTTTTGACAATTCCACTTCGAGGACGAGGGCGCTCTCCGCCGAGCCTGCCCGGACGATGACGTCATGGAAAGTCGACGGTTTCGAAATTTGCCAAATGTTCTTGTCCAAACTTCGTCCAAAACCGCTTAAGGGGTTATCTGGAGCGCTGATTACGGATCCGATG